>JARHVA010002228.1:250000-1465000 GCA_037957365.1 Torreya grandis
GTGATACTAAATTATGCTTCTTGCTTAGCCATGATATTAATCTGTCACCAAGGAAGAAAGCTCCTCCACTTGTACTATTTTTGTCATCTAAACACCCTACCCAATTTGAATCTATATAAGCAACCAAAGTGAAATCTCTACCTGTGGGATACCATAATCTATAATCCAATGTCCCCTTGATATATTTGAATATTATCTTCACCAACTAAACATGACTATATTTTGGAGATGATTGATATCTTGCAACCATACCTACTGCATGCATGATTTTTGGCCTCGATTCTATCAAATATAAAAGACTATCGATCATAGATCTATATAAAGATTGATTTGTAACATGTGAATCTTCATCCTTGCTCACCTTATTTCCTATACACATTGGTGTGCCAACTAGTGCACAATCCTCAAAACTAAATTTCTTCAACATTTCCTTGGAATATTTACTTTGAGATATGAAAATTCCTTTATCTAACTAAAATATTTGTAATCCTAAGAAAAATGACAATTCTCCAAGCATAGACATCTCAAATTATTTTTTCATATTATCAAAAAATTCTTTGTCATCTTTTCAATATTTCCTCCAAAATGATATCATCAACATATACCACAACAATCAATTGATGCTCACCTTCTATTTTGATGTAGAAATTATTGTCAACAAATCCTCTCTTGAAACCTTGATCTTGTAGGTACTTATCAAGTCTTGCATTCCAAACTCTGGGAGCTTATTTCAATCTATACATTTTTTTCTTCAATTTGCATACATGGCTACTAATATTTGAGAGAATAAATCCCTTAGGATGCTCAATGTAGAATTCTTCTAGATTCTTGTTCAAGAAGGCATATTTGACATCATCTGAAACACTTTAAAATTTTTAAACATTGCATATACAAGAAATATTCAAATAGTCTCTAACCTCCCCACTAGTGCAAAAGTTTCTTCAAAATATATTCTCTCAATTTGAGCATATCCTTTACATACTAATCTTGATTTATTTTTGGTCACTTCTCTATTTTCATTCATCTTATTTCTATAAACATATTTTATTCCTATCACATTGTGATCTTTTGGTCTAGGCACTAATTCCCAAGTATAATTCTTTTATATCTAATTTGATTCTTCATCCATATCCTTAACCAATACTTATCATGTCTAGCTTCTGAAAAAGGTATAGGCTAAATTTTGGATAACAAAGAGAAATTAACTTGCTAAGATTCACTTGCCATCATTCTTCTGGTATGAATTCCTTCATTTATGTCCCTGATGATGTCACTTTTATTATGATTTATTTGAACATATTTGGATGTGGTTTTGGTGCCCTTTTTCTCCTTATTCTTACCTTCATCTGATTCTTCAAAACCTTCCTCTTCAATGATTTTAGGAATGTCTACTAGATCACTGATTCTTTATGTTCCATCTTCTTCTATCTTGACCCTTGCACTTTCAAAAAAAATTGGTTCTTTTGTTATAACATTTATAAGCTTTACTTTTACAAGAATAATCAAGAAATATACCTTCATCTGCTCTAGATTCAAACTTACCAAGTTTTTTATCAGTTCTCTTTATGAAGCATCTGCTGTCAAAAACTCTAAAATAATCAATTGTTATTGGTTTATCTTTCCATAGCTCATAAAGAGTCTTGTCACTATTAACTCTCAATAATTCTCTATTATGAATATGCACTACTGTAGCAATTACCTCTCTCCAATATTTATCCACTATCTTGGATTCATTTAGCATTGTCCTCACCATCTCTTAAATTGTTCTATTTTTTCATTCAACTACTCCATTTTATTATGGAATTCTGGGTATTGAATAATGTCTCTTTATTCCTTAGTCTTCATAAAACTTAATAAATTGATCTAACATGAATTCTCCTCCTCAATCTGATCTTAGAAACTTAATCTTCAAATTGGTTTTATTCTCAACTAATACTTTGAATGCTTTGAAATGTCTGAAAGCTTTTGATTTTTTATTTAAAAATATTACCCAAGTCATACATGAAAAAATCATCAATAATCAACATAAAATATTTCTCACCTTGAGTAATGTTAGTTCTCATAGGTCCACATAGATCAGTGTGAACAAGCTCTAGCATCTGAATAGTCGAGTATTCTTTTGTTTTGAATCACCTTCTAGCTTGTTTCCCATGCTGACAAGATTCACAAAGTGTGTCAGATGGCTTTGTAATCTTTGAAATATTTTTCACTGATTGCTTCTTTTTGATGTTGACAAGATTTTCAAAATCTATGTGATCCATTATCCTGTGCCATAGCCAACTTTCTTCAATCTAGCTCAAACAACATCATTAACCTTTGATGTGTGATAGCATATACAAATTATTGTCTGTTCTTTGAGTATCTGTAACCAACATATATGAATATATTATTCTAATTTCACAACCTTCTACATAAAAATTTAGTGTGTTCCCCTGATCACACATTTGAATTACACTCAAAATATTATTCTTAAGACCTTCTACATAAAAAAACATTTTCAGTTTTAGTTCTACCATTATCCAAACTTAGTGTACCTTTTCCAAAAAAAATTGTAGTAGTATTATCTCTATTTTTCATTGTGCCACCATTGATCTTCTTCAAGGTTATGAACTTACTCTTGTCTCTTGTCATGTGCCTTGAACATCCACTATCAATGAACCATGGCTTTTATTCATTTATTACATGCAAAGTAGTCTGCAGCAATATAGATTTTTTAGGTTGTTTCTTTTGCCATGAAACTATCTAAACTTTCTTCTTGATGAATAGGACCTTAAAACTCTGGTCCTTCTTGACTGACTCAAACACACTTATATATTACTAGGCTATGTGTTTAAATTTATTGCATTTGTAACATATTATGGCCTCTTCATTAAAGACTGATAGAGGAGCAAAAGAGTTGTGGCTTCTGCTTGACTCTGCATGACTTTCCTTCTCCTTATTTATGAAACTCTTAGCTCTTTTTTGACATTCTAATTTTTTATGACCATATCCATTACAATAAAAAAATAACCATAAAAATAGGCCCTATTTGTGTATCTTTGACCTAATTGCCTTTTGTAGCTTTGTTTCCTCTAGCCTTCTTTGTTTGAGATGTCCTCTATATTCTTAACTTCTTCCCTTTTTATTTCTTCTTTTATAAGAGCTTCAACATAGCTCTTTCCTTTTTCCTTGTCTATGAAAGTAGTGACCTACTCTTTCTCTTTTTCAAATCCAATACCTATCTTATCTAAAATTGATCTTTGATTTTCTAGTATCTTATTCAACATACTAGTGATATTCTCAAATTTTGAATCATTGGTTGCTTTATCATTGATTGCTTTATTTGCTTTCTCAAGATATACTTTTAAAGAAGCAATTTCAATAACATACCTTTCACATTCTTTACTTACTATTTTCAACTATGTCATTAGATATTCTTCATTCTTATAAGATTCTTCAAAGTGTGCTTATAGATCTTTAATTATTTCTTTTGACTCCTTTTCATTTTTTTCAATCTAAATCTTTAATCTTTGATTCTTCTTTTCAAGAGATTTTAACTCTTCTAAGGCACAAATGAGTTTTCCTTCTAGATTCACTTCAGCTTTATCCTATTATTCTTCTTGATCATCTGTAATTTTTCTTGTGGAGGCATCTTCATGTTTAGCCATGAATAGAATCTCTTCTTCTTCTGAGTCACTAACTCCACTATCTTCGGTTGAGCTAGGATCTTTAGAATACAAACTCTTCTTCTCAAATCCCTTCTTGAATTTTCCTTTGAAATTTTTTTTATATGTATAATTTTCTTCTTCATTATCATTATTACCCTTATTTGGGCATTTAGCTA
The DNA here is from genome assembly GCA_037957365.1 of Torreya grandis. Classification (NCBI taxonomy): domain Eukaryota; kingdom Viridiplantae; phylum Streptophyta; class Pinopsida; order Cupressales; family Taxaceae; genus Torreya; species Torreya grandis. Next base: position 253,824 of record JARHVA010002228.1, read on the forward strand.
CAAAATGTCTAATCTTTCCATAATTAAAACATTTAAAAGGTAATTTTCCTTGATATTTACCTATGCCCTTTTTCGGCTTGTGAATGAATAGAGCTCGATTGTCATCTTCATCATCACTAGAATTATCACTTGATTCTTGAATTTTAGCCTTCTCTTTCTTTGATGTCTTGAAAGCCGCTTCTCTCTTTGAAGGTTTATCTTGTTTAATCTGCATCTCATATGCTATAAGAATACCATGAAGCCCATCCATCTTTAGCTTGGCTAAATTATTTATCTCTTCAATTGCCAAAACTTTTGCATCATATCTCAATGGTAGAGATCTCAAAACTTTTTGAACCATAGTTGATTCTTCTAAATTTTCTCTAAGACCTTGAATCTGATTGACTATTTGATCAATCTACAAGAGATAACTTTCTATATTTTCTTCTTCTTCCATGTTCAAACTCTCAAACTATCTTCTGAAAGTCTGAAGCTTAGCTTTCTAAACCTTTCCATCACCTTTGTAAATATTCTCAAGTTTTACCCAAGTTTCATAAGCAAATTTGCATTACATAACTTTAACAAATTTTGATTCACATAAACTACATAAAATAGCATTTAAAGCTTTAGCATTATTTTCACTTACTTTCTTTTCTACTAGAGTAGTTACAAGTGTCTGTGACTCTTCATATTCCTCCACCACTGCTTGCCATATGTCAAATCCAAGGGCCATCAAATAAGTCTTCATCCTTATGCTCCAAAAAATATAATTCATCCCATCAAACAAAGATGCCTTATTTATATAAAATCCTTCATGTGATCCATTTATCATGCTTTCTTGATCTTCCTTCAAAACTTTTTCAAAAAGAACCTGCTCTGATACAAATTGTTAAGCACAAAATATACTGAGAGGGAGGGGTGACTTATTATATTATATATCTTTTACTTAATCTGATTTCTTTTCTTTAACCACTTAATCATACATTCAAGATATGTAATAAAAATGAAATAATAACTTGCACCACACGAGAGAGAGAGAGAGAGAGAGAGAGAGAGAGAGAGAGAGAGAGCAGATTTTTATGTAGAAACTTAAAGTGGAAAAAATCATAGAGAATAATCTCAAGTATATGAATGAGCACATACTCAAAAGACAAAGTTCGCAAGCACCAACTTGGAGGAGCACCAACCCCTTTACCAAGCACCAACACAATAACTATTTGTGAGCACCAACCCATAGGAGCACCAACCCCTCTTATGTATAAAACACAATTATCTCTCAATGTTGCTTACTCAATAAATGATAGAACTCTATAATATCTCTTACTTTTCTCTCTTTAAAAACAAATACAAACCATGCACTCTCTTGCATATTACAAATGGCTTCTCAAGCCTTTATTTATAGCTTTCCAAATGACCTTTGGCATTCACCCTTTGTGACCCTTCAATCCTCATAGAAAATAGAACCAAAATTTCATGACACTTCATATCCTTGCATTTGAAAATTCATATGGTGACCCTTCATAAGCAAAAGCATCATTTCCTCTTTTCTCTTTATCTTGGTGACTTTTCATATTCCTTAAAGTGTCCCTTCATGGAAAAATGTGCCATACCTCTTTTGTCTTCACATGGTGACTCTTGGATTTCCTCAAGATGACTCTTCATGATAAAATGCATCCCATTCCTCTTTCATCTTTTACCCCTTGACTCGTTGACTTCTCCATGGGCCCTCTTTTGACTTATATGCAACCAAAAATATATTCATTAATATTAAATAAATATTAACACATATTAGCTAAGATATGAATATTAAAAACACCATTAAATGCAATGGGGCCTATATCACTAATAATGCTAGACCTTTGACATCAATGACAATATTTATAACAGAGTGTAAAACTTGCCACTAGTTACTTGAGTCTTAATAATTTATTTAATACTAATGTGTGGATAAGTCTTGATTATTAGTTGGATAATCCCCTAGCCTCTCACCATATTGACTAGCCTAATTTCAAGATCAAACCCTTAAATTTTGGCCATCTATTGCTTATTATTTCACCCAATTCATTCTATCCAAGCATGGGCTTGAAAACTAGAACTGGAACAATGGTGAATGTCTTGTTTCTTAAAATATAATGCCTAAATTTCTTCACAAATTTGATCAAGACATATTTTTTTAATCTATAATGGAGTGTTTTAACTCTACATCCTTTAAATTGGTGTTCATGAAGGTAATGGTATGTTCATTATCATCCACCTTTTACATCAATACAACTATGGTATGTTTTGAATGAATAAATAAATATATAAATCTTTATTGAAACCTAGGTTGATCAAAACTAGAGCTTGAGCAATGGTTGTATTGATGTATAGAAGATATCTATTAGCCTATGTTGTCCACTCTATCTTAGCATTTTATTTAAGCATGGTGTTTAATGGTTTGACAATCTCTAAAAATCCTAAAATGAATTTTCACACAAAGTTTATTTTTTCAAATAAGGACTTCATTTCCTTCTTGTTATTGCGAGGCATCAATTTGGAAATGGCCTAAACTCAATTTAAATCAATAGAGATCCTACCTTTAGTTATGACATGTCATATTAGCTTCCCTTTAGTAACTCTAAAGATACTCTTATTTGGATTAATTAACACTCGATGCCTTCTATATCTACCAAATACTTTATACAAATGATCTACATGATCAACTCTACCTTTTGAGTACATCATCAGGTCATACATATATATGATGATACATTTACCAATGAGTCCCTAGAAATCAAATTACATGGCTCTTTGAAAGGTATCTCTTGCATTTATTAGACCAAATGACATCCTTTTATATGCATAAGTTCCCCACTTGGTAGTAAAGGAAGTCTTCAACTTATCTTCTAATTCCACTATCACTCGATTGTATCCCGAGGATCCATCTAAAAAGGACATAATATCAAATTCATTTACCATATGAACAACCTTGTCCAATGAAGTTAGGGGGTAATTATCTTTCTCTGATGCTTTGTTTAGGTTCTTAAAGTTCATGCAAAGTCTGATTTCTCTTCTTCCTAACTAGTACTAGATTGGATACCTAGGTCAAATATCTAATTATAAATATGATCCTAGCATCCAATAGTTTATATATCTCTATCTAAATGAGAGGTTCTAGAATTGGATTAATTAGTCTCTATCTCTACCTAAAAATCCTGTGTTTTGGCTTCAATGGAATGGTATGAGTAATAACTCTAGGGCCAAAGATATTTAGGGCTTCATACATCTTAGAAATCATGTATTTATACTATATCAATAGATTATTCAATTTTTATTTCTCACTTTCAGTGTAACTCAGTCTAATATTCACATATAAAGGGTGTTAGTCAATGCCTAGATTCTCTCTGATGAAATTAGACTCATTTTTTTTGGACTGCTTCTACTTTTAAGCTTGTACATCTACGGTGAAAACTCATTTTAAGGAAACCATTCCCAAAGAGATGTGGTTTTCCTTTAGCTATAGGACATCATCTTCTCCCTTGTTTTTAATTTTCATGGGTTCCACATCTTTCTCATATATCACTAATATTTGAAGGTCCTATAACTACTCATAAATTAGATAATATGTCAATCATCTCAAATACCTAGAAATTATCCATTTATTTAAAATAAAAGGACAAAGAACTAGCTCCTTAGAGAATCTCCACATCTTAGATTCTTTGAATGGTGTTATAATGGAAATTGAAGTTACTAGAGAATTGGCTATCTAATTTTGTTCTCTTAGGATGGATTTGATGTTGAATACTTCAAAAGACTAGATCAGGTCTCATGCTTAATGTTTATACTTCTTTATGTAGGTGAGCATACATTGATACTTATTTATCATCTAGTTAACAACCAACTCAGAATCACCAAAGATCTATAGCTACTTGACATTGTGCTTTAATGAAAATTTTAAACCAAGGATTAGAGATTCATATTCAAATCTATTGTTGTTACAAAGAAATTATAACCTATAGGTAACTAGGTACTTCTTACCATTTGGGTCTATCTAGGATATTACAACACTAGAACCTTATTTTGATCTAGCTATGTCAAAATGGAGAGTCTATAGCTGAGAATGACCTTCAAATTCTTTTTCATGAAGCTCATACTTTGTAGAGAATGTGTATACTCCCAAATGTGGAGATATAAATTTAAATTTCTCATTCTTTGTGTTTTACTCAGTTTTCAAGTTCTTCATATTTGGTTCTCTATCCACCTAACTATTATTGGATACTCCTTTCCAAGGTAACCATATGTGTAAAAAATAGGTGGCCATTTATCCATTGAGTGTCTTAGACCAATCATGACTTGGAAACAAACCATAAGATTATGGAATTTCAATGACTAGAATATCTATATATTGTTATACGCATGGCTCTGATGCCAAATGGATGTGCATGTTTGTTAATTTTCCAATGCATGGGACTGAAGACTTGTCCAATAATAGGGCCACCCTTTTTGAATTGTCTTGTTTCAAACACAATTTTGTACATATATATCTCGGTATTACATTGGCTAAGGCACCTGAGTCAACCAAGTAGTTGTGCACATTCTTTCCAAACATTCAGACCATTAACATAAATGGTAGTACTTTAGGTTTATATTTAAATACCATCACATTTGCATGTGTAACTTTGGATTTATATAATGTAGAGGATCTCATAATAAGGGCCTTGAATAATAACTCCCTTTGTTTTTTGATCTAATTTATTTCATGTAGGGTGATATTAGTCTTAGTCTTCTTCTTGTCCACAATAATGTTGTATCTAGCTCTACTTTGTGGTTTTATGCTTTGTAAATGCTCATTTCTCCTAGGGGTAGGTGGATTATTGTTATCCCAATAATCTAGAAGAGTAGTAACATTATTGTTTAGAGATGTCAAAGTAATAATTAGTTGTTTATTTCTCAAATTGTAATTATTCCTCTAGAACTGTTGGAATGCATGGATCTCATCTGTATTATCCTCCAGTTCAATATCATCCTATACTTGGAATGGGAGATCATAGGTCTCAAATACCATTGTTTTAATGGAATGTCCTCTATCAGTAAAGGGAGATGATTTTCTTTTATTGATAAAAAATTCTTACCTGTTCATCTCCTTCTGAAAGATCTTAAAAGTATTATAGAACTCTATGCAATATAGCTCATCATGATTCATTGTGTTGTGAGCTTGACACTAGTTAGGATGGGATGCTTCCATGATATATATTTCTAGTGACCTATTATGTAGTTATTGTTTTAGATTATTTATAGGCCTATTGAAAGGTCATTTGTACCTTTGGAACCTAAATATTTGATTTGTATTTTGTTCTTCAGTGTTACCCATATGTTTTTTCATGTTAAGAAACTCATTGCTTGATTTATAAACCATACTTTGAATAGATTACAATTCTATCTTTATGGAATCATAATTATACCTTGTGTATTATTAGTATTGATAGGTATCAAGGATTGGTTTTAGTTTTATTAGTTAAGCACATAATTTTTTATGAAGCTAAAGCATTAAAGAGGTGGAGCATGGGTTAAAGGCACATGATAGTACCACCGGCTCTATTTTTGGGCCACCATATTCTAATTTACATTCGGAATTGAGTTGAAAGCTAGGAAAATAGGACTAAGTGAAGCCAAATATTGCATTTAGGAGTTCAATTATTTATCTACATTGATAGATTTGACATAATCCCAAGGTATTTTATCAACACCGATAACTCTACGTAGGAAAACAATAGTGACAGGGTCTAAAACATTTTTGTACATCTCAAGGGAAAAAAATTGAGTAGGTTTATAGGTAGTTTCAAGCTGGGTATACATATTTTAGAGCCTAGAATTAAAGTCTTGGATTGGCTTGTTTGGTTCCCTTCTCATGCTTGAAAAGTGTTGATAAACAACACTTTCACTAGTGAATTTGTCAAATTATGCCAATAAGATGTTTTGACATTGATCCTAAGATATAAGCAATCCTTCTAAAATATTGATAAATTAGTCATAGGTCATATCTTAAAATGTAAGAGGGAAAAGTATACATGCCATTCATGGGTTACATTAAATATTTCCAAGGAAATTTTGAAGGCCTTTATGTGTTCTTCAACAATCCTATTCCCTAAGGGATAAAAAGAAGAAATATACTTTTTAGTGTTTCTTGGTAAATCATGCATAGTTCCAGTGATGTTGATAATTGAACCAACTAGCCAAGTTAGAGCTAGGGCTACTGGGAATAGTGAAATATGGGGTAGTCTACCTAGAGAGGATGATTGAGATTTGGGTCCTTTCTTCACTCCATTATCAGACCTAAATTTTCTATGGATTTCCAAATGTGGGTATAGAAATTTAGCCTTGTTAATCTTTTGAGTGCTTCTAGTGCAAGTCAAGTGATTTCTTTGCAAATAAATAGAGGTGGAGGATCTTGGCCTCCTTATGGTGCTATATTAAGTTTATTATTGATGTGATATTAATTCACACCCTAGAAAATTTTATGAGGTATCCTCTAACATTTAAGGATATATGAATTAAATTCACTCTAAGGCATAGGTTGTTGGGTATTCAATTTTATAAACAATCTATTGGTGGAATAGAAGTAAGAAAAGTAGTTTATTTACCATGGATGGGTTAGATACGGATGAATTTATATATAATTGAGATGTGTATATTAATGATGGATCTAACCTAAGGTGTGTAGGACCAAAAATACTCAAAAATGGATGGAAAGGTACAGAAAAAAAGGAGGCTTGTGGACCATACTAGATGAAACATTTCTAGACCATCACTTGAACTAAAATTCGGACAAGGAATCAAATACCAATGTCATTTATAGGCTACTATAACACACTAATGATCAAACATAGATAGGATTAAAATGGAACCTAAATACAACAATCTTAAACACATAAAGTCAAAGGTTTCCATGTTTGTTAGACTGTAGTGGTACATTTATAAGGGGGATTATGATTCATATGTAAAAGATATTCAAATAAGTAATAAGTCAATACGAATAATTGTATACTAAAGAGATAACTCATGCATAGATAAAATATTAAGAAACTAAAATAATAAAACTTCTTATGCAATCCATAATTTTAGAGAAGAATCAATATTTTTGCATCGATATCAATTGCATAACTTTCCTCATAATTTCCTATTAATTTCAATAGCCTAAATTATCCTCCCTTTGGGACTAGGAGGATACAAGTATATATAATCTTGGGATGGGGAAGGCCTCATCTCTCAAGTGAAGTCTAAAAATCCATATCCAAAAATAGCTTTTTATGTTAATCACATGCAAAGTATGTATGTATAATAATGATTACTCCAAAATATAATTTTTATATGAAATACAATATATACATGCCAAATGAATTAGGAACTAATAGTTCCATCACAACTAGAACATGTAAATGCATATGTATATTTTGAAAGTGCTAATGTGGCACTATTAAAAGAAGAAAACTATAACATAAATGAAGTAGATATTGAAGTAGGTAGAACTAAAGTTGTACCTTGTGTTACAATTATAATGGGCACCAAAACTAAATCTAAGCCAAAAATAGCCACTAATGTAGATGTGGGAGTATTCTCTTTAAGTGGCACATAGGTAGGCCCAGTTTGAGTTTGCACTAGTGTGTATGTGGGAAGCTGAGCACTTTGAGGTGGAATAGGCATGGCCCCTTCTAATGAAGTTCTTTTGTGGTGGCTTCCATTTGTATGTAAAGTACATGACTTTCCTAGAATTTGATGTCTATGGTCTCAAAATCAATCAAAGCTCTTTTAAACAACTGAGGAATCTTGGCCATCAATTTCTTATGTATGCCCAATGCATCTCTAACCTTAGCATGTAATGCCTTAATTCCTATAATTTAATCCCTTAAAAATTTGACCAATTGCGTTATTTTATTACTAGTTCTATAGATAGTGTCCTCAATCTCTGCTCTAAAGCTATTAAGTGTTACTCACAAGGGGGTTTTCAAAAATGGGTTTGGGCATCAATTAGCCCTATGGAGTGCTTACTTGAGTAACTTTCAATTTTGTTAGCATAGAGATTACTTATCTTTCCTAGTTCATAAATTGTTGGACCAAAGCTCACATCTATTTATGCCACTCAAGTAAGTTATCTCTTTTGGTATTAATATAATTATGTGTCGAATTAGCTTCAAATGTTGTTATTAAATTCAAATAGGCATAATCTGTATTCCTTGTTTCCTGGCTTATAAAATGAAACTTTCCATCAATGTATTTTATTTTATTGAATAATATATATCCACTTGGGTTGGGAGATGGTATTTGTAGACCTTATTGAACCTATGGTTTCAAATAGCTTCTTAGGTATCCCTTGTAAATTGTCCACTATTTTCTTGGGAGCATAGATGTTATTCACCTATGGTTTCCTCTATATAGGCTGATCAAAACTTTTGAACATCTCTTTTATGACCCCTCTACTATTATTTATAAAAATATAGGGGTCCTCCCTATATCTATCTAGGTTTGAGGGATTTATTTTTCTTTGTTTTAACAAACAGAATATGTCTTCTCTTTGTTCTAGCTCAACCTATTTATCTTTTGCAACCAATTTTTTCCTCTTAACCTATCTCAAGCTTTTTTTCTATCTATAAAAATGGAATTTTACTATAGGTTGATCAATAATCACCATATCTTGCATTCCTACCTCTTCTTATTATAATTTTTGAATCCATGAAGAAATGTTTAGCGCAACTTGTTACTATGTTTGTTATGTTTATGTTTTAGGAGTAACTAAGGTGGATTTTCATGGAGGTAGTATGGCCTTAGGGTAATATGTCCTTATTATAGGAAAAGGAGGAATAACTTTCCTCCATCTAGTAACATGCCTTTGGGTTAATGTGTCAATTACATATTTGGTTTTCCCTATTACTTTGTGGACTGAGATCGTAGGTGAGTCTACCTAAGGTGCTTGGCTAATAGGTATCTCCAATTGTGTATTCATCCTAAGAGGGGTAGCTAGTATATCAAAAATTAATGTAGACAACAAGTTTTCCAAATTTACCCCTTTGCTTGGCTTAAGGGTCTATGGATTGGTTACACTAAAGAATGAGAATGTCACTACGTTGATCAATAAGTTTTGTGAATAGTCAATAATAGAAGTGTATGCATCCCCAAGTCATAAGAAGTTGAGCTATGGTAGGCAAAATTGTCATTACAACTATTTATGGATGGTTTATTTAGATTAAAGAATTAAAATAATGTATATAATCTACTACATCACTTGTAGTTGTAATGACTGAGTGAATTTCTAAGGAATGTATACTTGAAGGAATTACATCCCATGAAGAGATAATTGGGGCACTGGTAATTATAGTTTTAATTATAGTGATCTGAGGTGGAGAGCTTGGACGTGTAGTTTCATATTTCCCTTGTGTTATAATGTGTAGATTTTATTCTACCTCTCCTTCTTCATCTACTTCTATATCTAATAGAAATTACATATCCCATGAGTTACCATCTCCCTAGTTGACTTCTTTAGATTCTTGTAGTAATTATTTCCCTTCTAACTGGGAGTTTTCCTTAGTCATCCATTCCTCATCTTCTTATATTTGTTTGGTCTCATCAAATTATTTTGTTTCTTCTATTTTAATCTTTGAGACCCACTCCTCTTCATCACCCCATCTTTTGTCTTCCTCCTTGCTATCATAAATTTGAATAGGGTCTGGCCCCAATCCACCCTTTCTTATCTCTTTCCTTTCCTTGGGATAAATTTCTTGATTCTCTTTTACTACCACATTTTGAGGTGAAATAGAAGGGGTCTTGGGATTCCTTGTATATGTCATTATTGGTTTTCTAACAATAGAGGTTGGCCCAATTGAAGGTGGATTGAGAGGTGAAGGTGTTGTAGTGGTAGCAAATGGTAAGGGAGATGGAGGAGTGGTGGCTACTAGAGGAATGATATGTGGTGGAGATGGTAATCTAGTGGATTAGGTAATTACTACTAGTGGATACAAAGGAGAAGTAAAATGAACTTGATATAAAAATGGAGGAAGACTTACTTGTTATGCAATGGTTAATGAAGGTAGAGGAAATATGGAGAAAATTCTTGTTGGCGTGTTGGTACTTGTAGGTCTCTTCTCTTCAGTTGTGCATTGAGGGGAAATATTTGTAATTGTATCTATAGGGGACCCTAGAGGTATTGAAGTTAGTTGTCTAATGGAGGTGTTATTATATGGGTTGGATTATTATTGTAGTTATTCTTCTGTCTGATGAGGGGGTCCATAAATAGGTCTAGAAACTCATTCTTCTTTCTTAATTCTCTTGGTATCCTCTCTGGTGATAGTAGGATCATATTGGATCCTCTACACCACAATCATAGACATGTTGGCCCTATGCATCCTTATATCCACCCATGTATCATTTTTTGCATTCATAAATATGTTATAATGATCATAAGACTAATTTCCATAATTAATTATCACTTTTATTTCAGATTTTTTGATGTGTTCTCTGACATTTTTCCTAGGGTCCTAGTTTCTAAAAGGTGCTAGTTTGAACCTATAATGTACCCTTATCTTTCCAACAAATTGGAGGTGTTCCCACCTTATGTACTACATCCTAGAAATATTGAGAGGAGTTGGATGGATGGTTTATTTCTTGGCATTCCTCAAGTTAGTATGAACTTTATTTTCCATTGGGAAACAATCTCTTGTTTAGTTATTTCATCACACACAATACTTAGTAGGTACAAAGGGTGTGCCTTTATGCCTTCAATTTTGGTTATTATGAACTCAAGGTACAACTAGTAATCACCCATATTTCAAATATTTTTATTAATAGGGTTGAAGAGCCTAAGCATGTTATTCCCATAGATTGATTGATACACTAGGGGATAGAAATTTACAATTAACCTTTTCATGTACTTCCTAAATCTATGCACATGAAGAACATTGAACTCATCACATACCCTATTTTTAGGGTATTCATGAGATTGATGCCATGGATTTTCATAGGATGAATGCATAGTTGGATTCATGGCATCTACTAAATAAGACTTCATGTAGAATTTCCCAGCTAGGGAAATTAAAGGATTTGTGAGTTTCAAAATCAAATTGGAGTTGATGATCTCCTAAGGCAATGATTTTTTTGGAAGTTAAAATCATATCCAACAAATGGACCCATACCTCATTGACATAAGTGATGGTTGAAAAACTATATATTCCATTTAAAAGGTCCATGGAAATTCTCACCCCTAGTTAAAGACTAAAATGGGGATAGCTAGGGTAGGGCCTAAATTGTGAAGTTACTTAGGCTACCATACCACTCTTGTAAGTTGTTATTGATGTTATTTTTAAGAATCCATGAGTTCAAAATGTCCTACCTATATGACATGTTTGGTAGGGGGAGTCTATAATACCTCTTAAAGTATTTCCATGGATATATGCAATTGGTGTTTTTCCAAGTCTGAAGTGTAATATCTTCCCATTAACCTTTCCATTCATGAATAAATCAAATAGTAGGTTAATGCATGGAATTACCTCTAGTTTTCTTGTTGCATTGTGAAGACCAATTATTTTGATGGATATAATTAATCATTATATCTATGTGTGAAAATGGAAAGATGATTCTCAACCTTGTCTAGTTTGAATGTTTTGACCATATTGTAAATGGTAGAATAGTTTTTGAACTCATGGTTCAAAACAATCAAATTAATTGTTGTATCTATGTATTCGATTGGTCTTGTAAATGATTATGTAAAGGGAATTGGAATGTGAGATGAGAAATCCATTGATGTTGTCTAAAAATGATTTATTCCATGAAAATCTTTTAAATTATTGGTTTTAATGGGGTTCTGGATTCATAGTTTGGACTTAAACTTGGAATTCATAATACTCTTGATAGCTAGGAGGCAATGTAATTAGACTAGAAATGGAAATTTGAAATAAATTGCTTTAATTGTGTTGGTTTTATAAAACTTAATGTATTAGTTCTTTGATTCATGAAAATTAAGTGAAGCAATGGCATTCACTCTTTTCCCTACTTACTCTTTGTATTTGAATTTCATATTACCAAATTCCAGGACTTTCACTACCATGTGGCTTATTTTGCATTATTCTATATGCTTAGTCATCTTAATATGATATATGTCTCTTTTCCACTCTCTCATTCGTGATTTTGATGTGTTCATTGTTTACTTATGTGGATTCAAAGGACACATGTTTTCATGTCATTATTCTGCTCCCAACTAAGTTGTAGCTTATCATGTTTTTCTTCTTTGACCATGGGATATTAGGATGATGACATGTGGATGACTCTCATTGATTTATTTTCCCAAGATTATTTGTAAAAATTTCTATGCTAACATTACCTCTAAGTTAATGGTATGATGAAATGTGGATGGCTATCATTACTCTGCTTACCTAGGATTGTTCATATAAAGGTTTATGTTAATATCACCTCTAGGTTAGTGAGATGATGAAACTTATAAATATCCTGGTGCTCTATTTTCCCATGATAATTTGTAAAAAATGTCTATGCTAACATCACCTCTGGGCCAGTGGAATGATGACATGTGGATAGATCTCACTACTCCACTTCCTAGGATTGTTCGTATAAAGGTCTATGTTGACATCACCTCTGGGTTAGCAAGATGATAACACTTAGATGGATCTCATTGAACTATTTTCCCAATAATGTCCATACAAAGGACTATATTAAGGTCACCACTAGACAACTTTCATTCTTTACTCAAGCTTTGAGTTAGTAAATTGATGTCATGTGGAACAATAAATGAGCTCTGGGAGGATCCAAGAGACATCTAAGCATGGAATAACCTACTTAAGACAAAACATAGACAAATACCTAACTAAAATCAAAACATGTCACCCATGTTAGTCATTATATCATAAATCAAACTTGTACATGAGCATTGAGTTAAAGGAAATCAAAGGTGAAAAGTGAAACATGTAATATAGATTAAACTTAACTTTGTTTTGATTATAAATTTGATACACTCTAAAAACATTGAATTAAATCTTGTTGATTAAATCAAGAAAACAATAGAGATCAAGAGGTAAATAAATTCAATTTAGCATCAAATAAATTCCTTAATTTTTCATTTTTTCAAACTCTATATCATAGAATTTTGGTTCAGAAGACCCCACATTAATTATATTTTATCAACAAAAGGTCCCTATTTAAATTTATAAAATAGGGTATGGTGTGTGTGTTAGGGCACAACAAAGAGATCATTTGATATGATGTGATTAATGCATACAAGTATTCAAGATATTGTATACATGGTCAAATAGAAAAGAATAATAGACACTCACTTGGTTGTTGTGTGAGTATCCTATGTGTATCTCTCACCATGTTTGGTGTCTTACATTATATAGATCATTATAAGGAATCAATTTTATTTTTTTTAAATGCCAAAGTATATAGTTACAAGAATGGTTTAGCTTTTGCATGTTTGATGGTTTAACTTCCTTTAAAGTATAATAGTTGCACTTCCATATATGTTACATTGTTGACATGAACCCTAACATGATGTAGACCTTATAATGCCACCTAGCATGCCACATAGTATCATATTTATGGTACATGTATGTTGAGTCATGTGTTAAGCTAAAATATTCTATGGTATGTTAAAAGGTGTTATGGAAGAACATAGGAGTGGCATGTGTTTGTATGATATATTATGAGATGATATAGAGGAATTGATTCATGTTTAGATATTGAGTGATATATGGTTTCCATCTTGGCATTATATAAGTGCACAAGGATAACACAATGTTTTCATGAGTTTCACACATTATCGTTATGATTCATATTGATTTTACATAAGCATACAAGGGTACAGAGAGTCTCTAAAAGTATCACAAAGATATACAGGATTTGTTCATTACTTAATCTTTTGTGTAATTTTGTGATATGCATAATATTTCTTTAGTTCCTTATGTTAACTTAGAATGAACTAGATAAGTTAAACAATGCATAATGAGGTACCACAGGTTCCAAAGAAAACTAGTTCACATGCCATTACCTAATTTTTATGGGTGTGCTTTGATTCTGGACTATCATGCTTTTTCATAAAGTACATTTTGTTGTTTACAAGTTCACATAGGTAAGTTTGTGTGGGGATTATTTTTTAGCACCTAAAACACTCTGAAGACCTATAAAACTATTCTACAATGTTTGTAGTGTTAAATTGTGAGAGTTATGTGGTAACGCAGATGATTAATTAGATATTTCCATTATGAACAAAGCTTCTAAACTTGATTCAAAATTCAATAACATTAATGCAAGGCTAGATGATAAACACATGATAACCATGGTAAGATTTGGTGTCTTATACCCTCCTAGATTAGTTAATCTATGTTGTTTTATTTGGTAAACTCAAACCAGATATCAAATACATATGATGACTTATGCTTCTCATCAATAGTAGTCCATCTAAAAAATAATTGGATACAATCTTCTCAAACTCACTTAACAACTAATTTGCCTTGTGTTGCATTATTTATTATTATATGTCTTCTTGCATTGGTTTTGAAATTAATGCATAACATTTACTTTATTTCACTTCCTTTAGGAATTAGTTTCCTGAAATAATCAACACTTTTGGAATATTTTCTAATTATTTTCACTTATCATTCAAATTATTTATTATGTGTATTAATTCATCTTTCCAAAATGTAAATGTGTTATCATGAACATCATGTTGTGCCTTATAGTCAAATCTCCAAGGCCTTCCAAGAAAAATATGAAAAACATCTATCAAAATTATATCACATAAAACTTTATATTTATTTACCAATCTAAATACTTACCAAATGTCATTCATTCACCAAAACTTGGTATCCCCTCATTAACCAAAAAGCCTTATATGGGTTTGGATGTAATATTCTCTACAACTTAAGTTTATCTACTATCTATTGTGAAACAATATTATAATTTATTTCACTATAAACAATAAATTTGCAACACTTACCTTTAGATTCAAAAACTATTCTAAACAAATTCTTTCTCTATGTAGGATTATTTTCCTCTTTCACAAGTTTCAAAAATACTCTTTTCATCATGACAACTTATCCAATTTCTGGTTCATCCATATTATAAATAGATGCAACACTTTATTCATCTACCTATTTGATGTGATCACTCACATCAGTTCTTATATTTTCTTTAGTATGCATATGAAGGCATTCAAAGTCTTTTTGGCTAATCTCGCTATATCTAAAACATGTTTCATTGAATCTAAGACCTCTACCTCATCCATAGGTATAATATCCTTTTCCTCTTAAATTATCTCTACCTCTTTATGCATTAACACCATTATGCTAGATTGTAAATTCTTCACCCTCTTACTTTTATGCAGAATAACCTTTCCCACTTCTACATCCATGCATGAATCTTCCTCTTCCTCTTGATGTTCCTCCTTTTTGTTTTCATAACAAATTTTCCTTGACCTTTCATGTACACTGATATGCTTATTTAACACATCACATCCTGATCATACTAAATTCACCTTGAATTACCATTTGCAATCCATTCACATATCTTGATATCTTCTGAACATCATCTTGCACATGACCCCCTCAAATAGTAATTTTGTAATACTCGTTAGTGTGTTCTTTGATATTCATATTAGGTTTTCAAATTTTTTGAACAAATCCATATTATAATCTATAGGAATGAATTTATCTTTCAAATTCACAACAAATATATTCCATGTCTTAATATTTTCTTTACCTTTGCACACTCTCTTAGCTTTTACATGTTCCCATCATAATGATTCATTAGCTTTCAAATTTAGGCTATCAAACATAACTCACTTGGGATCTTTCATACTTTCATACTCAAATTATTTCTCTACCTCATTGATCTAGTAAATGAGCTCTTCACGACTAAAACAGATAGGGTCTAACTTTGGCTTACTTATCATTCTTGAAATATATACTAGAATCTATCTTTAAGTTTGTCAACCTTTTATTCTTCATCTTGATCTTCATATTCTTCTTCTATAAATTTAGTATCAGTGATATTGTATAGTACTTCAACTCCATGATGATGTGTAGTTTCCATAACTTCCATTATGCCTTGCATTTCCCTTATTACTTCTATTAGATCTACTACTATAGGTTCTCTAACCACTCAGGATATTATACCACCTATACCTTCTCAATGTGTCATTTCCTTTGAAATCAAATATCTATATACCAAATGATGATCTGATACTAAATGATGATCTCATATCAACAATTTACTTACACATTACACCTTCTTCCAGATGATCTTGATAGAATATTTATGTAGATACTTAATACCCACACTCATAAATGTATAAATAAATAATCAATAATAAGGAATAAAACTACTTTGATACCAAATGATGTAGTCATAGTTAGGGATATCAATTAAGAAATGCCTTTGACCATGTAGCCTTCTAAATACTCAGTGAAAATTACAATAAATTGTAATGATAATAATTCTTATCTTTATTTTATTTCAATCAAATGAAATATAAAAACATAATGACACAATGTGTAGACAATAAAATTAATATTTAATGCTATAAAAAAAAATAACTTGTGATCATCTCTTATCTACACTTTACCTATGCTTAATTTCATAGTTTTAAATTGTTATTCATCTAATTCTATATGTATGACCCTTTATCCTAAGGCAAATATAATGTTATATGTTCCTATTCCTCATACTAAGTATCCTAGATTCATTATTTTATTGATTCATACCTTCAATTTGATCATCTCTATTTCTTAGACAAAACCATTCCTTCAAAACAATCATGTACATCAATCATATTTGAAACCATCATTTTCATCCTCCTAATTAACAATGAGTTCCTAGATTAAAATTCATCCTAATGGGTCATTCTACACATTCTAAAATCCCAATTCAAAGAAACCCCAAAATTTCCACTAGATAAGCACATATTCTACCCATTTTTTCACTAAGAGGTCATTATCATTACAATCACCACAATATCTAATTGTGCATTGAGAGAAAATTGATATTCTTCCCAATTCTAAATTTTTACGGCCCAAAATGCCTTGATCTAGATCTAAATACAATATCAAAGTCACAAGTCATTTTTTTAATCACATGATTAGATCAGGATTGCACCTCCATATAGAATTTCACCAATGTTATGCACACACCATCATAGCATGGGAGAACTACATGAAGTTTGATCCCTCTTAGAATTATTGGTATGCATTTGGTACTCAACACACAATTTGTTAATGTCAAGAACAACCCCATCCCTTTGCATGTTGCCCCCATTTTATAGTATTTATTCCATCTTATCATTGAACTAGGGTTAGAGTGAAGAAGAAGGCACATAGTGGCTTCCACAGTAAATCAAACACATCTAAATAGACACATAGGACCTATAGGTGAAGTTGCATTTGTTAAAATTTACATAGAGGTTAGAGCCCTAAGAGATAAAGTATTACCCTAGAGACATTCATGCATGTCATCAAAGTCTAAATAGCATGACCTTATCTTAGGATAATGCAGAGACATGTTCTTGATTTATAAC
Organism: Torreya grandis; assembly: GCA_037957365.1. Classification (NCBI taxonomy): domain Eukaryota; kingdom Viridiplantae; phylum Streptophyta; class Pinopsida; order Cupressales; family Taxaceae; genus Torreya; species Torreya grandis. The sequence goes on from JARHVA010002228.1 coordinate 271,345, forward strand.
ATCCTCACATAGTCTTATAGTTAGTTTACAGTCCCTATTTTAATCTTACAAACCCAAATTATAGCTAAGTCATTTATCTTTTAGTACTTCCCTTTTTATCACATCTCTAAAAATAGTACGTTATAATCATTTTATGTGCAATTATAGTATATCTTATGTATATTTTTATTATAAAGGTTAATAAACAAGTTGAACAACTACCATAACCTTACAAAATAAAGTGGAAGATAAGCATGATGTAATATCAAAACAAAAAGGGATAAATTCTAGAACCTAGCAAGATAAACCACCTACCACTTAAAAGACACTAAGTTTTAGCCAAAAACCCATGCCAACCAAAAGAGAAACAAAAAAGGCCAACTATTCAGACTCAGAATAATAGAACAATTTCTTAGTCTCAGTGCTATCCACTTTTGATCTTTACTTTGGTATTATACCCAACAACATGTTCTTTCTCCTCAATCTACCTCTTGTGATTAGAAATCATGAGCTTGGATTCCTCCCTCCCCTACTCTAACTCCTTGTTTTTTTCCTATGTTTTATCTCTATGAGTGGTTTTATTTCCTTAAGGAGTGAGTTCATCTATGCCTACATGTTCCTTACCAAAACTGATATCATAATTTCCTTGAACCAAAAACCCTTTCAAATTTTTTATTTTGTCCACAATTTCATTGCATAATAATTTTTGAATAGACACCTTGTTATGTAACTTATCAAAGGACTTCTAAAATACATACTTAATCTTAGGATTTATAAAAACTTGACCCCTAATAGAAATAAGTGTGATGAATTCAGGAACCCCCATGTCCTTTCCTCTCAGCTTTGGTTCCTCTTACATAAACTCATCTCTAGCACCACAGTTTTGATCATTCCTAGCTTTATCAAACTCAGAATCCATGAATAAATCTTCTTCCCTAGTTGAATCTTCTTTTTTAATGGTAATATTAATCATTTTTTACATAATTTTTAACCATGGGGGTTCTCCCTTCTTAACCAACAATAAAATCAATCCTTAGTGGATAAGATTTGTCAAGATATTATTCTTGTAATTTAGAATCATGGCTTTTAGGGATTTCAAAATAAATAAAGGGAGATTAATAATGTGACCCTTAAAGTGATTGACCAAAAGAAAGTGATGTGTAAATATTACCATATGTTTTCCTTCCAGTGTGATATAGTGCATGATCTACAAGCATGTGTCCAGCCACTTCCTCAGTAGATCTACCTGCATGAACCCTTTTTGAGACATCACTTTTAGTTTCTTCTTCTCTTTTATATATAAAATATTGATGAGTTCCTCCTTTATTTTTTTATGCTTGAAGGATTTAACCCCTGAACAATACATCCTCATGATCTCCCCTATAATCTCTTCAGTCATCAAAATCCTTAAACCATACATGTGGACCTCTTTATCCTTCCATCCATAGGTGAAATCCTTAGACAACATGATATCATGCCTAACCAACCACTCCATGTATGTATCTAGACCCCCTTTTACCATCTTATGCCAAACATACTCATCTTCCTTAACATCCATGCAAGGGATGGGTTTAAAATGGTCACAGTTACCTACCATTTTACTTTTTTCTGACTTTTTCTATAAGCTTCACATCACAAGCCATTATAAATGAGAATGAAGTATTGAAATTGGAGCCAAATAAATTATTACTTTGAAGTTCCAAATTAATCCATACATGTAAGGCCTTTAGAAGTGATCGAATTATAATGTCCTTACAAGTGTTAGCATCTTTTCTCTTAGGTTTGGTGTGAATAGTCATAAATAAACACATTATTTCATTCTACAGGATGTCCTTTATTGAGTTTTATAAAAAGAGTGACATCATCAGGGAACACATCACCTTGCTAACTTGTAAAAGCACTAATATAGACCCTAATATTAGCCATTTTATTGGCACTTCTATTTCCCTCTCTATACACATGAGCGATTAGCACCCCTTTGAAGTAGGATATCAAGATTTTTACATCATTAATAATCCTAAAAATATTCTAGGGAGATTGAGTCAAGACTTTAAATCAATTTATGATATTCATGGAATCTCCCTCAATCTATAGATATTATGTGCCAAGTTTCACTACAAGATCAATGCCCATAAATCAAATTTAGCTTATAAAATGTAATTCATTTGGATCCCAAGAGGTTTTGCATAAGCTACCTTGAGGTTCCCATGGGAATCCTTTATGACTCCTCCCTCTCTCGTTGGTCCTAGATTTCCTTTAGCATCCCCATGAAAATTTAATTTAAACCAGTTGGGAGGAGGATGAATCTACTTAACCTTCGATCTGTCAACATTCTACTTTTGGGATTTACTAGGAATGTCAAGACTAAGTTGATTGAGAATTTGGGAGAAATATGGGGAACAAGACTTGTCAAAGGAGGAAGCAAAGGACAACCAATTCTATTTTACAGAGGCCATGATTCTCTTAAAGGTATAAAAATGGTTAGGCTTGAGGTTATCAAATATAATTGAATTTTTAGAGATTCATATGCCCCAAAAAATATGGGGAAAAACTAGGTTTTACCAAAATTTTAGCAGTGGGAAATCCCAATGTGGCTTCTATTGGGTGATCAGATTCTTGATAGAACAAGGAGTTACCCAAGATTAGTTAGATAGGCTGAAGAAAGATCAAAAGATGGAGGAGGCAAATGAACATGAGAGGAAAATGTGCTCTGTAGATTTAGACTCCTATTTATATAGCACATATCCATTGGGGATAGGAATTCCCCTCCTCATAAGGTTATCCACCATAAGAATCTTGTTATAAGAAGCCAACTAAAAAAAAAAGATTAATCTTTGGAATGAGATTTTTTATCCAGAGATCATTCTAGTTTTCTTCAAATTCTGCCTAATCCCATAGAGAAAGATATCTAGATTTAATTGAATACAACCCGTTAGGATCCTCTTTCCAAATGAGAGCATCTTTTTTTATAAATATACTAATGTGAATATTCTAGAGAGTCAAATTTAAATTTTGAAGAATAAGAACTTGGTGCTAACTTAGATATTCTTTTTGGATAAATTTCCATCTTTTCCTACCTTCAATATCCTCCTAATAATTTCACACCTTGTGACTGATGGTCTCTTTGAAATGAATTGACATATCCATGGCTTGAATTATGGAGGCCAGAGGGGATTGAATCCAAGGGTCCTACCAAAAATCCACTTTGTTTCCTTTGCCAATATTCCGTTTAAGACCTTTTTTAAGGATGTTCTTTCCACCTCTTAGTACTTTCCAGAATGTTGAACCATTGTTAAGTCCATCTTCTACTAGAAAGCAAGATCCTTCCTCGAAATTTAAGTATTTAGCCTTGATGATCCTAGTCCACTGGTTTTCTTCCTTTATTACCCTCAAACCTTGATTTTATAGGAGATCTTGATTCATGAATCTCACCCTTCTAAGCCCAAATATTCCTTTAAAGACATGAAGATAGGCTTTGTTCCAAGAGATAAGCAAGAATTTGAATCTATCCTTCATTCCCCTCTAAATAAATTTCTTCTAGATTTATTTGATCTAATCAGCCACTTTTCCAAGAATGAAAAATAAGTACATGAAATAAACTAAAATACTTTGAATTAAACTCTTAATAAGTTGTAATTTTTTAGCCTTAGACAACAAGTTCCCTTTCTACCCAGATAATTTCCTCTAAATTGTATCTAAGAGGGGATTCCATAAATCTATTTTCATAAGGACATCAAAAAGGGCAATACCAAGATAGCAAGATGGGAGATTATTAAATAACACAACCAATAATCTTAGAGATCTTATCTTGCAAGACAATAAAGTATTGATGAAAAATAGAGAGCTTTTGAGAAAGTTAACACTCTGACCAGAAATAATCTCATAGATTTTAAGAATTTTTATAAAACACTTGGCTTCACAAACTAAAGCTTCTCCCATCATCATAGTATCATCCATGAATTATTAGTGGGTGACGGGTCTAGTGTTTAGATCCACTATGATTCTTTTGATGATACTAGATGATCTGGCCTTGTTGATAATCCTACTAAGGATTTTAGCCATAATGATGAGTAAGTATGAAGGGGATCTCCTTGTTTGAGACCCCTATCTACCAAGAAAAATCCCCTAGGAACTCCATTAATGATCACCAAGAACATAAGAGTTGATATTCAAGAGAAAATTAGGTTTCTAACAGTCTAATTAAAACTGAAGTTGAGAAGGATTTTGTCAAGAAACTACCAAGAGACTTGATCATAGGCCTTATTCATACTATCTTGAGGAACATTCCTTGATAGGAAGAATTTTCTAGTGAGTGAATGGTTTCATGGGAAATAATGATTCCATTCAATATTTGTTTACTAAAGATGCAAGATACTTATTGTTTTGCAATCAATTTGTCAAGCAACATTTGGATTCTTAAGGATAGTCCTTTTGTGTAGATTTTGTAGAAAGTAGAACACAAGATGATGTGTCTAAATTTCATCAATTGATTATCCCCCTATTTTTTAGGGATGAGGACAAGAAAAGTATCATTTAAGTCTTGTATCATAGTTCTATCTTTAAATAATTCATAAACTAACAGACAAACTTCATTTAATTAGATAATCCTAATCATAATTTTGATTCAAAATTTTGGTAAACCTATTTATTTTTTAATATTTCAAAATTGTAACTATTCATGTTGTTAGGATTTCTTTCCTTATTTTTATTATTTCCAATTGTTGTATTAGGGTTTTTTAGATATAGAATAATCTTTCCTAAAAAAAATCTTTAAAGTTTCTATTTTACATATCTTACCATCTATGAAATTTATTTATATCTCTCTTATACAAAGCATTAAGACTAAGTGATATTGAAGTTGAACATTCTTAAATTTTATTTGATACTAACACAATGGTATAATCAATAAATAGATTTGATGATATTGATAAAAGATACTTAATAGTGAATCTTTCAAAAAATCTAGATATGCAAGATGTGGTTTTAAATATTATTAAGGATGAAATAAATAAATCATATATAGTCCAATCCTTTAATATTTATACTATTATGTGTTCCTTTCATTTATTTTCATATCTAGATACAACTTTTATAACACCATCTATAATGGGGCAACCCAAGGGTTTCATTAGATCACTATGTCAATCTCTACTCAGTGACTTTTGACACCACCTTTGATTACCACACATTCTATTCATAATGCACTATCCCTTGTCTAGACTAATTATCTTGTCAAACTAAGGTGTTGCAACTAAAACAAGGTGATTTGATACCTAATCAAACACTTGACTCATAGACTTTATTGTATACTACATTAGCTTAGCATATTTCAATTTATCCTTTAACAACTAGTTTTTGGCACCCAATCTTACATTTTTTGATGAAAAATGACCCTGAGTAATAGTTGAGAGTTTTTCACACAACATGTTTGTACTATGCATCCAAAAATAGGTTATTGACCAAGTTGTTTCCAAGAAGTTTAAAGGGTATGCCCTAGGATGGTTTGTTGTTTTAATATATCAATCAACTCATGTGTTGGAAATTAAAAAGATAAACTATGTGACCAACTTAGTTTCTACTTATAATATAAAGAATCAAAGTAAGCCACTATATAAAGTGAATCCAAATGAAAATAAGAGTGATCCAAAGACAATGATGAATGCAATTTTAAAACCTACTTAATGTATTTTGTTATCAGCTCCTCCAAGGAGATAGTTTACTAACTTGTTAGAAGGTCCCTATAATGTGCTAAAAAAATTATTGGAATTCCAATGCATATCACTCACCCCTATTAAATAGATTGATGTGAGTAGTCATATTCCAAAAAGATTTGAGCAACATGTTTTTTATGATTTTCATAGAGCACCAAGGTATACTACTAAAATATGCATTAGTTTACATGATTTGATATTTGAGAACATAATTAATATGGGTACATCTAATAAAAATTAAAAAGGAACAATCAAGTGAAATTATAACAATGAATATATTCAATGATCCTCTCTCAAAGCATACAGGTCAAGAAACAATAGATAAATCAAAATTGTATTACACATATAATGCACATCTTCCACTAGCTTTTTATCATCCTCAGACATAGGCAAAACATCCTTTAAATGCCATTATTGGTACATATCATGTTTCATGTCCATCTATACCACTTATTACATTCACAAAACATGTGATATTAGATGATGATTTTTATTTGTAAGATGATGATTTTGATTTGTACTCTTTGTCCATTCAATCTTACATTGATCATCAACCTATACAGATTGTTATGGTTGATAAAGGTTCAAGTGTGAAGATATATATCATCAAACTTATTTCATATTTTGGATACATAAAAAGGATATACTTTATAAAATAATAGTAATTAAGGGATTCAATGGACATGCTCATAGTTATACTGGTGAGATCACATTACCATTATAAGTTGTTCTAGCACATGTGGCCACCATGCTTCTAGTATTATCTAGTGAAAGAGTCTTTGATATGTTATTAGGACATCCTTGTATGCAAAAGTTTCATGTTGTGCCTTCTATAATACACATATGTTTGAAATACATTTTACTAATGAGGTTATCATAGCTCATGGTATTTCACATGAATACCCCTACAACCAAATGTTATTATTCATACATAATAGATATTAATTAAATAAACTAAAAAGGTTCAACCTTGTTAGAGATTTCATAAGAAAGTGTTCAACTTTACAAGGATACATATCCTATAAAATTCACTTAATCAGTTATTTGTCATAGACTATAGAGAGCCATTTTATACTTTAGCACATCCTAAATTACTATTATAGGAAATTAAGAGTGTTCCATAAAGAACACCAAACAAATTTTTTATACTACAAGATGGGTTATGAAGAGTCATAAAGTTCAAAATTTTAAAAACATACACATGATACTACATATTATCATCTTGATAATGGAAATTATTGTATCGATCTAAATCAGTTTTCAAATTTTAAGTTAAGATCAGATACTTCATAGTGGCATGATATTTTCCATTCGTGAGAGGTCATCCTTCCTATGCTAGATACATGACCTCTTCATTGTGAGGATCTTATGGGAGTTATTGGTTGGTATGTCCCTTTTTAAATTATATATATTTTAAAACTACAAAAAATATAATATTTCAAAAATTCTAAAAATTAGGACTTATGCATGACATGCATAGCTCATTTGCATTAGTTGATTTATGATTCAATATACACAATACTTACATATATATATATATATATATATATATATATATATATATATATCCAATTTTATAGAAAATGTGTTTCACAAGTGTATTTGAGTGAGTTATATAAATATGAGTTGTCACTTTCATACGTGGTTACATGTGGTGATATTGTCACAACATAGTGGCTTGTCATAAAGACTAAGCTACAATAGTATACTGTGTAGATAAAAAAATAATAGTATTTTCTTAGTTGATCATAGTGCATACTCAATATTTAATTATAAAGTATATTTATATAATATCGCACCCTAGGGATAATGGTGCAGACCTTGAATTTCCAAATCAATGTGCTTTCATCCTGGAAATCACAAATAATATTTTATAGAATTCTCATAGTTATACTTACTATATAGAATAATTTTTAGTAGTTACCCAAAAATATCTTTATATTTATACATAGGTTATTATATATTTTTCTTAGATTGGGGGATTCATGCATGGTATGTGTTCCAAAATTTACACATGTTTACTTAGATATTTAGTTAGTATTAAATAATTGTCAGAATCAATAAACTCATATATCATACTAAGGGCATGTGATCAACACATGATGAATTTTTTGTTTAGTTTTGCACCAGTTTCCATAGAAGGATTGGAAATTCATTTCATTATATATGTTGTATGCACCAGACATATATCATATTTTATTTCACCAATTTTTCACCAGGTATCTCACCAAATTTACATTAGAATGAGTCTTATTCAATCTACAGTGGTTGATTCAAATTTTTACATTGGTTTTACACCAAAATGTCCTATTATGATTCATATATAATAGTTAATAATGCACTCATACAACCTCAAGATCTCCCTTTTACACCATTACCACATCATGAAATCCATTACACACGGAGAGAGAAAATAATGAATAGTATAAGTCTATGTTCTTGTATATTCACATAATCTATGTGTCTAGCCAACTAATCAATATAATATACAAAGGAATAAAAATATAAAATGGGTGTAGTGACTTAAAATATTTGTATGATTGGGTCAATCCCACTACTCGAACACTAAAAATCTAACACTATGCTTCACCAGACTAGATACACTGAAGAAGGAGAATGAGATTCACTATAAATCTGAAGGAGACTTTTAACATGTAGAACATGCTAAAAATAGAGATATAATATAACTCTCAAGAATAAATCAAGATATTTTGTCTTCAACTATCATAAATAAATCTCAATAACCAAGGGAGCCACAAAGAGCAAGAGGATATAAGTGTAGGCTAAGAAGCTAAAAATTGGAGGGGGCATGTATGTAGTGCCCTCTCAATGAATCCTTACAAATCTAACAAAATGAATCCATAGAAAATATAATATGAATACAAATGGAATAATATATAAAATGGGTTCAAAGTGTATAAATGGAGCATGCATCAAAACATCTATTAGTGTGTCAGAAGAAACATGCCTGATAGGAATAATCCTAGTATTCTCAAGGTGATTAAGCCTAAGTGAGGGTGGAGTAGATCACATATTTATCTCAATATCCTCATAAAGAGAAGAGATAACAAAATAGGAATTATTTTTTCATCAAAATATCCTAAATAAGATGCAACATCTACTTTGTAACCAATGCAATGGCAAGAATCCCATTTAATAGGTTGAATGGTAACAAAAATGCCTTCTTAATGCATACCAATACCTTTTACATTATGAGCCATGAAGCAAAAAATTCAATAATTAAATGGATTAGTTTCATTCTCAAATGAACTATTGAAACAAGTAGGTGTATCTATAGTGTAAGGTGTAAAAGGTACAACATCAGATATAGTAACAACCTTGGATACTGACAAATCAAGGTCACTAGGTTCACAAGTAATGACTATAGGTGAATATGGTAGGTATCAATCTAAAATTACACCAAGTGGATGCATACCAAATTCATGATCATGACCTGATAGACTAAAAATAGGAGTATGAATGCCCAACATATCATTTTGATGATGTGGATTAATAATTTTGTTTTATAAGGATTTAATGAAGATGTCTTTGTTATGAATTAAAGAGTACATAAAGGAGTTATACTTCATCGATCTCATATTATCTTCTTGAAGTGAAAGAAAATAATAAACATGGTCAATGGGTTGCTTAGGATATGATATATTACAATAAAAATTTGCATTTAGTGAATGCTCATCAAAATCAAAAAGAGGAGCAAAGGGTAAAATATTAGAATGCACATCAATATGAGAATTATAAAGAGGTGTATGTTCCTCTTCTATGTCATCAATAAAATATGGTGGTAGTGCCTCATCTTGACAAGACAAGTCTTTACTAATAAATGAAAAATAAAATGAAACAAGAGGTGGTGTAGTAAATGAAGGGATCAAAGGATTTCAAAGGCCCAAAAAACTCATTTACCTCCTCAAACATTTTTTCAAAATTATCCCAAACCTCCTTTGGTGACATGGCATCTATCATGTATAAATGCAAGCTATCTGAAACATTGAGGTTAATCAAGTCAAGGGCGTATTTTTTGCATGTACATAATCCACGCAATATCTTCCTCCTTGGGAAAATGTGGGATCTCACCAAGAATAACTTTCCATAAGCCTTTCATCTACAAAAACATTTTCATATTTGACTTACATGTGTTGTAGTTGGAGGTGTTTATGGGATCTAAAAAATGAGACTCCATTTCTTAATGCACAACTGATGTAAGAATAAACCTCACATCATAATATTACTTAAGGAGAAATGAAAAACACCCACAAAATTGGACATCAGTCTCTAACAAAAATGTGTCCAATAGTAAAATAAAGTGATTAAAAACTACAATATACACGTCAAAAAAGGGATGTCAAACTCTTCCAAAAATACATCTATGCATGAATGAGAGGTCCAATGGCACAAGAAGAGTTACCTCCAAGAGTGAAGTAGAATTCAAATAAGAAAATAATGTCATGCAAGTTGGAAAAATACCATTCTTGTATTTTTTTTTTTAATTTTCTTAAAATAACCTCATTTGCATAAAAATGTTCCCCTTTACAAGTTCTAGTTCTAGATTAATTTCCCTAAAGAGAATAAAAACCCCCATAATAATAAATTTCACATTTCAAAGTTTTTATCCCTTTACATAAGTGTCTTACAAAAATCCCTTCTTCATAATTTTTCACCACTTACTTTTTTATATGCTTATTATATAAAAACAAAATTATCTCCTTTGAAAAAAATTTACCACCACTTTTGCTAAGTGACTTGAACCCTTGATCATAAAGGTTATATTAAAAATGTTTCTACCAAATGGCCTATGTACAATTCCTAATGTTGGCATCCAGATTTTTTATTCTAATGTTGATAATTATGGCTTAAATTTTTTAAAAACATAATAGCACACCTTTTTTAGGCCATGGGCAATGAGTAAGATGTAGCAAGAATGCAGGTGAAATGGATTTTGAATATCTCAAGAAGTGATTCAAGAGTTCTAAACCCAATGAAAAGTGGTATGGTGTATTCAAATATGTGTGTCATTATTGTAAAACCATGGGCAATGTGATTTTTCCCTTATAAGTGCCAAGGAGAGACTGTGCATAGAGGCTAAAGAACTAATGAATTTATGTCTAATATTAATCGATGAGATAATAAATTGTATACTCTATTGAATCTAGTAAATCTAAATGTTTATCCTATCTGAAATTAGTATGCATCCCATGCAAATATTGGAAAGGAACCATCTATAGTAAGTGATACCCTCACCACTTTATTCAATGATGATTTTTATTCAGATATTCAATATCTAACCTCATAAACTTGTACATAAAATCAATATCAAGGCCTTGGATATGGCAAGTGGAATAATATTCATGGTGTCATGTAAGTGATAGATATTCCTTGAGATAAAAATTCCATTGTCAACTATTAAATAAGATTTTAAAATATTATCTATAGATGAATATAATTACAAATTATAAACATGTTGAAGTCTCAAATATAGGTTGTTGGGTCAAGTTGGATATGACTAAGTTGTGAAATAGATTAATTCAAGGTGAGATCAAAGCATGATCAATACCAATGAAACTAGACACATTTGTGGGGAGTTCAAGATTCAATAAATCTTTGATCCAAAATAAACAAATCTAAGATTTGAGCGCAAATATCCAATGTAGCCATGAATGCTAGAGTAAGATTCTTAAGTGTAAAACCACAATAACACAAAATCACACAGTGCAAATTTTATCAAAACTGATCAAAAACAAATGTTGGATTTGGTGAAAAGGGACTCAAAACAACCTACTCATTTAATTGCATATGACTTTCAAAAAAATTAGAGCATAATATACCTGTATGACCTATACAAAATCTATGTTGACACACCGGGTGAGTAATAGTTATATGGATCATCTCTGATAATGTATCAGAATACACAATGCACTCTTATAACCATAAGATTTCTCCTGCACATCATTACCACTACATGATATTATTTTTACAGAGAGATAGAAAATAATGCATGTGTAGTGTAAGTATTTGTTCATGTATACTCACATAATATGTATCTGACCACCTAACCAATTTAATATAAAAGGAAGTCCCTATTCAATAGTCCTAAGAGGTTTTCATAATATCCAAGTGTTTTTGTGATATCCTTAAATATAGGATAATATACTATTAATGTGCGCTCAAATACTTTATGTGCACACCATAGTTTATCCTTAGAAATACACAACATATTCCCAAATCAAACTTACCTCCATAATTAAGTGTGAACATTCTCACTCCAACACCCTCCCTTAAGTGTAGAATAAGGAGTGAGAATAGAGGAAGCAAAGATATTGAATGGATTCCAAAAACTAGGCCTAATTAGGTATCCATGTATATATGCACAATGAAATAATAAGTGTCCCTATGGTAACCAATCCATCTTAACAAATTGCATGGATGTGGAGTAGTTGTAACTACCAATTCAAATAGGAATTGGTACTGCATACGAGAATCACTCAGTAAAAAAGACTAATCATAACTAAGAAAAAAGAGTCACCATGGATGAAATGTGTCACCTCAAGGTACCCAAAAACTTATAAAAAAATAACACAATGATGAGGTGGGTACACTATATGGAATGAATCCCATAAAACATAAGTGCACTTAATGGACTCAATATTCACAAAAATATATGGTGAGAATAAGTGGTCTACAATTGTTATTAAAGCAATGGCAAGTTCTAGGAATGACAAATAACAAATATTTTCAAGTTATATTGTGAGAATAAGTGGTCTATAATTGTTATTAAAGTGATGACAAGTGTTAAGAATGACAAACAATAAATATTTTCAAGTTCAAATCCACTACTCAAAAACTTTATACAAATTAGAAACAATTACTTGAAAAAACAATATGTAGTGCACCAAGGGATGGAAAAGAACACAACACCTAAATCAGTACGTGAACACAACCACCCACAACCCTCACCCCTTCCTATCAATAATGTTGAAATGGGTGTAGTGACTCAAAATATCTATGTGAGTGGGCCAATCCCATTATTGAAACACTAAAATTTCGATACTAAACCTAACCAAACTAGCTACTCTTTAGAAGGAGAACAATCTCCACCACAAATCCACCTATTTACATTAGAATGATTAATTTGAATTCATACAAAGATTACAAGATATTTTACTACCTTGAGGTGTGTGATAATGAAGTCAAGTGCATCTTGAGTTTTTATGCACATTATCCTACCAATGATAATTGGATCATGCACATTCCAATCCAAGTGTTTCAATGAAGAAATATCCAAGTGTTCTACCCTCTCTAGTCGCTAGTTTTTCACCAAAAAACACAATGATTCATGTACATGAAAAAGTGTATTCTTTCCTTGTTATTTGATCGATAAGTTCCTATTTTTTAATTTTAGATTTTTATCCTAAGGACTAATCTATACATGTTTCATTGCAATTTTTCATGGAGCACAATTCAACATGTGATCTACATTCAAGACCATTCTTCACATGGAATCTCAATTATAATACTCTTCCTTTTACTCTAGTACTTTTTCTCTGTTGCATTAATATAATTAAATGGAGCAAATGTAGACACTAAATTTAACATTTAATAATAAAACAATGTACTTATGATCACCTCTTAACCTCACTTTACCTATGTTCAATTCCATGATTTCAAACTATTATTCCTATACTTCTATATAGATAACCCTCTATCCTAAGTCAAGACTTATACTAAAAAGTATTATTCCTCATTCTAAGTAGCATAAACACATTAATTAATTGATTCATATCTACAGTTTGATTATCTCTATTCCTCAAATGAAACTTATCCTTCAGGATAATCTTATAGGTTGGTCGTGTCTAAATGTGTCAATTTTGTCCTTCTTTAAATGAATGAATAGTTTCCAAAATTCAAATTCATCCCAACAAGTCATTCAGCGCATTTTGAAAACCTAATTTAAGAAAATCTTAAAATATCCATTATATCATCACATTTTTTACCCATTTTTTCACTAAGATGCATCTATCATTGCAATCACCACAATATCTAACTGTACATTGAGAGAAAAATACATATTCTTACCAATTTTGAGTCCCTACAGTCCAATAAGCCCTTAACTATGTTCAAATACAGAATTAATGTCATAATTTATTTTTTTAATCACATAATCACACTAAGATTGCTCCAACATATAACATTTCACCAATATTATATACACACCATTGTATCTTGAAAGAACTACATGGATTTTGATCTCTCTTTATAGTATTGGTATGTAGGTAGCACTCAGCACATGGTGTGTTGAGGTTAAGTACAACCCCATGCCCTTTTCTATTTCCCCCATTTTATAATATGTATTCCCTATTTTCATTTAACTAGGGTTAGATTGAATAATAAAGCACACAACAACTTTATCGTAAAGTGAAGGCATCTGAATAGACACATGGGACCTATAGGCAAAGGTACGTTTGTCATAATTTACACAAAGATAAAAACCCCTAAGAGATGAAGCCATGCCCTGGAGACATTCACATGGAATGGTGAAGTCAAAATATCATGGCCTTATCCTAGGATAATGCAAAATAGTGTTCCTATTTCATAACAACTTCACACAGTCTTACAGTTATTGTTGTAGTCATGTAGAGCCAAGTTATAACTAAGTCATTTATCTTTTATTACTTTCCCCTTTTAGAATGTCCCTAAAAATAATAAGTTGTGATTATATTATGTGTGATTATTTTATATCTTATGAATTTTTATTTACTTAATTTTTTTATTAATTAGATTAAACCTTAATCTAAATTTTGATAAAACACAATGATGTCATGATCTCACAATGAGATACATTATAACATTAGATTTGTAGATCTTTGTGTTGCTAACTGACATTATTTGAATTCAAAATCTTAAAACTTATTTTCTCCTATCACTCCCCCTCCTCTTCCTTTTAATTATTAGCATAGGTACAGGGGCATGCTTATATAGATGCAAGACCCACCTACTTACATTAAGTGATTTTACCCCACTAATAACATTAACACACCTTAGTGCATCACAAATATTAAATGTCTTCACATTTCCAAAGAATAAGGACATTCCAAATCTCAACACATCCCAAAATAGGTCACAAACATTATTAAATGAATCCTTATATAGAAACTCAGTAATGACTCCTATAACACATTACAAAATACAAAGGAAGTGGCATGTGATTTTTAAGACTTTGAAATCAACAATATTCATGAAAACATTTTCACAATGATATTTACATCATTTCAAGAATGATTTCATTCTTTATCTTAGGCTTTCCAAATGATCCAAAACTTAATTCATAAGATACATAATGAAGATTTAATTAACGTCAAAAGTTTCTTCTACTAATCTTTTACTACGATGAAGAACAACTTTGTTAAATACATTATTGCTCAAATGACATCATAAGATTACATAAACATACATGGAATCTCCACATGTATATATGGTAAGTTAATATTATCACAACATCATTATAAAAATATTTGAAAATTAATTAAAAGAACGGAACAAATCAAAATGTGTAATAAAATAATGCACACAACATTACAAACACAAGTGTAATCATAGGTAACATAAAATTACACTAAACACATGCATACCAAAGATAATGGATAACACAAACATAGTCTACACAACATAAAATATGTGTAAAAACTTAGAACAAGACATATGCATGGAAATAAACATTACACAATAGAACACAGACATCCTACACTAACATGTTTTTTTTGTTGATGCACTATTGCTCATGAATTAAGATTCCCTTGCATCACTCATTCTATATGAATTCTAATAATTTTTATGTTTTTATAGTTACATGAATCATAAGTAAACATGTTATCATCAAATAATTATTATGTAATATGATATTTTTGTTTTATATATGTGAATATTTTAGGGTTTCTCACCATATTAAGATTGTCCAACAAAGGAATTTAGACCTATAATTTTCTATTTGATAAATTTGTACTTTTTTTCAAGATATGGGGTTCATTTTTAACCTATGGATTATCCTTGACCTGATGATTTCACATACCATATGATTTTATTTTATTTTTTCCATGATTAAATCCTTACCCAATGGAATACAAGGAGGGTGACTCCATTTTATAAATGTATAACCCTTTTCAAAGACTCACAAGACCTTCAATCTTGTTGATTTTGCTAAAAATGGTTTCACTTGTTTGTTCTTGTTTGAAAAGCTCTCTTTTTCATGGCCCAGAACATGCCTTTGAGTGTTGTCTATTTTGATTTCATTCAGATTATTAGGATTAATATGATGAAATTTAGAAAGTAATTATATGAGAACATAGATCCCTCATTTTACTCTCTAGCTAGGTACTCGTTAAGAGGATGCCTTAAATGGGGCTTGGCCTAGTGGTCCAATAGACTACTATAATTAGATGGTATTCCTAAGATACCCTACATTACCTTTTGTGTGGGCTTGGAGCTAAGACGTGTATGATTGTACCTTCTCTTATTTTTTGA
Organism: Torreya grandis; assembly: GCA_037957365.1. NCBI lineage: Eukaryota > Viridiplantae > Streptophyta > Pinopsida > Cupressales > Taxaceae > Torreya > Torreya grandis. The sequence continues at coordinate 287,565 of JARHVA010002228.1, forward strand.
GATTGCATAAAACTCTTTACTTCATTATTTAAGAAAAAATGAAGCGTGTTGAGTTTTTTATTTTTGTTCAAATTGTACCCAAACTTTAACCTTTATTATAGATTGACTAATATGTTTATGAAAACAACTTCATAAATGATCTTTGATTTGTGTGAGGTTTATCATACACATAATATAAGAGGAGATGAGGTATTATTTTAATAATTTATAGCTTAAAATATAGTACATTGATAGTGACCACTATGTAAGGGGACTATCAAAGTATGATAGGATTGCTAAGCAATGTTAATCTTGGGGAAAAAATGAGATATGCAACATAACCTTGCTTCTAGATTTGTAAATATTTTGGTGTGTGGGAATATCCATACAAGAAATGAATTAGTACTCATTTCTCCTTAAATAAATTAGATATCAAGGAACATTTGGTTTCTAGATGCACAATTTATCTTGAGATGTTTTGCTTGATCCATCATCTTCAAATAATTAACTAGAAATATTTTGTTTTATATATCTTCAATTCTTTATTTAGAAACATTTTTTTTATTCATTTTTGTCTTTTATATTAGTTGGAGAGAGGGTACAAGGAGGTACCAAATAACCATCATCTTTTGATGAGCTTATTGGGAACCAACTTTACCTTCAACTATTTAGAAACTCAATTGGATTGTGTTTAAGAAGTAGAAGATGCAGCAAAGAATAAATGCACATGAAACTAAACTAGTTTCATTCAAAACAACCAATAAAATAATAAATGCAATACATGTACGTATGTAAAATACATTTATGATACACGAGTAAGGAGATAGTTCTCAACCATTCCTAACTCCAACCTTACCATATAAAAGATAAAATCATAATAGAGCATTGTGACTAAGTGATCACCTTATATTATTTTATTAGTAATTGTTGATTATTAGTAATTAATAATATTATTATATTATTTTTTATTTTTTAATTATTAATTATTGATAATTATTTTAATTGAATAATTATTAAAATTTAATTAATTGCTAATAAAAATTATGAGACCGAATGAATTAATTGTTTTAAATTTTATATGATTTTAGTGATGGATGTTTAGAGTTATATATTGACCACTTCATCATTAATTAAGATGGGTTTATGCAATACAAATCTTTCTCCCTATTCCTTTTCAAGTTTCTAGACTTCTTATATAGAGAGATACTAAATTGTGATGATCCATGTGTTTTTAAAAAAGTGGCGAGTCAAAGTGGAATCAAAATCGGCTACTTCATTAGTCTTAAAATATTTGGATAGGTTACATAGCGATCAATGAGGATGATTTAGAATAAGTAGGGGCATCCATCAAAACATAACCAAAATTGATTTTTGTATGATGTAATACTTTTTCTTTTGGTTATGTGATTTGGTTGGAAAGTGTGTTAGCATCCCAAAAAATCCACTTCCTTCGAGCATTCATCTCTTTTTACAAGAAATTTTTAGATGATGACATCACTTACTTTTCTCTGCAATAGCTCATGTTGTTAGATCAAATATGAACAAATCGATGGAGGGCCCAAGTGAGTGGCATTACATTTATGCATATTTCAAATAATTGAATCTTGCTTTTACAAATAAACAACTAAGGCAATGATTTTGCACAAACTATTAAGCCATTTGAATCTTAGTTGACAACAAAACTTGAAGTATAGCCTGCTGATACAAAACAAGATTGAGTTCTAGCTGATAAAAAAATTAATAAGATCATCTAAAATTTATCAAGTTATGTATAAATATGTAGATGGAAGCCAATTGTGTCTTTACACAAAATACTATTGAAGCAACTTTTTATGACATGTAGCTGAGAAGTTAAAAGCAAAAACTCATTCTCATTTCAGATTCTATATTATATGAGAATCACTAAGACTCAAAAATAAATAAGAACATTCTATAATGCAAAATTTAAAATCTATAGTGAAATTGGAGGAATTACAAAAATCAATGAAAATTAGGGAAATTTGGGTAAACTTAAAAAGATTAGAGTAAAAATAGGGTAAAATTGATGAAATTAAGGAATTTAATGAAAATAGGGGAAATTAGGGAAAATGGAAAATTATAATTTTATAAATTAGTGAAACTTGGGGAAATTAAGTTAAAATTAAATAAATTAGAATAAAGTAAGGAAAATTTTGACAAAATTAGGGAAATTAGTGATAACTAGGGGAAATTGATGAAATTGGAGAAATTAAGTAAAAAATATGTATAAATTAGTGAAATTTGGGGAAATTAATGTTAATCCAAATTAAAGTTAATATTAAGAGATTTAGAATAAAATTAATGTAAAATTGATGAAATTAAGAAAATGAGTGACAAATTGCGAAAATTAGAGAAATCAAGGAAATTAGGGTAAAATTATTGAGATTATACATTATTTTTAATTATATATTTTTATTGAAATAATAGACATTACATAAAATGGTGAAATTTTACATTTTTTATCTTAAATTTTTATTTTGATTTAAATTTTATTATTATAATTATAATTATTTTTATCTAAATTTATATTTTTTGTTATAGATATGGAAAGCTCTAAAATTTTAATTTTTTAATCTTCAACATTATTATTAAATACATATGAATATGAATATAGTATGGTAATGATAAAATATGATTATGTAAAATGTGTTGAAGAGCAAGAGGTTCAAAGTAGTTTACTAGTGGATGGAGTGACATGTCAAAAAATATTGAATAAATTACTTGAATATAAGGGGAAGGTTACGATTAAAATTTAGGAATAAGATTCCAAAGATGATTTATAACTTCCTAAGGAAGTGTTTCTAAAATATAAACCTAAATTAACCAATTGGAAAAATTGTGGGGCATGGCCAATTCATGAACCAATTTGGACACCTTGTGAGGTATTACAATTTGGAAGTGGAGTTGTATGATATAATTTTCAACTATCCCTAATGTAGATATTGGGATATTAATAGTGTTAACAATTAATATTGGGTCTACTATTTAATGTGTATCAAGTGTCTCAATATTAATTTTTACAACCCAACATACAATTTCATAATTTGGTTTTTTTTGTGAGATAAAATTTTAGTATGTCAATGTATGACATGTGTTTTATGTCAAGGACAATAGACTAACATATTCATTTATCCCCAAAGGAAATATGATATATAAATAATCCTCTATATAATGGTGGACATCCTTATGTATTTAAAAACATTTTTGGTTTCTTCAGTAGTACATGTAATTTTGGCATTATATTAATGGATAAAATATCTATTATAGGAGATAAAATGCTCGAATTGGAACATGTGTACAAAATAGTTGGTCTTTTTTTATTTGAAACCAACTTAATATCTATCTCTCATTCCTATCTTCACTCTTATTTTCTTCTCTAAAATATCTACAAATCTTCTATTCTAATATGATTGAAACATTACTTCACGTAACAATCTTTTACACCCAGTATATTATTCTCTCCACTTTATTATTTGCACACTCACACACTTACATGTATTTAATTATCCTTACAAACATATAATGGGTCATTAATTACTAACATCCCCTCAACCTTAGTGCTCACATGGATTAATTTGATTCCCCCTATAAAAATGGGCATTGGGTTAACCCAATAATGTGTATGTTTACAAGAAAGGAATATTTTACATTGAGAAGAATCATGCAAGTTTTATTGACATTTGTATTTTAACATAGACCTATGTAACATAGTTATGATAATAGACGATATATAATTAGTGACTAATTGACACTTAAAATACTATAGCTAACCATGTATTTAATATTGACGGACTTGAAGCAAAAAAATTAGACATTACCACTACATAATTTTTATTGACACTAACTTATGATAAAACTTGTGATGTGGCATATAACTAATTATTGGTAATTAAAAACAACTCTAAAAAATTATTGATGGCATGGAGACTTATTTATAAAATCTAATTAAATATTAGATTTAATAAACTAATTCAAGACCTAAATATAAACATAAATAACTATCTTGATATATATTTCTAAAAAATTATAGTCTAAACAAAATGTAACACAATATTAGCCCAAAACAAACTACTTAAATAACCAAACCTTATATAAAAATTATAAACTTCTTAAAAATATAACAAGATTTTATAACATATTAAATTTGACACAATAGGACTACAATACTATTAAAAATAACTATAAATACATTTGCAAGACTCACTACTCTACTAAATACTACTAATACCACTTTGCTTGGATAGAATCATGGGCAAAGAGTATCAAGTTGGCTCAAATTGAGTTGAAAGGGTTTGAGTGGGGAAGATCAGATTGAGTATAACATCTGGATAGAAGGTGATTCTCATGTTTGATAACTCAAATGCAATGACAATGTTGATATTGAGGTGTGTATATTGATAATCTAATGTAGGAGAGGTGGATTGAATGCAGAATAAGATGCCTCAATGTTTAAAAAAACAAATATAGAAGGATTTCATATGGTTTGCATTATTATTTCTATATCAACAATAATGAATAAGCCATCAAATAAAAAATATGTTTCACATGACCTGTACTGATTAACCTTATTATGATGAAGGCCTAATTTGCAAAGAGGTCATTGAACCTGCTCTAATACCAAACATAATTTTTAGTATTAGAATAATGGATAAAATATCCATTATAGGAGATCAAATGCTCAAATTGGGGGTCAATCAATCAACCTAATTCAATTCATAATGATAGGAACATTTATAAAAAATAATTCTTCATATTTTCTAGGAAACCAACCCCATATCTAGTTCTTAGTCCTATCTTCACTCCTAGTTTATTCCCTATAATCTCTAAAAATATCTTATTATAATTTAATATTTACTTCACATAAAAATCACTTATACCCAATATATTATTCTCTCCACGTTATTATTTTTACATGCATACATACATAAATTTATTTATCTCTTACAAACATATAATGGAGCATTAATTCCTAATAGTACTCATGGGTATAAGAATGATGTATCTCTCAATTGTCGAAACATAGAGTATACTAATGATATATAGGATGACATGCCTTGAATTTTATGTCATGATCCCATGGTTGAAGAATTTTTCAATATAAGAGTTGATAAAAAAAATTCTTATTAAATATGAGTTTAAAGGGAAAGCAAAAACAATGAAATTGAGATGAAATAAAAAATACATATGATATTGATGATTGATGTATATATTGTCTAATCTATTTTTGAAATAAAATTTGAAAATAATATAATTTTTTGCAATATTATATTTAAAATTTACTTTTCAATGTTATAGTTTTTATGTCATGTAAAATGTAAATTATTTCATAATATATGATTTTTTATAATATTTAAATAGTTCAAAACAAGGTACATCATTAGTGAATTTTCATTAAGATGAGGATTCCACATAGACTCATATTTCACCACCAACACCATCACCTCCATCATCCCATCCTCTTGCACACCCACAACCTCATAGAATATTCACTAGAAAAAGACATGAACCCCTTCAACCATCCACTTTCAGTCATCCTAGACATGAATATTAAAGGCATCCTTTGGCATTGTGTACACCACCTCTTCATATCATGTATCCTATTTTTTAGTTTTTCTTAGACCAAGATAATCATGTGATGATAAGAAAAATATGAAGGAATACAACCACCTGCACTTCGATTGGTGATTTTTAATCAACATGGATATTCTATATCATGATTCACCAAACATGGATTTATTCCAACATATGTTATCCCCAAGTTTTATGCCATATAATAACACCCAAAATGTTGTTTTAATATGTATTATATCCCTTATTATTATCATATATAGCATATAAATGACTATAAAATCCTTATTATATAATATCCATATTGTACATCCATTTCATAATTCCTTCACACTCAACCCATGTTACTACTCCATACATTACTCCAATTCAATATGTTTGTATAGAAGTGAAAAACAGATGTGAAGTTATTTAAAATTTAATAAAAATTAATATTATTGGGATAAAGGATATTTGAGCTCTCTTTATTTTTTATTATGCTAGGCTAGATGCAAGAAATTGAAAACATGCAAATAGTCAAAACAACCATAAATAAAAGAGAGATACACATAGAATTAACTTGGAGAAAACTCATGTAAGATTTAAGCCATTATTTCTCATCTCCATTTTGTTATATAATTTACAAGCTAGTGCCTTCTTAGTATTACAAGGACACCAAATCTTAAATGGATCTTACACTCATAATGATCTCCACACTCTTCAATGGATGACTTTATTCTTCAACAAGATAAACTATTGAACTTGGCCATCTCAGTTATATAGTCCTCAACTCAATTTTACTTTGCCCTTTACTAAATTCTCTACATTTCATAGAGTTCCCATTCACACACTATACTTCCTCTACTATTATTTTCCCATATCTAATCATATTTTGATTTATCCACCCATGAATCAACCACTAACTAAATTTTATGAACTATATGGGTTCAAATATTCACAAGAACATACCTCAAGCTCAAACAGAAGACCAAGAGCCAAAAAATGAATACATAACCTCTACCATAGACATTCAACCTATTATAACTGAAATGGGTGATGGAACCACACCTTTTTCTAGATAACATGTGTCAATTCTTTGATTTTTTATTAAAAAATGCTACCTAGCTGAAGAAAAATGTTTTGCAACTTATAGAGTCCATAAATTTTGCATATAAACTTGAGTCGATGTGCCATTTTTTTTAAACTTGAATGTTTTTTTGGGGGAAACACACATATATGCTCTAAAATTATTTCTTATGCCAAACACATATTGATTTAGCCCTTATTTCATAAACTAATTATTTTCAAGCCTTATTAAACCCTGTTTGACAATTGATTTTATTACCAACTTAATTTATTGATGACCTTGATCCAAATTTCAAATAAGTTGAATAAACAACCCTATTTTTTGTATGAAACATTTAAATAAAAAATATCTGTATCTATATTTATAATTTTTTTAAATTTTGATTGTTCTAGTATATTGATCTTATTTATAAATGTCATCTTATGTTTTTGAATTAAATTAATTAAATTATCCCTATTTTTTCATCATGATTTAGTTTTTAAATGAATTAATTATATGTAATCTACATGATTTATTAATTAACATGTTCTAATATCTTAATTAAATAAAAAAATTAATATTATGTTTTTATTTTAAAAACAAAGTTGTCAAAGGTGATGCAAATATAACCTAAATTTCATAAGAGTTGCATCACCTATCACCCTAACATTAAAATTAAAATTAAAATGGGAGGGCCCATCTACCCTCCCCACTTGTTTTTAACTTTTTTAGGGAGAGTGGGAGGGAATGGAAAGGTAGTGAAAGAGACAAGATGATAGAGAAAGGATAGATTGATCAATTAAGAGGGTCATATACTTTATAAAATGTCAAAGATCAAATGTAGAGGAATAGAATTAGTAAGATGGAAAGGGAAGAGTTCATTTTGAAGAATAATATAAATATTTTTTTAGAATAAGGGTATGAAGATAAAAATATGTCTAGGACATGAAATCAATATGTTAGAAGAGGAGAGGAAGAATAGTTCATGGAACACTTAAAATACAAAATGGCATAGGTGTTTGATTTATTTTCATAGCACAAACAAAATTTATTTTGGAAAAAACAAATATTTTTCATAACCAAAAAAAAATCACAAACCCTAGTAATGCCCTACCAAAAATCTTACACAACTTTTTTTTTAATAGAAAAAAAAATCAGAACACATAGGAAAAACAACAAGTATAAATCTTGAGAAAACCATAAAAAAATAGTAAGAAAAAATATAAAATTTGGTCAGAGTTTACTCATGAAATATTTGCAATCAATAAATTCTTCATAGTGTAACCACATAATAATAGTTCATATCATTATTTATGTAAAATTATTATATATAAATAGTGTATTATTCTCCTACAAAGAAGGATTCAACACCAATATCCAATCCCTAATATCTCTCATATATTTTATCCTGCTAAATCTCTCTCAATATTTCTTTCTATGTGTGATGTTCTAATAACTTACTCACACACACAACATTATTTTTCTCACATAATACACATAGTCTATCAAATATAGTCACCTAATAATGTGAGTAGTAACCAATATTCCTAACACTCCCTCCTTAGTACTTACATTAGAATACATGGTTGTATACATTAAACTAAGATAAAGATGGAACCCATCAACCTTTTATCAATAATTCACATAGGAACACATCAACTGTAGACATGAATAAGAACTTAAATATGAAGAGGTACTTGCATGTATGTTCACCCTCTATTTTTATCACAAATGGATTTTATGGATGGATATATCAACCATCTAGGTATGAACAAAAACACATACCTTTGTTCATCCTCCACAACTATGTAAATAAACACAATAATTCATAATTGATTACAACATTTAGGTGGATAATAAATATACACACATAAATTTATTGGTTTTCTCACTGATACAGTATATGGCACACAACACAACTAAAAATGAAAAAAATTGAGGATTACATCCTCGTTTTCATATTTTTAGTCATTGCATATGATCACTGCCACTCAATCTCTATAGCAAATTAAATTCCACTACCACTAAATACCACCCTTGATTTAAACCAATTTAATGCATATATTTTTTTTCACTATTGAAAAATGTGTCCCCTTCATTATTGGCTAATGAGAGATGCTATTAGGCCTCTTAACTCTATTACTTCTAAACTTTGTTAAAATCTTGCTCACTCATTAGATTTGATCATGAATCTCAAGTTCATATTATGTTTTATTGTAAACCCCCTCCTCTCGCACCCCCACCATATTATTAGCACATTTTACACAAAAACATTAGATTTACCTGATAATGCATCTATTTACAAAAATAAAATTTTGACTCTGTATTTTTCAAAATGACATACAATTAAATTTATATGAACAAACCACATGACTCTTTCTTTAACTAAAAATAATAACCCTAGACTTAAACTTTTTATCATACTACCTTTAATTACTAATACAAATTGTATGAAACTAGGACTATGTCTATAGATTGTAATGAAAAACTAATCAATGTTATAACTAAAATCATATACAACACTTGAGACTAATCAAAAATAATAGATTGACTACTATTGAGCCTTATACAATGAAAAATATATTATTATAGAAACCACTTAAAAGAATAAATTGACAACCTATAAATCATATAACATTGACCATGCAACACCGATATAAATATTTAGTTAATAGTTGTGATGTTGTAGAAAAAATAAAAGACATGAAACGCAAGCTAGTCCATATGGGTCTCTTGCCAAGAACAACACCATTAATGTTCATATTGACTAAATCACAACCGATATTTGATTTAATTTTACTAATTAAACTTAAACTTGGGACTCATGTATTCTCCAAATTTAATGTACTTTTGAAATATCTTGGCAGATCTATAAGAACACATACGGATCTATAAACAAGAATTAATATATTTTATTATATATCCATTTTAACATGGCTATAATTTTAAATAACTATATGACTATCATAAGGAATTGACGACACCTTGATTGCCACAAAATGTAGAAATGAAAACTGTGATTCATACAAATTTACTTTAAATTTAGTTAAAAATCTATAAATGAACCTTAATAAAAGTGAAATAGTTCTTAATATTTAAGAAATAGCTTATTGATTAGTCAATGAAATATAAAAATAATTTTGGCAACATAGAATGATATATTTTCCCCTCCAAATTATTTATACTTCCATCAGAGAAGCCCTACTCTAAATACCAAATGCAAAATTTGATGAAAGTTTACTTATTAAATATTTGCACTCAATAAATTATATAATAATATTTGTTATTAATTTAATTCACATATAGTTATATATATATAAGCAAGGGAGATCCTAATAATAAATTAGTATTCTTTTAATAAATCCTTAATAAATAAAAAAGTACAAACCTTGGAAAATCCTATGAAAATATTACACAAAACAATTATTTTTAGAGGAAAAACAATAAATATAAACCTTAGAAAAAATAATAAGAATAAATCCTAAGAAAAGCAACATGTAAAAACCCTAGAAAAACCTTTTAAAAATAGTAATAAGAAACTTCAGTAAAAAAACAAGCAAAAACCTTAAGAAAATTTTTATTAAAACTTAAAAATGCATGGAAAGCAAAGAAATCCTAATAACATAATTTGTTTTCCTTATTTATTAAATTGTCCTTATTCAAGTGTCATTATTTATTAAATATATATAATATACAAAATATATATATATAGGCATGCAAAAACAAACAACCCTATGACCATAGCTCTTTTTTTCCAAAGGGCATTGCATAATGTGGGGTGTGGTGGAACTAGTGATTGTGAAGCTATTACACAAGATATAAAAGAGTATTATCATGCCCATCACTACCACACTTGTTAATTACATTTATGATCACATGTATGATAATATTTAAATGTGTATTACATCTCTAAGTTACATCAAATTTAGGTGGTGATATCCTTGAGACAACCCATCATATTCACCTACTTTAAGGGAGCCACAAAGGTAAACAAAATATTGTATTTTATCATATTTTTAGTCATGTTCTTAAATTTATTTTTTATTTTATTAATTTTAAATCTTATTTTAGAATTAAAAATCCTCATATTTTGTACCTTCCTTTTGACCTCGTCAATATAGTGCTCATGAATTGAAATTTTGGGGAACCACCACCATAAGCCTTGAGGAGGTGATTCCTACAACATTGAGAGGGAATGTAAATTTTGAACTTGATTTTGATGAGGATCAACAATCTTATTTGACACTAAACAAGTACATATATTGAGTTGCATTCAACCTATATGTGAATTGACATGTAAATGATAAAATAAAAATATTACAAGATTCTTAAAGAAATTATCAATTTACTTGAAATATTAATTTGATCAATTATTTAAATTTATTAATTTATTTAAGTTATAAAAAAAAATTTACTTTAATTTCGTTGTTTTTTTTACATACTTAAAAAGGAAATTATTTTTAGAGCTTAAAAATTAGTTTAATAAAACTGCCACTTCATTCAAATATCAAGTGATTCAATGTAAAAATGGTAGCTTGTTTATATTCAAAAAGATGTTTTCATGCCTACTATATTGTGAATTTTATTGAGACATTAGAGGTAGAGGTTATTACAAGGATGAAGTGACATATATGGTTATGAAAACATAATTTATTTGATTAATATTTTTTATATATTTATATGTTTATATTAATTTTTGAAATATTTAATTTAAAGATAACTACATGGGTAATACACATGAGGAGTAACTAGTTGACGCGCACACACACACACACACATTTTCATTTATTACAATTTTTTTAATTCTTTATATTAATGTAGGGATTGAAAGTATTCATGACAAATCCCACCAAGATATAATGAGTTATGAGAAGTTGGTCACTCGTTATTTGGGGCAACTCAGCATAGAGCATTTTTGTTTCAACATCATAAATTTATTTGAATAATTTAGCTTTCATATTTTAATTCATATAGGGAAATATTTTTAACATTCTTTTGTAGGAGAAGATGTAAGACTATAAGGTTAATTAACAAATACAAGAGTAGTTGAAATCCCTTAGATGGAACATCGATGCATTCAACAAGTTAGCACATTATATGGGGTTTGTACTAGTATGACATTATTTACTATTTAGTAATAATTTAATTTTTAATTAAAATTAGGTATTTAACATAAATTCAATTTATAATATTTTAATAATTATTAAAAAATATCATTTTTGATGAATAGACCATCAATTATAGTTGATGTTCTTGATTTTGAAGAGGGAAATGATAATGATGATCTTGATTATGGCTACCACAACACTTCATTAGATGAAGTGCATTACAATCTAAATAATACAAATAATTAGCTTATAGATTATGGTGTTGACAATGAGCTTATATATGATGATGATGACAAGCATTAGTTGATGATAGCTCGTAAATGTATCTTTTAGATAATTTATATTTTAAACTCATGGTATTATATTGTAGATGAGAAATTATTTATTTGTTCATCTTCAACATTATATTCACACCCATGACATTTATTTTTAAAAAGTGCTATTTTATTTAAAATCATAATATTTTATATATTGTGAATGTAATATTCTAATAATATTTTTTATGCAATTTTAATATGTTTTGGAATGCTTGTTGATATATATATTTTTTTAAAACCTTTAAAATTATAATATTTTATATGTTTTGAATGTAATATTTTTATAAAATCATAATATATATTTATAATATAAAAAAATAAAAATATAATATATTTATTTAATTATAATATGTATATGGATAGATGAGGGGACTCAATATGGAGTGATGGTGAGTAGTGATGGCAATCGAGGAAGTAAGGAACTTGGTCAGTGAATAGTTGTGATAGTAGGGTGCATGTGTATGATTAGAGAATCAATTTTGGGTGCTAGTTTTGTTTCTCATGATGGAAAAGGGAAGGGTAAAGTCAAAGGTGAGGTTTATGGGAGGAGGATTAGGTCCTGATGGTGGATAAGTGCCCTTTGTTAGGGTATTAAAGGGAAGGAACTATGTTTTCTCAACCTATGTGAATGTTTCAAACCCTTCCCACAATTAAAATGACATACGTAAATTCCAAATCATTTGAAAACCCCATAATATTTATCCACTTTTGATATAAAGGAGTACCCTTTAGGATTATGATTTGAATAGGGGCATCATGGTGGAGGATAGGTTGCCTGAAGCAACTATTGGGTCCACTATGAGTCTGAAGGTGAGGTTAGAAGGGGAAGCACATCCTAATTTTGAGCTAGCTTTTATTGGGGACATTCCTTTGGTTTTATCCAATGTGATTCTAGATGTAGAGATCAAATGTGGGGATATTATAACCATTGAAAAGGAGGCTAGTTGTAAATCCATTATTTTTATATGTATGGGGAAGTTTCTTTCCTTCGAGGATCTTTTTCATTGGAAAAAAATAGTTTGACTAAATCTTTTATAGCCTTCCTTTTCATTGATTCCAAATTGTTCTTCTTGGTTATTTTCTAGTTAGTTTATGAGTATGCCTTTGTGTTAGAGAATGGACCTTGATTTTTTGGAAAATGACATATGTTTTGCTTTGTTGGGCTCCCATTTTTTAATCTATAGACATAGTAATCATGAAGACTCCTATCTGGGTTAGATTTTATAATATTCCTTTGGCCATGATAGATCCAATATTGTTGTAGCAATTGGTTGAGAAGATAGGTGATTTTGTTAGAATTGATAAGGACTCAGTTGTCAGTAGATTTTTGTAAGGTTTTATGTCATGGTAGACTTCTCTAATCTCTTCCATCATTACATCAAGATTATGTCTTCTCATGGTTATTGGATACAATTTATGTAATTCCCTACATGGGAAAATTGGTGACTTCAATTGATAGTGACATATGATTGCATGTTAAAACTAATATCCTTGTTAGTGGAATCACATGGTGCTCATCTTTAATTTCAACATGATTACAATATCATTGATACTCTTTTTTAATTATGGACTATGATGTTATTCATGGCCTGCTACGATGTGCCTTGAGGATAATGTTATTATGCTTAATATGATATTTATGCATCCATAATGTTGTTGTTGCAAGGATAAGTAAATTATGCAAATGGTAAGCTTTGATTTAGCAATTATAGAGTTATTTCCGTATGTTGTAATTGAGTTTATACATGTGTTAGAAGTTATATTGATCTCAATCCATGAATTTGTGAATTAATAGATATATTTATTGCATTTGATTTAATTGAGTGTTTTGGCATGTTTAATTCAGTAGCTTCAACTACTAGGATAAAGGAATTTTGTGTACAATGAGTGTATAAGAAAAAGTCATTGCCAATGAAGCAACAAGGATTATGCCAAGAATTTTCACATCATGTGTGACCCTATCTCAAACCTTTAACTTATCTTGAACCTCACTCAATTCAATTTAGATGCCTTGAATACCTTTTGACCCTCTCCTTAACCTTGGCATGTCAAAAACACATTGTATTAATGTTTAAGTTGGTATAACCACCCCGTGGATTTTGTCTTAAATGTATTAGGAAGAGGTAGACCAACGTCTAGTTATCTTACCATATTTTTAGACTTGTTTTCTTAGATTTTCCTTATTATTAAAAGGACTGTAAGGGTTTCCATTCATATTAATGGATTGTAATTGAACATCCCTTTGAAAAGCATGAGCTAGTGAGAATAATTAAGAAGGGAATAATAATATTTAGCCCAATATTAATAATGAATGAACTCTTTTTTATTCTCATTGGTTGGGTGAGAAGGAAGAGAATGCCTATTTAAGGAAGGAAATACTCTCATAGAAATACTCTTGGCCCATTTGGTAACTTGGATAAAGGAAGAAAGAGAATAGCTTGGAGAAGGAGATTTTCAAATATTAGGCAGCTTGAGGAAAGACTCTAAATCAATATGTAGGATTATACGCTACTTATCTACTTTGTTGTTTTATTTCATGAATTTTGTGTGAGTATTGATTGAACTTTATGTTCAGGAGGAGTAAGGCCACTTGTATTACTCCTTCTCCTTCCTTGCCTTCTCATGATTGTGTATTGTCCACCCCATAGTTTTCTTACTCTCATTTGAGAATTCAAAGCTGAGACATTCCTCCATGATAGATGGTATAATTAGAACTTTTTCTTAAATTATAATGGTAAGGTTTCTTATGGTATGATATTAAATGGAGCATCAAATTATTATATTTGTGATGGAAGGATGTTTATGCCCTCTCACGATGGACATGATGGTAGAATGCCTAAACTCTCTCATGATTTTGGCCAAATTAAGAGGCATGCACAATGTATTTATATTCATTTAGATGCCAATCTTTTATCATTAAAAAAATATTGTGGGATTTGTCTACCCTAATCTAATTTTTTAGGTATTTTTAGGAAGGACTTATTAATGTAATAAGGAGATTGAACTAGACCGTCTATGCCATTATTAATAGAAATAGCAATATGTTCTACTTTTATGAATCTCATTATGGTTAATTCCTTCGTGAAATGACATATCTATGTGAAATAAGATCTTTAAATACTTTTATAAGTAATTATTATTGAATATAATGATAATTTTTGATTGTGTAATTTATTGTTGATGATATTCTCATGAAGGAAACATCCCTGTGAAAGAGCCCTTTTGGAGAACTAGTTGTGTAAGCTTAATGCCATAGATACTCATGTAAAAGATACATCTAGATAGAATGGAATTTAAGGATCTTGATATTATTGTTTTGGGAATTTCAATGCTCTCTACCTCTTAAATTAATTAATGATTGATCCTCTATTGAAAATAAAACTATACGCTTCATCTATACTAAACTTGTCATTATAATATCCTCAAGAAGGACCTACTAATATACATGTATTGAACTACACTAGTTTAATCTCTTAAATCCTTGGTGATAGAATCATCTTTATTTTAAATAAATAGTGGTTTATTACTTGGTGACTCAACCTTGTTGCCTATGAGAATGCTTATATTCTACTGTGTACTTGTTTAAGCCTCTTAGTATATACAAGTACTCAGATCCTTCATTTTTGAATAAATCACTATATAAGCAATGATCATTTTATGTCTTTGATCTTAAAATGAATAGTTAAGTCATATTTAGAAAACACATAGCCCCTGAAGTAATAGAGATGATTATGGTATGCTAGATTTGAACCCTTGGTTTCATCCTTGAGAATAGGATAAACTAATGGGAGTATTGTTTTAGGGCCGATGTGTCAATTTAGACCATGGATAAACTCATCTAAATACCAAAGATCCATGACATCTATGTTTTAATTATTTAAATAGTTGTAATTTCCCCTTTAAATGAGCTTAGGTTCCTTAAATAACTCAAACATGCATCAACAGTATAATCAACTTATTATCTATACCTTAGGTCAATTTTTGTGAGTTTGAAGCTAGACTATTCACTCTTTTATGGCCTAATTAATCTTGAAAGAGTCATCTTATTATACATCAGCCACCTTCACCTTCACCTTAGATGTTTTATGTTCTTAATTTTAATCATTATTGATTCCTTGCCTTTACCTTCATCATTTCATAGACTTTAACCTGGTTATAATCTTAGATTTTTGATCCCTAAGGAGCTACCATGTGGTAGCCTTCTATTCATTCAAGCCTCAATGACCAAAACCATTATCTAAATCTTAAGTCTATAGCTCTATGAGATCCTCTAAAAATGTGACATATGTATCTCTCACATCACTTAGATAATCCCTTGCCTTAGTCATTTTTTGAAATACTAGCCAAAGCCCCAACTTATGAATTTATGTGATGATGCCATACAACATCACCACAAGCATTTAAGGAATAGTGAGAGGGGAATCTTGATCATTAAAATGATGTATATCATGATGATGTCATGTGGTATCATCATGGGAATTCAAAATTTATCAATGACCTAGTAGGATCCTTGAGCCTTTTGAGTGATAAATCACTGAGATCGAACCATGTGGTTCCATCTTAGGCATTCAGTCTCCAAAGAATTTTTGGGTATCTAAGGGCTTGTAACTTACTGAGTTACCATGATCATGCCATGTGGCATGATCTTATCAATTGAGAGATAGGGGAAGATTGACAAAACTATGGATTGTCATGGAAAATCATGAGAGACTAGGAAGTCATGAATCATAAATTTAAGGATCAATCAAAGATTGAGATGATGTCATGTGGTACCATCTGTGAACCTAAAACCCTCTAAAATATTAGACAAAATAACCCAATGATTCAAATAAGATAGGTGGCACAATTTGGTAATATGCCATCCTTTCCTATTTTGATCATGTCAAGTAAGTTCATGGGCATGATTTCAAGGTCCATAAGGCAAGGCCAAGATCCAATAAAGATGCATGGCATCCTCTACTTGAGATTAAGTTTGATGATTGATAGAACATCAAAATTGAGTATATGCAGTATACTCTATTTAAGTAACTTAACTCTTAACATTTTGACTCATTAGACTATTTTTAGATAAACATATATATGAGAACATCCTCAGCCTATGTTTTATCTATGTGATATTTGGTAGTCATGTGCAGTGTTTTGGGCATGACACTTTTGGTATCAAATCCTGAATTAAACTTTGAGATCTTTAGAAATGATTGATTTGTGCACACTATTGTTCTAACTCTATTTAAACTTGAATTATGTAGATAAGATGTCATAAGAAGAAGGAACTAGAAATCTTATGAATAACCATCACCTGAATGCCTAGATTTAGTAGCTAGTAGGGATCCATGTCTAAATTCTTAAGACACTGCAGAATGTGATGATTATGTTAGAGGAAAGGCTACCTTGAACCCATGTGTTATAGAAAGTATTATCTACACCCATTAAGGGCATGGGTAGGTTGGGAAATATGCAAAGTCACATCATTAAAGGAGAAGTAGGATCCACCTTTAGGAGTTTCATATGAAGCAATGTATTCAAACATGAACTTCTCCTATGAAATTTTAAGATGCATGACCATGTAAAGCCTTAAAAGAACAATCTATAAATAGGCCTTGTTGGGTGCCCAATTTTGAAGACATTTTTGGATAAGTAAGTTTTATAATAAACAGTGTGGGAGAGACATGGCAAGGAATACCATGGCATGGGAGTCCATGGTGTGGAAGAATTAAGTCTAGTGGAGCAAAGAAGCATGATACATAGAGAAACAAAGAATGTAGGAATTGTATATTAGTGGAAGACTTGGGGAAAGCATGAAAAGTGGAGATGGTTATGGATCAATTCATAAGAACATTGGAAAGACTAAGTAAATCATGAATCTAGCATGGGCCCATGAGAAGATAGGTATTTAGTGATGAGGATATAGCATAGAGAGAATATAAGGGTAGTTAGGCCAAGTCCAAAATAATTTATTATAAATGGCTTACCATGACTCAATTTTATTGATGATCATTGGTAAGTCATCTTGTTTATATTTACTTATATAACTAATTCATCAGGTTAAACCAAGTATAACTACCCCTTGATCTAATTTGTATTGTGGTTGATGAGTATGTTGTCATTATAATTCGGGAATCACTATACTCTTTGACATAAATTATGAATATAATGGAAAGATGTGTTGATGAAATGCTTGTGTTCATTTATCTATGATTATAATGGAGATGTTGTTTGTTATCATTTTATGTCAAATTATTTTTAATTTGATACTTAAGTGATGAACAAATAAGTTGAGTTAGATATAAAACTAAAGATGACTTTAGGACTAAGTGCTTGTTCAAACACCCTAGTTTAGAAAATTAAATGAATACACTCTCACATAACAAAATCAATGGGAACTAGTCTTAAGCTATATGATTCGAGTGAGTGCATGAGAATATTTTCTTGTAAAATATTGTAGAATGATAGCACATTATAACTCTTGTTTTCTTAGGCACGCAACTAGGGAGAAGATATGTTAGATTAAAGAAAATATCCCAACATTTTGGTTCCATTGTTGAACCTATAGTGCTTGTTTTGATGATGGTCGGAATATGATTGAATGGATATATCTAGAGAATGTTAAACAATGGCCTACTAGAGTATAAGACAATTTTACATTATCATATCTTGAACCAATAATTTTTGCATGTGCATGGGTAGAAAATCATTTGTATGATTCACTCTATACAGTGTTCTTTGTATAAGTGCCTCTTCATCTTCATGCTTCAATTTTTTCATATGCACAAGATCAATTGAGGAACTATGGATGAAATATCCCTCACTTATTAGAGTGTCAGTTAGGCTTAGCAAGATTGGGATCACCTT
This sequence comes from Torreya grandis, assembly GCA_037957365.1. Taxonomy (NCBI): domain Eukaryota; kingdom Viridiplantae; phylum Streptophyta; class Pinopsida; order Cupressales; family Taxaceae; genus Torreya; species Torreya grandis. Next base: position 306,452 of record JARHVA010002228.1, read on the forward strand.
GGAAGTGTGTAGTGTATGTTTCATGGTATGTAACCTTGAATAGTTATATTTTAGAATATGTGGTCTCAATGCACTTGTGTCTAGAGGAATCCCAATTTTACTTCCTATGAGAGTTATGTGAAAGGTATCTCAGGTATTTTTCACTTGAGATTAACAATATTATAATGGATTCTAGATTTGAAAGCTTCTCCATGGATGAATAAACTTGATGCAAAAATGGAGGGGTAAAATTTGATGTAAGATTATTGGTTTATCATGGTATCTAGGCTATGGGAGTTACAAAATCATAAGTATGAAGAGGCTAGGCAAAGATCTATGATTGGAAGAATTCTAAGGAGGGACTAGGATGACTCATTAAGTATCGTAAGAGTCTATAGGGAGGCAAAAGGTATAGCAAGGTCTCCCCAACCATAAGACTGCACCCAATGCTAGCATAAGTACACATGGGAGAAACAAGTCAAGTATTAGTGACTAAATAACCCTATCTCGATAGGCCTAATTCCACACCAATCATGCACGTTCATGCTCTTGAGTTAGATGATGGTTTTGTATACAATTGGGATATAGAGAGTGTATAATTAGACACTAAACCTGTTAGAGATATTTTTGGAGAATAAGACCAAGGTAGAAGTTTGTTTTTAATTTTATTTTTGTTACAACATAATTATATGCCTCAATTTCAAATTTTTGGTGGACCAATCATATCCAGTGGAGAGAGTATCGACCCATTTTTAGTTAATCAGCCTACTTTTGTGCCTAATGTATATGTTGTTTATGTTGATGTAGGAGGTGTTACTAGTGGTGGTTCAGTTAGAGGATCTAGAGGTGGCTCAAGAGGCATTGGTGGAAAACCCCCCACAAGGTTTAAGAGGGCCTGGAAGTGCATCACAACAAGCTCCATTGCCATCACCTCATCCACCCATTATTTATTATGAGATGACACTCCATTTACTTGAGTATCATAGTGTGTAAAATGTAGTAAAACATGTTCACAAGTGTGAACTTATCTAGTGATTAGGTTGCATTACATCTATTGAATGAAAGGTAACTTAATTTGCCACCACTCTTTTAGACTGCATGAATAATTAGTACTATAAGTTTGACCCACAATAATCTATGGTGAATTTTGAACAATTGAAGATAGATTTTCTCCAGGAAATTAATATCCTAAAGTTTGAACAATAGAACATTTTTTCTCTAAAAGAAACTAAATGAGAGCATGCACAAGTATGATGCATTTTTCAAGACGCTTCTCTCTAAGTTTTATTTTGAGATAAATGCCTCTTAGCATATTATCACAAAATACCTTTACTCACCCACATAAGGCCTTATAATCTACCCTTCATGTCGAAGCTATTAAAATCATAGACATAGGTATTAGTCCCTTTATGGAAGCTCAACTTATTTTGATGGCATCTCAGCTAGAAAATGCCACTATGCATAGTACTCACAATACATTAAGTGGTTTGTGGTGTGTTGACTATAAATCTGAAGGTCAAAATAGGAATAACTACAATAGAAAGAATATTTTCACTATGGTAAAGCAATCTTGTGAGATTTTCTAGGAAGAGCATGATGTGAGGGATTTCCCTAGTTTTAGTGTACTACACAATCAAAGGTGTCTTCATGTTTTAGAATATATGATGCATATACTCATGATACCAATGATTTATGCCTTATTAGTGAGATTCATGAGGCATGTGTGTGTTACTCATTAAACTTATGTTTCCAATAAGTAGGTTAATGATAGAGGCTAGTGTTTTAGAGGTCACGGTGGTAGATGTGAAGGGGTCATTTTCCATAGAACTTTTTATAAGTGTAGTTCCCTAGAGCATTACCAACGTAATTACCTAATGTATCCCATGTGTGATTTTTTTAAGAATGAGAATCATCTAGAAGAATCCCCAAATTTATATACTTCCATCACAAAGGAAAAAAATGAAAAGGGTGTTGGTATGATATGAATTGAAAAGACTCAATAGAGACTATGCCCTACTACTCTGACTATTGTTAGTAATGCTTGTGACTATTGGGATCATGGTGAGTATGATTTTAATAGAAGGATTTTTGGAACTATTGTTAGTCGATAGGATGCTTCACAAAATCACCAAAAATGACATAAGTTTATTCATCTTCTTCATGGATGTATTATAGTTGTGCCGCCTATGTGGTTATATGAAGCTCCTAGATTTCACCATCATACAAAAGTTTGAAAGTTTGTGCAATGGTTGGAGGCTTTATATGTATTTGAAGATGAACATATATGTGTGTTTATCCATATTTTTAATGGAGCATCTACTCAGTAGTGGAGATTTCACCATCATAACTTGATCACTTAGGACCAAGTTTACTCTACTATGCACCATCATTTTCATCATAATAATCATGCTCATAGCACCTTAATTTATGATGGCATTAGTGCTCCATAATCTCATCTTAAGGCCTAAAAAACATGTGGAAGGTAGATGAGACATTTTATCTTGATCATCTATGGGTTCATGCATTCTATAATACTCTATGCACCTAGGTAGAGCATGGTATGTACATGAATAAAGACATGGTGATAGATTATTGGCATGTCCTTAAAGGTAATATGATTGTAGTATTATCTTAATAATCTCCTTAAAGGGATTTATTCCTCACCTTGCAATCCATGCACAAGCTATTGTAGGTGATCCAACACCAATTGAAGACAACATTAGACATATATATATGGTGTACAAGAGGATAGCTTAAAAATTTTCCAAGAGCCTAATACAAAATCATCACCTCCTTCACTATTTAAACCTAAACCAGACCATGCATTAATAGTCTAAGAATGCATAGTCTATCTCTAACACTTTTACTAATGCTTGTGACTATTGGGATCATAGAAACTAGTTAAAGAATACATAGTTTATCTCTGACACTATTAGTAATTCTTATGACTATTGGGATCATGGTGGGTATGATCTTAATAGAAGGAATTTCGAAACTATTGTTAGTCAATAGGATGATTTTTGAAATCACCATAAATGCCATAAGTTTTTTCATCTTCTTCATGGACATATTATGGTTGTGCTACCTATGTGGTTAGATTAAGTTCCTATATTTCATGATCATATGGAAGTCTAATATTTTGTGTAGTGGTTGGAGGATTTCTATGTATTTTAAGATGAATGGATATGTGTGATTATCCATATTTTTTATGGAACATCTACTTGGTGGTGGAGAGTTCACCATCATAACTTGATCACTTAGGACCAAATTTACTCTACTATGCACCATCATTTTCATCACAATAATAATTTTTTTATCACCTTAAGTTATGATGGTATTAGTGTTCCATAAGCTCATCTCAAGGCCTAAAAAAACATGTGGAAAGCAAATGAGACGTTTTTTCTTGAGCATCTATGGGTTCATGCATTTTATGGTACTCTATGCACCTGGGTTAGAGCATGCTATGTACATGAAAAAAGACATGGAGATAGATTTTTGGCATGTCCTTAGAGGTAACATTATTTTGGCATTATCTTACTTGTCTCCTCAGAGGTATTTATGCCTCACCTTGAAAGCCATGTACCAAACTATTGTAGGTGATCCAACACCTATTGAAGACTACATCAAACATACATGATGCATAGGAGGAGAGCTTGAACATTTTCCAAGAGTCTAATACAGAAGCATCATCTCCTTCAACTCTTGAACCTAAACTAGACCACACATTAAGTGAATAGATTTGGAAAGGAAAATAGAAGGTTGTGTACCAAGTTGATGAAGGTACCAATTCTGATCCGCTCGATTTGTCCATTAATCATTTGGTTTTGTATACTGAGTATGGCATGCATAATGTCTGAGACACCATTTATAGTGACCAAAATCCATAATTAGAGCCACTTTAGATGACCTAACATAATATTGGCATAGATGACGTGACCAAGATGGTTATTATGGGGAATTATTGGTCTAATATTGAGATCTCCAAAGTTTTTAAACTATTAGAGTATCAAGATGTTTTTTCACAAAATTACACAAAGATGAAAGGAGTGAACTCTTAATTGGGAAAGATGCACATCAATTTGGTAGAGGGTTCTTGACTTATCTAAAAGAGACCTTATCATATTAATCCCAACTTATGTGCTTGGGTTAAGGAAGAGATTGATAGTATGTTCTACACTAGATTTATCACTCCTATAGATGATTTTGAATGGGTGATACCCATGGTCATTAGTATCAATAAGGATAGTCACATTCATGTTTGTGTGGACTATTGGGTACTCAATGATGCTTGCATAATTGACCCCTTTTCAATGCCCTTCACTAAAGAGATCTTAGAAGGAGTTATTGGGTGTGAGATTTATAATTTCACTAATGGTTTCTTTGGATATCATTAGGTCTAGATCATAGAAGAAGATAAATTGAAGACCACCTTTACAATTAAATGGGTTTCATTCAATTAAAATGTGATGCCCTTGAAGTTGAATAATAGTCATGTCATGTTTTCATAGATTACGATCAAGGCTTCCAAATATTTTATTCATAAACTCCTTCAAGAATACTTGGATGATTTAGCCATCTACTATTTAGTGTGAGACCATTGTGCTTATCTTTGCCATATGCTTGAGCATTGACGAAACCTTTAGAATTCCTTAAATTTAAAGAAATGTGTTTTTTTACCTGATTTAGAATTTTTTAGGCCATGTTATTTGTCATGATGGACTCTTGGTGGATCTATCCAAGATTTCCATCATTCTTTGCCTTCCAATTCTGACCACCTAGTGAGAGGTTCACACCTTTTTAGGACACATGAGATACTATTAGAAATTCATTCGAGGTTATGCTAAGATCATTGTGTCATTAGAATAATTACTCAAATAGAATGGTCAATTAATCTGGATTGATGTTTAACATTAGGCATTCATCAAACTTAAGGATAAGCTTATTATTTCCCCTAGCTTCCAATTTTTGAACTTGATAAAGATATTTCATGTTCATGTTGATGCTTCAGGCATGGCAGTAGGTGTTATCCTTACTCAACCTAGTAAGGTCAACCTTGATAATCCTATTTATTTTACTAGTCAAAAGCTCACTTTAGTTGAATAAAATTATTTTAATATAGAATGTGAAGCCTTGTCCATGGTATACACAATTCAAAAGTTCTATCAATATTTGTTGGCCACCCCATTCATTTTATTTATAAACCATAAAACACTAAAATACTTAGTGAATAAGTTGGTGTTACATGGACACATTTGTTGGTGGATTATGTTTTTTAGGAATTATAATTCTCAATGATGGTGAAACTTGGTAAGGCTAACTATGGTCCTAATCATTTGTCATGCATTAAATCTGGTGAGTCAATCCATGCCATTAAGGATGACTTACATGATATGCCACTTTTTCATGTCAATTATGTTCCCAAAGAGTTGCAAGATATCTTAGCTTTTTTGAATACAGGTTCAACACTAGCCCACCTCAACACTAAAGAGAAGAAGCAACTAGATGCTTATATTGCTCCCTTCCAACTCATAGGGTGACCTTTATAAGCTTGGACAAGATGAATTTTTATGCCACTATGTCATGAAAAATGAGTGCACTAAGGTTCTTCAGGAGGTTCATGGAGGTGTCACTAGAAGATATTGTGTTGATGATGTTACATGTGAAATATTCTATTAGTTGGGTTGTGGTGGCCTACACTATTTAAGGATGTTAAAGCTTATGCATTAAAATTTGATATTTGTTAGTTTGTGGATAAGATAAACATAAGGGATGTTATTCCCCTTCATCCAAGCCTAGCACATGAACCCTTTGAGAAATGGGTTATTGATTTTTTTATCCCTATTACTCCAATAGGGAGGCATATTGGATTATACTATGTCATTACCACCACTAATTAACTTAGTCATGGGTTGAAGAAACACCAACCTAAGATTGTACCACTATCACTACTACTAAATTTATCTAAGATAATATTATTATAAAGTATGGATGTACATTAAGGTCAACTAATGATCATGGAACTTGTTTACTTAATAATACCATCAATATCCTTTTAGTTGAGTTCATGATTATGCACCAAAAGACTACACCTTACCATCCTCAGACCAATGTTATAATTGAAGCATTCAATAAGATATTGGGTAATACATTGAAAAATATTTGTAATATTAGATACACTTACTAAGATGATCATGTTTATATGATATTATGCGTGTATCAAACCACACACAAATGATTGAACAAGAGTACACCCTTTAATATTATATTTGGTATCGAAGTCATTCTTTCAGTTAAGTTTTTTATACCTTCTCTACATATTTCACATGTTGGTTGGATGGATGATGAGGAATATTTGAAATCATGATTGGATGTTTTTTTTTAATTCGATGAAACCCATTTTATAGTGCATTAGAGTCAAGGAGTGGAGAAGTTGAAATAAAAGGCCTAGAATGATCAACATCTTAAGAACAAGATGTTTTCTCTAGGTATGTAGGTATTGGTTTATGACTCCAAGTTCACATGCCATTCTAAAAAACTTCAAGTACATTGGGATAGTTTGTTTATTATTGATCATATTCATCCCATAGGTGCATGTAAATTGAAGAACTTAGATGGTCAGTTCCTTCCAGGACATTTCAATGGTAGTTGGCTTCGCCCCTACTATTATGAGTAGTGATTTCCTCTTTTGTAATAACTTGTATGACACTTGTTTAGTTTAGGATTTTAGTTTGATTTTTAATAAGGTGTGGCAATGATTGTGTGACCTTGATTAATTTTAAGTTAATACTTGGTTATCTCTTTGTTTCCTTATAATGTCGTGGAGGACCATGGACAACTTTTAGTGTGGGGTAAAAAGGGTGAAAGAAGTAAAACTATAGAGTGCCAAGGAAATGGTGAAGAGGAATGCGCACTAGAAAAAGGAATGCATAATTAGAAGTGTATGATGACAAGTGGGTATGGAGGATGTAAAACATAAATGCTATGAAGAGTCAAGGTAAATAAGTGAGGTTCCTACCTTAGAAATGGAAAATTTTAAAATTATTTACATCTATAATTGCACTTCAGGAAAAGTGTGGGATGGGATAGGTGTGTTAAATATGAGAAAATCAATTATAATGTAAAGTGTGCCAAATTTGAATCATGACAATACCATTATAAACATTAATTGTGTGAAGTGATGGATGAGGTAATGTGGAAGTAAATGAGGATTACCCCATCAAGGATATAAAAGGTTAAACACACATCATTTTTACATTTTACTATTATCAATTCATGAATTTATAAAGCCATAATAGCATTTTCAAGATTAAAAAATAGTGTATATCATCGATTAGTGACCAATTTGAGTATTGTGGAGTGAAATGATTGTAGTAAATAGGAAAAGTGGTAAACTAGTGATTGAGGAAGTGGAGGTTGAAGTAATTAAATAGTTGTCGATTTCTGCCTTTAGAGGATGTTGAAGTAGGAGAGTCACACAAGTTAGAGAATTAATCACATATTCATTTGGGAGGGTCAGATGGTTGTGCCTTAGCCTTTAGGCTCCTTAGAGGGTGATGCAACTAAGGAAAAAGACCCACTATAGTGATCCCTTACCTCTAATCCATGAGGAAGAGGAATTTGAGAGTGCAAGAGTACAACCAATTTTGATAAGTGAATAGGTCCCTGGTGAGTCTAGTGTACATGATGAAAGTTTACCATAGTAGATTGATGGAATGGATAAGATAAAATATGTAATGGTGTGCTAGGTAAAGAATAAATCTATAGCACTACCTCTACCCCTAGTGTTATTGAGGAGATATAATATCCTGAAGCAGTGTTTTTTTATAGAGAAGTGGGATTAGAATGTGGTAACCTATCATGTTTTTGACTATAATCATTCCTAGTCATGGAATGAGATAGAGTTGCAACATGACTATTAGGTGGAGTGTTGAAATACCCAGAATGAGATTTTTTATGACTTGAATTTTTTTAACAAATTCAATGATACTTGACTATAATCATCACCATTCAGGGAATGAGGTGGAGTTATAGCATGACTATCGGGTGGAGTGTCAAAATACCCATAATGAGCTTGTTTATGACTTGAAGTTTTTTAAAAAACTCAATGATACTGTACATTAAAAAACTTGTAGAGGTCGTAAATTTTATTATCTCAAGTGTGCATGAGGATTATTTATATTTTTTTGGGCACAGGATGAGGATCATGTTTTAAAGGGTGAACAAATTCACAGGTCTACAATGCTTGGGATCTAACCTTTGTGGAGACTTGGAAGGCTAGGAGGAAACTGAGAAGACTACAATGGTACTTAAATACAATAATAAAGGCCATGTAATGCATATAATAAGTCTTTAGGATACCTCCCTTGGAGTGGTCTCACACTTGATAATTATTAGGCTTGGAGGTGTGGACAGGTGGAAGGAAGTGGACATGGTGCACTTGTATGTCACCTATCAATTTACTCTTGGAGTTAAGTATAATTGGTCACAATAAGTTTTTGAGAGAATTATTGTAGATGTGGAAAAGACCCACCCATACCAAATTAGATATTTACTTGGGGTGTTATTCTTTTATTATTAGTTTTTGATGAAATTGGTGTACTGGAGTATATAATTCATGATTTGAAATGGGCTTACCCCCTAAGCATAAGTCTCCTATGGAAATATTTAAAGTGTTCACTTGTCATGGTGCTATAATCCCTTCCCACAAAGATAAGATGAAGGGTTGATATAATAACATGAAAGAAGCCTTTGGAAATGAGCGGTGTGTTCCCAAAGACTTACCTTCTTAGATTAGAGACCAATCTTGGTTTGTGGTAAAATAACATTTCTCTCTAGAGCACATTTGGATGATTTCCTCAGGTGATTTATCTAAATGGCTCAAGATGTCATATGCTTTCACTACCAAATATTTTATGAAAACTATCAATAAGATATATGATGCATGCCTTGTAAAAATTGATGTTGAAAATATTGACATTGAGACTCATACTCTTCATTAAATGTATGTTTATCTAGGGCAAAAGGCATATAGATAAAAGTTGGAATTGGATAATAACAACATTAAAATTTAGTAGATTTTGTTTGATGATTTTATTCATTATTTATTTTATATGTTAAAGATGCATAAGAAGACATCAGGGAGTGTGGATGATAATAAGGAAACTATTACAACCCCCTTAGAGATTGGAAATCATAGGAAGTAGAAGAGGTAAGGGCATGATGCTACTACCACCATTCATCCTAAGTAATCTAAGAGAAAAAGGACTACCTCTTCACCACCAAAGGATAATGTGCATATAGGTAGACTAGATGGCCCTAATCCCATGATGCAATATGTTCTTAAAAAACAATAAACTTAATGCCTAAAGATGTTGACCTAGAATATAAGGCAACAACCCTAGAGGTGACACCATAAAAGGAAACCTTTGAAGAAGAATAGGATGAACAAGAATTCACCCTGGCACATGAGAAAATGTCATCATCGGCATAACATGAAGAAACCACCCTTGATGAAGCATGAATGGATATTGAGAGTCCCATAGGTAAAGAGGGAGATGGTTTAGACATAGATTTGGAAATGAGTGGTATTGATATTGGTCTCAGTCACCAAGAAGAAGACTTTAATGTATAAATTTTTGAGTGAGATCCCTCTAAAGGGAAGGAGCTAGTTGATGAATCCACACAACAAATGTTGATGACTACTGATATAATCATGACCCTTTGCACATAGTACCATCAAGGAGTGTTGAACAAACACTTGCTTATATGGGATTATTTTGATAAAGAATACTCAACCAAGCAAGCTCGATGAGAAATATGATTTTATAATAATATCTTTAATGAAGAAATCCATTTTGAATTTCCCTCAAAAATCTTGATTTTGAAATTGGGAGAGGTATAACTTCTTAACACACTTTAGGTAGATTTGTGGATGTGCACCACATCATAAGTGAGCACAGTGATCTTAAAGTTTGATCATTAGGTGACAAGGCAAAATTCCTTGTCTGAATTAAATTCAAGTGACTCTAGAAGAATCATCAAGAGATGGTTACCCTGTATTGAAATGAGTGCATCACAAAGATAAAACTTGAAGAAGAGTTGGAAGAGCTCAAACACAAATTAAAAACAACCAAATTTAACTAGAGTAAATACCTGACCCTTTGCTAGTCTACTTTAGACAAGGATCTAGATTTTAAAGATGGATTATCTCTTATCAAAGAGGCAATTGATAAGTTGGAAACCCTAGTAGAACTTTTGTTGAAGAAATGAAAAAGTAGCCCAATCCCTAGCACAAGCAAACATGGGAAATGGAATAATTTATTAAATCCATCGAGGTCTATGAGATATTTTTGAATAAGGTTATCAATATGGTTCCCATCCTAGATGGGATTTTTTATAAACTAGTATGGCCCAAAAAAATTGTGGAAGTAAGACTTCAAATAGAGGAGCTTTAGCACTAGCAATTGGTTGACAATGCATTTATAATAAAATATCACACTGAGTGCACCAAAGCATTTGAAGATGTGGAACCTTTAGATAATAAAATAATATCTCACCACCAAGAGTGAAATTTATATTTTATGACACTTCAAGAATAATTTTCAACATAAGTCACCTCACTCAAAGATGTTCATAAGGATGCTTCTATATCCCATGAGCATTTAGTCATCCAAGTAAGTGATTGTCTCAAGTAACCCAAGGAGACAAATAATCTTAAAAATGTAGTTGAAGATACCATATCCAAGCTCTAAAATACACTAATCCATTAGGAGGGCATGAAGAGGAAAATTGAATAGTTGAAACCTAAATTTTTGGAGGGACCTAAAAAGGATGCATAGTCTAGGACAAAATATTAGCTTAGTGTGTGGTGATATTGGCCTCCCAATTTTGAAGACATTTTTTGCTAAGTACTTTTGATAAAAAATGGCATGGGAGAGACATGGTATGGAAGACCATGGTGTGGAAGACCATGGTGAGGGAGTATATGGCATGGAAGAAGCTAGTCCCAGGGAGTACAAAAGCATGATACATAGAGAACTAGAGAATGTAGGACATGAATATTAGTATAAGACTTGGGGAAAGTGAAAAAAGTAGAGATAATTATGGAGTAGTCCATAGGAATGTTAGAAAGACTAAGTCAAGTATAAATCTAGCATCAATTCATGGGAACATAGTCATTTGATGATGAAGATCCATTATAGAGAGATAATATAGGGGTAGTTAGGCCCGAGTCTGTAGGAATTTATTGTAAATAGCTTATCATGACTCAATTTTATTGATGATCATTGGTGAGGCATATTATTTGTATTTACTTCTATAACTGATTGGTCAGAGTAAATCAAGTATAAATACCCCCTTGATCTGCTTTACATTTTGGTTGATGATTTGGTTATCATTGTAATTATATAATAACTGTACTCTTTGACATAACTCATGGAAGGAATCTTGTGTGGATGAAATTCTTGTGTTCATTTGATTATGATTATAATGGAGTTGATATTTTATGTTATCAGTTTATTCTAACTTATTTCAATTTTGATAGTTAAGCAATGAATAAATAAGCTAAGCCTGATACAGAACTAAGGATGATTTTAGGTCTAAGTAATTATTTGAACACCCTAGTTTAGGAAAGTAGATGAATACACCCTTGCATGATAAAATTAATGGGAACTATCTTAAGCTACGTGCTTCAGGTGATCATGCCAAAACCTTTTATTATGCGATATACCAGTGTGATAACATGTTGGAAATCTTATTTTATTAGGCACACAACTACAGATAATCTATGCTAGATTAAAGAAAAGATCCCAATTGGCCTTCTCAATGTACATGTTTTAGATATGGAGCTATTGTCCACTTCACACAAAATTTCTTATAGGATTCTTAGATAAGAGATAAAAAAATCCTAACAAGGAATGGGTACAAGGATTGAATTTTGCATTACTCCTCTATTATACTTATTTAACTTTCCTCTAAGAACTCTTGTTCTATTTTGAAGGGGCATGAAATCCTTGCGACATATTGTTATAGTTTAAAGATAGTAGACCATCTTATTGTAAATCACCTAGTTATGTATGAGTACACTCATGTTACAAGCCTAATTGTAGTGCTTATCTAGAGAAATTATACTTCCACTAGGATGTTATCATACTAATGATGAACTATAAATTGAAATTAGATTGTAATTCTTGGATTACTATTTAGGTGTTGTTATTTCAACATGTAACTATGATAAGGCTATAATGACCTATCATTATGGAATTGTGAATTCCTTGGATAAACTGATTACATTGTTTGGATTTTGAGAATGTCTTAAAGAGTATTTTCCTATTTTTAGGGCATTTGGAATAGAATAATGAATTATAATATGGTAAAATTTGATATTGAGGTGATAACTTACCCAATGAATAAATATGATGTTGTAATATACTAATCAATTGTGTGGTAATATTTCATTTTGAATATGGAAGTAAGATGAATCCCTTTAGCACTAACTCAAAACAGGTATGTCTTTGCATAGTTATTTTATTTCATGAGAAGAGCATGATTTGTTTGGATAGATAAAATTGATAATTGATTTGTTGTGTGTGCATGCACATATACTTACTTACATATATTGATTATGGGTGCTTGTTAAAATATTAAGAGTGTATCTTCCAAGTTGTTAATCATCTAAAATGGATTGAGGTAAATTTGTAAATTATTCAATATTAAGATGATAAATCAATCAATAGATAAGTTTGAATCTATAATAATGGTGACCTGTTACGTGGTAACCTTGAAATTTTTTTAATATCATTAATTTCATGTAAAACTAAGTGGTAGTCACCTTGAATAGTTACATATTGTATGGATATTTTTCGATCGTGACAAGAATTTGCTTAATCTTGATAGCGTAAGCTACTAACTACCTTGAGAACTTGTAGCATTGTGTGATAATAGGAATTGGAATATGGTGACCCTTTTCTTGAGATAATAGCTTTTCACCTCTCTTTCCATACATAATATGTCTGCACAAGTAGGTGGTACCTAATTACAAGTGGTACTCCATTATAAGTCTCATGTTAAGGCTGGTGAGGCCTGATTTCAATGACCATATCATACCTTGGTGGATTATGAATACAGATCATCCACAAGGAATGATCTCTGAAAGTCAAAGACATGAATTCATGGAAAAGGTAATCAACTTATTTAGGAGTTCTATGAATAGAACTAGAATTACCTAGTATAATTATTAAATCTTAAACAAGATGCTAGTTATTCTAATGTGATAAAACATAGTGGAAGTGGTAGAGTAACCAACTTCCCATGCTCTCCTATGTATGATTTGGGATGCCACATTGTCAGTTTAGCTTGAAGGATTAATAACTTTTGAAACCTCTAAAATAAGATGGAAAATTCACTTTAAAGAAGATGTTTTATGTTCTTCTTAGCAAGGTTGTCATCAATAAAGGTGTAAATTAATGTTAATTATTCTAGTAAACATGCATGTAAATAAAATTCATGATAAAATACTTATGCCTTGTACTTGTGGTGAGTTATGTTGATAAAGACAACCTATTTGGTTATGATACTTGATAGCTTTGGTTATGACACTTGATAACAATGGGATTGTCATGGAGGTATAAATTAAAATTATGCTTTTTTGTTCCTATTTCTAGTAAACCAATGGGTAATTGATACTTTTGTTCCTTCTCCCTTTGGGTGGATCATGGAACCACATAATGATTGTATTGTGATCTAATTTTTGCTAAGTATTCATGTTGAACTTATTTAATTTGACTGATATTTTGTTTAAGTTTATTTTAAAACCAAGATTATTTTATTTTTTACTTCAACTGTTTTAAGCAAAATGCGGATCATGGAATTTGTTGATGAAATTTCCAATTGAATTTGATTTCATTATTGAGACTATTTGGTCTCATTTAATTGATTTCACACATACATAATCAGTTATTATTTCTTTGAAGTTATTTTGATGCTTTTTCACATTATTTTTATGTGTTTCACATATGTGTATAACTATGTGTCTATGATGTAGTGTGGAGGAGGAGAAGTATATTGTAACATAAATAGTGGGTGGTTATGGGAACATGTCATGTAGGTTCATGACACCATATTTCCCACCCATTAAATGTGGTGGTTTTGTCTAAGGGCCATCTATACATAGACTATAGATGGTGGAACTAAAGTTTTTAAGGACAGTTTGTGCATTGATCTTGGTTGGTGTACTAATTTCTTGAAGGCCCCATACATATTTATTGACACATGATTCCCTTGGTTGGTTGACCATTGTTCCTAAGTACCTCACACATATTGATTATCATGGTATTAGGTTATTTAAAACCTTCCATGATCAGCATAATATATTGATAATGGATATAATTTCATGTTTGTATTCTTCTCTGATAGGAAGATGATTTGGGAGGAATTCCCTAATTTTATTCTTAATAATAATATATTTTATGTTAAATGGCACTAGATATGGTGACTCAATGTTTCCCTATATGTTATTAATGATTTAGTGTGACTCGATATGTTTTATTTCCACTCCAAACACTATATCCATGTATAGATAATAAATTAGTAGTGTAATTTTCTCATGTTTGGCACCCATCATTCTTCTCTTAGATTGATTTATACATTCGAAGAATATTTGAACTTTTATGCTCATGCAAAGAATTTTAAGACTCGGTGAATGGGATAGATGTGAATAATAGTATGATCTACATTAGAATGATATCAGCCTCTCTTCATAAACTAGTCACATTTTAATTAGTAACTTGTAATGATGGTTAATAAGACTCAGAACAATTAGTTGTCATTTAACATGATCCACAATCATTCAAAGTGACCAAGAAGTATAACATGATAGGATAGCTCAAAATGGAAGAAGGCTGGGCTATGAAATTAGATCCAGTTTCATCTTATGTTTAGAGGTATAATCAATCAAGTAATTTGGATGAAAGGAAATTTAAATATTTATGATCAAGACTTGAGGCATCTTTATGAGTTGGTCACAAGGATTTTTGTTATGATGGAATGCCATTAATAATCTTACTTGGAGAACTATGTAGGAGTGTAAATATTGACCAATTGAATAGATACTTATGCCCTAAACATGTGATTCATGACTTGTAGTGAAGGTATAGAATGATTAAGCCACACCTATTCTAAGGCTAGTGGCTGATATATGAAATTGACAAGACTCAAGTTACAAAACTAGAGAAATTGGTATTGAAAGATTAATGATCAAGGTTGTATAAACTTTAATTCTCTTTAAAAGTGATAGATTAATATGACTCCAAAGGTTTTATTCATGTTTTTTCAAACTCTCATATGTTTATTTAGGAATATTTAAATATTATAATTGAGGAAAACTCAAGGGATGTTTGAAATTCTAGAGGAATCATATGTTAGTCCCATATGGTAGTTTGTCTCAACATTGGATGTCATCCTTGGTAATACAACATATTGTTATGAAATGACACTTTTGACATTTTTCACATTATGTGTCTCCCTAATATGGCATAGAGATACATTGGAATGACCCTCCAACAAATTTACCCACACACATACTTTGATATATAAGTAAAATAGTGGGTTTTAATTTCACCATGGGTATAGAATATATAAAAAATATGAGTTATTACCTTGATGGCAATTCCAATCAATGAATTTTTGAAGCCTTAATGGATAAACAAAGTAGTCCTACATCAAGGACAATGCCTCTTCAAATGGGGAGACTGTAATTCCCTACATGGGAAAGTTGGAGACTTCAATTGATATTGAACTATGATTGCATGTTAAAACTAAGATCACTAATAATGAAATGACATGGTTATCATATTTGGATGCATGATGATTATGGCATCATTGATATCCTTATTTGATTTTATAACACGAATCTAGTTACGACATGATAATATGTGTTTTTAGGATAATTTTATTATGCTTAATCTCATCGTTATGCTTCTATAGTGGTGTTGTTGTAAGGGTAATTAAATTATGCAAATGATATGTTCTAATTTAGCAATGCCAGAATTATTTCCATATGTTACAATTGAGTTTATACATATGTTAGATTCTATATTTATCTTACTCCATGACTTTGTGATTTCCTAGATATGTTCATTGTTTTTGGTTTAATTGAGTGCTCTGACATGTTTATTTCTTCAGCTTCAACTACTAATATAGAATAATTTTATGTGTGAAATGAGTGTGTAAGAATAGGTCATTACTAGTGAAGGAACAAGGACTATGCCAAGCATTTTCACATCATCTATGACCCTATATCATAGTTTTGACTTATCTTAAACCTTTCCTAATCTAAATTAGATGCCTTGAATACCTTTCATCCCTCTCCTTAACCTTGGTATGTTAAAATAAAATTCACTATTTAAATTGATGTAACCACCTAGTGGATTTTGTCTTAAATGCATTAGGAAGAGGTATACCAATGTCTAGTTATCTTATCATATTTTTATACTTGTTTTCTTAGATTTTCCTTATTCTTGAAATGATAGTAAGAGTTGACATATATATTAATAGACTATAATTGAACATCCCTTTGAAAAGCATGAGCTAGTGAGAAAAATTAAGAAGGGCATAAGAGTAGTTAGCCCAATTTTAAGAATGAAAGAACACTTGTCACCTTTTTGTTGGTTGGGTGAGAGGTAGAGAATGCCTATTTTAGTAAGATAAGACTCAAAAATAAGAACTCTTAGACCATTTGGTAACTTGGAGAAAGGAATAAAGAGAAGAGCCTAGAGAAGTTGAGTCTCAACTATTAGGTAGATTGAGGAAAGACTCCGAGAAAACTCTATTTCGATAGGTAGTATTATACTTAAATTATCTAATCTAATGTTTTACTGCATGAATTTTATGTGATTCTTGATTAGATTATTTCATTTAAGATGAGTAAGGACACTTTTCTTACTCCTTCTCCTTCCTTGTATTCTCGTGACTAGGCATTGGCCACCCTGTAGTTTTCTCACTCTGATGTGGGAATTTAGAGTTAAGTCATTCCTCCATGGAAGATGGTACTGTTAGATTTCTTGTATTGTAATGGTAATATTTTTTTGTATGATATTGAATGGTGCATTAGAGGATTATCTTCATGATTTAAGGTTGTTTAGGCCCTCTCATGATGGATATGATGGTCGATTGCCTAAACCTTCTCATGATTGGCATAGTGATCCATGAATTATTGGTCAAATGCCAAGTTGCTTAAATATTTAAGTTTTCTCATGTTTTGTTTGTATGCTTGTTGTAAATGGTTTAGATTTTGGTAGCCTATTTGACTATGAGTTGGTCAAGATGGTTCTCTTGTGACTAGCCATCTATTTGACACTAAGACATCTAACCCCTAGTTATCATTGATTATCTTGTACCTTGATGTGAAAATACCCAAAGTTGGGAATCCTAAGATCAAAGGTGCTTAGAGTAGTCACTTGATGATGGAAAAATTTTGGGAGGTGATCCCTCCTTTAGTTTTCATGTCATTTTAATGGAGCAAAGAGAAGATATATTCAATAGATGCTTGTACTATAATGTATGAAGTTTTTCCAAATTAAGATCCATGATAAATGTATTTATATTTATCTAGATGCTTATATTTTATCATTAAAAAATTGGTGTGGAATTTGCCTACACCAATCTACTGTTGTAGGTATTCTTGGGAAGTATTGATTAATGTAATAATGAGATTTAACTATACCATCTATGACATTATTAATATAGATAGCAATATGTTATACTTGTATGAATCTCATTATGGTAAATCCCTCCTTGAAATGGAATATTTATGTGAGATATGATCTTTAAATACCTTAATGAGTAATTTTTATTGAAGATAATGATAGGTTTCGACTGTGTATTTTCTTTTTAATGATCTCCATATGAAGGAAACATTCCTGTGAAATATCCCTTTTAGAGAACTAGTTGTGTAAGCTTAATGACATATATCTTCACGTAAAAGCTACATCTAGATAGAATGGAATTTAAGGATCTTGATCTTATTATTTTGAGAATGTCAGTGCACTCTGCCTCTTAGATTTATTAATGATTGACCCTCTATGGAAAGTATAACTTTATGCTTTGTTTTAACTAATCTTGTCATTACAATCTCTTTGAGAAGGACTTACTAATGTACATGTGTTGAACTATACCAGGTTAATATCTTGAATCCTTGGTGATAAATTATCTTTATTTGAAAGAAGGATAGTGGTTTATTGTGTGGTGACTCGACCTTATAACCTGTGAGAATTATTGGGTTCTATTATGTATTTGTTTAAGCCTATTAGTATGTATGAGTACTCAGATCCTTCATCTTTGAATGAAGCACTATATTGTGTGGTAACTCAACCTTGTAACCTATGAGAATTATTAGGTTCTATTATATATTTGTTTAAGCCTCTTAGGATGTATGATTACTCATATCCTTCATCTTTGAATGAAATACTATGTAACCAATGATCATTCATGTATATGATCTTCAAACAAATAGTTAAGTCATTTTTTAGAAAATGCACAACCCATGAAACAATAAAGATGATTGTTTTGTTCTAGACTTGAACCCTTAGTCCCATCCTTAATAATAGGCTAAACTAATGGGATTATTGGTTTAAGTTTAATATGTAAATTTAGATTATGGTTTAGCTCATTTGAATACCAAAGCTCCATCACATTTTTGTTTTAATAATTTAAATAGTTTTGGATTCCCTTCAAACAAGTTTAGGTTCTGTTAAGAACTTAAACTTACATCAATAGTATGATCAACTTATTAGCTTTGCCTTAGTTCTATCTCCATGATTTTGAAGTGACATTGTTCATCCTTTTATGGCCTAATCAATCTTGAAAGTACCAGCTTGTTATATTACCTCAGCCACCTTTGCCTTTCCCTTAAACATTGTATTTTCTTCATTTTAATCATTTTTAATTCATATCCTTTGCCATAGTCATTTCATATAATTTACACCAATCATAATCTTAGACTTTTTATCCCTGAGGATCCATCACATGGCAACATTTTATTTATTTAAGCCTTAGTGACCAAACCCCTTATCTAAAGTTTGAATATATATCTCTCTAAGATACTCCATGAATGTGACACATGTCTCTTTCACATCAATTATATAGTCCCTTGCCTTAGTCCTTTTTTGAAACACTAGTCAAATCAATAACTTCTAAATTATCATGATGATACCACATGGCATCATCATGAGCATTTAAGAGTCGATGGGGGGCTTAGTGGGGGGAATATTTATTGTTCAAATGTTGAGTGTCAAAATGATGATATACAACATCATCATAGGCATTTGGTAGTTAGAGGGGACCTACCAAAAGCCTTAAGCCTTTTGATTACCAAATCATTGAGATCAAGCTACATGGATCCATCTCAGTTGTTTATGATTGTAGAGAGTTTTTGGGAAGCTAAGGGCTCCCAAATCACTAAGTTTTTGTGATCATATCATATGGTATGATCATGTCACTTGAGAGCTTGAGGAATATTGGCATAACTATGGAGTGTCATGAAGAAACATGAGATGTTGGGAAGTTGTGAACTATAGATCTATGGATTGGCCAAACACTAAGATGACACTATATGGTGTCATCTTATAAACCCATAACCCTCTAAAATCTTTAACTAATGATATGATGACTCAAATAGGATATGTGGTGCAATGTGGTTATATGGAAGCCTATCTTATGTCAATCATGTTGAGTTAGTGCATGGACATTATTTTGAGGTCCACAAGGAAAGGATAATTTCTAAGCTAAACATGTGGCATCCTTTACCTGAGGTTAAGTTTGATGGTTGAAAGAATGTCAAAACTTGAGTATAGGTGGTATGCTCAATTTAAAGAACTGAACTCTTGACATTTAAATTAGTTGGACTATTTGGAGACAAAAAAATGTATAAGCGTGCCTTCAGCCTATGTTTTGTCTATGTGAAGTTTGGTAGTCATGTGAAGTGTTTTGGGCATGATAATTTATCAATTCTAAGGGTTGCCTTTCAAATGTTTAAAATTTAAAAATATGGGTCACAAAGTGGTGGAGTGTCCTAGGAAACTTTAGATAGGTTTTAGTTCACCTATTTTGAAGAATTAGGTTAAGAAATATTGGTTTCCCTAAATTATATATAGTGAATAGATTTCAAAAACACGTTTCCCCTTATTTCCAATCCCAAATTTATGGAAAATATCCTCATTTTGGGTTAGTTTTTACATTGGTCAAGGGATTTTGTGGTCTAGATGCTAAAGTTCAAATCAAATTTTCTTCACAAGGAGTTAGGCTGGAGTCATCTTTATTTGAGTCTTTGATAGATAAGGACTTTACATAAGGAGGTTTGGTTACAAAAACATAGAAGGGGGATCTTAAGGACATCTCTGATTAATTTTTTTTTATTGACAATAAAGGGGATTTTGATCTTCAGAGTAGGGATGGATTATTTTCTTTGAATAGGTTGTCTTCAGCTAGCAAAAGTGGACTAGGTGAGAAATAGAGTGGGATTATTTTGAATTAAAATAAATAAGGATATATTCAAGGATGTGAACAAGAATAAGAAGATTCATTTTTTTAGGAAGAAGAAGAGGACAAATTCATCTTGAAATAGGTCTTTATTATTTCCCATTGTAAATGTTTGTTTTTAAAACCAATTTTTGGCAAGAAAAGTAGAAGAGGCAAAATTTAGAAGTGGAATGAATGGAACTGGATGCTCTATGATCCATTAATGGAGGTACTAAATGGAAAATGGAATCCATTATTTCCATTAAAGGAAGGATAACTCTTTCCACATGGTGCTAAAAACCCTTTCTTTTGGGATTTCTTTTTGTTCATTTGTTGCATTTTCAGTGTGTCTTTTACTCTCATGTTTTCTAGTTGATTACTTTATTATTCATTGATTTATTTTATTTGGTATTATGCTTTGTATAGTTTTTGAATCCTTGTTGGGTTATTTTCATAGATTTTCTCCCCTTGTTTGGTTTTAGTGTTGTGTTCCTATTTATGGGTTATGGCTCGACCCTGCCTGGGTTTCTTGGCTCCTTATGTTTTCTAGGGACTGGGCCCCTATTGTTCCCCAAATCTGCTTGTAGCTTTAGCCAAAATAAATTATCTATCTAATATATAAACTAATGTAATATAATTATTTAAAATTTAAAATTATTATATAATAGTTATTATTTTAATTTGCTTATTTTATTCTTAGTGTAAAAGATGGTGTAAAGATGTCATAATAACATGGTGAAAAGGTGGTGTAAACCTAGTGTAAATAAAAATTTTGAGTTCTATCACATTTTCACCACATTTTAATCACAAAAATTGACACAAATTCCTTAAATTTTCTCTACCCAAAACATTAAAAAAGTCTATTTGGGATGCAAATTTGAACCTATTTGTGGTGTAAATTACACTTTGTGTATTATTTCATACTCCTCATCTTCTGTCATGTCCCCCTTTTTATTGACATGTTCTAAGTTCATGGTTAGCCTATTATGCAACCCTCGTAGGCTGATAGGATGGTTAGAGGGTCTTGATGGAGATTGGCTTGGCTTCATTTAGCAGAATTTTTCCAGTTGGCTTTCGTTTGGGCTCGATCGGACATGTATTGAGGGAGATATTAATATTTCATTGATTTAATCAAATATTAATTATTTGATCTAATTTTAATTTAGAAACCCTAATTCTAATTTAAGAAAACCCTAATTAGGGCAAGCATATCTTTTTGAGGGTATAAGGGTTTCTCATGGAGGCCATTATGGATTATGCATTGATTATTGATTTTTGATATTGAAGAATTCTTCTGTGAAGACTGAGCCAAGGGTTCCAGGATTCCATCTACATTGGAGAACGTCCACTCTTCAGTGTGTGTGATTCAGAGGCTATGAAATATCAGCTGATCTATTGCCAAATTGAGAGATAGCTTCATACAAAAGTTATCACAGAGGTATACAAATTTGAGAGGTAACTTCATCCAAAAGTTGTCACAGAGCTTTCCAGGTATTTATTTCATTAGGTTTTTGATCCAATAAGTTATACAGATATAGATCTTTTGTATTAGAATCATATATTTTGAGATTAGGTTGTTCAGCTATTAAGGTGTGTGATCTTATATTTGGCGGCCATACGAAGTTTGTACAGATCTGTGAAAAATCTGTAAGCATCAACAGATTCACTCAGACACCGACCTCGGCAGACAGAGATCCCTAGTGACCGACATCGGCCGACTGAAGACTGACGTCGGTAGAGAAGGACTGACAAAAACTGACGTCAGCAGTATATCGACCGATGTTGACGACTGTGTGTTCGACACAACAGGCTGAGATAGAATTTCCAGATTCAAGCTCAATTCCTAGATTTGCAAAAGCCTAGGGTTTTCAAGACTATATTTTCATATTCTTTATATGCATAAGAGAGGACTGTAATTGTAATCATCTAGAAGAACAAGTGATAAGATCTATGATTTGCTATTGAGAGACTATATTATTGCTTAATTTCTGAATTTATTCTGCAAAATTGTATCTTTGTTCAGAGCTTTTGTGTTTCTATATTCCCTATTTGAAGGGGATATTACATTGGTATCAAAGCTAAATCCTGCCATCCTGAGGGTTTATAGATCTTATGCAGCCACAAGAGTTGGGACCACATAGGTATAACACACGCAGTAGAGCCTTGCTTGAAGGTACCCAGGTGTTAGATCAGCCATCGATCATCATGAGTGATAGGCGTGAGGGTAGCCCACCCAGGGGCCATAGGTATGATGTTGATTAAGACACCAGAGACTTCTATCATGTTATGATAATAGGGCAGTAGTAGATGAATCAGGCCATACAGGCACTCACTACTATGGTAGAGAGGATGAACCCACCTATTAGATAGAATGGGGAACAAGGAGATAACAAGAGTGTTATTGTTAATCAAAGACCACAGCTGACCCATTCCAAGACCGCTGATAGACCTACATGGCCTACATTTGTACAAGATGAACCAGAGGCTCCAGCAGAAGAGGCGGCAGGTGATTTCCTATTTACAGAGACCCTCATGGCTACAACTGATGAGTGGAACTTATTAGATCCTCATGTTTAGGAGAAGATGTCCTTTGATCATTTTGTTACTCTGAGGAGAGAGCACTACAGATTAGTTAGACAGGACAGGAGGCCTAGAGTTCAATTCAGTGAGCTAAAGAATGCTACTAGCAAGCTTTCTTTGACTACTTTTGACAGTAGTGGCAAGATGACAGCTCAAGCTTGGGTTCATAAGCTTGACACTTTTTTGGCATTGAGACCAATGACAGAGATAGAGGCCATCAAATACACCACTTTGCACTTGGATGGAGTAGCACATGATTGGTGGTACCATGGTATGGTAACACTTCAGCATAACCAGGTGACAGAGTACCATGACTTTGTGGATAGATTGGTTGAGCGGTTTGACAGGAAATATCCCAAGGTTTACTTTTAAGATCTGGCATAGTTGAGACAAACAGGTAACTTGGAGTCCTTCATTGGTGAGTTTTAGAGATTGGCAGTCATGGTGCCCAATATTTTCGAGCGTAGATTGGTAGTTCTCTTCATGGAGGGATTGACAGAACCATTGAGAGGTTGGATCAAATCCTTTGATCCTCCTTCATTATAGGTAGATATGAATAAGGCACATAGTATGGAGATGGTAGCCCCATCCCATAAATTTAACTCCAAAGGTACTTCTTCATCTAGAGACCATAAGTGCTCCAACGCAGATACAGAGAGATCGGATTTCAACATAGATAAATTAGGTGTAAAGAATGATTCAAAGGCCAATCCAACAGCACCACCTTTGGATCGTGAGGCACTTAATGATCTACGCAAGAAGAAGCTTTGCTTCTACTGCAAAGGTCCATATGATATCCATCACGATTGCCCTTTGAGGCCTAAGGGCAAGGCGAATCGTGTGATGTGGGCATATTATGAGGATTCAAATTTAGAGGATTCCAAATAGTAGAATAGTTATAAGGGGGTAGAGGTAGAGGCTTCAGATCCTAAGGTAGAGGCAGAGTTAGAGCTTCACATACAGGAGGCACGCCTATCTAGCATTCAGTCGGATGAGTCATTCAGACTCTGTGGAGTTTTGGTAGGGCAGAAGGTCATCACCCTTCTTGATATAGGAGCCACACATAATTTCATAAATGCTATATTTGTGGAGAAGCATGGACTCACTACCAAAGATTTTGAGGCCATCAGAGTTAAGGTAGCCGATGGTCACACTCTTAGGTGTGAGCCTATGATTAGAGACCTCCCATTGCGCTTGAACAACTATGAGTTCAAGGCTGATTATTATGTGGTGAACATGGGGGATATAGACTTAGTCTTGGGTATGAAGTGGCTTCATTCATTTGAGGAAGTTACTCTTCATCTCAAGGACATGGAGGTTCTCTTTGATGTTGATGGGAAGACACATATTCTTAAGGCAATACGGGGTAGCAGCTTCAGATATATGTTTTTTCATCGGATGGAGATGCTCATATGACATGACATGATAGAGTGCAATGATGAGTGCACATTGGCACCAACACAGGAGAGATATGAGGATGAGCTTGGTCTTGAGGTGAGTGAAATTTAGGGGTTATCACATGTGGTAGGGACTCAGCTTTCTGTTACAGTCGGGTCACAGGTTGATGATGATATGACTATTTCTAGCTTTCACAATCCAGTTTTAGATATTATTCAGGTAAGGAGTTTGCTTGAGTTGCTTGCTGATTTTCATTTATGGATTGGATGTTTGGGTGCTTATATTATTACTAGGGATGGACATGGCATGGAGTTTGCATTGATTGACAGTAGGGTAGATCATGACTACATTTGGGATCCAGGTGGATTGATGGGTGTATCATTCAGCGATTGCTTGAGGGCAAGCAATTTCAAGAGGGGCAGATTGTCATGTCCCCTTTTTTATTGACATGTTCTGAGTTCATGGTTAGCCTATTATGTGACCCTCATAGGCTGATAGGATGGTTAGAGGGTCTTGATGGAGATTGGCTTGGCTTCGTTTAGTAGAATTTTTCCAGTTGGCTTTCATTTGGGCTCGATCGGACATGTATTGAGGGAGATATTAATATTTGATTGATTTAATCAAATATTAATTATTTGGTCTAATTTTAATTTAGAAACCCTAATTCTAATTTAATAAAATCCTAATTAGGGCAAGCATATCTTTTTGAGGGTATAAGGGTTTCTCATGGAGGCCATTATGGATTATGCATTGATTATTGATTTTTGATATTGAAGAATTCTTCTGCAAAGACTGAGCCAAGGGTTTCAGTATTCCATCTGCATTGGATAACATCCACTCTTCAGTGTGTGTGATTCAGAGGCTATGAAATATCAGCTGATCTATTGCCAAATTGAGAGATAGCTTCATACAGAAGTTATCACAAAGGTATACAGATTTGAGAGGTAACTTCATCTAAAAGTTATCACAGAGCTTTCCAAGTATTTATTTCATTAGGTTTTTGATCCAATAAGTTATACAAATATAGATCTTTTGTATTAGAATCATATATTTTGAGATCAGGTTGTTTAGCTATCAGGGTGTGTGATCTTATATTTGGCAGCCGTATGAAGTCCGTACAGATCTGTGAAAAATTTGTAAGCATCAAAAAATTCACTCAGACACCGACCTCGGCAGACAGAGATCCCCAGTGACCAACATCAGGTGATTGAAGACCGATGTTGGCAGAGAAGGACCGACAAAAACTAACGTCGGTAGTATATCGATCGACGCCAGCGACTGTGTGTTCGACACAGCAGGCTGAGACAGAATTTCCAGATTCAAGCTCAATTCCCATATTTGCAAAAGCCCAAGGTTTTCAAGACTATATTTTCATATTCTTTATATGCATAAGAGAGGACTGTAATTGCAATCATCTAGAAGAACAAGTGATAAGATCTGTGATTTGCTATTGAGAGACTATATTATTGTTTATCTTCTGAATTTATTCTGCAAAATTGTATCTTTGTTCAGAGCTTTCGTGTTTCTATATTCCCTATTTGAAGGGGATATTACATCTTGGGTGTTATTATAATTACCATATTAAATGTGTATAATTGATCTATTATAATAAATTTATTAGGTTCTATAACAAATAGTTTTAATGAATTTAGATGCATAATAACTCATTGTGTGGGTCCTACCAACTTATAAAACTGGAAAGGAAAATTATTCTTAAGATAAGTGTGTATATATCATAAGATAATTTTATACATCTATGTAATATGTAGGAAACCACATTCACAACATGAATCCATGGGATACCAAGTAAAACATTATATCTGACATCATTCATATCACTTGACATTTTGTAGCTAAATTTGTTGTTAACAATGATGTTCGATATAATTGTTCCCAAGGCCTTCTTTAATTAATATTAAATCCCCCTTATAATCATAACAACATGAATCCATGGGATACCAAGTAAAACATTATATCCCACATCATTCATATCACTTGACATTTTATAGCTAAATCTGTTGTTAACAGTGATGTTCGATATAATTGTTCCCAAGGCCTTCTTTTCTTAATCTTAAATCCCCCTTATAATCATAACCAAAGGTGTAATAGAATAATGACTAATCCCAAGCTCATTAAGAAAGGTATCACTACAAATATTCAATCTTGAACCATTGTATATAAGGACATGTTTGATCCTTTTATTATGAATGATAAATTGAATGTACAAGGGTAAGTGTTTTTCTATAATCTCTTTAGAAGGTAAATCCTCCATCTCAAAAGAGATGATATTCTCACTATATTTCAAATTTATAAAAATATAGGGTAAGTGAAAAGTAGTGAGGGTCAATTTCCTAAAAAATAGCAATACCTAAACAAATTTTTAGAGACACTTGCATATAATTGTTTGATAATGAAGTAAGATGAACTATGGAATTTTGAATCCAATTTTTAAATATACAGTTTATTTTTATAATTAGATAAGAAAAGTATGTAAAATTGATGAATTTTATGACAATAACATAGTAATGTTTTGTGAAAAAATAATAAACATGCATTTGTACAAACACATATTTTTAAAAATATTAGAAATAAAGATATCGACATTTTTATTTTGAAAAAAAAAACACATGTTTTTTAATGAAATGAATTTATTTTTATATGAAATTACATACAAAGATAAAGAACATGTTGTATATTGGTCTGAGTACTATTTCTTAATTTTTGAATTAATATATTTTTTAGTTAATTAAATAATTCAAAAAAGTTGAAAAATGTAACTGAAAGTGTAAAGACAACTTTTTGTCTATAACATCTTGAATTTTGTATTTTGTCTATAACATCCCCCATCATGTATCTATATTGGTTAGATAATAGTTTTATTAAAAATTATTATTTTTCAAAAAGTTATTAAATTATGATAATGATATATATATCAACCATAATTATGTATGGTATCTATAAATTAAATAACAATTAAAAAGTTTAATTTAATTTTAAAACAATTATATATTTATAATCTACATTCTCTCTCTCTCTCTCTCTCTATATATATATATATATAGAGAGAGAGAGAGAGAGAGAGAATGTAGATTATAAATATATAATTGTTTTTAAATTAAATTAAAAAATTTAATTGTTATTTAATTTATAGATACCATACATAATTATGGTTGATATATATATATATCATTATCATAATCTAATAACTTTTTGAAAAATAATAATTTTTAATAAAACTATTATCTAACCAATATAGATACATGATGGGGGATGTGTTTGTGTGTGTGTAATTACCTAATGAAATATATATATATATTATTTTTACAAAATTGTGTTTGTGTGTGTGTAATTACCTAATGAAATATGTTCATGAAGGCAAAAAATAAAATTGAGTTCATTCCTTATTGATAGTATGATAGAATAAAAACCACTTTAGGTTGAATCTTGTGCCCACTATAGCGAGTCCATAAGCATTTTATTAATATGTAAAAATAATGTACATAGCCAAAATAGGTGCCAATATGCCCTTAACCTCGAATGACCAAGAGAAGACATATTTATAACTTTATTGAGAGACCAGTAAAACAACCAACTAGGTAATAACTAAAAACCTAACTCTATATGTGATTGTTTAGCCATAAAACAATACTACAACTTTATTATAATCTAACTTAATAAAATGTATAAAAGGGGTGTCTTACATAAGAAACATGCCCCTTTAATTTATTACAAACACATTAACATTAACTATTGTGAAGACTTTGGAACAAGTCCTAACATAGTAGACTGTAGGTATGTGTGTTAAGTTTGAATCCACCAATCTTTAAAATGTGATTTTTTTTGCAAGTAAATGAGATAAAATTTATAAAAAGGTAAATACAAGGGTGCACACCCTTCAGAAAGGGCACACACCCATAAAGAATGGAAATCACCTTTGAGAAGTATGGAAAAAAAACATTACATAGAACACACTCCATTTGTAATCACACTGGGTGCATGCCATTTTTAATCACATAAAGTGCACGCTATTTGTAAACATAACTTCATTTTTATAATTTTTCCACCTTCCCCCATTTTTCTCTGCTTACCCTATAATAAAATTATGATGGTTCATATCATGTCGTAAATTAATACCACATAAGGTCTCGTAAAGTATATCCTTATAAATATTAGACTTTTGGAATAGTAAGATCAAATAAAATCATGGGTATTATTAAGTTGATGATAATATCATGATGTTTATCCATGTGTACTTTAAGTATAAGAGCTTGAGGAAGGTTATGAGGGGTGTTTTGGTTAACCCCACCTTCCATTTGAGAGGAAACAGGAGGGATTAAAGCATTATGTGCTCTACACATCTCATTTATTAAAACATCTATCTCATAATCCATCATACAATGAGCCACACAAAATCTACCACTAAATGAGTAACAATTGGTTGTTTCCCTTTAATAATTCATTTTATTCAATTAGTTACTTATGCTCATTTTGTGGTGCCAAAAATGGATCCAAATATTTAATTGAGTCCTCTTGTCATTTTTTCCTGAGTTATTTTCCTGAATTTTATATTTGTGCATTTTTTTAATTTTTTGAAAAATTCACATAATTGTCTTTCTCTAAAATTCTTCAAAAATGTACATATGTTTTTTGAAATTTGTATAAGAATTTTTTGAATACAAGGAAAATATACAATATTTTTTAAAAATTTGTGTAAAATTAGAATTATTTTTGAAATTCCTATAAAATATATAAATTTGTTTATAATATTCCTGGTTTGATATCATTCATCTAGATCATCTTAGGGACTTAGTGGAAAACAAACTAAATAAAATAAAATTAATATGTTATGGTGAAAGATATTTAATTACAATAATTATATTAAAAATAATATTGTAGAACTATAGGAAAATGAACCATGAATGAATGGAATATAAAATATATATTGAGAGAACAAATCATCAACAAATAATTTTACCATTTCATTGATGTTTATGGTATGTATAACTATCTTTAAAATATGACAAGAGTTGTTATATCTAAGAAAAAATGTGGGTTTCTATCCCTAAGAAGAGATGTGAGTTATTTTTCTATTGTTGTTACAAATAGAATGTAGAAACATTTGAGAAAAGATGTGAAACTATTGCTCTACATTTTTCATATTAAAAAATGGTATCAATCTTTACAAAGAGATGATAAAATACAAGACTTTCTAACTTATTATAATTAATTCCACTATTTTTACAATTAGAATGATACTCCTTTATAGTGATTTTAGCATGAAATGAATAGTTTAAAAAATAAAATATGAAGTTTTTTGACTAAGATTGTGAATATTCATGTGAAAACCATTCCCTAAGAAGTTTAGAGGTTTTTTTGCGACTCAAATTCATAAAAATAAAATAAAAACTCTATTTTACTATATTTAGACATTTGTATATATTTTTTTATTTTTTGTTTTTTAGGCCCTTTGGTGCAAAATTTGGATATTATACTTTTATCAATGCTTTAAATGGTTGTTTTGGGCATGCTTATAAGGCACTTAAACTATTTTTGTCTATTAATTTTCAACCCATATTATTTTTTTAACATTATAATTAATAGTGTACGAGATATGACCTTAGCAAGATGATATACTAGTATTTTAGTATTTTGACCATAAGATTGTCTCAAACTACCATCTAGATCATTTTTCCTTCCTTGAAATAAATGGGGCCCATTTTTCCTAGTTTTGATATCTCATGAACATAGGATTTTATTTTTACTCTATTTCTTTTCACTTTAATGGGATGGTCCACCCAAATTCAGTTTTGCTAATATTGAAGACCTTGATTTAGGGATGCTAACAAACCAACATGTATAAATTTCATGGTTGCACTTCCTGCATAATTGATAAGGATGGAGATTCCAACAATGAATAAAATCTTGACTATTCTACCATAATAGTTACAACTAATGTGAAATATTGTGTGTGTGATTAATATGTTTGCACTAATAATGAGCAATTTTGTCAACATACATGCTTACTTTAATGAAAGTGGAACCCGTGGTGGTTTAGAAGATTCACCAGTGTACCCAAGAACAAAATTATAAGATATTTTTTTATTCAAGAGTTTTAATAGTTCCTTAACCATATTTTCCAAGTCCTTTACTTATATATCTCATTTTGTTTAAAATATTGAAACTAATGTTTGTTATGTGTTTTTCAAAACTACCAAATAAATATGAAGAATGATCAGAATGTGAGGAACCAAATAGCATGCCACTTTTTCATTTATTTTATTTTGCACATCTAATATGGCTATGTATTTTTGAGTTATGTCACAAAATGATTCTTTTCTTACAAATAGTTGTTGAAACTTGTGCATAAATTGGTTAAAATTATCCTAAGCTTGAATGTAATCCTTTCACAATGGGTCTTTCAAATTGGGAAATATTCTTATAAATATTGATCATATTCTTCATGATGATGCTAAATCTTGACTAGAACCATTGGTTTCTCCATTCAATCATTCATTTTATTCATGTAGTGATGCATGATCATTTTGTGACACTGAAAATAGATCTAGGTCTTGAATTGAGTCCTCTTGACATTTTTACTTAGTTTTTTTCTCCATGACTTAGAAATTTGTACAATTTTTATTTTTTCAATTGCTAAAAATTTTACATAATTTACTTTCCAAGAAATCCTACAAAATGTGTAACATTTTTTTAATTTGTGCAAAATGTATAGTTTTCTAAAAATTTGTGAAAAAATATACATAATTAGCTTTTTAAATTCATGTAAAATATATGCAATATTTATTTTAAAATTATTAAAATATCTACATTTTTTAGTTTAAAATTCCAATGTCGATACCATGGATCTGAATTATATCAAGTACCCAATGGACAACACACTAAATTTTAAAAACGTAAAGTGTTATGGGTGAAATATATCTACTTACAATAATTGTAATAGAAAATAAGATTAAAAAATTATAGGAAAATGGACCATGAATGAATGGAAATAAAATACATAGAGAAAAAAAATATGAATAAATAATTTTATGATTTCATTCATGAGGGAGGTATGTGCAATAATATTTGAAATTAGACGTGAGTTACTATTATTAGAAGAGATATGAGCCAATATCCCTAAGAAGATATATGATTTATTTATCTTGTGTTATCACATGTTGGTAGGATTATTTATCAAAAAAAAATGAGTAATCTAACATAACTCAAAGGTTCCATGCATCTCACAGCATTAAAGATGATGAACAATAGACAAAAAGAGCATCGACACATATGGACTATGTAACAACATGCAATATATCATGACACCTCATAAATAATTATATGATTGTGAAGCACATTATATAGACATTTACATTGACTGGTTATGTATTATAGATGATATTTTATTATTATATATAACCTCAGTGTTGTACACATGGAAAACTTAGTCCCTGGTGGTTCCTCTCAGCTCTTTACCTTTCCTACTTCTACAAGTCTCACATTTGTTCTATCTTTGCACCCCTTGGCCTAAATATCTTAGTTTGACTAGTCTTATGTTGATGACACAAGTCTTACATATTTCCTAAAATACTTTAAATGTGCTTATCTTCTATATTTACAAGTTTTGAACTTGTACCTAATTTCTTGTTCCCTAGAGACTAACATCTAGGATAGATATTAGTGTCAATGTTACTATTTTATCCTGATGCAAGTGTCTAGTGCCATAAAATCATCCAATTTATAAATGAAACATATTTTAATGATGAACCTAAGTGATTTAATGTGATTTATTACTCAAGAGGGATTAATATAAATACAATATCAACCCTCATTAATTCCTCACCTACCTACACCCAAAAAAAATACCAAAGAGCATTTAATTGAACAAAGATTCCCTATTTATTATTATTTCCATATAAATAATTGGGAATACACATATATAGGTTTGAATTACTAAAATAACATCCTAAGAGCCTAATTTGACAAGTTATAAATTATGTCATTGTTGAACTTATTTTACACATATTGTGTGATTCACACACAAGACAACATGTAGGGGAGAACTATATGAGTTTGAAGCCCTCTTATATAGTATTGGATATGTAGGTAAAACCTTGTGATATTAGGTTTTTTGGGTTCAACTCAACATTATGTGCCCACTAATCCATTTTTCCCCAAGGTCACTATGAAGGTGGAGAACTAAGGTTTTGTCATTTCACAAGGAATGATAGTCCATAACCCAGATCTAAATGCACCAAAATGAAGGCAAATCAAAACATAAAATCATCTAAGTGGTCAAATCATATTCCAAAAAATATTTTATATAGGACATTATCATCAAATCTAGATAGTAGCATCGACACAATCATCCTAGGTTGTTGTTACTTTCTAGAGAGCCAAAATTACCAAAACTATAATCTAATGACTATTCTAGAATCTCCTTGCCTTATTTCTACCTGTTCCAGATCTAGAATTACACTAACATCAGAACAAGCTAAGTGCATCACTTCTTTTTCATTTATATATCTAGCATAGTTATACTTTTCATATTTAGACTATCTCAACATAATAAATTCAATGTATTTTTATATCTAAGCTTAGCCATCTAATTGGCCTACTATAGATCTAATTATCACCTTTGTGCCATTTCATTTCTATATACCCACTTAATAGTAATCTAAGGCTAACTCCAACCAACTTAGTTTCCATTTTAGGGTTAAACATTTGGTGAACTCTATCTTTGGACATCAAACCCTAAGTCACTTAGGGTTTTTTTTATTTTTCTATTTATTGATTCCTAAATTGATATAAAATTTTACAATCATGTTTGCCATGGATAGTTATGTTAATTTTTTCATGGTCCAATACCTTATAGTGGTTATTAATTGTTATATTTCATGCCTAATTAACTCATTCTGATCTATAAGGAATTTAAAACCTACATTCCTACAAGATCTTCCTTATTCTAATGTTTATAATAAGAGGGTTTTAAATAGAAAGCAACACTTGATCCCTCTTCAAAATTCCTTTTGCAATACCATAGAACCATAATTTAAGTGATATGACATTATTGAAAAATTGAGTAATACGCATGCAAAAATTTCAATCATTGAGCTCTCAAAGCAATATAATGTCTATAAAGATATTTTATATGAATAATTGCATGAGACACAAGTTCTAATTGATATTGAGACTGATTATTTTGCAGATATCATGAAAAATCTCAAGAACTATAACAAACTCATTACCTTTGATCCGATAGATTTGCCATGTAAAGATATTGTTGACCAAAAGTTGTCTTTATTCATACAAGTGACAACACAAAGTAAATGTATCAAAAAAGTGCTCATTGATAATGGATAAAACCTAAACCCTTGTAGCATATAATTCATAAACACCATGGGTGTTAACCCAAATCCTATTCAAAAAATAATTACGCAAATAAAAAGGTTTTACATTTCATAAAACTCTTTGTTTAGCCAAATTACAATGGATATTATTTTGGTTACCCGTACATTTCCCACTTTGTGCCATATTATTCCAAATAATTTAAACTATAACATTATATTGGGATAGTCTTAGATACATAAAATGTATGTGGTTCCCTCTACATTACAAACATTCTTAAAATTTTGTCATCAAGGAATCCTTTACACATGTTCAATAGACCTTAATCCCTTCAAAAACAACTTAATTGTCCAACAAATAGATAATCCTAAACCACAATACTCTGAATATGAGTCCAAAATTAACACACTAGTACATGAGCCTAATCAGAGTATGTTATCCAAGGTACCAAAAAGGAAATTTACACATTTATGTGAATCCTTGGCTTCATTGCTTCCATGACTAATAGAGTATGAGCTTATATATCTCCCTCATCCTATCAAGGTTGATATGATTTGACCTTTATCCAAAGGATATGATGCAAATTTTTATTATCACTGTAATTATGGACCCGAGCATTATATAAACCATTGCTTTACCTTGAAGCACAAGATCCAAGATTTTAATAATGACCAAAGAATTATATTTGAGGATCCTTTAAAGGAATTAGGTTCACAAAAATTTAGAAAGAATCCATGCCAACAAGATTTAACAATTAAATTATACATGGATGATGCTTATTTTTGACATAACCATATTGATCCGACATAAACAAAACCACTTGTAATATAAAATATTTTTAGAAATTTGGTTTTGGACTACAAGACTTTAAAAATAAGGTCACTTGAAAAGACTCCTTAGCCAACATAATAAAACCAATTTATTGTGGTCCTAAATTAATTCCAACATGGTTTTGGGTTATGCCTACCACATCTCCGTATGCACTTACATTAGTAACTCTTTGTAGATACCAAATGGAAGTATGATCTAAATAAGCAAGGTATTTCATTTTCTCACAAAGGAAAATTAATACATGTTTCAAATGATAACATTACTTCAACTAGACATGAAAAATGTGAGGAGCAACATGCTATTTATCTTTTCAACCTATCTCATCATGATGCAAATAATATAAAAAATCCAACTTAAAGTTTTAAGTTTCGTAGTGGGGGAGATATCTATTACCATCCATTGGATGGCATCATAGGATAATCATTCTTCTTTAAAAAATTCCAAAAATACCAAATGACTCAAAAACATCAAAAAATCCCAAAACACTTTTAGAACCTACATGTTCTATCACCTCCTTGGCATCTATGTGTTAGTTCCTTGTTGATGGATGACATACTCAATTACTCCTACATAAACATATGTGTCACACTTCTACTTGAGTGTGGCATATGCATACACAGATACATGAGACATTCATATTTTGGATGTTGGGCTTTCCCTCTACTCATGTCATATGGCATCTACTTCTATGATCTTAATACACACAAGCTATATGATTTGATGATCACTCTACATTATCATGTTTTGATCTTACATATATACTTACACCTGCCTATTATCCATGATTATATATTACATAAGGTACTTGATATGTTATACACTTAGCTTATTTTTCCTAACACATTGGATCCATGGGATACTATGAAATGTTTATGATGTTTGCTTATGCTTTACTTTATACACTTCCTTGAATGTTTCATATTCCTTGTTTGAGTATTTGAATATTTCCTTTGCTTGCGACCCCCATGTCTATGTATGATTTCATTATCATTTTCATATATCATTATTTGTTGCATGGAAATTTAAATATGTCATTATTATTATTTTATACATTTAACCAAGTCATGTCCTTTTGATTTTGTAGCATTTAAATATGCCCCTTGTTTTTTGTCTCTTTGGACCATTACCTTTTGACTTGATTTTGAGTGCTCTTATGTGCATGCTTGTTTACTTTTTGATCTTGTATTATTACTATATAGAAGTATCCATGATCTATATCATGCATGTTGGGCCTCCATGTTATCACATTGGTTTTATGTGCTTAAATGATATATTTACCTATATATGTTCCCTTCTATATGCTACATGGTTGCATTCACAGATTATACAGTTGTCTTATCCTTTTGAGGTGAGGTAAATACCAATTCCTATCTTTTCCTCACCTCATGGGGGGAATATTAGTGGGGGAATGTCATAGAGACATATTCTCCACACTTGGCATAGTTTACAAATTTAGTGGAGGCATGCTTTAGAAGCATGTTCTCTACACTCATTCAATGTATGATACTTATATCCATTAGTAGATTTAGTCGGGACATGTCATATGGGAATGAATTACACACATTAATAGTTATTAGATTCAATGGAAGCATGATTTAGAATCATTTTCTCCACATTCATTTAGTATATGGTACTTATATTCATTCTAAAATTTAGTAGGGGCATGCTTTGGAAGCATGTTATTCACACCTATTTAGTATGTAGCATCACTAATTTATGGTGAGGGCATGTTTCAAAAACATTTCCTCCACATTGGTACTTATATTAATTTCTATATTTATCCATATATAATGGGGTCATGATTTAGAATCATGTCCTCCACACCTACATAGTTATTTGAATTGGCGAAAGCACATAGTTATATGATTTAGATTCACATTTGTGGTAAAATTTTATACATCGGTACTATTGTTATACATAGTTTTAGCATGAAACATACTTAAGGTGCATATGATATGAAACATGTGCCTAATATTTCAAAATTGAAATTAGTTTAGATTACAAAACTCTTTTATGGACTATTACCATATCATAGACTTTTTTACACTGATACCCCGTAGACTTTTACAGACTTTATTGAAATAATATACTAAGTAGTTGGTTTGCTTTAAGTATGGTTAAGGTGATCAAATCACTCAATATTACCAAATTTTTAGGTTGGACTTGATCATCTAGCCTCACTAGGTTATAATAATCATTGGGTTGTATGGTTAAGCTAATCTCAATTACCAGGTGGCAACTCACTTTTGCTCCAAAGTTGAGGGCAAGTGCCTCTCTCTCTCTCTCTCTCTCTCTCTCTCTCTCTCTCTCTCTCTCTCTCTCTCTCTCTCTCTCTCTCTCTCTCTCTCTCTCTCTCTCTCTCTCTCTCTCTCTCTCTCTCTCTCTCTCTCTCTCTCTCTCTCTCTGTGTGTGTTGTGTTGTGTGTGTGTGTGTGTGTGTTTATATATATACTTGGATATATGAAATTTAAATATTTATTTGTATTTATCCTAACCTCATTTAAGTGTCTCTCTCTCTCTCTCTCTCTCCTCTCTCTCTCTCTCTCTCTCTCTCTCTCTCTCTCTCTCTCTCTCTATATATATATATATATATATATATATATATATATATATATGTATGTATGTATGTTATGTATGTATGTATGTATGTATGTATGTATGTATGTATGTATGTATGTATGTATGTAATGTGTGTGTGTGTGTGTGTGTGTGTGTGTGTGTGTGTGTGTGTGTGTGTGTGTGTGTGTGTGTGTGTGTACACTTGGATATATGAAATTTAAAGATTTATCTATATTTATCCTAACCTCATTTTTATATCCTTGTAATGATATATATTTTTCATAATAACTTGTTAATAGGTAAGGTGGTTACATCGACACATAGGTGTACTTTTAAACCATGATTTTTAAATTTCAATATATTTTAATTACTTTCAACCTAGATTATATGCACTAATTTTATATTATAACATGCACTTGGTTTCAAGTCAGTCATCATCAAAACACTCAAGTTTGGGCACATGTAAAGACAAGGTGTGCATACACACCAAAGTACACATTCATTTCCTTTAAACTAAAAATTTAATTAATAGATTAAAAGGGGGAAATACATATGATATTTTATGATTATGTATCACCTTGGTCTTGTACACTTGGCAAACTCAAACTTTGGTTATTCTTCCCAGCTCTTTACCTTTCCCACTTCTGCAAGTCTCACATCTACTTTATCTTTATGCCCTTTAGCCTATATATCTTAGTCTAAAAAATATTATGTTAATGACCTAGGTCTTATATCTTTCCCAGAATGATTAAAATGTATTTATCTTCCATCTCTACAAGTTATAAACATCTACCTTCTTTCCCACTCTCTAGACACTAACATCTAAGGTAGACATTAACATAAATGTTATTGTCCTATCCTAATGCAAGTGTGCAGTACCATAAAGTCATATAACTTACAAATGAAACATATCTTAATGGTTGGCTTAAGTTCTTTAATTCAAGTTATTAATCAAAAGGGAATGATATAAATACAAGATCAACCTTCATTCATTCCTCTCCTAGTTACACTCTATAAAAATACCAAAGAGCATTCAGTTAAAGAAAGATTCCCTTTTTATTCCTATTTCCATGCCAGTCATAATTAATTCACATATACAAGTTTTAATTACTAAAGGATCAGCCCAAGAGCCCGATTTGCCAAGTTACAAGCTAGGTCACTATTGTACTTACATTGCACATATTATATGATTCACACACAAACCAACACATAGGGGAGAACTACATGAGTTTAAGGCCCCCTTTTGGATTATTGGATATGTAGGTAGTTCCCTATGATAGAAATGTATTTGGAGTCAACTTGACACTGTGTGCATATTAACCCATTTTTCCCTAAGTTCACTATGAAGGTATACAACTAGGGTTTTTCCATTTCACAAAAAGCGGCGCTCTATGACCTATATCTGAATGCACTAGAGTGAAGGTGAAGTAAAACCCAAAAGCATCCATGTGGTCACATCCTATTCTAGTATATATTCCATACTAAACACTACCATCAAACCCAAATATTAGTGTCAACATAATCATCCCAGACTGACGTTACTGTCTAGAGAAATAGAGTACCAAAACTAGAATCTGATGACTATTCTAAAATCTCCTTCCCACTTAATTTTTTCCTATTATAGATCCAAAACTATATTAACATTAGAACAAGCTAATTACATTATTTATTTTCCATTTATATATCTATCATAATTTTACTTTCCATATTTAGACTATCTCAGCATAATAAATTCAATGTATTCTTATATCTAAGTTTAGCATCTAATTGGCCTACTATATATTATATTATCACCCTTATTCCATTTAATTTCTATATAACCATTTAATAGTAATATAAGGCTAAATCCAACCAGCTTTAGATTCCATTTTAGTTTTAAACAAGTATATTGAGTCATCATTTATATTTCATGATTGTAATATGTAAGGTATCCATCCATCAAGATAGTATTATGTGAGAAAGATGTGTAATAAATTAAAGAGATATTTTAAGAGTGAAAAATGAGGTGTAAATATAAAGAGTGTGTGGCATTATATTGGATTATTTAATAAATGATTAAATGAGATAATTTAGGAAGCTATGTATTATGTGTTTTATATGCAAAGAATAGAGGACCCATTTTTTTTTTAATGTTTAAGTACTTATAAAAATAAGATAATAAGTGCATGTGGTTAATTTACCATGTATAGCATTATCTCTAACCAAAGACTATTGAATATAATAAAATATATACCAGTACTATATTTCATGTCAAAATTACAAGTAAAAGGTAACAATCTATGATAATAAATGTGAAGTTATTACTCTCTGTTATATATAAAAAAATAGCAATAATATTTAAAAAGAGATAAGAATCTTAGACACTCTCTATCTTATTATATTCATTCCACTATTTTTACAATTTGAATGGTAACTCCCTTATATTTATTTTTATAAGGAAACAAATAGTGTAAAAATAGAATATGAAGTGTTTCAACTTGGAGTGTGAAGATTCATATGACAAGAATTCCTTAAATATTTTTGGAGCTTTTTTTCATGACATGAAACGCACAAAAACATTAAAAAATATGATATTACTATTTTTAGGTATGTTTATACCATTTTATATTTTATATTTTTTTGGCCCTTTTGCATGGAATTTGGACTCTAAACTTTGGTATTTGCCCTACATGGTCACTAGAGGAATGCTTGTAGAGTACCAAAACTAATTTTTTTGGTTCAATTTCCAACCCATATTATGGTTTAAAATTTTCATCAATTATTTAGGAGATATTATCGAGACAAGGTCACATACTAGTGATATACTTATTTTTTGCATTCTAAAAAATTATTGTCCAAAAATTCCATCTTGGTCGTTCACCCTTCCTTGAAATGAAATAGGACCCATTGCTTCTAGTTCATGTTTTTTTATGAACATAGGAAACTTTGAGAGCATAAGTGATTTATTCCATTTGAATGGGTTGGCACACCCAAGATTCATTAACACTAATAAAATAACATGTATAACTATCATGTTTTGAATTTTCACATGATTAATAATGATGAATATTCCAATGATGGTTAGGACCATGACCTATTCTACCAAAATAGCTAAAAATATTGTGATTGAACAAAGTCATTTCATGTGGGTGAGTAAAATGTTTGCATTGATTATGAGCAGGATGTTCTTCATACATGATTTATTTAATGAAATTAGGACTCGTGATGGGTAGATAATATACTTGATTATACCAAGAACAAAATTCTTAGGTCTCTTTTCAACATTGATAGGTTTGTGAATTATTTGACCATAATTTACAAGGCCTTAACTAATATATACTATTTATTTTAAAAGTTGAAATTAATTCCTTTTATGTGTTTTTTTTTAATTGCCAAATAAATATGGAGAATGATCTAAATATATGGAACAAGAATAAAATACCATGTATACTTTTATTCCCATCTACACAATTACAATGAGTGCCCTCTTCCCTTTCACATTTTTCAAATTTAGCTTATAAAATGTCTAGTTCTTTTGAATTTTGTCATAGAATGATTATTTTAACCACCCTATATTCATTAATAATCTATCATCATCAATTCATCGTTCATCCTAGTCAATCTAAATCTAATGTCACACACCCTTATATGACCTTGTGGAACAATTAAATCTCAATGACCTTATGATAAGTCCTCTAACATCATTACCCCCTATTCAATTAGGTACTTAGTTAATATTAATTAAATAATCCATCCTTAATTCATCTCATGCACACATTTACAAATAATAAATAAATAAAACAAATTAAATTCCCAAAATCTCAAGTCAAAAACTACCTCCTCGATTCTCTCAACTAATTAGTTGAATCATCCAACGAATCCCATGAAACATTCAACTAACCCAATGATTAATCTAACCATCTTGACCAATTTAAGGAATTTTTAAACTCTCCTCAAAACATTCAACTAATTCCATTAATTCATTTTACTAACACATTCAACCACTCAACCAACTTCCCCAATTTTATCAACCAATTGAGGAATTGGTCTTCCTCATTGAATAAGGATCACATTTTAGCCATAAAAAATCAAGATATCAAATAAGTCCAGATTTATCCTATCCATCTATTTTATCATTGAAAAACTATAAATAGACCCATCCTCTTCCATTTGAGGACAAGGTGAAATAATATCATGTCATCATAATATCATGCTAGCACACATTATCCTGAAATATTGACATCACGCAATCAAACAATCAAAGGTATACATTGTTATAATTATTTCATATAAGTCTTGTGATCAACCATAAATCAAATAACCTTGAGCACATTTATGTCAATAAATATATCTTCATATGCTTAGTAATTAAAGGTAAGTTATGTAGGTTTTTCTATATCTTTGAACTCAATCTAAGGTTTTTTCTACATTTAAATTAGGATTTAGTTGTTATTAAATCCTAAATTTTTTTATTCACATTTTGGCACACCTAGTGGTACACAAACCCATAATATCCTAATTAAAAACCTAAAGATAATTATTTTAAAAAAATTACTAATAAAAAGGTTATATATTTTGACGTATGATATGGGTTTCTTTTATAATTTTTGGGTTTCTTTTTTTAGGCTAGGAATGATCCTTCAAAATTTCTTGAAAACCTAGATGTTGCTTGGGAGATATCATCACACTAGATATTGATTTTTATTTTAAACTTGATTAATAAATCTAATTTATTTTGAATTTTTTTGGTTTTTCTCAACACCATCCTTTTGTGGACATGGATTCTAAAGTTTTATTTAGGTTGATATCTTTTTTGTGTGTGTTATCGTTTCATGCCAATAAACTTTTAATTTTATAATTATTTTTCCCATTTCTAAGCTCCCATGTACATAAATAAGCGTATGACAGAGACTAAAACTTAAAATTATTAATCTATGTTAAAACACCATTTGTCAAATATTTGGACTTCAAACAATTAATCATTTAAAATTAATTTATTTTCTTGCATTTATTTTTGTTTATGTCTTGTTTATGTATTTAAGGTGGTGTATGCTCTTATCTTACACCAAATGGTGAGCTTTTTAATTAAAAACAGCTTAGTTACTTGTGTTTTTGAAGTTAACAACCATGTATGCTCTTTCCTCAAACTAAAAATTGATCTTGGAAATTAAAAATAAGATTGAATTCTTATTTTTGTTTTCTAGGGTCTTGAAACTTGGTTTTCATCACCAATAATTAATACAAGTCCTATGTTCCAAAGGGAGATATAAATTAATGAGGATATATCTTTATTAGATAATTAATTACCTATTTTATTGGCACCATTAAGTGAAGTGGTTTCATCCACCAATACCCAAGCCCCAGAAAACAACCTTAAACTGATTCATGCCTCACTTACTGAAATGTATATGTAGAGTTCCCATAGATAGGGTTATTTAAAAATATATTAATAAAATTTCATCCATAATCATGTAATGGTGTTAGTAATATAACATTCCCCATGATCGCCCATAATGTACCCTTCAAGGTATTATATGTGGGCCCTTATTCAGTTACACACCCACCTGACTAGCATAGGTTATTCTTGTGTGTGTTTATTGTTTGATCCACTCTTGTGAAAAACCTGTATAAAACAAAATTCAAACCAAAATCAATCCAAATTATAGCCATGGCATTCAAATTAATATATTAGAATCCATTTGACTGAGATCTTAGCAAACCTTATTATCAAAATCCATTTCTTGATCATAATAATGTTAGTCCAACCAACCAAACAAATACCTCATCCATTAACTACCATCCTAATCATGATATTTCCCATGTCAACTCCAAATGGAATTCAATTATAGCTCCCCCACTAGAAAAAAAAAACCTCTCTAACCAACTCTAATAGATTAGTCAATAGTTTACCAACCTAGCATCCCATATTGGTCATTAAACATCAATGCATTCATCCCCCAATCAATACCATAAAAATAAACTACCCCATCAAAATTCCAATACCTATAA
Organism: Torreya grandis; assembly: GCA_037957365.1. NCBI lineage: Eukaryota > Viridiplantae > Streptophyta > Pinopsida > Cupressales > Taxaceae > Torreya > Torreya grandis. The sequence goes on from JARHVA010002228.1 coordinate 349,642, forward strand.
TGGTCTTGATTTAATCAAACCCAAATTTAGCTTACCCTTATCAAAAGATTCTAATAGTCAAAATCATAATAATTCACAATCACCCCATCAAAATTCCAATCCAAATCAGACCCTTGAGCCATCAATCAGACTCCTACACTTTTCTCAAATTTGGAAAATATTTGATGAGCAATAACCCCAAAATAAATATGTTGGGGATCAACCAACAATTTGATTACACTTATGAAAGCAATAAACACGGAATTAAATCAGAATGATAAGTAACTAGAATCATATAATAGCAAAGAACAAGAGATACAAGAAACCACCCTGAAAACTTGTATTAAACTCTTTACAGAAGGAATACAATTGAAGAAACTTCTTTCTTCCACACCTCTCTCAGATGTACAGATCTCTCTCTAGATCTCTTTCCCTTAAGAGCTCTCTCTCTCAAGTACAATCAACTCCAACAACCTGGAATGATTCAATTTTTTACTGTTCTTCAACATTCTACTACATTAAGCTAAGAAGATCTAATCCTACATATAGAATTAGGATACATGAGCATGCATTTACAACCAACAGTTATGCCTCTTAAACAAGGGCTCTAAAACAGTCTTACTAATAATAGAGATGCGGACTTAAGACTATGACTTAATCCCATCATGCAAACACTCAGTTCTATCCTCAGAAATAGCTCTCTGGACGCACAAATAACCGACGCCGATTCCTGCCTGCTTGCCTGTGACTACCGTCGATCGATCCCCTACCAACACTGGCATCTCCTAAACTGCACTTGACCGACGTCGGTCACTCCTGACTGACACCGGTGACTGTGTAAACCTGCAAACTACCAAACACTCCTTAGGTGAAGCTTTTAGGCTCCACACCTTAACAATCTCCCACTTGGAGATAAACAGCTGCACCAGTACCTGTACAACATCTTCTAGCTCCTCCATCTTCAACTCAATCATGAAGACCAACAGAAGTTGAATGAAGATTCAACTTCTCCTTTGTAATCAGCTTGGTTAACATATCAGCAGGATTCTTATCTATATGGATCTTCTCCAGCTTCAACTCACCATCTTCCAATCCCTGTCGTATGAAGTGGTACCTAAGCTGTATGTGCTTGGTTCTTGAGTGAAAGGCTGAATTCTTAGCCAAATGAATTACACTCTGACTGTCACTATACAATCTGTAACTCTCTTGCTCCTTTCCTAACTCTTCCATGAACCGTGTCATCCATATCATCTATTTGCTAGCCTCTGTGACTGCAATATACTCTGCTTCTGTAGTTGACAAGGCAACAACCTTTTACAACTTTGATATCCAGCTAACCGTCGTTCCACCAACAGTGAAAACATATCATGTGGTGCTCTTCCTGCCATCCAAATCACCTGCCATATCTGAATCTACATAACCATGTAGAGAAGTATCTAAAGATATCTAAAGATCCACTGAACTGTTGCTGGTTCCTCTCAGATATCTAAAGATCCACTGAACTGCTTTTCAGTGTTCCTTTCCTAGATTAGCCATATACTTACTTACAACTCCCACTGCTTGGGCAATATTCGGTCTAGTACACACCATTGCATACATCAAACTCCCTACTGTAGAAGAATATGGAACTCTACTCATGTACTCTACCTCATCATGTGAATTAGGACATTGTTCTTTACTCAATTTAAAATGTCCAGCCAAAGGTGTGCTTACCAGTTTTGCATCCTGTATATTGAACCATTTCAACACCTTGTTCACATAATCCTCTTGAGACAATATCAACCTGTGATTTTTCCTGTCTCTCTTAATGCTCATGCCAAGGATTTTTTTTGTTGCTCCCAAATCCTTCATGGCAAACGTTTGAGCTAGTTTCACCTTAAGCTCAAAGATATCCTGCATGTGTGATCCTACAACCAGCATATCATCTACATACAACAATAGAATAATATATCTACCATTATCCAATCTCTTAAAATACAAACAATGGTCAGATTGACACCTACTGTAGCCATGCTCAGTCATAAACCTGTCAAATTTCAAATACCACTGTCTAGGAGCTTGCTTGAGGCCATACAAGCTTTTCTTCAATATGCAAACTAACTTCTCCTTACCTTTGACCTCAAATCCTTCCAGTTGTTCCATATATATTTCCTCATCCAAATCTCCATGAAGAAACGTTGTCTTAACATCAAGCTGCTCAAGATGCAAATCCTCAATAGCAACTAAAGACAGTACAGTCCGTATAGAAGTCATTTTAACAACAGGAGAAAAAATCTCACCAAAATCAATACCTGGCTTTTGTATAAATCCTTTCACTACCAATCTGGCCTTATATCTCATTTGTCCATTCTCACCTTCCTTCAACCTGTAGGTCCATCTGTTCTTCAGTGTCTTCTTACCTGATGGCAACTCAACCAAATCCCATGTTTGGTTCTCTTTTAAGGACTCCATTTCCTCAACCATGCCACACTCCCACTGACTCTTGGAATCCACCTGTAATGCTTCTTGAAAACTCTCTTGTTCTCCACCATCAGTTAGCAATAAATAGAACAATGAAGGAGAATATCTAATTAGAGGCTTACTTACCCTTTCTGACCTCCTGATGGGCATCTAAGACTCGTTCACAACACGCTGTCTGCCCAAATTCTCTGACAATGACCGACCTTGATCACTTCCAAGCCTGTAACTGGCCGATGTCAGTTCTGCCTGACCGACGTCGGTTCCTATCCTGCTGACGTCAGTTCCTGTATTGCCAACATTGGTTTCTATTTTGCCAACGTCGGTTCCTACCTTGCCGATGTCGATCTCTGTGTTTTCCTACAAGTGATTATTTCTTTTTCTTGTGAGCTCATTTTGGACCGTCACCTTGTCTAATTCTCCATTGCTCTGCCCAAATTGATTCAGCTTCTTTAGCTGATCACTATACATCACTTTTTCATTGAAAACAACATCACAGCTCCTAATTATCTTGTTAGTTCCTAGATTCCAAAATTTGAAACCGAAATCATCTGAGCCATAGCCAATAAATGTGCACCTCATAGACTTAGCATCCAGCTTCTTTCTATTTTCCTTATCAACGTGCACAAAGGCTTCACAACCAAAAACTTTGAGGAATGAGAGATCTCCCTTTTTACCTATCCATGCCTCTTCTGGAATTCCACCATCCAGAGCTGTAGAGGGTCCTCTATTAATCAGGTACACTGTAGTGTCAACAGCTTTTGCCCAAAACTCTAAGGGCAAACTAGCATGCAATCTCATACACCTTACATGCTCCATTATTATTTTGTTCATCCTTTCAGCAACTCCATTCTGCTGAGGTGTCCTTGGAACCATCCTTTGCCTGCAGATTCCATGCATATAACAATACCAGTTGAACTTATAGCTGCAGAACTCACCACCATTGTCAGATCTCAGGCACTTCAATCTTTTGCCTATTTCATTCTCAACCATATCTTTCCAAATCTTAAAAGTCTCAAATACATCAGATTTCTTCTTAATACAATAGACCCATACCTTTCTTATAGCATCATCTATGAACGAAAGATAGTACTGTGATCCTCTAATAGAAGCAACCTGAGCCGGTCCCCACACTGTGAACAAGCTGCAACTTATGCTTCTTCTTTGTTGACCCAACCTTGAGAAAACTCACTCTCTTCTATTTTCCAAAAACACAGTGCTCACAAAAATCCAGATCTATGCTTTTCAAATCTGAAAGCTTACCTTTGGACTTAAGAATGGACATTCCCTTCTCACTCATGTGGCCAAGCCTTGAGTGCCACAATTTTGCATCCACATCTAAAGTAGATAATACAAAAGGAGAATTGTTAGTAACACAATTACATAAATAGAGAGTACCTACTCTCTTACCTCTGGCCATTACAAGTGCACCCTTGGTCACCTTCCAAGATTCAGCTATGAGAGTTACTGTACAACCCTCATCCCCTAACTTTCCTGCAGAAATCAAATTCCTCTTCAAGCTAGGAACATGCATAACATCTCTCAACACCCATGTGTTGCCATTCTGCATTTTCAGCTGCACTTTACCTTTGCCAATAATTTTACAAGGCTCATCATCCCCTAGATACACTATTCCAAAATCTCCATGGATATAGTCACTAAAATATTCTCTATTAGGAGTAGCATGAAAAGATGCACCAAAATCTAAACCCAAGATTCTATATTATTATGCAAAGAGAATATTAAAGCATCTTGTGCAATACCTACAACCTTTGCTTCTTCTTTTCCTTCGTGCTGATTGTCCTCCTTAGGCTTTGACTAGCAATCTCTGCTTATGTGCCCTATCTTTCCACAATTTCAGCATTGTGGCTTCCTACCATTTCTGGATTTGGATCTACCTCTCACCTTAGACTTAGATCTTGATCTCCCTTTCTTGCTCTTCTCTTTTTGCCTTCCCCTGCTCTCAAAACTTAAAGCATTCCCTAATGTTTCCTCTGTGTTTTTCCTACGAATTTCCTCATTCAAGATAACACTAACAACATCCTCTAGTTTTAAAATATTTGAAGCAGATACAGTATTACTAACTGCCATTACTAAGCTGTGTCAGCTTTCAGGCAAAGAACATAATATTAAAAGAGCTTTAAAATCATCATCAAACACTATTTTGACTGAACCTAATTGATTTACAATTCCATGGAAATCATTTAGGTGATTAGATACAGATCCACCTTCCTGCATATGCAAATTAAATAGCTGCTTCATAAGATATACCTTATTAGAAGCTGAGGGTTTTTCATACAAATTTGCTAAAGTAGTCATTAACTCTACCGTAGACTTTGTCTGTGATAAATTAGATATCACAGTAGATGTCAGACTCAGTCTTATAGACCCCAGAGCCTTTCTATCAAGAACTTCCCATTCTTCATCATCCATGTCTGTGGGCTTCTTAGCAATCCCACCTAACGGTAAGTATAGATCTTTCTGATACAGATAATCCTCTATCTGCATTCTCCAATGTTGATAATTTTTGCCATTAAACTTCTCCATTCACAGTTTACTTTCTTCTGCCATTGCTTCTCTCACTCAAACAGAAATCCCTGCAGAAACCCCTGTGAGTAATCTGTAATCAATACACACTACACAGATCTGAACCACCTGTTAGTGAACCTGAGCTCTGATACCACTTGTTGGATATCAAGCTCTAAACCTACAACCAAGGCTCTGAAACCACTTGTTGGTATCAATATCTAAAACCTGCAACCAAGCTCTGATACCACTTGTTGGGGATCAACCAACAATTTGATTACACTTATGAAAGCAATAAACGTAGAATTAAATCAGAATGATAAGTAACTAGAATCAGATAATAGCAAAGAACAAGAGATACAAGAAACCACCCTGAAAACTTGTATTAAACTCTTTACAGAAGGAATACAATTGAAGAAACTTCTTTCTTCCACACCTCTCTCAGATGTACAGATCTCTCTCTAGATCTCTTTCCCTCAAGAGCTCTCTATCTCAAGTACAATCAACTCCAACAACCTGGAATGATTCAATTCTGTACTATTCTTCAACATTCTACTACATTAAGCTAAGAAGATCTAATCCTACATATAGAATTAGGAAACATGAGCATGCATTTACAACCAACAGTTATGCCTCTTAAACAAGGGCTCTAAAACAGTCTTACTAATAATAGAGACGCATACTTAAGACTATGACTTAATCCCATCATGCAAACACTTAGTTTTGTCCTCAAAAATAGCTCTCTGGACACACAGGTAACCGATGCCGATTCTTGCCTGCTTACCTGTGACCGACGTCGGTCGATCACCTACCGACGTCGGCGTCTCCTAAATTGCACCTGATCGACGTCGATCGCTCCTGACCGACGTCGGTGACTGTGTAAACTTGCAAACTGCCAAACGCTCCTTAGGTGAAGTTTTTAGGCTCCACACCTTAACAAAATATTCATCCTAACAATCTCCAAATCAACCATCACAACAATCCAATAATCAAAATCAATCATCTAATCAAAAATCCAATCCCAATATGGCCCCTGTGTTATACAAATCCTAATTTATCCTACCCTTATCAAACCAATCCAATAATCAAAGATCCACCAATCAATCATCCAATAAAAAATTTAGTGTCAATTAGGCCAATAAGTCATACAACTCCAAAATTATCCCTCCTCTATAGAAAAATCAATCCAATCAAAAATCAAACAAAAACCCAGTCAACCATCAATCATCCCATACCAATCATGCTCTTGAGCTAAAAAAATTACATTTATCCAACCCCATCAACACTTCAATCCCAAATAGGATTTTCCCTCTAATAAAGATAAAAAATAAAAATCACACTTTATCTAATTGACAAAAATTACACTTTATCCAACATTATCAAAAATTCAAAGTTCAACAAGCCCAAAATAAAAACTCACACAATCCAAACCTAGTCAAAAATCACCCAATCAATATCCTAATAATCAGGCACCTAAGCCATACTAATCAAACTATCCAAAATCTAACATCAATCTAGCCTCTGAGTCATAACAATCCAATCTTAATCTAGCCCCTGAGCCAAAACAATCAAATATTCCACAATTTAATCTCAATCTAACCCCTAAACCATAACAATCCAACAATAATTAGGCCTATAATCCACAAAAAACCAACTATGTCCTACCATCACCAATCCAAGGAATGTTTTCTACTCAAGAATAAAGTGCATCCATGTCTAAAAATTAGTAATTAAAGATGTGCAAAGCTCACTTTTCAAGACAAGATCAAACTTATTCACACCCAAATCAAGGTCAAACCACCCAATCCAATCATATTAATCATAAAGCAACCTCCCAATCCAAAACACTCATTGGACACTTGCCTTTAATTCAACAACCCATCTTTGACCAAAATAGCCTATCATCTATTAACCTATACCATATTCTTCCCTTGAATTATGAAACCATTATCCCTCAACATGACACACCTCAAGTGAAGAGGGTACTTGTAGACAGTAAAAACTAAAATTTCTTCCATAAAATAGGCCCATCATGAACAAACAAATAGAACCAGCATTATATCAATTTGGCACCACATCTTTTATCAAATACTTCCTTCTCACAGATGAGAAAAGAAAAATCTACAGTGACTCCTTACTATATGACAACAACTTGGCCTCTTAATTCTAAAGAAACAACTATCCTATAATAAATAGGATTTGTAAAATCATGAACTACAAAGATAGAGGACTCAACCTTCATAAACAAGGAATCATTGATCCTATCCACATACTTTCAAATAAAGGATCTTTGGGCATCAACTACAAACCAATTTCAAACCAATGTGAATATGTCATTCATATTGCCATGATTTATGAGGAAGATTCATCCAATATTGAGATAGGTTACAATTGTATCTTCTATAAGGATCTTGTTACCACTAAATATTTTAATAACACTAATATCACCACCATCCACCTTAACTTTCAATATCCTAAACCCATCAATTGAGACCAACAAGATCATGAACTACTTGAAATTTTTCAAAACAAGGAATCTATTATAGAAATCAAGAAACAAGGGTCAACAATAGGGAATGAAACCAATCTTGCACAATATCTTATTTTAAGGAGTAAAATGAGCACCTCAATCAAAATCAATTTAAAACCCCATAAAATAAAAATAAAAAATCAAAGTCCCCTAATGAAAACCTCCTTGAGGTGCTAGCAGACCACAAACATCAAAGTCACAAAAACTGAGCAGAGTCTATTGGTGAAGGCCTTTATAAGGTGAGAATCAATGAATAAGTCAACCTTCTACCTATACTAGCATAATTTTAGGATGACCCTATATCACTTGTCAAAACCACCATTAAAGAATAACAAAATCTTAAGATTATCCAACTTTTGGCTACTATCAGTCTCACAAAACATGAGATTGTTGGTCCCAATTCCCATTACATATCTGCTTACCTCCATAATCTGATCCTCCTTCCAAATCCTTCACACAATCAACACAATGAATCCTTTATCCAAAGTACCTCCCATTTTACCATCTTTGGTAGCACCCTCTATTGTAGGGATTATGATAGAACCTTGTTGAGATGTTCAGATGGAACTAAATCATCAATCAAAAAAGTTCATAATGAGATCATTGGAGCACACATCAGTGAAATGCTCCTTACAAGGAAGTTACTCAGAGTAGATACTAGCTAAATATCAAAGAGATTTAGCATCATGCATCTCAAATTCCTCCATAGTTGAGATGCTAATAAAATCTTAAAAAATCAATAAAATCAATAAATTAAAAATAAAAAAATTGGAAAGAAATAAAAATCATCCAAAGGTGAAAATCATTTATATGGTGCCTTGAAAAAATACAATGATGAAAACCAACACATGGTTTCATGCTTAAATTTTGTTATCTATAAGTACCCTACATTTAAGGGCAACCCAATCTCATTCACCCATTCATTGACAATCCTACACCATCCCTACAACCATACCATCATGCACATCCTTCTCCTCACCTTTGACCTTGATAAGGACATGGAAGAAATATTGACCCTATTTTGGAAACATATTTGTATGCCCTCTTGAGAGCAAAATTGAAAATCTAAATGGTGTATAGTTCTCATGTGATGTAGTCCTTGGATAATTCATTATTCACCCCTCATGCATTCCATCCTACATTCTTCCACCATTTCATCCACTACCACCTCCATCCCTAGTGCTAGAACTAGTTTTTATATTTGTTTGTAGCCTTTTCCTTGGACAAAAATCCAAAATCTAAATCTTAAATCCTAAAAATGTCAAAAATCCAAATCCTGAATCCTAAAAAGTCTAAAACATCTAGAAAATTCAAAATAATACCCAAGTCCAAAACACACAAAAAAATAATTTTTCTTTCCCTAAGTCTAGTTAAAATTCTTGTTTACTTTTAAACAATCATTGCAGCTTCATCAGGATATATTGTTCCCACATCACAGCCCACAACTTTTTTGGTATATATCATTCCCAATCTAACCCCCTACATACATCATTGCTTAGGTAAAATCAAATCTTGTAGATTTATCTATATACATCATTCTCAATCCTATTAGTATCATCAATCACCAAATATCAAGGATTTTAAATTGATAAAGGTCAAAACATAACTTGTTTTTGTGTGTAACTTTTTTGTTATTGCTTATTTTTGTTCATTTTTTATGTTTTCTTACTTGTTGCATCAGTGTCAGTTCTACTGAATCTAGTAACAATGTCATCATGGTTTTTCATTTCATTGTGCATCCTTTCATATTCTATAACCAAAAAAGTTTTCTCAAAACATTCAAAAATCAATGAAACATTAGTAGCAATTTGTCTATCATTACATCACTAATAAATTGTTTAATGTCAATAATTATTCCAAATCATACATCTATCATAAATCATTTATCACCTTAAATTCCAACTAACTATCCATACTTAACATCCATTCTCACTAAATAATTTTTCATCATAAATAATATAATAGGAACATTAATCCATCACATCAACACATACATCTATAAAAACATATAAAATCCAAAATGTGAATGATGAAACTTGGACACAAGACCATATAAAATCCATCATATCTATAAACATGATATTTCATCATCACATCATCAATCCATGAAATTGGTTAACTCCTTGATTTATGCTTGCACGTCAATCACCAATCAATCAACTTTATCAAGAGATATCACTAATTGGATAAAATCAAATATTACAGCTTTCTTGGGATATATCATTCCCAAATATGCTTCCTCACATATGTCATTGCTTGAGGAAAATCAAATCTTGTAACTTTCTTTGGATATATCATTCTTAATTCTGCTTACTTGCATATATCATGGCTTGGGGAAAATCAAATTTGAAAGTTTTCTTGGGATATTCATTCTCAAATCCACCTCCTCACATATATAATTGCTTGAGGCAAATCAAATCTCAGATTGTTATCATTGTTGGTGCATTTATTTGCTTTATTATATTTACTTGTATTTATTATTTGGATTGATGCATTAATTACATATTGTAATTAGTTTATTGTGTTTATTAATAATTTGTACTATATAGGATAAACTTGCTTAGCTAGTAGTCAACTTGGACACCTATCTTGTTGTAGTGGAGTTCCACTCCACTATTCAGGGTAAGATAGGATAAGATTGCTTAACTAGTAGTCAACTTGTGTTGATCATTTACACAAGTTGGACACCTGTCTTGTTATTATTGAGTTGCACTCCACTATTCATGGAGTTAGATATCATCTAAACTACACATGTTGTGTGAGTTCCTTGATCTTTATCTTGCACACCTTGCTCTATATAAGCAATGGCTATTTGTGTATTCTACATCAAATTAATATTGAAATATCAGATTAATTCATCATATTTGATTTATTTATTAATTTCTATTATTGTCTTAGATATATAGTTATTATTTATTATTATTATGATTTTATCTCTTATTTATGCTTTCTATTAGATTCATTAGATCCTATAGCTAATTCTAATATGGTACCAGAGCTATCTTGAATCTATAGATTGCTAAATATTCAAGAAAAAATATACAGATATAGAAATAGTTTTTTGATTTTATATACAAGCATAAATTAAAGCTTTGAGAATTTATGAGCTCACCATTGAGTTCAAAGTGCTTGAGATAGTCAAAATCGTCTATAATATTGTCCAAATTAGCCATAGGAGGTGAAATTAGCAAGGGTTTGATCTAGAAACACCACACCCAAATCTGGTAGGTACCTAAAAATTAAAGTATTTTAGAGCAAAATGGACCTCATGGTTGCATTTAGAAGGCATCAAAACCTATAGATCCATATAAAATTTGTCCAATTTGGACACAGTCACTTGGAAGGCAATTTTATTTTTGATCCCAGATACAATCGTACAGACTATGCAAGTAAAAAAATTGGTAGGCCTCATGGATCAATAGGCAAATTTGAAAGGTCAAATTTAGGAGCCTACCATTTGAACACTACGAGGTATTTTTGAGCAATTTTTTTTTTTTAAATAGCTTAAAATTTCATGCTCTTCACTACTGTACTTTCATTTTTCTAGATTTTTCTATAATTCAAGTTTTCTATAGCAACTTTTACCCATCCTAATTTTTACAACTTCAGAGGCTCATAAACTTCACATTTGACCTTGTATTGAGGTCCCATTATTTTTAAAAGTTAATATTTTTTTGAGCATAATGCATTGGTGCAAACAAATTTGTAATAAAGTACATATTTTTTGTACTTTAAGAGTAGAGGGCCTAATTGAGCTTTTTATAAATTGGAATAATTATAATCCAGACTTGTAAACGCACTCAATTAGAAAGTGACAAAAACTACTTGCTAGGTGGGATGAAACTAAGTAATTCAAGGGGTTTTGTGGTGTGTTTTGTACTTTGATTTCTATTTTGTGATGGTTTATTTTTAATTGCATCATGGGGAATCTTAAGTTCCCACTATTAATAACATATAATTATAACACATGAAAATAGAATGCTTGGAATGCATTAATGATGCTAATATATATGTCTTAAATAAAAACTCTTCTTACTCCACCTATTGATGCAAAAGAGTTACAACACTTTCTCTTTAAAACTAATAAAGTTATTGGATGCGTTCAGTCTTACATGTCTTTAGATTTGAATTTCCATCTTGACAAATGTACAACCCAAAAGAGGCTTGGTGTTAGGATCTAGGAAGCACCATTGATTACCAAGCAACTAAACATGCAGAATTAACCAGAAGTAACAAGTAACTAGAATTCAAAAACAACACAAAATATGAGAGACAATACCCAATTGTATTAATACTCTTCCAGAAGGAAATACAACAAAGAAGATGCCACAGTCTTCTTCCTTACACACCTCTAGGGCTCCCACACCTCTAGGGCATAAACAGTAAATCTCTTCAAGAGCTCACTCTCTCAATTACGGTCCCAAAAAAAACTTAAGCACAGAATTACTGTTCACCTCCAACCAGTCAGTATCACTACTGCCAGTACCACCAATTAGTATCATTATTTACCAGTACACAAGTACTCCACATACTCCATGACTGAGTATACACACATACTCCAAGTACACAACGTACTCCAAGTAGATCTCACCTGATCTTGCTACATGTTGTGTTGCTGACCTCCCTAATCTTGCACACCTGCAAATCAACCTAGTTCTACATACTTGCAAACCTACACCTCACACACACATACACCTACAGATCAACCGATCTTACTTACCATGTAGATCTCTCTACACCCTGAAGAACCCTTGTCCTTGCCTCACCAAGTCCTTATGATTCTACAAACCAATACTCCAGTGGATCTTCTACTAAATCTTGCTATCTCGCAGATCTCCCTGATCATACACACTCAGCACCCCTATGGAACTAGGAGGAACACACCTTGCTCTCTTCACTCTGAAGGAGCTAACCTTGCTCTCACTCAACTAGCACACTTTACAATACAGTCCATGAGTCTATTATATAGATCTCATGCAAACAATAATTAGACATCCAATTACAATAATTAGATCTGTAGCTCAAGACTAAAATTAGCCTTTTAACATGCAAACAACCAGTTTGTTAACTAACTATTCGTCAACTAGCAGTTCTGAAACCACATAGGTAATCGACGTCAGTCCTTGTCTGGCTAGAGATGACTAACGTCGGCCGATACTGATCGATGTCAGTTACTCTGCTCACTAGATATGACTGATGTCAGTTGATCAGACCGATGTCGATTGCTCTACAACTCAGCAACCTCTCAACAACCTCCTCCATGTTTACATTAGTGAAGCTTTTAGCTCCACAACTTAACAATCTCCCACTTGGAGATAAATAGCTACACTGTACATGTACCTATACACCGTCTAATATATTTCCTGGCTTGTATCCCTCTTCAAGCTCAATCTTGAAGACCAACCACCACACATCCTATGGTGCAACACCTGTCATCCAAGTAACCTACCATATCCGAAGTGCCTGACCCTGCATAGAAAGAATCCCTGCTATTGGTCCCTCTTAGATACCTGAGAACCCACTGAACCACTTTCCAGTGCTTCCTTCCTAGATTGACTCCAAACTTGTGATAGCTCCCACTGCGTGGGCAACCTCAGGTCCAGTACGCATGTACTTAACCTCATCATGTGAATCAAGACACTATTCATAGAACTGTCCAACCCATCGGCGTGCTAACCAATTTCACACAATCATCCAAAGACAAAATCAACCTGTAATCTTTCATGTCTCTAGAACACACTTATGCCAAAGAATTTTGTTGCTCCAAATTCCTCATGACATACCACTAAACTAACTTTACCTTTAGCTCAGCAACCCTGCATGTGTGACCCTGCATCAAGCAAACACACAACATGCAATAACAAGATGATGTTGTAATCATCACCCAACCTGGTAAAGTAAACACAATGGTTACAATGACATTAATTAAAGCCATGCTTTGTCTTCCACCTATCAAACCTCCATTGTCTTGCAGCTACTTCAAGACCATATGACTTGGCCTTCCGTCTCACGTATCCATTCACTCTATTCTTTAACTAAGGAATCCATTCATCTTTCAGTGCTTTCATACCGACTGGCAACCCTACCAAATCTCATGTTTGGTTCTACATCCTATTCATGCCATGCTCCCACTGTTTCCTAGATCCTTTCTGCTCTATAGTGAGCAACAAGATAAAGAAGAGGAACAACAAATTTGAGGCTTATTTACCCTTTTATTCCTCCATATGGGCATTTGAGACTCCTTGACAGCTTGCTATCCACCCAAAATCCATCTCAGTGACCGACCTCGATCACCACACAATCTACATCTGACCGACGTCAGTTCCATGCGACTGTCCTTTCTATCAATGCTGGTTCCCTGACCAACGTCAGTCTTACCTGGTCGTCGATGTCGTTTCTCTGATTGATGCTGATAGCCACCCTGCCTGACACCACCGGCTCTGGTCTACACATGACCAACATCAGCATCTATTTGTTTGATGCTGGTTCCTCCTGACTAATGCCAGTACTTGTGTTCTGTTGTGAGTGATGACTTTTTACCTGTGAGCTTTCTTTGGATCAAAACCCTATCCAAACTACCCTGCTCAAAGTTACTCAGCCTTCTCCACTGATCTTTGTCTGTCATCTCCTCCATAAACACCAATGCTTTCTAGTTCTTAAGTTTTTCAAACACATTTGTCTTCTGCTTGAGAACATGCATCTCCTTCTTGCTCTTGTGACCAAGCCTACAAAGCCACGTCTTCACAACAAAAGAAGAATCAGTAATACAAGCAAGTAGATAAAGAGTACCTACTTTCTTACCACATGCTAATTCAAGTGCATCCTTGGTAACATTCCAAGAATCCACTGTGAGAGTTACTATGCATCTCTCATCACCCAACTTTCCTATAGAAATTAGCTACATGTCCAAGACTGGGACCTGCATGACCTCCTTCAACACCCATGTGTTGGCCATCTGCAATTTCAGTTGCACTTCCCCTTTGCCAAAACTTTGACAAGGCACACCAGCCCCTAAATAAATCTTTCCAAAGTCTCCAAAGACCTTAACATGGAAAAATACTCTATTTCAAGTTGCATGGAAAGAGGCAACAGAATCTATAAAATAAGATTCTACTTTATCCAAGGAACATCCCAAAGCATCCTATGCAACAACACTTGCAACATCTGCTTCTTCAGTTCCTTCATGCTGATCTTCTACCAACCAACAATATTTCTTTACCTGCTCTTTCTTTTCATAACACCGTAATTGACCATTCGTGCCTTTGAATTCCTCCATTCTTAGTGTACTTTCTTCTGCCATTGCTCTACTCCCACTCAATCAAAAACCCCTGAGAGTGACCTATAATCAAACACAAAACTGCTCCCTACAACCTTAGCTCTGATACCACTTGTTAGGATCTAAGAAGCACCATTGATTACCAAGCAACTAAACATGCAGAATTAACTAGAAGTAACTAGAATTCAGAAACAACACAGAATATGAGAGACAATACCCAATTGTATTAATACTCTTCCAAAAGCATATACAATAAAGAAGATGCCACAGTCTTCTTCCTTACACACCTCTAGGGCTCCCACACCTCTAGGGCATAAATAGTAAATCTCTTCAAGAGCTCACTCTCTCAATTACGGTCCCAACAACAACTCAAGCATAGAGTTGTTATTCACCTCCAACTAGTCAGTATCACTACTACCAGTACCACCAGTCAGTATCACTATTATCAGTACACAAGTACTCCACATACTCCACGATCGAGTATACACACATACTCCAAGTACACAACTTACTCCAAGTAGATCTCACCTGATCTTGCTACCTATTGTGTTGCTAACCTCCCTGATCTTGCACACCTGCAAATCAACCTAATTTTACACACCTGCAAACCTAGACCTCGCACACACATACACCTGTAGATCAACTGATATTACTTACCATGTAGATCTCTCTACACCCTGAAGAACCCTTGTCCTTGCCTCACCAAGTCCTTATGATTCTCTAAACCAGTACCTCGATGGATCTTCTACCAGATCTTGCTATCCCACAGATCTCCCTAATCATACACACTCAGCACCCCTGTGGGACTAGGAGGAACACACCTTGCTCTCTTCACTTTGAAGGAGCTAACCTTGCTCTTACTCAACTAGCACACTTTACAATACAGCCCATGAGTCTATTATATAGATCTCATGCAAACAATAATTAAACATCCAATTACAATAATTAGATTCATAGCTCAAGACTAAAATTAGCCTTTTAACATGCAAACAATCGATTCGTTAACTAATTGTTCATCAACTAGCAGTTCTGGAACCACACAGGCGACTAATGTCAGTCCCTGTCTGGTTGGAGATGATCAACATCAGCCGATACTGATCGATGTCAGTTGCTCTGCTCACTAGATATGATCGACGTCGATTGATCAGACTGACGTCAGTTTCTCTGTAACTCAACAACCTCCTCCATGTCTACATCAGTGAAACTTTTAGCTCCACAACCTAACACTTGGGATAAATTAGCATCATTGTTTGGCAAAATAGATGAGGTTCCTGGTTATCAAATTGACAATGAACTCATTAGTTTGGATCCTAAAAATTATGCTACAATACAAGACTACATCACTAAAATCATAGATATTAGAGCACAACTTTCTGAATGTAAAATTGATAAAAAAGATATTCAATTGATTTTCAGTGCCTTACACAAATTAGGTCCTGAATATTCATCCTTTGTCTCTAGCTTTCAAACTCATAGGCTCACATTGGACACATCATATCAAATTCCCACCTTTGAGGTATTCTCTAAGATTCTAATGGCTGAAGAAGAAAAGTTAATATCTATGGGTCTAATCAATTTATCCAAATCTCAAGATTTAATTACAATTCAACCTCAGCATAAGCAATTTTTAACATCAACATCAAATACAGGTTCAAGTAAAAATAAGTAGAATAATCAGTATAAGTTACAAAAAGATAAGATTAAAGGGAAACAATATTCCTCAAAAGGAGATTATAAATCCAATAATAAGAAAAGGGATTCACAAAAAAAGACTAGCACTCCTTGTCCTTATTAAAAAAAGGGGTTTCATAGTGAACAAGATTGTTGGAAGAAAGAGATTGTTGAACTTAAGGGTCTTCTCAAAAAAAATAACATCAATCAATCAAAAAATTCTTCCATTCCTTCAAATTCAGGGAAAGGGAAAGTTAAAACACTATTTTCACTAACAAATTCTCCCAAGTCATGGGTACTTGACTCAAGTACTTCACACCATATGGATTGTGATCAAGAATAATTTTCTAAATTAGAACCAAGTTCTTTGCCTTATATTCTCATAGGTGATGATTCTAAGGTAGATGTCATAGGAAAAGGTACAATTGATGTTGATAGTAATGTATTTGAGGATGTCCTCTATGTGCCAAAATTGTCAACTAACTTTCTCTCTGTCTACCAAATCACCCACTTTGATACTAGTAGGAAAGTTGAATTTACACTTGATTCTATTTCAATCAAAAAATTGGAGGATAATGTCTTAGTTGTAGTGGAAAAAGTCAACAATAATAGTCAACTTTATTCATCCTCCCACTTTGTGCCTCAGTCTTCCTCTATAGCTTTGCTCTCACACACTGATTCAATGAGCAAGCTATGACATGAGTAGTTTGGTCATCTGAACTATCACTATTTATAGCAGCTTAGTCAACAAGAGATGGTTACAATACTTCCACAAATTTAGTTTTCAATGGGTGTATGTCATGATTGTGCCTTAAGCAAACATCCAGAGGATACGTTTGATAAAGGGAAGGCTTGGAGGGCTACACAATTCCTCAAACTTGCTCATAGTGATTTAGTGGGTCTATTACCTACTTATATTTATGTAAAACCTTCTATGTTCTCACATTTATTGATGACTATTCCAGATATACTTGGGTTTATTTTTTGAAACTCAAGAGTGAAGTATTTGATAGATTTATAAAGTTCAAATCTCTAGTAGAGAAATAATCTGGGAAGTATGTCAAGATCATCTACATAGATAATGGGAGGAAATATGTGAAAAATAAGTTTGAATAATTATGTGCTCTTGAAGTAATTGATCTATAGCATTCAATTGCATACACACCTCAACAAAATGGTGTAGTAGAGAGGAAGAATAGATTCTTAAAAGAGATGGCAAGTTATATGATTCATGAAAAATCATTAGTACCTAAATATTGGGTGGAAGTGATTAATTATGTTGCATATATACATAATATAGTTCCTCACAAATATTTAAATGGGATAACGCCTATTGAATTTTGGTGCAATAAGAAGCCAGATGTGCATCATTTCAAAGTCTTTGGCAGTCTAGCATGCACTCACATACCATCAAAAAAGTACCTCATTTTAGAAAAATAAAGCTAGACTTGTATATTTATGGGATATCCTAATGGTGTTAACAGATATTGACTCATTGTTCCAGATTCATATGAGCTTATTATAGAGAGAAGTGTTTACTTTGAAGAAATTCCTTCAAACTTGTCTTCTAGCATTTCTCATTCTTCTTCCTTAGAAGAATCAAATAGCAATGACAATGATACTCTTGCTTCATGTACTCACAAGGATGATGAGATAATACCTCCCTAGTAGGGTTTAGTAGGTCATGTTCCTCCTCTTCCTTCAGATCCTCACCCATTGATGCCTTTGTGCGCTAGATAGACTTTGGCAGATGCAGACCCTCTTGTTAGGGATCCATTAGATAGAAGGAGAACACGGTCACAGCATGATCTTCCACATTCCTACTTGCCACAGCTTTTGATCCATAGTCTTTTCAGGAAGCCATAGGGATAGTTGAGATGGATTCAATGATGGAATAAGAGTATGACTCATTGATTAAGAACAACACTTGGGATCTTGTTTCTCTTCCTAAGGGAAGAAAATTAGTATGATGAAGGTGGATATATTAAACTAAATTTTTAGCAGATTGAAATATTGATAATTATAAAATATGCTTAGTGGCCAAAGGTTTTTCCCAAGTAGAAAGCATTGATTATATAAAAACATTTGCACATATTGCTAAGATGAATTCCATTCACTTGATACTAGATATTATTACATCTCATGGTTGGGTTGTATATCAAATGGATGTGAAGAGTGAATTTATTCATGAAGATATTAATGAGGAGATATATATGGAACAACCATAGGGGTTTAATCAAGATTATTCATTGGTGTGCCACTTACAAAAGTCTCTCTATGGTCTGAAACAAGCCTCTAGGGCATGATATTCCAAGATGGATACATTTCTTCTTCCAGAAGGGTTCTCGATATGTCACTCAAATTTAAATATCTATATTTTATGATAGGAGGATTCACTATTGTACTTGGTGCTCTATGTTGATGATCTCATTATTACAAGAATTACAACATCCATCATCAATAATGTTAAGACTGCACTTCATGATAGGTTTTCTATGATAGATGCAGGCCTATTGCACTATTTTCTTGGGATTCAAATAGCACAGTCTTCTTTCAGGATTATAATTTCATAGCCAAGTATGCCATGGACTTGTTAGCTTAGTTTTACATGGTTGATTTTAGGATTGTACTGACTCCTTTCTTATCTAGAGTTAGACTTGAATTTCATTATTCTACTCCCTTGGTTGATGCTACATTGTATCACTAGCTTATAGGTAGCCTCATCTATCTGACTCATACATGGCCTAACATTTCATATGTAGTTGGCATGGTTTCATGCTTTATGAAAACACCATATGAGCTTCATTAGAGAGAATCCAAGTGCATTTTGAGCTATATTTAGGGTACTATCAAATACAAGATTCACTATACAGTAGGTATAGGTTTAGACTTGGTGGGATACATATATTTTTATTGGGATGATGATTATGATGATCATAAGTCCACTCTAGTTATACCCTTCACTTCAAAGCTAACCCCATTTATTGATAGAGCAAGAAGCATAATGCTATTGCTTTTTCATCTATAGAGGTTGAGTATCATGGAATTTTTAATGCCACTACTAAGGCTATTTGGCTTCATAATATTCTCACTAAGCTTGGTGTTCAATTTTGGAAGCCATCAGTCATCTACTATGATAATCAAAGTACTCTTTAGATCTTGAATGATTTGGTTCATCATCAAATAACCAAACACATAGAGATCCATATGCACTTTATCAGGGAGCTAATTCAGGTGGAGATCATTGATCTTCAATATTGTCCTACAAAGGAGTAGATTGCATATATTTTCACCAAACCTTTCACTAAAAGCAAGTATCTTTACTTACGATCTCTTTTGAGGGTGTGGGACATCAATTCTTCAAGGAACATCAGTTCTTCAGGGGGGGTATCTTAGACCTTCATTTTGAAGAATTTTTTCCTTTGGGTTTTCTCCTTTCCTCATCTATTTGTATAGAGTACCTAATATGGCTACACATTATCGGGACTCTTATCTACATAGCCCTACCTAAGATTCACTTATGGGGGGGGGGTGTTGGTGCATTTATTTTCTTTATTGCATTTACTTATATTTATTATTTATGTTGGTGTACTAATTACTTATTTTAATTATTTTATTATGTTTATTAATAATTTAAACCGGATAGGATAAGTGTTCTTAGCTAGTAGTCAACTTGGACACCTATCTTGTTACAATGGAGTTCCACTCCACTATTTTGGGTATGATAAGATAAGATTGCTTACCTAGTAGTCAACTTGTGTTGATAATTTACACAATTTGGACACCTATCTTGTTATTGTTGAGTTGTACTATATTATGGATATTTGTGTATTCTAAATCAAATTAATATTGAATTATCAAAGTAATTCATCATATTTGAGTTATTTATTCATTTCTATTATTGTCTTAGATATATAGTTATTATTTATTACTATTACTATTTTATCTGTTATTTATGCTTTCTATTAGATTCATTAGATCCTGTAGCTAATTTTAACAATCATGATACAACATTCCTAATCCAACCCCTTGTAAATACCATTTCTTAGGGAAAATAAAAACCAATCAAAATAATCCTTATCTCAAGTGAGCTAATATCATCCTTCCATCTCATCCATGAAAATATTCATATCCATCAAATCATGTTATATTGCAACCCCTCTTTATCCATCACCCACCCCTCCATTGTAAGTCGTAATAATTTCATATCATCCCTTCTCATTTTGGGATCCCATAAATGGTTTTCATCCTTGCATACCCTCTCGAAGGGGAATCACCTCTAGCCAAATCATCTCTCAAATTCATCTACCTCATCTTCCTTCTACATTATTTGAAAATTAATTGCTTCTCCTAGTCATAATGCCCTTTCAAAAAGTGGAAAATGTAGACACCCTAATTCTACCATCCCAACTTCATTACTAATTTTTCATCATTCATCCTATCTAATCTAACTTTAATGTTACAACACCCTTTTATCAACCTAAAGAATGATTAAATCATACCCATGACCTTATGATAAGTCCACCAACATCATTACCCCATATTAAACTAGTTAATTAATCAATATTAATTAACTAATCCATCATTAATTACTCTCATACACATATAACTCCAAATAATAAATAAATAAATAAATAAAATTAAATTCCTAAAATCTTAAGTCAAAAACCACTTCCTCAACTCTCACAACTAATTCATTGAGTCATCCAACCAATTCCTTGAAAAATTCAACTAGCCCACTGAGCCATCCAACCACCTTGACCAATTCATGGAATCGTTCAACTCCCCTAAAAAATTTAAACGAACTCCATTAATTCCTTTGACTGAATCATTCAACCACTCAAATAACTTCTCTAGTTTTCTTAACCGATTGAGGAATCAATCTTGCTCATTGAATGAGAAGCACATTTTGGGCATCCAAAATTAAGATATCAGATAAATCCAAATTTATCCTAGCCATCCATTATCCCTTTCAAAAAAATATAAATAGACCCATCCTCTTCCATTTGAGGACAAGGTGAAATAATATCATATCATCATATCATGTTATCACACATTATCATGAAATCTTTTCTTCTAGAAGTCAAACAATCAAAGGTATACACTATAGGAATTCTTGTAGAGAAGCCTTTTGAGCAACCACAAATCAAATAATCTTGATCATGTCTATGTCATCAAAGGATCTTCATATGCTTGGTAAGTAAAGGTAAGTTGTTTAAGTTTTTTTTTTCTCTTTCACCTTAATCTAAGGTTTATGTTAAATTTAAAGTAGGAGTTAGTTGTTGTTCTTAATTATTTATTTAAGCTCTGAATTTTGTCATTCACAATTATTTTTCTTTAAGTTGTTGAAGCTTGTGCATAGTTTTGTTGCACTTTTCCTCTTCTCAATGTAATTCTTCCACAACGAGACTTCCAAATTGGGAATGATTATTCTACTTCTCTATCACCTATTCCATGATGATGCTCAATTTTTCATTGATTTTATTCAAGTAGTGACATGCTCATTTTGTGGTGCCAAAATGGATCCAAATATTGAATTAGCTCCTCTTATCATTTTTTATACTTTATTTTCCCATGACTTTGAAATCCATGCAATTTTTTTGCAATTATTACAAAATGTATAGAAAATATTTTCCACAAAATTATTGTAAAATGTATTGAGTTTTTAAAAATTCATGAAAAATGAAGATAATAATTTTTTTAAATTCAAGCAAACATACAAATATTTTTTCATTGTCCTTACTAAGTATATTCATTTATTTTTAAATTCCTACTCTAATACCACTAATATGAATCTAATTGAGAACATATTATTTTTAAATTAATTACAATAAATTTATGGAAAAATTAAGATTGCATAACTATAGGAAAACAAACCATGAATGAATGTAAATAAAAATTACACAAAGGAAAAAAATTATGAATAAATGATTTTATTTCTTTATTTAAATGGGAGGTATGTTCAACTATCTCTAAAATGAGATGTGAATTGTTATCTCTAAGAAGATGTGTGTGATACTATCCTTGAGAAGAGATGTTATATATTTATCACATGTTATTATAAATATAAGGTATCAATCTCTAAGAAGAGATGTGAAGCTATTGCTATCTATTCTATATATTAAAAAATGTAGCAATCCCTACTCTCCATATTCTTACAATTCATTACACAATTTTTACAATTCAAATGGTGTTTTCTTTATAACTAATTTTTACAGTAAATGAATATCTTAAAAATATAATATGAGGTGTTTCAAATTGGGATGTGAGTATTCATGAAAAAAACATTCTTTTGAGTAGTTAAGAGGTTTTTTCATGGCCTACAACTATATATATATACAAAAAATACAAAATATGATTTTACTATATTTAGGTATTTAATACCTTTTAATATTTTGTGTTTTTAAGCCCTTTGGTGTGCAATTTTTATGTTATAAATTTTTTAGTACACTACTTGATTTTTAGAGGCTTATTTTTAGGGTGCCAAAACTTGTTTACATGATCATATTTCCAATGCAAATTACAATTTAAAAATTTGATCAATAGTCTAGCAAATATGACCATGACAAGGTGATGTACTAATAATGTACTAGTTTTTTTGGTAATCTGACTAAAAGATTATCCTAGAGTACCATTTGGATCATTCTCCATTATTTTAAAATAAATTATTCCCATTATTTCCAATTTTTATTTTTGATAAACATAGGAAACATTGAGTGATAGAGTGGCTTCTTTCCACTTGAGTTTGGTGGCCCACCTAGAAGTCATTTTTTATGATTTTGAAGATTGTCATAGGGATGCCTATAAACCAACATGTAGAATTATAATGTTTTCACTTCCTACATGATTGAAAAGGATAGATAATATACTAATGACTAGAATCATGACCTCTTATATGAAAATTGTTACAAATAATGTGATGGAACAAATGCCTTTCAATACTTTGAGTAGAATGCTTGCATTGATTATAAGCAAGTGATTTTGCATCCATACTTACTTTAATGAAATTGGGAATCATGGTGGTTTGAGAATATTCTATAGTGTATTAGTGTATATTTTGGCATAAATTCTTATATTGAATAATATACACTCTTTCTGGATATGTACAAATAACTATACATGTCTTATTTATATAATAACTTATTTATAGTTTATTTATAAATAAGAATATATATTCACTGGTTATCCTCAAAATATAAAAAATTTATTTGAGCTAATATCCTTAAAATAGAAACAAGTATTCAAACCCTTAATCTCCTTACTTATCTATATAAGAAGCTACATGGCATGGATAAAGGAGGCTCAATTATATTTTCATTAAAATTTTCTTGTGAGGAATTCACATTATCCCTCTTCACATTTGTGCTTTAATATATTTAGTAGTCATTTTACCTTGACATATTTGTGTTATTTTCCATTAATGTTATATAGGTATGAATGCATTGTGGGTAAGTTTTGAAGTTGTATTTAGTGATCCTAGACTAATTCAAAAGAATTAAATAGTATTAGAGATTCTCCTAAGCTTCACCTCAATGCATGGATGATTTCCATCTCTAAAAATCATCTCCTCTTCAATTTCATTGGTTTATATCAAGGTTTCATTGACGGTACCTTATTGGGATCAACACTTTTAGATCTTCTTCAAGATTTTTTAACCATTCCATTGTATCCAAAACCTCTAAGAAAGTTAGTTTTGAATTTTTCATCAGAAATATAGTTATACTACTCAATTAATGGAAGTTCAAATTTTATTTTTTGCATGCCAATTTTTTTAAAGCATTGTTTCCTTCTATATTTTTATGATTTTTATTAAAAAAAATTCACAATCAAAAAAAGGGTTAATAAATATTTTAGAAGGTTTTTTTTACTTTTTTGGCAATTTTTTACATGTTTTACAACAAAAGTTATAGGAACATACATTATTTTCCACAAAACTTGCATCTTTCCAATCACTAGTTGTATAAATAAACATGATTTTTCATTAAGCATGCACCTTTTTATTTCATCCTTCACTACCTCAAGTCCCCTTCTTAACATAGCATTTTTATATTTTTTCTAAGTCACTACCTATTGTGATTTCATTTACATTTTTTGCCTAGATAGCATGCTACATATACATCTCAAGCTATTTTTTTTAAGATTTCAATGACATTTTATTATTATGGATCCATTAGTTTTTTGAACCTAGTGACCTCTCTTTCCAACCTCCACTTGAAAAAATCTATGGATTTCACTAAAAAATTGGATGCCACAAGGACATTTCTACAAAAAATAGCTTACAAATTTCTTTTTCTTTTTTTTTTTTCAATCTAACAATCGCTAGGTATTTTTAAAACTAGAAAAAGTCTTGTTTTGAAGCTGGAGGTAGTTAAGAATTTTTTTTCTAGATATCCAAATTTCTATTCAAATTTTCCATGGTTTTAATCCTAGAAATTACTAGGTATTTTTCTATATTTTTTATTGCATCTTCAACAACCCATAACATTTGCATTTGGAAATAATTTTCAATGATTTTTAAAGTATATATTTTTTCATGCTCTTTACATCAATGCATTTATTATGGAAAATACCAAATGGTTTGAACCTAGTAGTATCTAGGTATTTGTGCTCACAATGTGCTAAAAAAAATCCAATGCAAATTTTTACAAAACTAGGCAAGAAAAAATCATAATTTTTTTCTTCTTTTACTTTTTCTTCAATAACAAGTGCAATGGTGCAGTCAACTTATTAGTTTATTCAACTAAAGTATTTCACATTAATTTTTTTTAATTTAGGCTTTTTTTTTTGCCATCTACTAATAATTTATGATACCTTACATATGTATACACACAACATGTAAATTTTTGGGACACTTATTGAGGATGGTTGTACATAAGTAAATTATTTTTTTCATGGAAACTTGATAAGCACTTATATATAATTTTTGGATTCATTTTAATCATACATAAATAATATAAGATACATTATTAAATGCTTAAGTGTCCCTAATTTATATGTTTGACATCTTATAGTTTTAGAGAGATTTTTGTATTCAAAACCATTCCTTATTAAATTTTTGGTTATAGTCACTTGATACCCATGTATTATGGTAGGATGGACTAGTGTCATAAGGACTTTAACACCATTTAGTATTCATCAAAATATAGATGTAATTTATCATCATTCTCTTTTTATTCATTCTCATGGTCGTTGCTTGATTTTGACTCACACGTGTGTGGGTACTTAACATGACCTAGTTGTCTATACCCATATCTAAGTTTTTTATTGGCATGTTAATTTTCATTAGGTTTATCTTTGGGCATGGAGATTTGGGTAGAGTGAGGTGGTATGAATGATTTGGGTGGGTAAGATAAGAGGGTTTGGGAGATGGTGTTGATGTTGTACTATAACACACTATTCTTGATAGTTTATCAACATATTTTCTAGACTTAATTATGTTAGAGTATCTTCTTTGTCCTCTCCTTCTATAGAGTATATATTAAGGGGGGTGGTAGTGTATATTATGACATAGATGCTTGTATTTTTTAATATGGACTCTTTATGGATATGGAAAATTCATTACCAATGTCTTATTTATATAATAATTT
The DNA here is from genome assembly GCA_037957365.1 of Torreya grandis. NCBI lineage: Eukaryota > Viridiplantae > Streptophyta > Pinopsida > Cupressales > Taxaceae > Torreya > Torreya grandis. Next base: position 375,668 of record JARHVA010002228.1, read on the forward strand.
ACTTATAAATAAGGAGAGGAGGGAGGAGATGGGGAGGATGACGAGGATGACGACCAGGGTCATAGGGGACTAGAGATGAGATAGAGTAAAGTAAAGAGGCATTTGTAAATGGCTCAGGAGATCTTTAAAAAAATCTAGGGGAAGGATACAAATAATGGCATTGAACCACATCATGTGGTGTAATAGCAAGAAGCTAAATACAGTAATCCCGCTATCAAAGGTAGTGATTGGGAATCCATCAAGGACTTTGGATTTTCTTTAACCATCCCTATGAAGGCAATACAATAGGAGTTGGCTAAGATGGTTCAATGGCTTGGTAAGAATAATGGTGGCAATATCATAGACATATGGCCAGATAAGTGGCATGAACCATACAGCATGGAGAAAGAATGGTGCATACCTGTGTAGTCCATGGCCTTCTAGACTTATTAAGAACATGACCCAATATGTTGACCTCATATTTTTTTGGTGGTGTGGCATGGGTGTCAATTTTATTAGTTGAAATAGATTTAGAGTTTTGAATGGGCATGAGAATAAATGATACAGGGGATACCATAGGCCTTCCCCTTATATTTTTGTCTTATATGGCATGACTGCCCTTTTATGGTCCTTTTATGGGGTGGAAGATGGAGGATCCCACCCCGAGATTCTTTTTTAGGGAAAGATGGGTGTTAGAGTAACCCACTCCCCTATTTTATTGAGTAGCATGGCTATTAGAGGATTCCATGCTTTAACCTTACCTAATCAATTAGACAATGGAATAATCCATTTATCTCATCTTAGCACTGTAAGTTTCTTGGTCTATTTTAAAGTGCTAATTTTTGTGGAAAGTTGGTTTCTAGTTTTAAGATGACCCTAATTTAATGCAACCCTATTTTATTATTTAAGAGTGGATGATAGAGAATTCCATCCTTGGTTATTTAAGGCTATGGGATTCCAAGTAATCATCATAAAACTTTAAGAAATCAAATCTTATATGGATGAAGCCTCCTCGAGGGTTATAGTTTTATTTAGACTTGTTTACACTCCCAAAGTATGTAAGGAATGTGGAGGAATGGAAAAATTAATGAGGAAGTTCAAATCTGAAGAGGACCCTACATAGTTCAACTCAGTTTGGTTTGGTATGGATATAAGATTCCTAACCAAATCTTGTCCTTATAAAGTGGATGATAGAGGAATCCACCTTGCTAGTTCTAATAGGAGGAAATGCATACTTTTTTTATTTCAATCATGTGGAATTTCTACAAAATGCCTAGGTGATATAACATCCTCTTCCCCTAGTGGTTTCTTGTCCTATAGAATAAGTTGTCAAGAAGTCTTACTGATGGATATTCAATTGTTTCATTATTATTTAATATCCTTAATTGTACTTATGTTATGCGATTCTTCAAAGCCCTCATCTCATGGTTATGAGAACCTCAAACCCCATTTTTATACTTTGTAAAGTATGTGGATCTTAGCGGGAAGATGAACCCACTTGTTGTGACTTAGTTGTGCAGAGGCTGTGCAGAAGACTAGGTGGCAAAAGACCTCCTTCTCCAGTTGAAATTTTATTTTGTGGTGTCCTCAAGGAAGACATGATGAAGGGTGATATCCCTTTGATATTCATTATTTTGTAACATCTTTGTGTACTACAGGTTACAGGATGCTCAAAACCCTTGGTTTTGGGAACCTTAAAACCCTCATGTTTTATAAGGTTATGGGAGCCTCCAAACCCTTTGGTTGTTTCTTGTTGTGTTTCTCTAGGTTGTGGGATCCTTAAAACCCTCTTGTTTCACCAAAGTCATGGGTACTTTTATTTAAATTTTTATGTTTGTTAAAGGTTGGGAGAGCCTTCAAACCCTCGTTGTTGTACTTGGTTTTTAGGGGGATCCTTTTAACCCTCTTTGTTGTACCTAGATGTGGGTTGAGCTATCAAAAACTTCACCCTTCTAGTTCATAGCTTTGATTTTAAAAGATTTTAACTCATAAAATAAAAAAGAATATACCTTTGATGTTTATCTTCAAAATAACCAAAGCTTATTTTGAGCTAATATCCCTAAAATATAGAGATGCCTTCAAACCTTAAACATCCTTACTTATCTATAGAATAATTTGGGGGTATGGATAGAGGAGGATCAATTTTATTATCATTGAAATATTCTTGTGAGGAGGGAATATTATCCCTCATTAAATTTTTATTTCAACATAATTTTTGGTTATTATACCTTGACATATCTATGTTATTTTCAATTAAGTTATGCAGGTATGCATGCACTATGGGTCAAGACTTGAGGTTTTTTTTAGTGATCTTAGATCAATTCTAAAATATAACCCACTATTTTCAAGACAAAAATTTTTAGGTCTCTTTTTTATGTTGATAGATTTTAAATTCCCTCACCCTCTTTTCCAAGGCCTTTACTAGTATATCCAATTTTTATTTAACAAATCAAACCCAATGTTTTTTTAAACTACCAAGAAAATCTAGAATAGAAAACCATGTTTTCCTTTGTTTCCAATTGTGCATCTATAACAAGTGCCTTCTTCCCTTCACATTTTTTATTTCAATTTTTTAATATCGAGTCCTTTTGAGCTTTTTCACACACACACACACACATATATATATAGAGAGAGAGAGAGAGAGTCTTGTGCATCTATCTTTCTTGCACCTTTCATTTGTTAAAATAAAATCCATAGGAAATATTCTTATATATTTGGGAATATTATTTTTTATCTCTAACATCTTCTCCATGATAATGCTCAGGTTGGTTTGTAATTGTTGAATTTTCCTTTCAATCATTGATTTTTTATCGAGTAGTGATGTATGCTCATTTTTCATCAAAAAAATGGATCTATTATAGCTCAAAAATGCACCCTATGATAGGGTGATTCAATCTCTATCTCTTTGATCTATGCAATTGGATTGACTCTAGGTTGTGTGTTGCCTACAAGTGAATCAAACCTCTAGATTTTTGGCTAGCTCCCAAAAGTAAAACACTTAAACTAACCAACTACACTATGTGCTTGACATGGAAAAGGGAGAAATGAATTCTAAAACTAATAATATAACTTTAATGTGATGCACCAAACATGAATTCCTTATCTTGTTGAAGATGCACTATGAAACATTAGACTACAATCTGATTATGCTACTCCATAATAGTCAAAATCACATTAGTGTTTCAATATGAAGGTTTGAGAGGTTGTAAAGGTACTAGAATAATCAACTAAGAGGTGTTAGTATAAACACTAATTATTTATAAGTTATCTATCTTAGAATACTAAGTAAAAAACCTCATATGGCATGTGAGAGATACAACTTGCATAAGGCATGAACATGAAGGACAAAAGCAAAGAATATAACACTATCACTAAACACTCATCAATACAACATACTCAAATTCATTGTTTTAAATAAGGAGATAGAATATCCATATTGAATTAATTTTAATAAGCAAGTACAAGACTCAATTTTGGCATGGCTTCACCATAATCAATGTGAAGATAGATTACAAGGCCAAAAACCATTATTTATATAGAGAATTTTCAAGAGAGAGAGAGAGAGAGAGAGAGATGTAGACATAGGAAAGAATAATTATGAGTCTTTAGTCATCATTAAATAAATTACTCTCTTAAAAAACTATAAAATAAAATAAAAATCTCCCTTGAAACATGTGTCAATCTGATCTTCAAGTAACTCCATGAGGTTGGTGATGGGAGGAAAAAGCACTCATTTAGCATATTTGAAGTTCTTAAGATATACCACCTTAACACAAAGGAGTTACATTGGTGAAACATTATACAATATTTCATGAGAATCTTGACACCTTATTCAATGTCTAACACCTCCATACTCTCTCTATGTCGAAAGACACCTTCTAACTAGGGATTTAATAAACTATTTGAAATTGCCTTAGAGAATTTCGCCACCTTTATTCTGACTTGAAAGATGGAAATCATGATTTAAATATTTATAAAAACCTTCCTTGAACTACCATATCTTTTAAACACTTACCTTTCATGCTCTTACTTGCATATCATGAAGTCCTCTTTCAATGATCAAATAGGCCAACTAGAAAACTAGGCCTAGTTACTTGACACTTGTTACTTGGATGGTTTTAAGCATTCAAGATCACTCACTTAATAGATTATAAAAATTTAATACAAATCCCATTTATCCTCTATTCTATCATTAAGAACTTAGGATAACACAACTTATACTTCTCTTGATCAACTAGATAGCCATATTGTTCCTACATAGCCCATTTAAGACTAATTTTCTTACACAGACCTACAGAAGTGACCTTATGAATTATTTAGAGGATTTTGAGGTCTGGGAGGTTTAAATGCATCTTCAAACACCATATACTATGATTCTCATTCATTCATCTTTGCACCTTCAAATATTCACAAAAACCTGCAAAAATGAAACATTAATATCATTTGTACAAGTAATAGTACAAAAACATTGTGTGGTAAGAACTCTATAGGAGTGATTATCATGATCAAACTATCACATGGGAAAATTCAATGCATTTAGATACATTTTATTCAATATTTCCTCTATCAGGTCCCTATTAAGGTTTTAGAGGGGTTTATGGAGGTTTCAGTTCTTAGCAATAGTTCATCAAGGTTAGGCCCTCAACCCATGAACTAATGCCACTAATTTATTTAGACAAGGCCCCTAAAATTTTACCAAGTTTTCATAACCCCATTCAACTTTTTTGTGCAGTTATGATCTCATAAAGATGTTCCTTAAGTGATAACTGTGCATTTTGTACGTTCTAAAAGAAATTTTAGGCCAAAATGACCATTTCTAAGCTTCCCTCTACAAACCAATGACTTTTTTACATCTAAAAATCCCATAGGAAGGCTTATACACTAGATTTAGGTCCCTATTCAACCTTTCTTGCTTCTAACCTTAGTTTTCAAGTGTTGATGCCTTGAGGAGTGTATCAGGGTAATAGGCCTAATGATAGTGTTTTTTATATTTTACCCTTGAATATATTGATCTAATCACTTATACACATTTGATTACATGGAATTCACTCTCTAAACCCATTAGGTCACTCATGTTTACTTGGATAAGCTACTTGTTCACTCCATAACACTCTACACAATCTACTAATAAGACCTCAAGATGCAGCTGTAGTTTTACTTCAGAATTCAAAGACCACTGTAAGTGATGTTTACACTTTGATAAGTTATGTTTATTTTAATTTTATGTCCCCTAAAGTTTTTATAATAATTGCATACCAAATGAGATTAAATTTACATGTATAACTTTGAAATTGTCTCCTACTATCTCATGACTATCTATAGGTATTGATTTCAAGGTTTTAGACCTCCTTTTGGCATTTGAATATATAAATTTTCAATAAATTTTTCAAATTTTGAATGCATATAAGGTCTATTCATCAATCAATTCCTCTTAGCTTATCATACTCCTCTTTCACTGGTATGTTGACCCTTAGGTCTATGATGTGTGAAAAGAAGCCCTTAAGATGATATAGGCCTTTTATATTTTCATCATGAGATACCATTGTGGGAGTTAAATTCTTTATTCAAAGAAGTTAAGGTAACTTATCCCATTTGATAACTTTCATTACATATGCTAGCAGACTCCACATCTTTGTATCACTAAGTTTACTTCATCACTTAAGCTAGATAGGTGTGTAGATGATGAGGATTATGTATGCAGTAGTTATATTAACTTGTCTTTGTTATCTTAATAGGGAAATATGTTGAGTTGTGGAGCTAAAAGCTTCTTACACAGAAACTGACATCAGTCAGAACCAACTGACATCGGTTAGGGGTCGACCGACATTGGTCATCTTCAAACACAGAACCAACCAACATCAGTTAGGGGTCGGTCGGCATCGGTCATGTTTAGACCAACACCGACTTCTGTGTGTTTCTAGGGGTTTCTAGAATTGCTATTTTTAGGAGAATAGTTAGTTTGCATGTAAAGACTAAAATTAGTCTTGAGTCTATTTTTCTAATTATTGTTTGCTTTCAATTCTATTTAAGAGACCCATGGGGCAGTATTGTAATTGAAAGGGGGGAGCAATTCAGTAATTGAGTTGGTTGTAATTGATTGAGAGAGAGAGAGAGAGAACTTTTGAGGGAGAATTACTATACATCTGAGAGGTGTGAGGAGAAAGAGATTTCTTCATTGTATTTCCTTCTGAAAGAGTTTAATACAGATTGGTTGTTTCTCGTATCTCCTATTATTTATTGTTTTTGATTTCAAGTTACTTATTACTTCTGGTTTCAATTCCGTGTTTAGTTGCTTATAAAAAAGTAATCAATTGTACTCTAAGATACTGACAACTAGTAACAGAGCTCTAAACACTGACAACTGGTATTAGAGCTCAAAACACTAACAAGTGGTATCAGAGTGTGTTAGTGTTTGTTGATTAAAGAATTCACTCACAGGGGTTTCTAATTGAGTGGAATTAAAGCAATGACAGAAGAAAGTAAACTAAGAATGGAGAAATTCAATGGCAAGAATTATCAATTATGGAGGATGTAGATTGAAGATTATCTGTATCAGAAAGATCTATATTTACCGTTGGGTGGGGTTTCAAGGAAGCCCACAGATATGAAAGATGAAGAATGAAATGTTCTTGATCGAAAGGCTATTGAATCTATAAGGTTGAGCCTGGCAGCTTCTGTGTTTTCCAACTTATCATAGGCAAAGACAACAGTAGAGTTAATGGATACTTTGGCAAATTTATATGAAAAACTCTCAGCTTCGAATAAGGTATATCTTATGAAGCAATTATTTAATTTGCAAATACAGGAAGGTGGATCCGTATCTAGTCATCTTAATGATTTCCATAACATAGTAAATCAGTTAAATTTAGTTAAAATAGTTTTTGATGATGAAATTAAGGCTCTCTTAATCTTATGATCTTTACCTGAAAGTTGGCATAGTTTGGTAATGGCAATTAGTAATACTGCATTTGCTTCAAATATCCTGAAAGTTGATGATGTTGTTAGTGTAATCTTGAATGAATAAATTCATAGGAAAAGTATAGTGGAAACATCAGGTAATGCTTTAAGTGTTATAAGCAAGGGAAAGCAAAGAGAGAAGGGCAAGCGAGGGAAATCAAGGTCAAAGATGGGAAGTAGATCCAAATCCAAAAATAGAAGAATAATCTGCTAGAATTATGGAAAGAAAGGGCATGCAAAGAAAGATTTTTGGTTGAAGGATAAAAAAGAAAATTAGCATGAAGATAATAAAGAAGCAAAAGTTGTAGGTATTGTTGCACAGGATGCTCTAACATGTTCTCTAGATAATAAAGTAGAATCTTGGGTTTTAGATTTTGGTGCCTCTTTCTATGCAACCCCAAATAGAGAATTTTTCAATGATTATGTCCATAGAGATTTTGAAAAAGTTTATTTAGGGGATGATGAGCCTTGTAAAATTGTTGGCAAAGGAAAAGTGCAGCTGAAATTGCAGAATGGCAACACATGGGTGTTGAAGGATGTCATGCATGTACCCATCCTGAAGAGGAATCTAATTTCTGCAAGAAAGTTGGGTGATGAGGGTTGCACAGTAACTCTCACAGCTAAATCTTGGAAAGTTCCAAGGGTGCACTTGTATTAGAAAAAGGTAAGAGAGTAGGTACACTTTATCTATCTACTTATATTACTGATTATTCTCCTTCTATTTTATCTATTTCAGATGTAGATGCAAAGTTGTGGCACTATAGGCTTGGTCACATGAGTGAGAAGGGAATGAAAGATTTTAAGTCAAAAGGTAAGCTTTCAGATTTGAAAAGCATAGATCTAGATTTCTATGACCATTGTATTTTTGAGAAATAGAAGAAAGTGAGGTTTCTCAAAACTGGGTCAACAAAGAAGAAGCACAAGTTGGAGCTTGCTCACACAGACGTGTGAGAACCAGCTCAGGTAGCTTCTATTGGAAGATCACAGTATTATGTTTCTTTCATTGATGATGCTATAAGAAAGGTATGGGTTTATTGCATAAAGAGAAAATCTGATGTTTTTGACACATTTAGGAAATGGAAAGCTTTGGTTGAGAATGAAACAGGTTTGAGATTGAAGTGCCTTAGATCTCACAATGGTGGTGAGTACTGTAGCAATAAATTCAATAGTTACTATTCTATGAGTGGAATACGTAGGAAAAGGATGGTTCCAAGGACACTTTAGCAAAATAGAGTTGTTGAAAGGATGAATAAAACAATAATGGAGCGTGCACGGAGTATGAGGTTACACGCTAGTTTGCCCTTACAGTTTTGGGTAGAAGTTGTAGATACTGCAGTTTACCTGATTAACAGAGGACCTTCTACTGTGCTAGATGGTGGAATTCTAGAAGAGGCTTGGACAGGTAAAAAAGTAGATCTTTCATTTCTCAGAGTTTTTAGTTCTAAAGATTTTGTGCACATTGATAAAGAAAATAGAAAGAAGCTGGATGCTAAATCTATGCGATGCACTTTCATTGATTATGGTTTTGGAGATTTTAGATTCTGGTTGTGGAATTTAGAAACTAATAAAATTATTAGAAGCCGTGATGTAGTTTTCAATGAGAAGGTGATGTACAATGATTAGTTTAAGAGGCTGAATAATTTTGAGTAGGGAAATCTTGATTTGAAAGAGGTTACGATCCAAAATGAACTCACGAGTAAAAATTATCACTCACAAAAAAACACAGAGACCAACGTCAGTCAGGTGGAAACTGACATCGATCAGGTGGAAACTAATGTCGGTCGGGTGCAGACTGACATTGATCAGAGATGATTGGGATCGGTCACTATTAGAAGAAAATTTGGGCAGACATCAAGCTGTAAATGAGTCTCAAACACCCATAAGGATGTCTGAAAGGGTAAGTAAACCTCTAATTCATTATTCTCCTTCTTTATACTACTTGTTGCTCACTAATGGTGGAAAACCAGAAAGTTTTGATGAGGCAATCCAGGTAGAATCTAGGAAACAGTGGGAGCATGGCATGAATGAGGAAATTAATTCCTTGGAAGAGAACCATACGTGGGATTTGGTTGAGTTTCCAGCCGAAAAGAAAGCACTAAAAAACAAAAGAGTATACAGGTTAAAGGAAGGAGAGAATAGACAAATGAGACATAAGGCCAGGTTGGTAGTAAAGGGATTTGCATAGAACCCAGGTATTGATTTTGGTGAAATTTTTTCTCCTGTAGTAAAGATGACTTCTATTCAGATTGTATTGTCTTTAGTTGTTATTGAGGATTTGCATCTTGAGTAGCTTGATGTTAAGACAGCATTTCTTCATGGAGATTTGGATGAAGAGATATATATGGATCAGCTGGAATGTTTTGAGATCAAAGGTAAGGAGAAACTTGTGTGCAGGTTGAAGAAAAGCTTATATGGTCTTAAGCAAGCTCCAAGACAATGGTATTTGAGGTTTGACAGGTTTATGACAGAGCATGGCTTTAGTAAATATCAATCTAACCATTGTGTTTATTTTAATAGATTGGATAATGGTAGTTATATTATCCTGTTAATTTATGTAGATGATATGCTTGTTGCAGGTTCACATATGTAGGAAATTATTGAGCTTAAGGTAAAATTAGCTCACACATTTGCCATGAAGGATTTAGGATTAGAAAATAAATCCTTAGCATGAGTATTAAGAGAGATAGGAAAAATCATAGTTTGATTTTATTTCAAGAGGATTATGTGAATAAGGTGTTGGAAAGGTTCAATATGTAGGATGCAAAATTGGTAATCACACCTATGGCTGGACACTTTAAGTTGAGCAAAGAACAGTGTCTTAAATCTCATGATGAGGTTGAGTACATGAGTAGAGTTCCATATGCTTCAGTAGTTGGGAGCTTGATATATGCAATGGTATGTACTAGACCGGATATTGCCTAAGCAGTGGAAGTTGTCAGAAAGCTTATGGCCAATCCAAAAAATGAACACTGGAAACCAGTTCAGTGGATTCTCAAATTTCTAAGAGGGACCAGCAGTAGGCATTTATGCTATGGAGGGTTAAACACTTCTCTACATGGGTATGTAGATTCAGATATGGCAGGTGACTTGGATGGTAGGAGAAGCACCACAGCATATGTGTTTACTGTTGGTGGAACGGCGGTTAGCTGGATTTCAAAGTTGCAGAAGGTTGTTGCCTTGTCTACTACAGAGGCAGAATATGTTGCAGTCACAGAGGCTAGTAAGGAAATGATTTAGATGACTCGGTTCATAGAAGAGTTGAGAAAGGAGCAAGAGAGTTGTAGATTTTACAATGATAGTCAAAGTGCAATTCATTTGGCAAAAATTTCAGCCTTTCATTCAAGAACCAAACATATACAGCTTAGTTACCACTTCATTAGACAGGTATTTGAGGATGGACAGTTGAAGCTGGAAAAGATCCATACGGATAAGAACCCTGCTGATATGTTAACGAAGCTGATAACAAAGGAAAAGTTGAATCTTCATTCAACTTTTGTTGGTCTTCAAGATTGAACTTGAAGAGGGAAAAACAAGCTAGAGATGTTTAGAAGATGTTGCTATACAGGTACAGGTGCAGCTATTTATCTCCAAGTGGGAGATTGTTGAGTTGTGGAGCTAAAAGCTTCATACATAGCAACTGACATCGATCAAAACCAACTGACATCGATTAGGGGTCGACTGACATCGGTCATCTTTAGACATAGAACCAATCGATATTGGTTAGGGGTCAGCTGGCATCGGTCATGTTTAGACCAACACCGACTTCTGTGCATTTCCAAGGGTTTTTAGAATTGCTATTTTTAGGAGAATAGTTAGTTTGCATGTAAAGACTAATATTAGTCTTGAGTCTATTTTTCTAATTATTGTTTGCTTTCAATTCTATTTAAGAGGCCCATGGGGTAGTATTGTAATTGAAAGGGAGGAACAATTCAGTAATTGAGTTGGTTGTAATTGATTGAGAGAGAGAGAGAGAGAGAACTCTTGAGGGAGAATTATTGTACATCTGAGAGGTGTGAGGAGAAAGAGATTTTTTCATTGTATTTCCTTGTGGAAGAGTTTAATATAGATTGGTTGTTTCTCGTATCTCCTATTATTTACTATTTTTGATTTCTAGTTACTTATTACTTCTGGTTTTAATTCTGTGTTTAGTTGCTTACACAGAAGTAATCAATTGTACTCTAAGATTCTGACAACTGGGATCAGAGCTCTAAACACTAACAACTGGTATCAGAGCTCTAAACACTAACAAGTGGTATCAGAGCGTGTTAGTATTTTTTGATTATAGAATTCACTCACAGGGGTTTCTGATTAAGTGGGAGTAAAGCAATGGCAGAAGAAAGTAAACTAAGAATGGAGAAATTCAATAGCAAGAATTATCAATTATGGAGGATGCAGATTAAAAATTATCTATATCAAAAAGATCTATATTTACCGTTGGGTGGGGTTTTAAGGAAGCCCACAGATATGGAAGATGAAGAATGGAATGTTCTTGATAAAAAGGCTCTTGGATCTATAAGGTTGAGCCTGGCAGCTTCTATGTTTTCCAACTTATCACAGGCAAAGACAATAGTAGAGTTAATGGATACTTTGGAAAGTTTATAAGAAAAACCCTCAGCTTCGAATAAGGTATATCTTATGAAGCAATTATTTAATTTGCAAATGTAGGAAGGTGGATCTGTATCTAGTCATTTTAATGATTTCTATACAATAGTAAATCAGTTAAATTCAGTCAAAATAGTTTTTTATGATGAAATTAAGGCTCTCTTAATCTTATGCTCTTTACTTGAAAGTTGGCATAATTTGGTAATGGCAGTTAGTAATATTGCATCTGCTTCAAATATCTTGAAAGTTGATGATGTTTTTAGTGTAATCTTGAATGAAAAAATTCATAGGAAAAGCACAAGGGAAACATCAGGTAATGCTTTAAGTGTTGAAAGCAGGGAAAAGCAAAGAGAGAAGGGCAAGTGAGGGAAATCAAGGTCAAAGTTGGGAAGTAGATCCAAAGCCAAAAATGGAAGAATAACTTGTTGAAATTGTGGAAAGAAAGGGCATGCAAAGAAATATTATTGGTTGAAGGATAACAAATAAAATCAGCATGAAGGTAATAAAGAAGCAAAAGTTGTAGGCATTGTTGCATAGGATGCTCTTACATTTTCTTTAGATAATAAAGTAGAATCTTGGGTTTTAGATTCTGGTGCCTCTTTCTATGCATCCCCAAATAGAGAATTTTTTAATGATTATGTCCATGGAGATTTTGGAAAAGTTTATTTAGGGGATGATGAACCTTGTAAAATTGTTGGCAAAAGAAAAGTGCAGCTGAAATTGCAGAATGGCAACACATGGATGCTGAAGGATGTCATGCATGTACCCATCCTGAAGAGGAATCTGATTTTTGTAGAAAAGTTAGGTGATGAGGGTTGCAAAGTAACTCTCACAGCTGAATCTTATAAATTTTCTAAGGGTGCACTTATATTAGCAAAAGATAAGAGAGTAGGTACACTTTATCTATCTACTTGTATTACTAATTATTCTCCTTTTGTTTTATCTACTTCAGATGTAGATGCAAAGTTGTGGCACTGTAGGCTTGGTCACATGAGTGAGAAGGGAATGAAAGTTCTTAACTCAAAAGGTAAGCTTTCATATTTGAAAAGCATAGATCTAGATTTCTGTGAGCATTGTATTTTTGGGAAGCAGAAGAAAGTGAGGTTTCTCAAAACTGGGTCAACAAAGAAGAAGCACAAGTTGGAGCTTGTTCACACAGACGTGTGGGGACCAGCTCAGGTAGCTTCTATTAGAGGATCACAGTATTATATTTCTTTCATTGATGATGCTACAAGAAAGGTATGGGTTTATTGCATAAAGAGGAAATCTGATGTTTTTGACATATTTAGTAAATGGAAGACTTTGGTTGAGAATGAAACAGGTTTGAGATTGAAGTGTCTTAGATCTGACAATGGTGGTGAGTACTGCAGCAATAAATTCAATAGTTATTGTTCTATGAGTGGAATACGATGGGAAAGGATGGTTCCAAGGACACCTCAGCAAAATGGAGTTACTAAAAGGATGAATAGAACAATAATGGAGCGTGCACAGAGTATGAGGTTGCATGATGGTTTGCCCTTACAGTTTTGGGCAGAAGTTGTAGATACTACGGTTTACCTGATTAACAGAGGACCTTCTACTGCATTGGATGGTGGAATTCTAGAAGAGGCTTAGATAGGTAAAAAGGTAGATCTTTTATTTCTTAGAGTTTTTGGTTCTAAAGCTTTTGTGCACATTGATAAAGAAAATAGAAAGAAGTTGGATGCTAAATCTATGTGGTGCACTTTCATTGGTTATGGTTTTAGAGATTTCAGATTTCAGTTGTGAAATTTAGAAACTAACAAAATTATTAAAAGTTGTGATGTAGTTTTCAATGAGAAGGTGATGTATAGTGATTAGCTCAAGAGGCTGAATAATTCTGAGAAGGGTAATCTTGATTTGGAAGAGGTTATGATCCAAAATGAGCTCACGAGTAAAAATCATCACTCATAGAAAAACACAGAGACTGACGTTGGTTAGGTGAAAACCAACGTTGGTCAGGTGGAAACCGATGTCAATTAGGTGGAAACCGATGTCGATCAAGTGGAATCGACATCGGTCAGGTGCAGACCGACATCGATCAGAGATGACCGGGATCGATCACTGTCAAAATAAAATTGGGGTGGACATCAAGCTGTAAATGAGTCTCAAATGCCCATAAGGAGGTCTGAAAGGGTAAGTAAACCTCTAATTCATTATTCCCCTTCTTTATACTACTTGTTGCTCACTGATGGTGGAGAACCAAAAATTTTTGATGAGGTAATATAGGTAGAATCTAGGAAATAGTGGGAGCATGGCATGAATGAGGAAATTGATTCCTTGGAAGAGAACCATACATGGGATTTAGTTGAGTTTCCAGTCAGAAAGAAAGCATTGAGAAACAATTGGGTATATAGGTTAAAGGAAGGAGAGAATGGACAAATGAGACATAAGGCCAGGTTGGTAGTAAAGGGATTTACACAGAAACTACGTATTGATTTTGGTGAAATTTTTTCTCTTGTAGTAAAAATGACTTCTATTCGGATTGTATTGTCTTTAGTTGATATTGAGGATTTGCATCTTGAGTAGCTTGATGTTAAGACAGCATTTCTTCATGGAGATTTAGATGAAGAGATATATATATGGATCAGCTGGAAGGTTTTGAGGTCAAAGGTAAGGAGAAACTTGTGTGCAAGTTGAAGAAAAGCTTATATGGTCTTAAGCAAGCTCCAAGACAATGGTATTTGAGGTTTGACAGGTTTATGACAGAGCATGGCTTTAGTAAATGTCAATCTGACCATTGTATTTATTTTAACAAATTGGATAATGGTAGTTATATTATCTTGTTACTATATGTAGATGATATGCTTGTTGCAAGTTCACACATGTAGGAAATTACTGAGCTTAAGGTAAAATTAGCTCACACATTTGTCATGAAGGATTTAGGAGCAGCAAAGAAAATCTTTGGCATGAGTATTAAGAGAGATAGGAAAAATCATAGTTTGATTTTGTCTCAAGAAGATTATGTGAATAAGGTGTTGGAAAGGTTCAATATGTAGGATGCAAAATCGGTAAGCACACTTATGGCTGGACACTTCAAGTTGAGCAAAGAACAGTGTCCTAAATCACATGATGAGGTTGAGTACATGAGTAGAGTTTCATATGCTTCAACAGTTGGGATCTTGATGTATGCAATGGTATGTACTAGACCAGACATTGCCCAAGCAGTGGGAGTTGTCAGCAAGTTTATGGCCAATCCAGGAAAGGAACACTGGAAAGCAGTTCAGTGGATTCTCAGATATCTGAGAGGGACCAGTAGTAGGCATTTATGCTATGGAGGGTCAAACAATTCTCTACATGGATATGTAGATTCAGATATGGCAGGTGACTTGGATGGTAGGAGAAGCACCACAGGATATGTGTTCACTATTGATGGAACGGTGGTTAGCTGAATTTCAAAGTTGTAGAAGGTTGTTGCCTTGTCTACTACAGAGGTAGAATACGTTACAGTCACAGAGGCTAACAAGGAAATGATTTGAATGACTCAGTTCGTGAAAGAGTAGGGAAAAGAGCAAGAGATTTTTAGATTGTACAGTGATAGTCAAAGTGCAATTCATTTGGCAAAGAATTCAGCCTTTCTTTCAAGAACCAAACATATATAGCTTAGGTACCACTTCATTAGACAGGTATTGGAGGATGGATAGTTGAAGCTGAAAAAGATCCATACAGATAAGAATCCTGCTGATATGTTAACAAAGTTGATAACAAAGGATAAGTTGAATCTTCATTCAACTTTTGTTGGTCTTCAAGATTGAACTTGAAAAGGGAGAAACAAGCTAGAGATGTTCAGAGGATGTTGTTGTAAAGGTATAGGTGCAGCTGTTTATCTCCAAGTGAGAGATTGTTGAGTTGTGGAGCTAAAAGCTTCTTACATAGCAACCAACATTAGTCAAAACCAACTGACATCGCTTAGGGGTCGACCAACATCAGTCATCTTTAGACACAGAACCAATTGACATCGGTTAGGGGTCGGCCGACATCGATCATGTTCAGATCGACATTGACTTCTGTGCATTCCTAGGTGTTTCTAAAATTGCTATTTTTAGGAGAATAGTTAGTTTGAATGTAAAGACTAAAATTAGTCTTGAGTCTATTTTTCTAATTATTGTTTGCTTTCCATTCTATTTAAGAGACCCATGGGGCAGTATTGTAATTGAAAGGGGGGAACAATTCAGTAATTGAGTTGGTTATAATTGATTGATAGAGAGAGAGAACTCTTGAGGGAGAATTACTGTACATCTGAGAGGTGTGAGGAGAAAGAGATTTCTTCATTGTATTTCTTTTTGGAAGAGTTTAATACAGATTGGTTGTTTCTCGTATCTCATATTATTTGTTGTTTATGATTTCTAGTTACTTATTACTTCTAGTTTCAATTCCGTGTTTAGTTGCTTATACAAAAGTAATAAATTATATTCTAAGATCTTGACAACTGGTATCAGAGTTCTAAACACTGACAACTGGTATCAGAGCTCTAAACACTTACAAAATATTGGATTAATCTTGGTCTCAACTCAGAACTTTTGTGTTTTGATCTCCACTCAAATTTCTCACAAGACCATAAAATCATGAAACTTCATCATTTTCTATTTTAATCCATTTAGGCTTGGTTGTAGATAATGCTCTTTTGGTGAGTTTGAAGCATCTAGTTATTGCTTTGAATTAGATTATGGTGCCATTTGGAATTGAACGTAGTGGAACCGGTTACAAACTCAAAACATTCACTTGGTTTTTCATTAAAACCATTGACACCTTCACTTTTTAAAGAGTCTTTGCTCATTTCACACCATGCCTGTAAGTCTACTTCTACCTGGTAGTCTCCTTGACTCCATGCACTTATGGATTGTACCACTTTTTACTTAATAATTTTACACTCTCTCTTCAAAAGGTCTACATATTCTAAATGGATATCAATTATTAATAAATTATTCTTTGAGGTGTATAGGACTATGTGTATAGTGGTTCACATGAGAGTTGGAGAATCCTCATTTTCCCATACCTTATTTGTGACCTTAAAAGGATACAATCACATTTGAATGGATTTTAAATAGTTCAGGGTACACCCTTATGTTGTCAAACAACCCTAACATAGACTTGGACTCATAAATGTCCACTTGTAGGCTTGTGTGATTGAAACGCTTTATTAGTCCTTAATTGAAGGTGTACTTGTATAATCACAATAATTATCTATGAATGTCAATATTTACATGGTGTCTTCTTTATGCTACTATAGATTTATCAATAACACTCAGACCAAACATTGACACTCAAACCTGGAAAAGGTTACTCAAATATTTTACAAGTTTTTCAAAGAGTAAAACACTTAGAGACTATAGAAAAGATTGCATTCCAAGGGGAAGCACATGAAATCTATGAATTTTAGGAATCTTACATGAATGGTGAATTACCTGGGAACATCTGAGAGTGACCATAATTAAAACAAAATAGAACATTTGTAGCAAGAGTGATTGAATACATTCTACTTTATACATTTTTCCTCCTATTGAATACAATTCATGGAGATGAGTTAGCTGATGAAACCATAATGAAAAGGAGATATTTTACCTCTATAAACATCCCTCAAAACCATTCTTCTCCATCAGATACTAAAGTAGATAAATAAATGCAAAGTTAGACCCTATTTGGATAGATAAGGCATAGTGACCTGATGTCACTCTTAGTGATTCTTCATAAATAAGGGGCCATGAATTTATAAAATAATTCCACTAATTTTAATATTAATAAGACCCCTATTAATTTCTAAATTTTTATCTCCTAACTCTCTCTCTCTCCTAGTTGTACCATTCACTTCAAATTTGCCTTTTTGAGCTTGTTAAGGTAGCGATGGAGGAGATAATGCCTGAAGCATGTTTATGACCTAAAATTTGGTCTAAATCTTTAAAATTATTTGAGGGATCCCAAGGGACACTCTGAAACCATTTTTAATTGACAAATGATCTTTTAAGGTTGTACAAGTGCCTAAAAATGCTTTTAAGGTGGCATATTTTCTATTTTGGACATTGAAACTACAAGTTTGTCAGTATCTAACTATTATTGAGCATCATATGACATCATGTAAATTATTTAATCTTATTTAAAAAATTAAATTGAAGTAAGGATGTACAACTCCATAAAATAAGCCAAAAAGGTGGTAAAATGGCCTTTTAGCACCTAAGGACAAAATGAAATGCTAACACATGATAATATGACCTTCAAAACTCATTAATACTCATTTTTAATGACTATAAACCATGTCACAACTTTGACCACACTTGACAACACCAAGACCTATAAATGACCCCTAGGACTAAACAAGTCATATAAGACTAAACCTTGGGCAATGCTAAACCAGTACAAGTATGACCTCATGAAGACCTTTCAAGACCATGATAAGACATTTGTAATGTCACATATAATTTTTAATATTCCTATAAAAGTTTCAAACTATAGGGGGTTGACCTTTTTTGACTTAAGAGTCAAAATTGGTCAACAGGATCCATGTTTCAAATTGGGTCCTCTTGTCATTTTTTCCTACTTTATTTTCCTGTGACTTCAAAATTCTTTTTTTTTAAATTACTACAAAATGTGCATAATTTTTTTAAAAATTATTTTAAAATGAAATTTTTTTTAAATTTATGTGAAATGTACATATTTTTAAAATTTTTACAAAATGTACATAATTATTTTTCAAATTTTGTACAATTTTTTTCAATATTCTTTCTCCATTAAGACTAATCTATATTGGATCAATTACCTAGTGAAAAACACACTAAATCATGGAAACTTAACGTTTTATAGGTGAAAGTAATTTATTTATAAAAATTGTAGCAAGAATAAGATTCTTGAACTTTAGGAAAACAAACCATGAACAAATGGAAATAAATAACACATAAAGAGAAAACATTATGTAAAATTAAAATGTTTATTTTTTATGTGAGGTATTTATAGTTATCTTTTAAATAAGATACGAGTTGTTATCTCTGAGATTATATGTGAGCTATTATCCCTAAGGAGAGATGTGATTAGCTATTTTTACCATGTTGTTACAACTAGGAGGTAGCAATATTTGAAAAGAGATGTGAAGTTATTGTTCTTTATTTTGAATATTAAAAGAATGGTCAAAATATATATAAAGAGATGATAAGCTATAAGATTCTATCTCCTAAAATTCATTCCACTATTTTTATAAATTGAATGGCATCTCATTTATAGCTATTTTTAGTCATTAATGAGCAGTCTAAAAATAAAATATGAAGTATTCAACTTAGAATGTAAAGAGTCATTTTGTAAGCATTCTCCTAACAATTTGAGACATTAATATTACCTTAATTTATCACTTATGAATTATTCTTAAACATATAAATTAGTCAAACACATTCTTTCTCATGGCTCATATCTTACTTACATATTCATCTTTTCTTTGTACATCCTCGAGGTTCATGACATTTCTATAATAATAGGTGATGCATTAGGGTAATGGGTTCATGTGAAGGGAAGCCTTAACCATGCAACCCTCATAATTTTTTGCATCAATTTATGCTATCTATGATAAACTCAATATGGTATCTATTTCAGTTGTCTATTGTTTAGTTTTGATTATCTTACCATAATAAATATTTGATATGAATTTTTTAAGGCATTAAATGCATCGTGGGCATTTTTGCATCCAACAATTCTTAGATATATGCTTAGGTCTATGGTGCTCTAAAGATAGAAGAAATATTGTGAATCAATCTTTTCTTCTTCCCTTTTTGATTGCTTCTGATCATGAGACAAGTTATTATAAATTACAGGTTGTGTAGGTGACCCCAATGTTCAAAGTCCCTATTTACATGCCACCATCACATTGAACTCAATGAACTCAGACTGTATATCTATAGTATTTATGGCCCAATTAACACTTAATGATTTCATACTATTTTCTCAGGGGTACCTAGGGTTTCCATTCGTGGCTATTGTTTTAAGTTTTAGTTGGTCTCCAATGACTATTTTACATAAAGATCCATTATAAAATATAATTTAGGACTTACCTATATTTTAGGCTACATTTAATGGTTTGAGTTATTTGAATAATATTTATTTTAATGTCCTACAAATTTTATAATTCATTACATATGAAAATTTTAGTGGCCATTTTCCACCCTTACATTTTTTTCCTTGGTACCTAAATTACATTTAAGGGTTATTCTAAAAAAATGGATAAGAAAATTTGTGCAGGATATCATTTGAAAAATGAATAAGAAAAGTTGTGTAGGACAACCTTTTGCTCAGTTGTATAAAATCTAGAGAAACTGAGCATAAAGATTCAACTGAAGGTCAGTAATACAAGGGTAGACATAGTGCCGCTCAGAATGCAAACCTCAAGGAACTCATTGGTTTTTATTCTCCAATGCACATATTGATTCACATGGTCCTATAAGTGATGCTTGACTGGGATGCATTCAAGACTGACTTGGCTCCATTCTATAGTGAGGTGACCCCAATGCTCAAAGTCCCTATTTGCATGCCACCATCACACTAAACTCAATAAACTCAAACTATATATCTATAGTATTTATGGCTTGATTAGCACTTAATGATTTCATATTATTTTCTCAGGGGTACTTAGGGTTTCCATCCGTGGCTATTATCTTAAGTTTTAGTTGGTCTCCAATGACTTTTTTACATAAATATCCATTATAAAATATAATTTAGGGCTTACCTATATTTTAGGCTACATTTAATGGTTTGAGTTATTTTAATTATATTCATTTTAATGTCCTACAAATTATATAATTCATTACATATGAAAAAATGAGTTACCATTTTCCACCCTTACATTTTTTCCCCTAATACCTCAATTTAATGAAAATTTAAAATGATAATACTAAAAATAATAAATTCATCATGAGTATGTTATTATTTACTTAATAAATAATTTATATAAGTGAATTTAATCAAGCTCATATAGGTATCATGCATATATAAGACTAAATCTATATCAGTTTATTACTATTTAATAAATTGTGTATTAAATCTTATTTCATGGGTATAGGTGCAAAATGCCTAAGGATACGAATTTAAATTCACAAAAATAAATAAATAAGATTTCATTTTTTTTAGTAATTTTTTATATCTTTTGGCATTTTGCATTATGTAGGCCCGTTAATGTAGAATTGCGGTGTTAAACTTGGGTTGGTGTCCTACATAATTGTTTGAGGCATAATTGTAGTGTGTTAAAAATAGATTGTGTGGATTATCTTTCTAATCCATATTTAAATTATAATTTTAAAAAACATATTAGGAAGCATGATCCCAATAAAATGATGTATTAGTGATATACTATTTTTTTGATATTTTGACCAAAATATTATCATAAATTGCCATCTATATCTTCATGCTTCCTTGAAAATAAATGGGCCACATTTCTCCTAATTTTGATTTTTTTAATTAACATAGAAAAAATTGAGTATAGATGTGATTTCTTTCCACTTAAGTGAGATGGCCGATCCAAAATTCCTTTTTTCCTAATTTGAAAGACCTCCGTGTAGGGATTACAATGAACCAATGTCATGTAGAACTATCATTGTTGCTTTTCCTGCATATTTGACAATGATGAAGATCTAAATAATGACTAGGATCATGACCTATCCTATGACAATAGCTAGAAATAATGTGGTGGAAAAAATGTCTTTCATTTGTGTGAGTAGAATGCTTAAGCTAATTGTGAGTAGCTTGTTGTACATCAATGCTTTCTTAAATTAAAATGGGACACATGCTTTATTGATAATATTCTAGTGTGCACTTAAGACTAAAATATGTGGGTCTCTTTTCTCCTTCGAGACATTTTTGATTTCCTTGACCATCTTTTCCAAGGCTATAACTAATATATCCCTTTTTTAAAACAACTTGAAACCAATTTTTTTTTTTTTTTTTTCAAAACTTCCAAATAAATATGGAAAATGCTCAAAACACGAGGAACCAAAATAACATACCATGTGACTACTACATTTTAATGATTTTATGTCAAATTCGAGGAAATTTATAGCTAGAAACTAAGAAATAATCTATAATGTAAGAACTACCCTAATACAAATTGCCTCGAGCCCTCTAAAAATAAACAACATTTATTTTTTTAAGGTTTGGTGGGGAAGGTTGGCATGAATTTAGTGTAATTTATAGTTGGCATTCTTTGTGTCACTAAAATTTTCAACAAGGTTTTTAATTTGGTTTTGTTTGTATGTTTTTTTGGGCAAGAAAATTGGTGTCAAGATTTGTGTCAATATTATTGCGTTAGAGATTGTGCATCAACAAGATAAAATTCATCTTAATTAATTATTATTTATAATTTATAATTTAAAATATATTGATGTATAAAAATGTAATAAATTTAAATTATATAAAATATATAAATTAAAAATTAATATAAAATACATTTAAATTGAGTGATTTTTTTTGCATGCACAAAAATTAAAATTAAAATATATTCTTTTTCCTGTCATAAATAATTAAAAAAATGAAAAACTAACATTTCATAAGATTTTTTTTTTTTTTTAAGTATTTAAAAAAAAAATCAAACAAACATCCATCATGAACATAAAATGAGCCTATATTATACGTAAAATATCCACAATTATCATAATGAAAAGTAAATTAAATTTTATTCAAAAATTATTTATAAAAAGGGCATATATCATATCATAGAAAATTTAAAACATCTCTAATTTTCATCATCATCATCCCTTGAACCTATACCACCAACATAGCAATCACCACCATCATTATCGTCAACCTTGTTGGCATCATTTTCATGGTCCTCATGCTTTGATTGTCTCATTGCCCCTAAAACAAATGTTATAATATAAATCATGTTTTAAATTAAAAAATATTAATTAAAATATAATAAAAATAACATACATGAAGTGTACTTCAAGAGGCACTCAATGTTCCCTACATAAGAAAAAAATAGAAATAATCAATCTCTTATTTTTAAAAATTGATTCTAATATTAAATTCTAAACCCACGTTAAATATTACCAAAACATATTCTTAGAATTCTAGTTTAATTTTAATTCATTTTTTTGGAAACATAATTAATTAATACTTGGATTCCTTATGGAACATCCATGCTTCTCAAGAGTACTACCTAACCTTCCTCCATTGCCACCTATATTTGACCATTAGGTGGCAATATTTCAAGTTATCTTCCTAAAAATTAGAAGCAATTAACAGTACATTTAAAACTAAATAACAAAGAATAAAAAATCATTAACATCTAAAAAACTATATGACGCCAATCAACTTATATATATCTCATAATGACATATTATCAAATGTTATTCTTTTTCAAGTTTTTAATGCCTTCTTTAGTTGGTATACATTCAAATATCTTATGATGGAAAGAAAATTAAAAATAAAATACATTAATTATTCAATAATAAATATATAGTAAATTCAATTAAAAATATTCCAAATAATAGAGAAATCATAATAAATGTACAAATTCATGTAACACTCCTTTAAGGCTTTTTTGGTATGTGAAATGAGTAATAGGGTTCATTTAAACCCTATTTTCAATTTCCTTGAGATAATCACAATGTTTTATTTTTATGCAACCCTTTTTTCTTTACCCTCCCATTTTGCACTCATATTTTTCCCCTTCTCCTTGGTATAATGGGTGATGCACATACTTTTTCATTAAGATTTTTTTTTCCCCCTTATATAGGCCACATGCCTTGACCTTATTAAAGCATCCCTCATGTAAATTAGATTCTTATTCTCATTGAGTTTCAACCCATATTCACTTGATAATAGTATATATGCATGTTGTTTTTCTTCCTTGGGGAAATCATGTCAGTCAAGGTGGGTTAAGGTTTTTTTGTTGGAAAGTTGTTTGATCACCTAACGAAGATAGTCCATTAAAATTTTACTATTTGTAGATTTCTAAATGTCCCTTGTCTCATCAAACCATATAGGTGTGTCAGTTGTACTATAGGAGAATAGATGGTACTCAGGGTGCATGACAATAGATCCATAAGGGGTAGATACATGAGAACATGAGGTGTGAAGAGGTGTGTCATAATTAATGTTTATATCCTCTATGTCCATCTCATGCATGCTTTCTATACCCACACTAATTAAAAATCACACCCACATTTTTTAAATCTCTTTGTACAACTGAATGAGTTCTCTCCAATTTCGAGGGGTTGGATATTTTTTTACAAATACCTTAGTATTGTAGCCTTAAACTAAAAAAGAATGTTAAAAAATAAGATTAAAAATCTCAAATGAAAAAATCCTTACCAATGTAATAGTTATGTTTGAAAATCATAATGTAAACTTACCAGATTCTCACCCTTTTCAGAATAACATTGTGAATTGATCAAAGGGACGTGTTTTTTTTATCATTCCTCCTAATCTAATGACTGATATAGTGACATATTTCCTTTTATTTTCATTTTCCTTGTTTAATTTTTTTTACAAGCAATTTGCTTTAAATATGTGTTGAAATTGTAATGAGAATGACATATTCAAATGTATGGAATAAAAGAAACACTAAGAACACACCAAAAAAAATTGCATGTCTTATGTTATAATGGAAATAAAATAAAATAAATAAAATATATTTCAGTCCCCCCCATCACGCACCGCCCCAATCCCCCTTTTAATTTCATCAACCCTTTTAAAGTTAAAAATAATGCTAACATAAACCCTAACACAATTGTGTCAGCATTTGTATTAACCCTAAACCCAAGATTTGCATTGGCTCTAGAGTAATTTCTTATTTTTTTAACTTTTTTAATTAAAAAATGTTAACTATTAACATATTTCTTTATAAAATAATGGTTTATTTATTTATAATATAATAAGAAAAATAAGTTATTTTTTATTTGATAAGGTAAAAGCTAAGTTTTACAGGTACCTGGAACCACTAGAGTGCAGTACAAAATTTTTAACAGGGTCGAGGAAACAAAAGTTTTATTTGAAGAAATACAAGTTATTAAAAAATAAAAAAATATTAATTAAAATCTAACTATTAGAAATTTATTAATTAAAATCTACCTATTTAATATATGTTTTAATTAATTTGATGAAAAGTTAAAAATAATTGAAAATTAATGAGTAAACTAGTTTTTGCATCAGCTCTTCAATATTTATATTATGTATATAAACATAAATTTGATGGACCAAATTAATATAATTATTTTTTTGATAAAAACATGTTTGAGTATTTTTCTAGAAAATATAAGGGAATTTAGTATTTATGAGAAGGTAGAAACTCATACTATAAAAAATTGTATAGGAATACATATTACAATTTATAGGTATCCAAAAAATTTAGACATCAACGAATTTTAAAATTTCAAGCATGGTTATATTGAAGTTCATTGTTAAAGATTTTGAAAATGGCAAAAAAACTAGTGGAAAATTCAATTTTTAATTAATGGTTAAATTTTTTGAATTTTGCCTGAAATCATCAAAAAATTTAATTAATTAATGAAAAATGTATGGCTAATTTTTTTTATTCCGAAGTATTTAAAAGCACATTTGAACCTCTTGTGCAAAAAGTCATTGGCATTCCCTGAATTTGCAAAAAATCATTTAGATTTTCTTGAGTTGTGCAAACACCCGTTACTTTTTCATAAGTTGTACAAATTGCAAAAACATTTTAAGTTCCCATGCAATTTACAAAAACTCTGTCAGCTTCTATGCAATTTACAAAAACTTTTTAAGTTCCCGTACAATTTGTAAAAAAAAATTCAGTTCCCTTGCAATTTGCAAAAACTTTTTCAGCTTTCGTAAAATTTGCAAAAACTTTTTTGGTCATCATGAAAATTGCAAATTTATTTTGGATTTCTATGAAAATTGCAAAATTGATTTAAAACTTCATGTAAATTATGAAATCTTTTTGAGTTTTTCCTTTTGTACAATTTCAAATTCTATTTTCACAATTCATGCAAATGCAAATCATGCTTCCCCAAGTCATGCAAATGCAAATTACATTTCTAAAAATCATGCAAATAAGTTTTCCACTTTCTCAATTGAGAAATTTACAATATTCTCTCTCCACTCCCATGCAACTATTGTGATTATTTCCCCAATCCATGCAAATGAGACTTATTATTCCCTGAAGCTTCATGTTCCAAACAAGATTATCAACATGTATATCAAATGTTGTGATTTCACATATGCTCGTGAAGTGTTTGATGAAATGACACAAGAAGACAACTTCTTGTGGAATGTGATGATTGTAGATTACAAAAGACATGGGTGACCTCGTTAGGGTTTGGCATTATTTTATCAAATTCAACGAACAAGTTTCCAACCCAATCACTTCAAAAAAATTTAGTGTACTTCTAGTCTATGATAAAATAAGAGCTTTGGAACAAAATATGGACATCCATGTAAATATAGGCTCTGACAAATACTTTTGATCTTTTCATGTAAATTTTAAATCTTGTTTTGCAATTTTTAGTTGCAAAATTTTATAAGCGCAAACTCACAAATGCAATTTGTGCAAACGCACAATGTCACTTTATAAATATCAAATTGTGTAATTTTGATTTACATATGGGATGGTTATATTTGATCTACCATCAGTATTATAAAATTATCTCAGTATATGTTTTACACTCCTAAGGTGTAATTATGTCTTTACCTCTCATTGAATGAGAGAGATTTCCATGCACACAGTGTTTTCCCCTTCTTGGACTATTCTGGTAAGTTTTAATATTTAACTATCCAAAGTTATCTTTCATTTTTTCCAAGGTTATCATAGTAACTTATGTGTTTAATGGACTATAATAACCTTATTCTTTTTTATTCATTTCATTTATCTATTCATCCCTTCTTTCCATTATTCCCTTATTTCCCTTCATTTCCTTTTTATCTCCTTTATGTATTTTTAGGTTAAAAGTAGGACCCCCAATAAAAAACATTTTGGATGTAAATATTTGTGAATGCTTTTCCCCTTCTTTTCTTTTTTTTGATTTCAATAAAGGTATATTTGCCTACAAATAGGAGAGGGAATTTTTCTTATGTTGTTGACTAATGCAAGGACTCAGTTCCCACACTGTTGACTCAAAGTCATCAATTTGTCTTCCTGAAAAAAATTTGGGTCAATAGTTTATGGAGACTCCATTAGGGATCAAAGTGATTTATTCACATAATTTTTAGACATTTTAAATAAACTCTCATGGAATGGAGGTTGGCATCTCCATTGATAAGAAGTACCTGGTGCCTACACCTTCTTAATTACAAAAATGGCATTGGTTCACCCCAACCCCAATATTCCCTATGTCTCATTGGGAAAACATTTTGGGTCATTGGATTTGTCCCAATACAATGATTTACCATTAAGATCAAGGAAGATATTCCCAAATTTATCTAGATAAAATGATCATGATGTAGATAAACATATCTAGGCCTTCACAGTGTCATAAAGCATTTTGGGAGTTATGTATGAGGATGTTGCTATGACAGTTATCATTGAAAATTTCATTGGACATGACACTTATCATTGAAATTTTCATTGGACCTACTATTGAGTGGTTTTGGCACTTAAAATATGGATGTGTTATGGATTTAGATTCTTTGAATAATAGGTTTTTGGATAGATTCAAATCAATTGTGAACATGTGTGCACTTTTATCAGACTTATTATAGATTCAAAAGTGAGATGATGAGGAGATGAGAGAATTTGTAGCACATTTTAATAAATTTTTGAGACTAATCCCTCACACAAATCGCCCAAGTCTCAATAATCAACTCTATATTTTCATTGGTTCTCTTCACCCAAAGATCAAGTTTGTCTTGATGAGGAACAAGGTGAATGACTTGATGCTTGCATAACAAAATGTTATCAAGATTGAAGATGATTTAATCAAGTCTAGAATGTTGAAGAAAGAGGTTTCAAAAGGTGCTACAACTATTTCAAATGATGATAAATAAATAGTGAAACCCGATACAATCAAGAGTCTATAATATTCAAAAAAGAGAGTTTGAAGATAATTATGTGATCAAACATGTCATAACTCCAACATAGAAAAAGAAAAAGTGATGCGTGTCACATATGATTGTTTCAATTTAAAATTTGTGGAAGAAGATGACATTAATAATAAATATGTATCTTTAGGAAATAGTAGGACTCATTTTGTGAAAAGATATGGTAATGTTCAGATTGGATTTGATGGTACTACCCAATATACATTTAAGAATGTTAGGTATGTGCTAGACATGAAAAAAAAATTGCTTTCCATTAATGAGATCACTAGAAACTCCGATTTTGTTGTAAATTTTTAATGATAACAATGTTTAGTCACTACAAGAGATAAAAATATTATTGTTATTGGGATTGGTGAAAAAGGCTTGTATAAGCTTGCAAATCCATAGAGGGCAAAGGAAAGTGCACTTGCAGCGGTTGATAGCACAAGTTCACTATGGCATCAAAAGTATGGGCATTTGAATTTCTATTATTTGACTACATTGAGCAAGACTAAGATGGTTAAGGGGATTCCTTCTATTTGGTACAAGCCTTTTTCACCAATATACATTTAGGAATCTAGTACTTAGCATCCATAGTGAACTTGTAGGCCAACACTTTATCCATTTGGCAATAGAATTTTTAGCAACAACTTTGATGAATGTGAAAAATCTTTAAATCTCTAATCATTTATAAAGGGATGGGTCCTCAAGCCATTGAAAGTCTTTCACTTTTCAAAAATACTATGTGCAACAGTTAGGTACTCAGCCTAACAAGTGATGTCATATATCCAATACAGCCTGAGTGCTCCAAAAAATTATAAACTTTATAGGAATAGTGTTCTTAATCATCCTCTCATCCTATTTAAGGGGCTCATATGATGATCTAAAGTCATTACATGAAAAATGGTGATCTTCCTTCTTTGTTTCTTATTTTACATCTGCATCCTTTCATTCATCTTCCTTTTCTTCATCCTCCTCTTACTTATCTTTGCATTCCTCCTCATCTAATAGATCCTCCTTCACACCTTCATAGGCATGAATCTCATGCCTAGCTTCTTTACCTTCATAAGAGGGCTTGTAAATGACCCAAACTTTCAACATCTTCTTTCATGGGCTCTAGTTGTTCATTAGTTTCTTTCTTTGATCATCATTTTTTATAACTATCTTTTGTTTTCTATAAGGGACAATGATAGATTATATAAATAGAGATGATTTACAATATTATAACTATAATTTTAAGAAGATGATGTCAATGGAAAAACTTCTAACTTTGAAAGGGTCTAAATATAGAAGGTTTACATTGAGACTTGCAAAAGGGTACTTAAGTGCACCTACAAAGTACAATATTTTTCATATCTATCTATGAAGTTGTTATTGATATTATTACACCATTTACCTTACTAATAATTCCAATACACATATAAAGCTAACTATACATCCATTATATATGTCTAAATCAGTGCAATTGTAATTGAGATTCTTGTAGAAGTAACCTTGTTGACAATATTCCCAATATATTGATGGAGATGAATACACATCCATAGGTACCTATAAATAATTTCATCATTATTTAACTACTCTTGCATACGACTATTAATTGAAGTGAAGATCTATCAGTGCGCTTGAAAATTACAAGATTTTTCATATCCATGTGTAGTCATAATTAAGATTCTTGTAGTAGTCACCTTGCTGAAAATATTCTAAATATATTAATGGTGGTGTTTACATATCCACTAGTTTGTATAAATTAGTTCATCATTATCTGAGTAATCCTACATATAAATACTAATAATGATGAAGAAGATCAATTAATGCACCTAAAAAGTATAATATTTTTCATATCCGTATGTGCAGTAGTACTCATAATTTTTCTAACACTCATCTTATTAAAAATATACCCAATATAATGAAGGAGGTGACTACACATCCACCAATGCATATTAAATAACTCATCATTCACTACTATATTTCCATTATTTTGTGTGTTAGTTTACATCTAAATCGTGTTATTTTTACCTAAATTTTTGTTCGCTATTGACATAAAAAAATTCCTAACGCAATTTTTGTATCAAAATTGACATAACTCAAGTTCTTGTATCAGTCGAATTAGTGAAGATTGGGCAGTGCTTTTATTTATGCAAAACGTGTCACCAAAATTTGTCTTAGAAATTGCATTATTTTTTTGTATCAAATTTTTTAGAATTTTCCAGATTTTGAATTTTGGAAATAAATCTTGCTTGAATTTAAATATTGGTTGGTTGACATAATTTGCATCAGAGCTAAAAAAATCAAAAAATGGTATTTATAGAGGCTTGGATCTACATTATTTAGAACTCATTCTAGGAATAAATTTATTGATATTATGGAGGTGAGTAGCAACAACAATAGTATGGAAGGAATATATGGTTTTCAAGGTAGTAATAATGCAATAAAAGTGATATAGATAGTTATGGCTTGGGTTACAAGAAAATGTGATCTTCATGAGAGCCCATGAATCATTATTGCCTAATTAAAGAATCTATAAACCCATATCCAAAAGAGTGAGAAGTATATGAGAAATATATTAATCTCTCATAGTTCAAAGTAAGAACTGGAAATCTAATGAATGTCTTGATTGTCCTTTGGATTTGCTATTAAAACCAACTTTACAATCATTGGAGATAAATTTTAGGTTAATTTCATCAATCCTATGTGACACTATCAAGTAAGATTATTCTTGAATATGATAATATTTTCAAACTAATCTATCTTTATTCCTTCAATAAATATACATAGTTTTACAATCCATAGTATCACACACATTACACACCACCCTCCTATGTTCTTCCCATCCATGCCATCACACATGCACGACATAATGGATTTTTGTAAGTAGTTCGAAGAGTTTGAGGAATAATAATAAATAACTAAATAACCCCTTTCACTGTAAGGTCTTCAACCTACAACCAAATGACATAGGTTCACCAAATTCAATGACAGACTAAGAATTTCACTTTTGCCAGCATACTCTTGGCATATGCTAAACTTTATAAGCATTAAAATCCTTCTTTCTCATATTATGAAATGTGAAAGTCTTAAATCTCCAATTCATAATCATTATTTCAATCACACACTTTCCATAGAAAATAGATTCAAACCAATTGATTTGTATCTACATATGGTTCACATCAACTTTGTATTAATCTATGCATATCGTATTTCGCCAACAACATGATGAGGACTTCTTTTTCTAACCTATGGTATATGTTGGCACAAATCTTGATGTAATTTCACCAAGATTTGCTTCAAAGTTTGTATTAGACATTTGAATTTAAATTTTTGGAGGGAGTTATTATCAAAAAAATATAATAAATGTTTACACACTGACACAAAACCTAACACAAGTGCATCAATATTTACTTGATAAACTTGAATCTAATATTTTGGAGAGATTTATTATTAAAAAATGCGATAAATGTTTGTATCACATTTTATGACATATTTTGCATTAGACCTCATTTATTAGACATCTATATGGTCAACACCTTGGTCAAATCATCTTTGCACATTATTAACGTGACGTGTGTCACTAAAGGGAAAAAATATCAAATTGGAGCAATTTTGTCTTGCCATATTTAGTGTGGTCATGTCTGACACAATTTGTGTCAAGAAAATTCACTAAAAATGAAAGTTTGACACAAAGTGTCAAAAATTCATGAAAATCTACTAGTGATTCTCTAATTACTCCTTCATATAAAGACTAATCATGATTTCAAAGATCTATCAATTCACTTTCAAAGTATAATATTTTTCATATTTATCTATGTAGATGTAATTGATATTTTTGTAACAATCACCTTGTTGACAATAGTCTCTATATACTAATGGAGGTAAATACACATTTACTGATATGCATAAATTAGATAATCATTCTCTAAATAATCTTGTGTGTAAATACTAGTAACAATGACAAATATCAGTAATTATAACTATTAAGTACAACATTTTCCATATCTACGTGTGTAGTTATTATATTTGAGATTCTTGAAAAACTCACCTTGCTAACAATATTCCCAATACATTGATGGGGGTGACTACATATCCATCACTACATATAAATCAATTCATAATTCTATAAATATTCCTACATATAATTACTAATCATGATGGTGAAGATTTATGTGTGCGCCTACAAAGTACAATAGTTTACATATCCATATATGCAATCGCAATTGAGATTTTAGTGATAATTACCTTGTTGACAATATTTCCAATATATTGATGGAGGTGACTACAAATCCATTGGTACTTATAAATAATTTCATAGATCTCTGAGTACTCTTGTATTTAAAGACTAATCGAGAATCGAAGATCTATCAATGCACATGAAAAGTGCAATATTTTCCATATCCTTTTGCGTAATCATAATTGAGATTTTTATAGCAATCACCTTACTAACAATATACCTATTATACTAATGGATGTGACCAAATGTCTTACATGTATGTTGAAATCATTTGATCATTCTCTAAATACTTTACATATAAATAATAATCATAATGGTGAAGATCTATCAGTGCACCTAAAATTGTTCTCTATTTGTCTATGCAATCGTAATTGAGATTCTTATAGTATCCACCTTGCTAATAATGTTTTCAATAAACTAACAAAGGTGATGACACATCCATCGATATGTACATAAATCAATTCATCATTATATAAGTATGTACATAAATCAATTCATTATTCTCTGAATACTCCTACATAAAAAGACTAATCATGATGGAGATCTATCAGTAAACCTATAAAGTATAAGACTTAAAAATTTGTGTAGTCGTAATTGAGATTCTTGTAATAATCACCTTACTAACAATATTCTCAATATACTAATGGAGGTGACTAAAAATCCATGGTTACATATAAACCAGCTCATCATTCTCTAATTACTCTTACATATAAAGACTAATCATGATGATGAAGATTTAATATTCTACCTTGTCAATAGTCCCAACATACTAATGAAAGTGACTACATATCCACCAATAAATATAAATTGTAATATTGATGGTGTATGCCACCTAGAATCTATGTATATAGACAATTATATAAGTGTTTGTAGTTAAGTTTGTTTCATAAACTTTAAGTCCAATATTATACAACATTATCTTTTAATATAATTCTTTAATATACTCTAATATTAATAATAGAAAGACTAATTAACGACAATCACAACAAGTTTGTTCAAGATCATGATGTAGATAATGAATTTGATGTGGTGCAATATAAAAGAGGGAACATTCATATATACCAATTAAGTAGGAGGTTGTCATTCAATTGCAAACCAATGGATAAAATGATATAAAAACATAAATGTTACACATTTAATGCGATAAATAGTAGTGCTTCAAATAAAATATCATTGATTAAGAATAATATATTAACCTTAAAATTAGACATGATGTTATGCATGCTTCCTCATGTCTTCTACCTTCTCTATTTTAAAAGTTTTTAGTGTCACTTCTTTGTCATCTTTGCTTCTTGTCTTCCACAAATACATTATATTATCACACTTAACAAATGATGTTTTTTTTTTGTGGGATTAGGTATCCATCCCGTTATCCACAAATATAGACCTAATTTAGAATCTTAAAAGTCGTTATAATCAAGTAAAACTCCTCATTTTGTCAAGGAAAAGCTATAAAGAAATATTTAGAAATTTGCATGACAAAATGGCATTGAAACCATTGCCATCCAAGTAATGTATGCAGCTAAAGAGGCATTCAATATTTGGTAAAATTCTAACTTCCAAATTTCAATTGATTGCATCTCCCACTCTAGTATTATTTCAAGACATTTTGTACATGAACCTCTTCAAACATGTCTTATTTCTATTAATTATGTGATCTCTATAGATCATGGCCAATGAGTATTAATTATTGGGGATAGGCATATTGATAAGGTATTAATACCTATATATACAATTATCAATCAAAAATATCTTAATATGATGTGTGTTTATGTCTTTACCACACCACGTGTTATTTTAACTCATGGTTTTGCTACTTTAGGTATTTCACAGATAAAATGCAACAATCTACAATGTTAGTATTTTCTTTACAATCTCATTGGTTAATGATGCATATATGTATGATATTGCTTAGCTATGCCATTATTTTATGAATTGCATAGGATATATATATATATATATATATATATATATATATATATATATATATATATATATATATATATATATATATATATATATATATATATATATATATACATTGAAAAAATGTATGAATTTTGAAATAAGATCAAATCAACACATAAATAAGTTGAGTGACTCAATGATTAAAGTTGGATGGCTTGAATCATAAGTAAAACCAAAGGAATGAGCTTGTGTTTCTTATGTAACATGAAATAAAAGTTAAATTTAATGTTGGAAATTAAATCTAATAAGCCCATAGTTGCATAGCTGCACATGTAAGCCTATAATCAAAATTGACCTTGTATATTAATGTCCCATGTTATCGTAGAATTCAAGGTAAATTAACAATGAATATTATACTCTCTCTAAATCCTTCCACATTATAATCAAATTTGCGCACATGTTTCCTTTTAAATTATTTTGCAAGATAGCCACTTCCCAATCCATAATGTCTTGTAAATCATGAGAAATGGTTTAAGTTTTTGGCCCCCTCTGTAGGCCACAAGCCTTGACATTCTTAAAGCATCCATCATGTAAATTGGATTCTTCTTCTCATTGAGTTTCAGCCCATATTCACTTAACAATAATATATATGCATGTTGTTTTTCCTCCTTGGGGAAATCATGTTAGTCAAGGTGGGTTAAGCTTTTTGTGTTGGGAAGTTGTTTGATCACCTAGTGAAGATAGTCCATTAAAATTTTACTATTTTTGGCTTTCCAAATGTCCCTTATCTCATCAAATCATATAGGTGTGTCAGTTGTACCAAAGGAGAATACATGGTACTTAAGGTGCATGACAACAGATATACATAAGGGGTGGATACATGAGACCAAGAAGTGTGAAGAGGTATGTCATTATCAATTTTCACATCTTATATGTGCATCTCATGCATGCTTTCTATATCCACACTAATTGAAAATCATACCCACATTTTTTAAATCTCTTTGTACAACTAAATGAGTTCTCTCCAATTTGGAGGGGTTGGATATTTTTTTACAAATACCTTAGTATTGTAGATTTAAACTGAAAAAGAATGTTAAAAAATAATATTAAAAATCTCAAATTGAAAAATCCTTACCAATATAATAGTTATGTTTGAAAAGCATAATGTAAACTTACCAGATTCTCACCCTACTCAGAATAACAATGTGAATTGATCAAAAGGACATGTTTTTTTGTGTCATTCCTCCTAATCTAGTGGCAGATATAGTGGCATATTTCCTTTTATTTTCATTTTCCTTATTTATTTTGTTTACTATCAATTTGCTTTATATATGTGTTGGAAATGTAATGAGAATGACATATTCAAATGTAAGGAAAAAAGAGACATTAAGAACACACCCAAAAAAATTGCACGTCTTCTATTTTGATTGAAACAAAATATAAAAGTAAAAGATATTTCAATTCTGCCCTCCCCATCATGCACCACCCCATTCCCCATTTTAATTTCATCAACCCTTTTTAAGTTAAAAATAACGCTGACATAAATCCTGACACAATTATGTCAGCATTTGCATTAACCCTAAACCCAAAATTTGCATTGGCTCTAGAGTAATTTCTTATTTTTTTAAATTTTTTTAATAAAAAAATGTTAACTATTAACATATTTCCTTGTAAAATAATGCTTTTTATATTTTCAATATAATAATAAATAAAAGTTACTAAAAATTAAAAAAATTATTAATTAAAATCTAACTATTAAAAATTTATTAATTAAAATCTAATTATTTAATATATGTTTTAATTAATTCGATGAAAAGTTAAAAATAGTTGAAAAATAATGAGCAAAGTAGTTTTTGCACCGGCTCTTCAATATTTATATTATGTATATAAACATAAATTTGATGGACCAAATTAATATTATTATTTTTTGGATAAAAACATGTTTGAGTATTTTTCAGAAAATATAAGGAGTTTTAGTATTTATGAGAAGGTAGAAACTCACAAAATAAAAAACTATATTCATTATTTTATATGAATACAGATTTCAATTTATAAGTACCCAAAAAAGTTAGACATCAACAAATTTTAAAATTTCAAGTATAGTTAAATTGGAGTTTGTTGTTGCAGATTTTGAAAATGGCAAAAAAATGGGTGGAAATTTCAATTTTTAATTAATGGTTAAAATTTTTGAATTTTGTCTGAAATTGTCAAATTTTTTAATTAATTAATTAAAAATTTATGGCTAATTTCTTTTTTATTCCAAACTATTTAAAAGCACATTTAAACCTTCCGTGTAACAAGTCATTGACATTCCCTATAATTTGTAAAAATCGTTTAGCTTTTCATGAGTTGTGCAAACCCCTCTTACTTTTTCAAAAGTTGTTCAAATTATGAAAACATTTTAAGCTTTTGTGAAATTTATAAAAATAAAATTCAGCTTCCATGCAATTCGTAAAAATGTTTTCAATTCCCTTTCAATTTGTAAAAACTTTTTTCAGTTCCCGTGCAATTTGCAAAAACATTTTCAGCTTTTGTGAAATTTGTAAAAACTTTTTCAACTTTCATGTAATTTGCAAAATCTTTTTCCGCATCTGTGCAAAGTGCTTATTTGTTTTGGGTCTTCGTGCAAATTACAAATTTATTTTGCATTTTTGTGCAAATTATAAATTTGTTTTAGGTTTTTGTGCAATTGCAAAATCGATTTAAAACTTCATGTAAATTATAAAATATTTTTTAGTTTTCCCTTTCCATGTAATTCCAAATTATATTTTCAAGAGTCATGCAAATGCAAATCACGTTTCTACAAGTCATGCAAATGCAAATTACGTTTCCAAAATCCATACAAATAAGTTTTCTACTTTCCCAATCGAGAAATTTATAATTATCTCTCTCTCCACTCCCATGCAACCACTGTGATTGTTTCCCCAATCCATGCAAGTGAGACTTTTTCTTCCTTGAAGCTTTAAGTTCGAAACAAGATTATCAACATTTATATCAAATGTGGTGGTTTCACAGAGGCTTGTGAAGTGTTTGATGAAATGACACAGCAAGACAACTTCTCATGGAATGTGATGATTGTAGATTACAGAAGACATGGGTGACCTCACCAGGTTTTGGCATTGTGTCATCAAATGCAAGGAATAGGTTTCCAACCCAATCACTTCAGATTTATCAGTGTACTCCCAGCCTATGCTAAAATAAGAACTTTGGAATAGAATATGGACATCCATGTAAATATAGGCTCCGACAAATGCTTCTAGTCATTTCATGTAAATGTTAAATCTTGTTTTGTAATTTTTAGTTGCAAAATTTTGTAAGCACAAACTCACAAATGCAATTTTTGCAAATGCACAATGTCACTTTGTAAATCTCGAATTGTATAATTTTGATTTACACATTTCAAATGTTTTAAAATCACCAAAGCATTTTTGCAACATTCAAGTGGTGCAATTTTGTAATCTTATTTTTGCACACAGTGGAAAATTGAACCAGCACACTTTTACACCACTTAAATAGTGCATTTTTGTAAACTCATTTTTTGTAGCTTCTAAAATGTAAAAAAGGTGGTTACGCACCATAACCACCTCCCCATGCTATAAATATGAGTGTAAGGCTCATTATAAAGGGACTTTTGGCAGTGAAACTCTACAGAGACTTTTGAAGAATGAGATTGTATTTTCAACTCAATAAAGATTAGAACATGGATATTTTACAGACTTTGTGTTCAAGATTTTTTTATGAGTTATAACTTTGCATATGATTCATTTGTTTCTAGATCTTTACTTTCAAATCATTTTCAGAATCACTACTAAATTGTCAAAAAATGGAAATTTTATATTGAGTATTTCTTTTAGAATCTTCTTGTATTATTTCTATGAATATGAAATCTCAGTGTGGTTTAAGCAATATTTTGATTGTCTTTTACGAGTAAATATGGGATGGTTATCTTTGGTCTACCATCAGTATTATAAAATTGTCTATGTATGTTTTGCACTCCTAAGGGTGTAATTATGTCTTTACCACTCATTGAATAAGAGAGATTTCCATGCACATTGTGTTTTCCCTTCTTGGACTATTCTGGTAAGTTTCTATATTTAGCTATCTAGAGTTGTCTTTCATTTTTTTTAGGGTTATCATAGTAGTTTATGTGTTTAGTGGACTATAATAACCCTGTCCTCCCTTATTCTTTTCATTTCTCTATTCTTCCCTTCTTTCCATTATTCTTTTATTTTCCCTCATTTCATTTTTATCTCCTTTGTGTACTTTTAGGTTAAAAGTATGAAACCCCTAACAGAAAATATTTTTACTGTAAATAGTTGTGAATATTTTTCTCTTTCTTTTTCATTTTTGGCTTTCAATAAAGGTATCTTCACCTACTAATAAAAAATAAAATTTGTCTTATGTTGTTGACTAATGCAAGGACTCGATTCCCACACTGTTGATTCAAAGTCATCAATTTGCCCCCCTGACAAATTTTTGAGCCAACAATTTTTGGAGACTATGTTGGGGATCGAAGTGCTTTATGCACATGATTTTTAGAAATTTCAAGGAACCTCCTGTGGAATGGAGGTTGGTGACTCCATTGAGAAAAAATACCTAGTGCCTACACCTCCCTGATTGCAAAAATGGCATTGATTCACTCCAACCCCAATGTTCCCTATGTCTCATGGAGAAAACATCTTAAAGCGTTGACTTTGGCCCAATATAATGAGTTCCCAGTAGGTTCAAGGAAGATATTTCCAAAGTTATCTAGAAAAAATAGTCAAGATGTAGATAAACATATCCAGGCCTTCACAACATCTTTTAGCATTTTAGGAGTTATGTATGAGGATGATGTTATGAGACTTTTCATTGAAACTTTCATTAAACCTACTACTGAGTGGTTTTGTAACTTAAAATATGGATGTGTTACAGATTGGGACTCTTTGAAGAATAGGTTCCTGGACATATTCAAATCAACTGTGAATGTGTGTGCACTTTTATCAGACTTATTCCAGTTTCAAAAGTGAGATGATGAGCAGACAAGAGAGTTCATAGCATGTTTTAATAAATTATTGAGGCTGATCGCTCATGCAAATCAACTAAGTTGTAACAATCAACTCTGCATTTTCATTGGTTCTCTTCACCTAGAGATCAAGTTTGTCTTGATGAGGAATAAGGTAAATGACTTCATGGCTTCACAATAAGATGTTATCGAGATTGAATATGATTTTATCATGTCTATAATGTTGAAAAAAGAGATTTCAAAAGGTCTTGCAACTTTTGTAAATGATGATGAAGAACTAGTGAAACCCAATATAATCAAGAGTTTGCAATATTCAAAAAAGAGAGTTTGAAGGCAATTTCATGATCAAACATGTCAAAACTCTAACATAAAAAAAAATAAAATGATACCTATCACATATGATTGTTTCAGTTTCACAATTGTGGAAGAAGATGAATAGTTGAAAGAATTAATGATTGATCAGAGAACAGATGAAGAATTTGACTTCTTGCTTGGTAAAAAAAAAAAAGATTTACATGTTTCACCAATTTGCTTAAATCTCATGGTCCTAGGAGAAAATGAGTTATCTGAAAAATAACTGATAAAACTACTAAAATATAAATGAGTAATAATGTAGAGTGTGATGTTATACTTTATAAAAGAGAAGATATTATGGAACTTGTTTTTAGCAAAGCAAACAATCCCTTCTCTCTCAGAATGAAAGACTCAATAGTCAAAAATAAAGATTCCTCAAGTATTTAATTTTCATGGTCTACCATAGAAGAATTCTTCACAAGATCTGAATCCAAAGTAATTAAACCTATGCAAATTGAAAATCATAATCATGCCAAGCTTGAGGTCAAAGAAGACATAAATGCGGAATAAAATGAATGGTTCCCAATAATCATTATAAATGAAATGGAAACTATCAAGGTAGAGTATATTGATGAAGATGATGATGATGACTCATCCAGTGATGAATTCATTTTTACCATGGGAAGCAATTTGGAAAAAAATATCAACACCTCATTCATTTCACAAGATAATCATATTGTTGTTCTAGTTCAAAAACAAATATGTGACACATTTATCTCCAATTCAAATACTATATCTATTATATATTCATTTAAAGTCATCCAAGAAGATATTGAAAAAGTTCAGTATTGCTTAAAAGTGCTCACATAAGATCAGAAAATTTATAATGGTTTCATTTCAAAATAGGAAAACATTATTGATATGTTTATTCGTGATCATCCTTGTGTGAATGATAATTGTAAGTTCATCTTCCCGCCTGTTTGATCACTGTTGCTAAAATTTTTTAAAGTTCATAAGTCAAATCTATTATTTTAAAATGGTAGGTACTTATCCAAACTAGTGAATGATTTTGTATAATCTTTTCATTTTCATCAATTCCTTGTAAATAGTTCTACTTTTCCAATTTTGGCTTGTTTCCTTTTCTCATTTCTATTTTGGTGTGTAAGTGTGGTTTTTCAATAAATGCATAGTCTATCTGTTGCTCCTTCATATTTTTGTCTTTCTACCTGTACATATTTGTATTTATGGCCTCTATCTAGAAAACATCATAGACAATCACATGATTTGCAAGAGTGACAAATTGGATAGATTTTTCATGGATCTCTTCAAGTGAATAGGTGATAAACATGCAAAATTTTATAATAGGTGATATTGTCCAACAACACATTTTCATTTCTTATACGATTGAGATGGGTGAACTAATTGTTAGTTAGTCATATCATGATATGCAAATGTGAGATATAAAAGTTTTCAAAACAAAAATGGTAAATTTTTTGTAAGAGGGGGCATTGACTCCGTAGCACAATGGACAAGGCTTGAGTCACATATTGAGATCTACTTATTTTTATAACTTCAAAATGTTGACATTGTAAAGTCAGGGAATAATTTTTTAGTGGTGAAGAATAAATTTGTTAAATTTTACAAGGCAAGCCACAAGGTTCATCACTTTTGAATATACAAATGTAATAAAAACACTTCTATCTTCACATTTTAGTTTGTTTAAAAACACAACTGAAAATGCCCACACATACACTATCCTTTTTGGATATGTGAAAGCACCTATTAGGCTGAGTACCTAACCCTCGCATACATTGTCTTTTGATATGTGAAAAATTTTCAATGGCTTGAGGACCCATCCCTTTCTCTAAGATTAAAGATTCAAAGATTTTTAAATTCATCAAAGTTGATACTAAAGATTTTGTTGCCCAATGCATAAAGTGTTAGTGTATAAAACCAGAGAATTCAAGTTCTTTTCATTTCTTATAGTTTGAAATCTTAGTCAGAGCTAGTTGTTGCAGATTTTGAAAATGATGAAAAAATCAATGGAAAATTCAATTTTTAATTAACAGCTAAAAATTTTGAATTTCACTCGAAACCATCAAAAATTTTAATTGATTAATTAAAAATTTACAGCTAATGTGTTTTTCATCTCAAACTGTTTAAAAGAACATTTGAACCTCTCGTGCAAAAAACCATTGGCATTCACCGTAATTTGCAAGAATTATTTAGCTTTTCATGAGTTGTGACAACACCCATTAATTTTCATAAGTTGTGTAATTTTTAAAAACTTTTTTAACTTTCATGTAATTTGCAAAAACTTTTTTAGTTTCTATACAATTTGTAAAAACTTTTTTAGTTTCCATGCGATTTATAAATAATTTGCAAATACTTTTTCATCTTTCGTGCAATTTGTAAAAACATTTTTAGCTTATGTGCAATTTGTAAAATCTTTTTTTGCTTCCATGAAAATTACAAATTTGTTTTGATTTTTTGCATAAATTATAAATTTGTTTGGAGTTTCCATGCAAATTGTAAATTTGATTTAAAACGTCATGTAAATTGCAAAATATTTTTGAGTTTTCCCTTTCCATGCAATTCCAAATTCTATTTTCACAACTTGTGCAAATGCAAATGATGCTTCCGCAAGTCATGCAAATGTAAATGACACTTTTTTAAGTCATGCAAATGCAAATTACATTTCCAAAAGCCATGCAAATAAGATTTCCACTTTTTCAACCAAGCAATTTATATTTTTCTCTCTCCATTCCCATGCAACCACTATGATTATTTCCCCAAGCCATTCAAATGAGACTTATTCTTCCCTGAAGCTTCATGTTAAAAACAAAAATATCAACATGTATATCAAGTGTGGTGGTTTTGTAGATGCTCATGAAGTGTTTGACCAAATGACATAGCAAGATTACTTCTCAAGGAATGTGATGATTGCATATTACATAAGACATGGGTGACCTTGCCAAGATTTGGCACTATTTCATCAAATGCAATGAACTGGTTTTCAACCCGATCACTTCAAATTTGTTAACGTACTCTCAGCCTGTGCTAAAATAAGAAATTTGGAACAAAATATGGACATCCATGTAAATATAGGCTTAGACAAATGCTTTTGATTTTTTCATGTAAATGTTAAATCTTGTTTTGCAAAATTTTGTAAAATTTCTATTTGTAAAATTTTGTAAGCCCAAACTCACAAATGCAATTTGTGCAAATACACAATGCCACTTTATAGATATAAAATTATGTAATTTTGATTTACACATTTCAAATGGTGTAAAATCCCCAAAGCATTTTTGCACCATTCAAGTGGTGCAATTTTTTAATATTATTTTTGTACGCAATGAAATTGCACCAACACGCTTTTACACTACTTAATTGGTGCAATTTTGTAAATTCATTTTTTGTAGCTTCTAAAATGCAGAAAAGGTGGTTATGCATTGTAACCACCTCCCCACACTATAAATATGAGTGTAAGGTTCATTGCAAATAGACATTTGGCAGTGAAACTCTACAAAAACTTTTGAATGATGAGATTATATTTTTGACTCAATAAAGTTTAGAACAGGTAGATTTTACAAACTTTGTGCTCAAGATTTCTTCATGAGTTATAACTTTGAGTATGATTCATCTGTCTCTGTATCTTTACTTTCAAATTGTTTTCATAATCACTACCAATTTTTTAAAAAATGGTAAATTCACATTAAGTATTTCTTTTAGAATCTTCTTGTGTTATTTCTATGAATGTGAAATCTCAGTGGGGTTTAAGCAATATTTTCATTGTCCTTTACGAGTAAATATGGGATGGTTGTCTTTGATCTGCTATCATTATTAGAAAATTGTCTTAGTGTATGTTTTGCACTCATAAGGGTGTAATTATGTCTTTACCACTCACTGAAGGAGAGATATTTCCATGCACTATTTTTCCCTTCTTGGACTATTCTGGGAAGTTTATGTGTTTATCTATCCAGAGTTGTCTTTTATTTTTCTCAGGGTTATCATAGTAGCTTATGTGTTTAACAGACTATAATAACCCTATTCTCCCTTATTCTTTTCCTTTCTCTATTGTTTCTTTCTTTCCATTATTCCCTTATTTCCCCTCTTTCCTTTTTATCTCCTTTATGTACTTTCAGATTAAAGTACAAAACCCCCAACAAAAAACATTTTTGATGTAAATTGTTATGAATGCTTTCCCCCTTATTTTTTATTTTTGGATTTCAATAAAGGTAGCTCCACTTGCTAATAGGAGAGGGACTTTGTCTTATGTTGTTGACTAATGCAAGGGCTTAGTTCCCACACTATTGACTCAAAGTCACTAATATGCCCACCTGACAAATTTTTGAGCCAACAAAGTTATAGGCATGACTATCAAACCAATTCCTAAATACTAAAAATTAAATTAAAAACAAACCCCTAAATGAACCAATTTCAAAATATGTGACTAACAATGATCACATGCCATCATCTTTGCTACCACTACAGCTTGGGTGCTTCAAAAAATTATAGACTTCCTAGGAATAGTGTTCTTAATCCTCCTCTCATCCTATTTAAGGGACTTATATGATGAGCTACAGTCATTACATGAAAAATGGTGATCTTTCTTCTTTGTCTCTTCTTTTGCACTTGCATCCTTTGGTTCATCTTCCTTTTCCTCATCCTCCTCTTATTCATCTTTGCATTCCTCCTCATCTAATAAATCCTCCTTCACACCTTAATAGGCATCAATCTCGTTCCTAGCTTCTTGTCCTTCTTAAGAGGGCTTGTCAACGACCTGACTTTCAACATCTTCTTTCATAGGCTCTAGTTGTTCATTAGCTTCTTTCTTTGATCATCACTTTATATAACTATCTTTTGTTTTTTGTAAGGGACAATGATAGATTCTACAAACAGAGATGATTTACAATATTATAACTTTAATTTGAAGAAGATGATGTCAATGGAAAAACTTCTAACTTTGAAAG
The DNA here is from genome assembly GCA_037957365.1 of Torreya grandis. Taxonomy (NCBI): domain Eukaryota; kingdom Viridiplantae; phylum Streptophyta; class Pinopsida; order Cupressales; family Taxaceae; genus Torreya; species Torreya grandis. The sequence continues at coordinate 419,589 of JARHVA010002228.1, forward strand.
GTTCTAAATATAGTAGGTTTATATTGAGACTTGCAACAGGGTACTTAAGTGCACCTACAAAGTACAATATTTTTAGTATCTATTTATGAAGTTGTTATTGAGATTCTTACACCACTCACCTTGCTAACAATCCTAATACACAGATAGAGCTGACTATACATCCATCAATATGTCTAAATCAGTGCAATCGTAATTGAGATTCTTGTAGTAGTAACCTTGTTGAAAATATTCCCAATATATTGATGGAGATGAATATACATCCACAGGTACCTATAAATAGTTTCATCATAAGTACTTATGTCTATGAATATTAATTGGAGTGAAGATCTATCAGTGCACTTGAAAAGTACAAGATTTTTCATATCCATATGTAGTCATAATTGAGATTCTTGTAGTAGTCACCTTGCTGAAAATATTCTAAATATATTAATGGTGGTGTTTACATATCCACTAGTTTGTATAAATTAGTTCATTATCTGAGTACTCCTACATATAAAGACTAATAATGATGAAGAAGATCAATCAATGCACCTAAAAAGTACAATATTTTTCATATTCGTTCGTGCAGTGGTACTTGTAATTTTTTCAACACTCATCTTATTTAAAATATACCTAATGTAATGATGGAGGTGACTACACATCCACTAGTTCATATTAAATAACTCATCATTCACTACTATATTTCCATTATTTTGTGTCAAATTTTACATCTAAATCATGCCATTTTTTACATGATTTTTTTTTTGTTGTTGACATAAAAAATTCCTAATGCAATTTGTGTATTAAAATTGACATAACTTAGTTTATTGTATCAATTGAATTAGTGAAGATTGGGCAGAGCTTTTATTTATGCAAAATGTGTCACCAAAATTTGTCTTAGAAATTGCATTATTTTTTTTGGGTTAGAGTTTTTAGAATTTTCCAAATTTTGAATTTTGAAAATAAAATTTGTTTGAATTTAAATATTGGTTGGTTGACATAATTTGCATCAGAGCTAAAAAAATTCAAAAAATGGGTTTTATAGAGGCTTGGATCTGCATTGTTTAGAACTCATTCTAGGAAGAAGTTTATTGATATTATGGAGGTTAGTAGCAACAACAATAGTATGGAAGGAATATATGGTTTTCAAGGTAGTAGTAATGCAATGAAAGTGATATAGATAGGTATGGCTTGGGTTACAAGAAAATGTTATCTTCATGAGAGCCCATGAATCATTCTTGCTTAATTGAAGAATCTATAGATCCATCTCCAAAAGAGTGAGAAGTATATGAGAAATATATTAATCTCTCATAGTTCAAAGTGAGAACTAGAAATCCAATGAATGTCTTGATTGTCCTTTGGATCTGCTATTAAAACCAACTTTACAATCATTGGAGACAAGTTTTAGGTTAATTTCATCAATTCTATGTGACACTATCAAGCAAGATTATTCTTGAATATGATAAGATTTTCAAACGAAGCTATCTATTTTCCTTCAATAAATCTACACAGTTCCACAATCCAAAGTATCACACACATTACACACCACCCTCCTATGTTCTTCCCATCCATGCCATCACACATGCACAACATAATGGATTTTTGTCAGTAGTTCAAAAAGTTTGAGGAATAATAATAAATAAATAAATATCCCCTTTCACTGCAATGTCTTCAACCTACAACCAAATGACATGGGTTCACCAAATGCAATGAAAGAGTAAGAATTTCACTTTTGACAGCATACTCTTGGCATATGCTAAACTTTATAAGCATTAAAAGCCTTCTTTCTCATATTATGAAATGTGAAAGTCTTAAATCTCTAATTCATAATCAGTATTTCAATCACACACTTTCCATAGAAAATACATTCAAACCAATTGATTTGTATCTGCATACGGTTCAGATCAACTTTGTATTAATCTATGGACATAATATTTCACCAACAAAACAATGAGGACTTCTTTTTCTAACCTATGGTATATGTTGGTACAAATCCTGATGCAATTGCACCAAGATTTCTTTCAAGGTTTGTGTTGGACATTTGAATTTAAATTTTTAGAGGGAGTTATTATAAAAAAAATACAAGATTTACTTGATAGATTTGAATCTAAATTTTTGGAGGGATTTATTATTAAAAGAAATGTGAGAAATGTTTGTAGAGGTGACTACAAATGTTTGTAGAGGTGACTACAAATGTTTGTAGGGATTTATTATCAAATTTTTGGTGGGATTTACAATATATTGGTGGAGGTGATTAAAAATGTTCATAGATCTCTGAGTACTCTTGTATATAAAGACTAATCGAGAAGCGAAGATCTATCAATGCACATGAAAAGTGCAAGATTTTCCATATCCTTTTGCACAATCATAATTGAGATTTTTATAGCAATCACCTTACTGACAATATACCTACTATACTAATGGAGATGACCACACGTCTACCGGTATGTAGAAATCAGTTGATCATTCTCTAAATACTTTACATGTAAATAATAATCACAATGGTGAAGATCTATCAGTGCACCTAAAATTTTTCTCTATTTGTCTATGCAATCGTAATTGAGATTACTATAGTAGCCACCTTGCTAATAATGTTTTCAATATACTAACAAAGGTGATGACACATCCATCGATATGTACATAAATCAATTCATCATTCTATCAATATGTACATAAATCAATTCATCATTCTTTGAATACTCCTACATAAAAAGACTAATCATGATGGAGATATATCAGTAAACCTGTAAAGTACAAGATTTTACAAATCTGTGTAGTCATAATTGAAATTCTTGTAACAATCTCCTTACTGACAATATTCTCAATATACTAATGGAGGTGATTAAAAACCCATGGTTACATATAAATCAGCTCATCATTCTCTAATTACTCCTACATGTAAAGACTAATCACGATGATAAAGATGTAATAGTCTACATTGTTGCTAGTCCCAACATACTAATGAAGGTGACTACATATCCACCAATACATATAAATTGTAATATTGATGGTGTACGCCACCTAGAATCTGTGTATATGGACAATTACATAAGTGGTTGTAGTTAAGTTTGTTTCATAAACTTTAAATCCAATATTATACAATATTCCCTTTTAATATAATTATTTAATATCCTCTAATATTAATAATAGAAAAACTAATTAAAGACAATCACAACAAATTTGTTCAAGATCATAATGTAGACAATGAATTTGTTCAAGAACATTCATATATACCAATTAAGTAAGAGATTGTCATTCAATTGCAAACCAATGGATATGTTTGACCTCTACCAATCATCATTATGTCAACCCCATGAGAAAATATGAAGATCAAATTGCGAGGGAGGATGATGTAGATATTCCTCCAACTCCTATGGGGTGCATTCATATGGGCCAACTACGTAAAGACAACCAATCAATGACAACCCTTTAGATAGACGCTATTTCAATGAGAACTATATAGTTGGAGAGGAAGTTAAGGATAAAATTTATCATGGACTATTTTAAAAACTTGACACTTATCACGGCTTTTGGAACTCTCTATCCCCCAAATGTCTTATAGTTTCAAATCGAGTGGACTTATCGATTGCTTCTTCATTATGTACGAATATTTAAAATAAATGGGACTAATTAAAAATAAATGAAACTGACTAAAAATAAATGAGACTCATTTATTGTGTATTTAAATTAATTTATTAAAAAATAGCTTTTCTATCATGAATAATTAATTAATTACTATATTTATTTTTTAATAACATGTTACAATAAATATTATCTATATTGCTACTTGTAATTTTAAAATTTATCATAACATTTTTTTTTATTGTTATTCTTTGAAATTGTAACTGAAAACAATTTGTTTTCAAAAACATAATTATTAAAATGATATAAAAACGTAAATGTTACACATTTAATGATAAATAGTAGCGCTTCAAATAAAATATCATTGAATAAGAATAATATATTAACCTTAAAATTAGACATGACATTATGCATGCTTCCTCATGTCCTCTACCTTCTCTATTTGAAATTTTTTTAGTGTCACTTCCTTGTCACCTTTGCTTCTTGTCTTCCACAAATACATTATATTATCACACTTAACAAATGATGTTTTTTTGTCAGTGGGATTGGGTATTCATCCCATTATCCACAAATATAGACCTAATTTAGAATCTTGAAAGTCGTTATAATCAAGTAAAACCCCTCATTTTGTCAAGGAAAAGGTATGAAGAATTATTTAAAAATTTGCACGAAACCATTACCATCCAAGTAATGTATGCAGCGAAAGAAACATTCAACACTTGGTAAAATTCTAACTTCCAAATTTCAATTGATTGCATCTCCCACTACAATATTATTTCAAGACATTTTGTATATGAACCTATTCAAAAATGTCTTATTTCTATTGATTATGTATGGCCAACGAAAATTAATTATTGGGGATAAGCATAATCATAAGGTATTAATAGCTATATATACAATTATCAATCAAAATGATATTAATATGATGTGTGTTTATGTCTCTACCACACCACGTGCTATGTTAACTCATGGTTTTGCTACTTTAGGTATTTCAAAGATAAAATGCAACAATGTACGATGTTAGTACTTGGTTTACAATCTCATTGGTCAATGATGCATATATGTATGATATTGCTTACTTATGCCACTATTTTATGAAATGCATAAGAAATGTGTATTATATACATATAGCGAATACAAGATATACATTGAAAAAATGTACGAGTTTTGAAACAAGATCAAATGAACATGTAATTAAGTGACTCAGAGAAGACAGTTGGATGGCCTGAATCATAAGTAAAACCAAAGGAATAAGCTTTTGTTTCTTATTTAACATGAAATAAAAGATAAATTTAATGTTGGAAATTAAATCTAATAAGCCCATACTTGCATAGATGCACATGTAAAACTATAATCAAAATTGACCTTGTATATTAATGTCTCATGTTATCATAGAAGACAAATTAAATTAACAATGAATATTCCACTCTCTAAATCCTTCCACATTATAATCAAATTTGTGCACGTTTCCTTTTAAAATATTTTTCAAGACGGCTACTTCCCAATCCATAAGGTCTTGTAAATCATGAGAAATGGTTTATGTTTTACCCTGATATGATGAATATGGCATGTTTTGGTCAACTTTCAGGATTAAAATTGTAAAAACTTTGCATTATAATATAATTTATACGCAATAATAGTACGTAAGAAGTAATCAAAACATGACACATAAGATGTACAACAATTAAATATGTTTTTAATATGTTAAGGCCAAGTTTATTTTGTATTAAATCAATTTAAAATATATATTTTCCTTCAATTAAATATGCCAAAAAAAATGTAATTTGATGATTTGATGTTATCAATTGGCATTTTTCAATGCAGTTTGTAGATGTCATTTAGTTCACTTATTAGACCTTAAACATAAGATTCTCAACCACCACGTCCCTTCCCAGGGTTTTATTTTTCATATAATAATTTCAATTTTTTAATAATAATTTATTTTAAAACTTTCTTACAAATTTTAAATACTTTATACTATTACAAATATTTTAAATATATTTATCTAAAAAATGTTAAGATTTATCTACATCACAATGCCTATCTTGGATCCCATTCCTAACTTTTGCCCTCAATCATTACATAGACATTGATCCCTCCAATAAATGAATGGTTTAAACTTCAAAAAGACAAGCAAGCTTGAAATAAAGCCCAAGAAATTAAATTGAAAGATCACATCTGCTCTTATAAATTAATCTTTTAAACAAAAGATGATAACAAGGGTCGTTAGTCCCTACCTTTATATTGAAAATTGTTTATGGTTGAGTATTTGTTTATAAGCATAAGAAATACAATGCAACTAGTCTTGACAATAAATATATTATATTGAAATGCATAGAATTGGATTAATTAAATGTAGTTGGTGGACATGTACTTAATATGTGGTAGCTCTCTCAACTATACCGCATGATTAAGTTACCCAACATTAAAAATATTTATTCATAACCAATAAATGAACAATAGTAGCTGTCTTACCTAGATAGTGTCCTTAGGTTGCTTAAAAAAAAATTATTCGTAATTGAACATAAAATTAGTGTTTTAGTATAGCCTAGAGACCTTAATATACATAATATTTTAAAATTAAAGATATGGATCACACTACCTACCATGTTGACAATGGTGGTCCACACAATTAGTTTATAAGTCAATGGGCATCTATAAAAAGAATATTGATCTATTGTTCATACAGTTTTTTTTATTGACTATATATCACAAGGGATGATCTAATAACCGTACACACACGGATGCACGCACGCACGCACATATAAAACATTAAATATTAAAAATATGCCATAAAATATGTAATGCTATATTAATTCAGTTCATCTATCAAATATCATAAGGTGACATCATATAACGAGTCTAAGATAAGATGTAACCCAAGTTTAAGAGTAGGTTGACATATCTTCATCAATATGTGGTTATGTTTGTGCAGGGATGGACATTAGGCACTGTCTATGGGCAATCACTCTACTAACTAGGCTATATAGACTCGGGACTCAGACCCAACACCGCGCCCCCGCTGCGCCCCCACCCCTATCAAAGGGGGCTTATATAACGACGGCCTATTCTATGGTGACAACCTACTCTCTATATAGCTAGTTAGAGCTTAGGCTCTATACTCTATAGCGGTCCCCACACATATAGGACCACCCAGATAGATAAGTATTCACTACTCTCAAGATAAGATATATATACATTAATCCTTTCAAAATTACCAAGAAGCTGATCCTTGTACTAGTACAGGTACAGGTTTTGGGTATGCCAATATGACAATTTGTTTTTCCCTCGATACAATTTGGGTACGGCCATACAAAAATAATGTATAAAATATCAAAAGTATTTTAAAATGTAGTAAAATAATAAAAATTAACCACATAACACAGAGTTAACAAAAGAAATTAAATAACCACAAGACAGTTGAAAGGACTGCTGATAATTCAATGCCAAATGTTGTGATATTGATTGGTTGAACTTAGAACAAGTACAAAGTGCAAAAGCATACACAAAATAAAAGATAAATCAGCCCGAAGCAATTGAAAAAATGAGAGGTAAGTGTGTTGTTTGCTTTTGATGAAATAAATGTGAGTGTGGGTTTTCCTGGGCCATATCTAGGGTGTATTGGACCAGGCCCGGTACCTATTACGGTGCTAATCCCCCTGGGATGAAGATCCAGTAACGTAGCAAATTTTGGTGAATATAACACAATGTGATCTTATACAAAGGTTGTTTTCTTGAAGGTTGTTTTCTTGAAGATGTTGGCTAACCGGCTCCTGTAAAGTCAAGAAAATACTCAAATAAAAAAATAATAATAATCCGTCCAAAGAATACTACACAATTTTGAAGCGGGATTCATAATCAAAATGGATCTTATAACCTTCAATTTTAGTTAAATTTCAGAATTCCGACCACAATATTTAATAGCCCAGCATTTGCATATGTAAATGCCAAATTTGTTAATGTTGCCAAGTTCTAACTTGTATCTTAAAAAATTCAGAATAAATAGGATCTCAAAAATGCTAATGATCATAATAGGAATACCTACTACATTATTAACCTCGTGGCAAGCTTGAAAATAAATGCACTTCTGTTTCTTTCGCAAAATGCTAATTAACCGGGGAAGGAACAAGTCTGCTTGTCTGTAGCCTAGTTATAGGAGGCAGGCGCCCACCATGGAGATGGTACAAATTCAAAACTTGGGGTATTAGATCCTCTGATAAAGCAGTGTTATCTTGACAAAATTGTAATCGAGGAATTACTTTGGATTAAACCAATGGTTTCTTTCTGGCAAAAATATTTTTAAAAAAATAAGAAAAATAACATAGGAAGATATGGATCAGTGACATCATTTTGAAAAATGTTTCCTCTTAAAATGTAGGTTTTCTAGTAAATTTCTGCCATGATCAAAGCAATAAGAGAAGTCCATCCTGTGAATGGATGTGCACCTTTCCCCTTGCCAGCTGCAGTATTATCATATTGTTCCCAAAAGTACCCACTTTTAGAGTACTGGAAGACAATATTCCTACAATTTTCAAGTCAGAAAAAGCATATAAATAATCTCCTTCAAAAAACATTTAAACTAAAGACACATGAAAAATTCTTAAAAACTGTAAACTTCATATAGCAAGGTTATTACCCAATGAGATTTTGTCTGAGCTCAGTGTAAACCTCAGCTGCTCTTGTTTTATATGGTCCAGAATCTGCATAACATTCCTAACAGATTTATGCTGATTCTCAAGGAATCAACTTCCAAAAATAGAAAAGAAAGTACACAATATCAAGGACAATACCTTGAGCATAATGATGAAGTGCTGACAGAATGAGGTAATTCATGTTAATCCAAAGAGGACCCCTCCAATATGGCGGGTCATGCTCTGTGTTACGTTTCATGTAAAGGGAACTACACAAAAGAACAAATGAGTTTAGAACATAAGGACAACTTTATTACATGAGCAAATCTTATCTTGTAAGTTAAAATCTTATTCTATAATATTGTGATGCTAATGGCATGGACCAAAAAAGTATCCAAAACCATAAGCAAACTGAGTTTATCGAAACTATGCAATGGAACAAAAAAGTTTAGAGCACAGAGGCAACCTTCTTACATGGCCAAATCTTATCTTGTGCGTTAGAATCTTATTTTATCATATTGTGATGCTAATGTCATGGAGAAAAAGAATGCACCCAAATTAATGCATCCATAACCATAAACTTAATGGAAATTGAAACTAAGTTTATCCGTATGTATATGAATCATATATGCAAATATGCAATGTCCATATCCCCCAACCTTTGTAATGATTAGGCTTAGACAGAGATGCTAATAATGATCAATGTTGAACACAATAATTATATAATAAACAGAGCATTAGGCTTAGACAGAGATATTAATAATGATCAATGTTGAACACAATAATTGTGTAATAAAAACACCATACAGGAGTAGCATGATAAAAAAAATCATACAAGTTTAACATAAATCTAACTTGATGTTTTGCAACAACGATTTGAAAAGGGGGCAGCTCTTTACAAAGATACACTTGTTTCCACAATTTTTGCAGATGAAAGGCTAAAAGCAGCATTGCTATAAGAAAGGCTAAAAGCAGCACTGCTATAATTATTGTGGTTATTCTCGGCATTTAGTTGTTTAGCTTTTCCCTTGAATGTTTTTTCAGTACCGGGCTTGCTAAACAATGGTTATACTTTTGTATCCCAAGTACAGGGTTAAATAGCTGCTCATAATTTTTCTCTCTTGTGAGCTAGTAGGATGGTTGTAATTCTCTTTTCATTCTTACTACAATACTTGGAACTTTTTAATAAAACCATAGATTTAACTGTCATTTCAATCTGCATAGCTCCATCCTGGCCCATAAAGATCAAAGCTCTGAAAGAAATATTTAATTAAATAGCATCGCAGTACTAAATAATGCTAATATTAAGAGACTGCAATATGATAGCAGAAGCAGAAAAAAAAGGAAGCACTAAAATAAACCAGAGACTTGTTAAACGACATGGATTTGATATATGTGGAAAAAAAATCAGTACGTAGAATAGAAACTGGGTGGATTTTTTATATCTTAAAACTGGATTAACAGGAAATGGCAAACAGATTATGTCCAAAATATGACACTCCAGATCATTAGCCAATCGGAAATCCAATTGGAAACTACAAGTCCTTCTGAAATGACTAAAGTTTCTTTAAATTTCAAAACAATCTGGCTGCAGCATTAACAAGTACAAAAGTAGAATGGAGGTGACAAGATCAAGGGTTATCAGATGCATAAATTTTCTGGTACCCTTAGAATTGTTAAAGATAATTGAAAATAAAGGAGCCAGACGGTTCGTGGAAACATGTTCAGGAACATCAAATAGACCCAAGAACTAATTGCCATATGGGGTGAGGTCAGGGATAATCAATTCAATCTGTTAAAAAATCAGGGGACTGCAGCTTTCATCAAAAATATTACAGTAACAATAGCAGCAAAATAATAAGCAAGCAAACAGAATCAGGAAAAAATAATGAAGTTAAAAAATTATCAAATGTTATATAATCCATGATGCAAGCATACAAACGGAATCCAACCATCATTTTCCCCATTACAGTAAAAGCATATGCCTAACAATTGGATAGTCAAAATGGTCAGCCTTTCGCATTCCTCAGATACTGCCATAAATATAAAATTACAGCCATATTAGAAGCCAAACCAATAGGCAATTGCAAACAACAATGTAACAACAGCCGCATTTGGTTGGATATAGAACTGTATTTTCAACAAATCAGCATTTACACGACCAAGAATTCAAACTACTCAAAAGTTTATAGATTTACAATAAAGGAGAAATTTTTGTAGAGGTGGAAATCTAGAGTGATTTCAATAGTTGAAGGGGATAGCAATACCAAGTTATTCACATAAACAGTCTTTACAACAGGACAAATAAACAATAATGACTGCCTAAAGGCCCTAGAAGATGCGATTGTGGAAAATTTAAAAGTTATGCAGCAAATAGAAATAATATTTTTCAAGCAGCTACTGTCAGAACCAGACAAGAACATGTCAGTAGCACGAGTTCTTGACGTCACATGAACTAGGAGCAATCACAGAACAGAAAAATACAAAATTAATAATTTTAATAACTCAAGGAAACAGAGCCGGATGTTTTCCAGCACAATTTTCTTGGAAATTCTGGTAATTCCTTGAAAATGGCCTTTTCGCAACATAAGAATTATGAAAAAACATGAAAAAACTTGCATTGAGACAACACAAAAAAAATAGAATTAATTCCCCAAATATCATATGCAGACACACCATACTCACATATACCTATCTCTTTATGTAATACAGTATACAAAATAATCTAAAAGATAATTGCAAATAGAATTCAACCGCTGCTGCAACAGGGTATCTCCACATCATGGACTAATTCTGTCAAAGCAAGGCAAATATTTGATAGAATATTGTAGATATGCAATGCAGACAATATAAATATAGAATACAACAGGATTATACAACACTAATATATACAAAACAACAAACAACTATCTACAATAGCGTAACATTTCCATCATCAATTGTATACTAGAACTCGAAATGATATTAAATGGAATGTCTTCATTAATATATATGAACACGATGTACATCGCCTCCATTGTAAGGCTGAGTAACATCGGATCTGGAAATAGAAACTCAGAGGAGATCCATATTCAACTCATGACAACTCATACAAATAGAAAGAGCAGGGGCTAGAAGCGACAGTTGGCCTCACTGGTCACGACGTCGACCACCCTCATAACCCAAAAAATAAATTAGCTCATATCTTGAATGCATCATATTGTAGGTGGGCATACCCTTTATTCGTGGTTTTGTCTAATGTGCTATACATATATTCCCCCAAAAAAATTATCATTATCCCCAATAATTCTTATCAGTGGAAGCTTAGGGAGCAGATGGTGGAGCTACCTGCGGTGGAACAGAGTTAGAAGTTGACAAGGTTGAATTTGAGACATTGATGTGCATAAGAAGTTGATATTCCTCTCTTCGTGGTAAAAAATAAGATACTTATTTTAATATTTTACCATCCCTCAAACTCCTGGAAGAGATTATGCATGTTGTTAAAGGAAATAATGTTCTCCTTTTCTGTATATAAAGCATCTTTCATTCCATGCCATAATGAACTAAATGAGAATTAACTCATCTGAATATGTCACTGATAAATAAATAAATCCTCAAACAGTGCCATATCTGTGACTTCTTTGTATACCTGTTTTTTGCAAGTGATCTGAGTCCATAACTAGTCCACAATAAGTTCTTATCATAGATCAGATCTATTTGCTTTTCCAAGATTGGAGAGTCCTGCATACTCATCAATATAGCAGTAAAATAAACAAGGGAATTCTATCAGAAATTTGAAATCATGTGCGATAAAATAAATGGAGAGGATAAGAGAAAAGAAAATAAAAAGTTAGAAATGTATCAGAATGGAAGATGATAATCCACTTACAGATGGAATAAGCTTCATTATGAAAGGAAAAAGACTGACATAACCAAATTGGGGAACCAAGCACAATCTTGGTTTTCGAGATACAGCTCTGCGAAGCTCCCTCCTGGGGTATAAGTTTTTCTCATCCAGGATTTCTTTCCATTTCAAGGACACCTGTAAATATAAGTAATATTATACGTTGGTTGTAGTGAACCAGAACTTAACCTTGAAAAGTCTCAAATTCAAGCAAAGTATTACATCCTCTCAAATATCATTTTGGCTTTGTATTTATATCAACACTTGTTGGGAGCAAGACAAATCTCTACCCAGAATGCAAAATTCAGAACAGGAATGGAAATTTAGAAAATTGAAATAGTATCCATCCTACACAATAATATCATAGCTAAGGAACAACCATTCCCTCCGGATACACTTTATGTCCATGTTAGTGGCCAAATATTGACTGTCAACCCCAGATGCTTTAAATATTTAATGGCACTGCAAAAGAACAGTTTACAAGGGTAAACCTCTGCAAGCAAACTCTGACGACCTCCCTTGCTCATGCACATAAACATTCTGCCCCAAGCAACACCTGTACATGTAAACCTAGGGATTTATAAGCCATAAGATTGTGTATTGTGTGTTGCAACTGTCGCCCAAGTTGAGAAACCTGTGGGTGTAAAGGAGTATTTGAAAGTGCCAAGAAACATATATAAAGTTAAAAAGCAAAATAAAAGATAAAAGTAAACAATGGAATAATAATGGTGAATAAAGAGATTCTTGCGTTGATGTTGGGCCCCAAGGAGGTGACCTCGCCTGTGAACATGCATAGCGCCATCAGATATTTCATAGTTAACAATTTGAAAATTGGTGGCTAGTTTCACAAGATACAGAACTGACTATTCTTCTAAGTTCTAATAATGGATAGGAAACTTTACATCATCTTTAAGCACATGCCCAAAAAAAAAATACAATTAGTTTAAGCATCGTTATGGAAAGTGCCAACAATAATTAAAAGACTTCAGACAAACTAATGACCATTGACTTACCAAATTCATAATGAGATATTGCCACCCATCCTATTATAAATAGATGCTTAATATAATACAATGGAAGGGCCTTAGATAACTTAATGACCATATGATCCTTAAAAAGTGTACAAAGAGGATCGACACCCCTTGAAAACTTTCATTTTACATTTGTAAGGTTAACATGTTTCTAAAAGGAAGTCTTTGGGAACATCTTTAGGGAAAAAATCCAAAATTGAATCCGATATTCAGAGCCTTCTAGACCAAGAGCAGACAGTTGGTCATGACAGAACCTTACTTCTCATGGAAAAAGAGCTAAGTGCAAAGCTGAACTCCGTTTTGATTAAAAAGGAGATTTTCAAGAAACAAAAATCTGGAGAATGTTGGCTCAAGGAAGGAGACAGTAACACAAAATTCTTTCATCCAATCTACCTTGGCTACCCATAATTATAACACAATCTTGAAACTCAAAACCAGCAATGGCCATTACACTAATGATTTGGATGTGAATAAAAAGAGGCAGTCCATTTCTTTGAAAACTTCCTTAAGGACTCCTCCCTGGATTTTGCTTTGGAGCAACAAGAATTTTTAAAAATTATTCCAAGAACTATCAATGATAATCAAAATGCTGATTTAATGAGGCCTTTCAAAGGAAGAAATCTAGACTGTGCTTTAGAGCATGGACAATGACAAATCCCCGGGCCCTGATGTATTCCCTCCGAGGTTTTTCAAACACTTTTCAGGAATTGTTAAAAAAAAAAAACCTCAAAGTTGCCAATGAATTCAGATCCTCGAGAAAAAATCTGAACGATTTTAATTGCACTTTTCTTGCATTGATCCCGAGGAAAGCTAACACGGATTCTTTAAACAACTTCAGACCAATAGCCCTTTGCAACACCATCACAATATTATTTCTAAAGCCTTGGCCAATCATCTCCAAATCCTCCTTCCCCTTCTAATTTCGGAACAACAAGGTGGTTTTGTTCAAAATAGACAAATCTTCGATGGGGTTGCTATATTTATTTTGCATGAGCTAATTCACGAAGCCAAGTTGAAGAAGGAATCGACTATGATCATCAAACTTGATATTAGCAAAGCTTATGATAAGGTAAATTGTAACCTTCTTTTCAAAATCGTTATGAATTTTGGGTTCTCAAAGGCTTGGAGTGATTGGATCAAATCTTGCATCTCTACTTCAATGTTTTCAATTCTTGTTAACGGAGTCCCTACTAGTTTTTTCAATGCTTCAAGAGGTCTCTGTTAGGGAGATCCTATCTCACCCTACCTCTTAATCATAATGGCAAAAGCCCTTGGTAGGGCCTTCTCAAAGGCAAAATTGCTAAATCTCATTAGTAGATTCAACGTTACTAAGAATGTGAATTCTCTCATGGTCAGTTTGTGAATGATACAATTTTGGGAAACTCGGCTCACATTTAGGAAGCTAGAATGTTGAATAAAATACTAGATTGGTACCAATGTGCTTCGGGTTAAGAGATTAACCTCTTGAAATCTAACATTTTCTTCCTCCACACTTCGCTCCGCAGACAAAATAAGATTAAGCAAATTATTGGTTTTTCTTTAAGTTCTCTTCGTATTAAATACTTGGGAATCCCTCTCATTGATGGCCAGTCCAAAAAAGAATTTTGGGACAATATGACCACAACCTTCCAAAATAAACTCGCTTCTTGGAAAGGAAAATGACTCTCTTGGGTAGGAAAAAATCTTTTAATTCAAGTTGTTCTTCAAGCAATACTAGTCTACATGATGCCAGTCTCGGAAGCTCCTGTCAATGTTAGAGACAAATTAACTAACACTATTAAAAATATATACAGAATGATCCTTCTGAGTCTAAGGAAATGGCTTTAATGAAATGGGAAGAGGTTTGTTTGCCTAAATCAAAAGGCGAGGCTAGAATCATAAATTTGTCCAAGATGAATGAAGCTCTGGGAGCAAAACTCTATGGAGAATCTATTAGGAGACAACACTTGGAACATCTTGATCTAAAGCAAGTATCTTGATAATGTTGATGATCCTACCTGCGTTTGACTACTGAGATGTGGATGAATGGGTCTCATACCTGGAATTTCTTGGGGAAATGTAGAGACCTCATTTCTAACTCCCTCTGTTGGGATATTAAAAATGGTAGATTTGTTAACTTCTAGAAGGATGCTTGGTCTAGTGTGTGTCCTCTCTGCACTCATCCATCCTTCAATACTTTAGAAGAGTACTTTTCAAACCTATGGAGACCCTTAGTTTGTAATTACTTGGTTGAAATGCAAAATGTATGAGGCCCTCAGAGAAGATGGAAAAACCCAAGTCTTTCAACAACCATCCATTCCTCTGATCTATTTATTTCTTTCAACTTAATCCTAAACTCTCACCATATCAGTAGCTCAAAGGAGATTGATGGCTTAAAATGGAATGGAGATACTCTAACACTTTTTCAATGAAATAAGACTATATTAAGTTAATATATTACATTAATTCCCCATAATGGCTTGTGGAAAAAGTATGGATCCCTCGCGAACTTCCTAAAGCAAATGTAAATTTGTGGTTTACCATGAAGAAGAAATCTATTTTCTATGACAGACTACAAAATATTGGTTTTCAAGGGCCCTCTTGGTACATCTTCTATAAGAATAATTCTAAAACCCCAAACCACGTCCTCCATTGCAATTTTTCTTGGATAATTTGGTCTTGGTTCTTTAAGAAAATGAACAGATTTTGGGTAGCATCTGGTTCTATTCAGGGACTTTCGATTAACTGGACAGAAGAGGGTGAGGACCAAGTAAGTAGTATTGGGCTTTGGCCCCGTCATTGATGATTTGGAGCCATGGAAAGAAAGGAACAATAGATTATTTAGGAACTTGTCCCTCTCTAAAGAAATCCTTACTCTTAAAATCGAGGCACTCCTTCAAGAGGTTTTTATTGCTAAAGTTTTGCCTCCAAAAGTGAAAATCACAATAGAGGAATTTCATATTATCTTAAAATGGCATCTATTAAAAAACAAATTTAACCTCCCTTCTCAAAACAACAAAGGTTAATGGCCTCTTGGAAGCCCCCGAGCAACAATTATGTCAAGCTAAATTTTGATAGGGCATCCAAGGTAATTCAGGTCTTTCTGGAGGTGGAGGCATCTTCAAAGAAATTTGGGACAAGTGCTATCATGTTATGCCTTCAACATTCCATGGTCTTCAAACAATTCGACTAAAGCTCTTACTCTTCTCAGAGGTTTGAGATCTG
Source organism: Torreya grandis (assembly GCA_037957365.1). Taxonomy (NCBI): domain Eukaryota; kingdom Viridiplantae; phylum Streptophyta; class Pinopsida; order Cupressales; family Taxaceae; genus Torreya; species Torreya grandis. The sequence continues at coordinate 435,899 of JARHVA010002228.1, forward strand.
CTATGGAATCCAATTTTAGGGAATTACTTGTGGAAGGCAATTCTCTCTTGATCATCAATGTTGTTAAGTCAAGAAGATTTGATCACTAGCAACTCAATTCAACCATTCAAGATATCCTCCATGCCAATCCTTTTTTTAAGATATTTCTTTCTCCCACAACTATTGTGAGACTAACTCTCCAATGGATTTCTTGGCTAACTTTGGAGATCTTCACCTTCCTCCTAATGAAGATTGGCAATGTGTAGGCCCCCTTCTTTGGGAAGTATGCATAGAATTGATCAAAAAAGACTTGACCCACTTATAACTTATTTGATCAAATTGTGGTCATAGGAATTAGTGATTTGGCTTTCAGAGAGTTTGTTGTAGTCTCAGATTTTCTTCCTTGTCTTGGCTTTTTTGATCGTTTGTGTTTAAGATTCTTGAAGAAGCCATGGATTTTGTCTTGGATTCACTCATCGTCGAAGTTTTTAGGGTAGAGGTCTTGGTCCAGTGCTTGAAGGACGTTCTGGTGGCCCTGGTGCTTGAAGAATGTTTTGGAAATTCATGACCAAGGCTTCTGGTGGTGGAATTTTCTTGCATTCTATGATTTGTTCCATGTTGGTGCTTCCTTCTTGCACTCCTACATAGCTTCGGGAAGTGTATTCTACTTTTTGTTTGTGGTTTTTCTTTGTGAAGCTTTTAGGCTTTTGTTCTTTGGTCTTCTCTCTTGTATCTGGGTGGTTGGCTTTGTGGCTACTTGGCTTTATGCGCATCTGCTTTGGTTCTCCTAGAGACATCCTTTATTTTTCTTGATTTGATCTGCTAGTCAGATTCTCTTGTACCACAGGGTAAAGGCCTCTTTTCCCTTATTATTCTCTATTAGAAAAAAAAAAAACACGTTTCTAAAAGGGGGCCCTTCTATATGACCATGCCTAGCACGAACATTCAAGACACATTTGAATCAAATTAAATAGGGCCCTAAGCATTTTTCAAAATGCACTTTGTATCTTGATGCAAATTTTGAAGGAGTGTTATAAATGGATTTCAACCCCCGTGATCATACAAGGGTAGCCCCATTAAGTAAGACAGTGAATTTAAAACTTGAAGGGAGACCAATGAACTGAATCCAACACTTTTAAACAAGTGACCACCAAAAATACCACCATAAATATGCCTTAGCTATTAGATGGCAACACCATTGAGTTAAATGTGACACAAGATCTGCAAATCATGAGCCTTTTTACGAATCTCTTCGATCAAAGATTCTAGAACCTTGAGCAAGTTATCTCGGCTTGATGGCTTAACCATGGCAACATCCAAGATCATTATATCCACCGCTGCCTTTATATCTCTAAAACTTATATTTGTTTCTCTTCTGTGTAGACCCCTGATTTTGGTAGAGGCCTTCTATTTGCAATGTTATTAATGTGTTTTTGTGCATATGGATCATTGGTTCAGATTAGGCTCTTATTGGTGCATTTTACTATGTGTTGGATCCCATAAAGCCCTCCCTTGCCTTAGGTTTTCCTTACAACTTTACTTTTTGTTCACTTTAAGCCAATGATAATACTTTGGGTCAAAGATAATACCTAGCTAAGTATGTTGTAAAGTTACATTCATATGTAGATGATCTTATTCTAATTGCAAAAATAGCCCATAGTTTGAGAGAACATTTGAATGCTCTAGAGTTCTTCTGCCAAAAGGTGGGAATGCAAGTGAATACTAGCAAAACAAAAGTCATGATTTTTTCTCTATGGAGCAAAAATAAACAAATTGAGTTCCTTTTCGAAGGAAGCCCATTAGAAGTAGTGGAAGAATACAAGTTTCTCAGGCTTGACTTTCACAACAAGCTTAGTTGGAAGACTAGTGAGGCAAAAAGAATTCAAGGGGGGTGGAAGGCATTATACTCACTGCAAAACGGGTGTAAGAATGCAGAATTATGGAATTGTAAAACCAAGAGAACCTTGTTCAACCTACTTGTCACACCAATGGTCCTATATGGATGTGAAGTTTGGGGCAGCAATATGCTTGACCTAAATTGGAGACAAATATAGAGAACTCAAAAGCATTTAATCATTAGTAGCCTCATAGTCAAAGCTTCAATTCCATATGAGATTCTATTAGCCAAAGCAACTACTTTTCCATTGGAAGCATCGACAATGACTTTGACATTAAGTTATTTAAAAACAACACGAAGTATAGAGAATCATCAATGGCCCAAAATGGTAATAGAAGAGCTAAGCAAAATAAAAAACATGTGGATGAAATAAAACAATAAATGGTGAGTAAATGGGCCATCAACATGCAAGAATGTCCAAACACCAATGAAAAAATAAAAAAAATATGTGAATGAAATTCAGGGCAGCCATGTGGACAAAGCAGTTAGGACGGAAAAAAGCATACAACATCAAAAAGTTTAATCCCACATGGGAGCACAAAGAAAAGACATACATAGGTGCAGAAATCAAATGGAAAGTAAAGATATTGATTGCATCGCTGACTAGCTCACATCGTCTTAGGTGTGAAACAGGTAGATAGACAGTGCCCAAGGAAGAATGGGAAATGAGAACATGTTTATTTTGTGAAAAATGAGTATTGGAGACAATGGCACTTCATTATGAAGTGTGCAACCCATAATGGCATCCATATCAAGTACAAAGACAGCTTGAGGGTTGACAACTTAACTAACTTGTTTGAAGAGGAAATGTTAAATAGAACAATAAGTTTTCTAATCAAGATTCATAGTAAAAGAGTTAGCATCAAGAAGGGATTAAAAATTTTGCATGATTAGTAGGGCAGCCCTTATGTCAAGAGGTTTTGTTAACACAGAACAACTTTGTTGCAACTCTTGGTCCCATAAACTACTTGGTCTTGTGGACGTTATTAATAACTTTCGTTCATTCATTCATTCAATCATGAATGGTTGAAAACCTACAAATCTACTATTTATTTTCCTTGATACAACCCCGAATGTTTCTGGAATGTCCAAAACATTGTTTTAGGGTTTCTCTCTCCATTATCAAACCAATATAATACCAATACAATATTGTTCATATCTTTGTGGGTACATTGTCCCCCTTTCATAATTTACATATTTTATTGTGCCCTGATTGTTGTCTTTTTCGCTTCCACAATGTCGGCTTGCGAGCTTTGATGTCTAAGTGGAAGGAGCATAATGTAGAGGTTTTCAAAAGTTTCTCTTTTCCTCCTCTCCAAAACCCCATAAATGATGAATTTGATAAATACATATATGCACAAGCACCCTAATACATTTATATCAAGCTATGTCAATCAAATCATATCACAATTATAAGGAATACATCCAGATATCACATATATTGATTTCCTTTTATTGCAATGAAGAATTATTGTTGCATACTTGTACCAAAAGGACTAATGAAAGAGCATATAGAATCTTCCTAGTTGTTTGCATCTCGTATCATAGGGATAAGGGATGGGACTATTATATACATGGAACTAATTGTTGACATGCATGATTGTCAATTGCCACCCTGTCAAAAAGTAGGGAGCTAACTGAGACGAGTCCCTAAAAACAAAACCAACTTTTTGATGTCCTAGTAAGGTCTCATGGCATATATTAGGGCTTGATCAAAGAAGAAATAATTATGGTAGTTGTGCCCATCAATTTGGTAATCCAAGAGAGATTTCTTGCAAGCAACCGTTGAAGGCATCCATATAGTTTCAGCCCAATCTGACCTGTTCTTCCACTATCGGGATAAGACTGTTATTATCGAGAAAGACTGCCACTATCGGAACATTTTGGTATTGGTCTGCCGTTATTGGAACATTCCGATTCTGGTCTGCCACTATTGGAACATTTCGACACTGGTCTATCACTATCGAAACATTGCTATACTAGTCCTATCATCAGATCTCTGTAATATTTAAAGTTCTGCACTGTCTTAGGACTTGTTTCTCAATATTTTCAGTCACTGCCAGCATATAGGTGAGTGAGAAATCGGGTATTTATCTATAAACCCCCTTTCTCAATTATCAATCGTTCAAGGTGCTTTCATTCAATATCCCCCAGCATGTGGGTAGGTCTTTATTTACTGTATATAGATCAGATTTGTTTATGTGCATCATGTTCATGGATTAGTGTCCTTTTACTTAGTGTAATATCCATTTGCACTTTTCCATTAAAACACGCGATGCTTGTTGCCAACATTAAAAATAAGGTTTTTCGAAGTGAAGAGCCTACGAAACAGCTAGCCCTCTTTCCTCTTTTGTATCCTTCACATCAAACAAAATAACACTGACGGCTCTAAAAATGTGGCAACCAAATTCCGCAAAAATATTAGCAATTTCGTACAACAGACAATGTCTGAAGCCCAACTACAAATTATAGAGATAAAATCTTGGCAATAACCTCCTAATCAGGCTGTGCAGCTTGACAGTGTTAAGAAAAGTTCTCACAGAGCTTCGATAGAAATGATATTTGTATAAAGGTATTAAAATATATGGATCCATGGTTTCTTGTTAAATGGATCCAAAACTTGGTATGCTCCTTTAAGGTATGATACCATGCGTTACAGAATTCTATTTAATCTCATAAATGGACTGCTACAAAGGCAAGCTTCATGATTTCTTTAGGTGTCTTTGCTGTCCAAAACCTCAACGCATCTATGAGGACCACTTATTTAGGTTATGGGAAAGGAAGATCATGATGCACACGATTGCCGGAACTGTAACAATGTTACTATTATGTTTGCCCTACATCCAGACGAATGCATCTCTCAAATTCTGACCTGAAATTGACCGCCTGCTAAAAAGTTCTATTATATCTGGTGATCTGCATTTTCGATGGATCCGTCTATATTCTAAAATATTTTCAGCTATTTTGACCTGAAATCTTTTCAACAATATTCGTTTCAAACTACACCTTAAGCTTCATCATTGTCCACATCTCTCTTCAGCTTTGATCTGCGTGAGGATGTCTCCATTTTAGCAGGTTTTACATCTTTTCCTATCCATAAATTGCATGTATTGTATCTGTTTAGGTGTTTCTGGATCTCTCAATGTCTTCAACCCCCTATGCTCACAACTGTTTATTCCATTTTAATGCATCTTACTAGCATCTGCTAGCCTCATCTCATGTCCACGATGTCCAAGTCTTTATTATTGACCATCTAGTTTTCTTTGCATCGCACACATGCTGCTGTGAAACTTCTTTATGCCCTTCATGGTCTCTTATAATTTTGGACCATATGCCATTGCCATTTGATTGGAAATTTTATACAAAAGATTGCAATGTCTGATGTGATATGTTGATCACATGAAAAGAAGCTTAAATATTTAGTAATCTTTTCACACAGTGATTATAAGTTCCCATGCTATGAAGGATGAAATTATATTGAAACCAACCAACATGATGCAGATGCGCCAAACTTCTTTATTAGTTGTTCTAAAAGCTAATACCTTCTGGTTGCAAATACAAAATTTTGCTTAAATATGTGATCAAAGGTAAGTAACTTGGAGACCTTGATATATCACCATTGTTTTTTATTAACAATAGTCGATCTATAGCACTCAACTATATTCTAGACTAGTCAGGCTTAGTTGTCATGAATGCCATTGTGCAAGGGAATTCCTCTCAATTAAGAGTGAATCGTGATCTGTCTCTTCTTTAACATTTCTTTTATTTCATCGTCTTCCTATAAATAAACATATGCTTGTAGAACCAATTTTGAGATAAGAATAAGTTGCTAGCATTGTATGTTAATATACCATAATAAGACAATTGCATTAGTAAAGGAATGAATATTTTCATTAAGTTTGATGTACTAAGTTTGAGAGAGTTAAAAATTCTTGTGGATAGTTAACGCCTAGACCATTGTGGCCAACCATCCACCACCTCTTCTAGTTCCCAAGGCTCTATCATCATCAAGCCTATTGTCATAATTTATTAGAGTCGAGGATGAATTTGGACACCATGTACATACTGACTATACCTTCTTTATTAGATGTAGTTCTTAAGGACAATACCTTCCATTTGCAAATGCAAAATTTCGCTTAAATGAGTGATCAGAGGGAACTAACTTGGAGACCTTGAGATATCACTGTTGTTTATTATTAACGACCATCGATCTATAGCACTCGACTATATTCTAGACTAGTCAGACATAGTCATCATGAGCACCATTGTGTAAGGAAATTCCTCTCGATAAACAATGATTTGTCTCTTCTTTTTAAATATTTCTTTTTATTTCATCATTTTCGTATAGCTAAATAGATGATTGCAGAGCCAATTTGAGATAAGAATAAGTTGCCATCAATGTATATTAATATACCATAATACAAAAATGGTATTAATAAAGGAATGAATAATTTCATTTAGCATGATGTATTAAGTATGAGAAATAACATTTACTTATGTGGATAGTTGATACCTTGACCGTTGTGGCCAACCATCCACTTACTCCTCTTAATTCTTATATGTGCATGTTGTATTGAGTTTTTCCCAAGGCTCCATCATCATCGAGCCTATTATCATATCTTATGTGAGTCAAGCCTGAATTTGGACACCATGTACATACTGACTATAACCACCAACGATGTGATGACTTTGTATGAATTCTCAAGGAATAGTTTGTTCACTCAATCTTGTTTCTAATTTATACCTACACATTTGGCATCGTTATTGCTTCATGCCCCAACTGAATGTGTGAATCCATGGTGTAGTCACCCACCATTGTCATCATATGTATGCATTTGGTGTAGTCATGGTAGGGGATCCCAGTGAAGGGACCCCCTTGGCCATGTAGCCAAAGTCACCCAAGGGTCAACAACCCTTTCTTTAATATTAATTTCCATGCCTTAATGGCTTCTACATTTACAATATGACTCACTACTCTACCTCTCTCCCTCTAAGCCTCTTTGGACTTTTACAATATCATTCTCTCAATTGCAGACTATGCAACCTCATCTTCTTGTGGCCCTCTCTCTGTTCTTTAGCCTCCTCTTTTTTGTTATGTGGCCCCTCCTTTTTATTGAGTTATGGCCCTCCTTTATTTCACTTATTCAAACACTTTTATTCCTTGGAGACTCTTCAACTTCTGCTCTCAACCACTATAACTTCCCAATAAGCATTTGTGGCCTCGTTGATCTTGAAACAATTGCCACACCCATTACCATTACCGAGAATCCTGCAGAACATGTGAAAACACGTCATGGGTCTTCAAACACAAACAATGGCCCACACAGGGGACCAACTACCCTTTGATCACTGCCAAATGAAATCTTTGATCAAGAGCTTCCCCACGTGACTGACAACGGCCCATTTGGTGATCTCTTGTAGAAGATATGGTCACTCGAAATCTGCTAAGTCACTTGCCCTGCGAATTTGTGCTTTTGTGAACTATGGCCTCTGTGAACTGTCAAGATTGTGACATGTCTTGTTGCTTGTCCCCAATGGGCTTTTATCCTGCCATGGCCTCTATGTGTCCTATGGACCCATGACATTATGCATTTCACTTAATGTTCATGCATGCATCCACCTTCTTTACCATGGCCTCCACTCTTCATGGACCCATTGGAGTTATAAACTCCACTTGAAGATTGTCATGCATCTACATTCTGAAGATTATTAATTCCACTTAATGCTCACACACGCGTCCACTCCTACTATGGCCTCCACCTTTGACCTGTGACCTTTATGAGAACAGGGCATAATTGTAAAACATGTCACAATCCCGGACTCAGACGATCTTCGTCTAACCTTTGCGGGCACCGGGAACTCTGTGGGATTCCTACAAGGCCATGGATCCATTGCAATATCCATTATAATTTAGGATACTCGTCGAGTTCACTGTGAACAAAGTACTTAACTCCTCCATGATATCCATTAATCATTGCGATTGCGTGAACACTTAAAAGACTATGTGACTACCGTGACCTGTAACATGAACCCAATGTGGCCAATTTAGACTGTGATTGCCAATAAACTTGTGACACAACGCTAGGAACCCCGTGAACTCGTAATTTTGTCTTTGCAACTCCGTGATCCTCATAAGCTTGCCTTTGTGACTCTGTTAAGCTCAAAATTTGTTCTAAGAACTTCTAACCAAAATTCCTACCATGTTTTTTGTGATGCAAGATTGCTTCTTCACCTTGGATACTCATGCATCAGCGTTGAAATAACATCAACTTGTTCACCTACACTCTAGACCCTCCCTATCATCGTCAAGGAGAAAAAAAAGAACAAAATGGAAAAATCACCTTGATGGAAAGTTGCCATAAATGGATTCATTCTCAAGCAAGCAAAAGACATTGATTACACAACCTAATCAGTGATAACTAATATGTAATGAATATGTCCATTGGTTTATGGAGAATTTGCCAAGATTTCTAGCACATCAATACATAGAAATGCAAAATATTAGAGGATTGCCAGCTAGAGGCTAAACAACAACACAAGGCAACATTACAAAGATTGATTGCAAAAAGAGAGTACCAAACTCATGTCATAAGCATTAATTATTTTTGCCTATAAATTTCATAAGAACTTAAAGATATGAATTGTGAGAAAGAGTTTGGGGAGGAGTGTGGCCATTAAAAGGTCCACTGTCATGTCCCTCTTTTGATAGGGACATCATAAAAGACCCTTAGCCTTAACTTCTTCCCGGTGGCTAAGGACAAGCATGAAGAGAAGAGTATTGAATGTTTTGATTGAATATTTGTAAAAAAGTACCTTTTTGGAAGTTACTTTATGTTTCTTATTTCACCTAAAGAGGGGACCTTTAAGGGTCATGAAGGCTTAAGTGATTTTAAGAAATGATCATAAGAAAAAGTCTTTTAAATTATTTAAGTTACCCTCCCTTCCTCTTTTGGGCGCCACACTTGGAGGGCTATAAAGGTGAAAGAGAAATCATTTGGAGAGATTATGTTATAATTTGATATTCAATCATTGGTCTATTAACATGAAAATGCTAAGCCATTTGCTTTGAAAACGAAACCCTTCAAGCAAAAGAGTTAGAGGACGCAAACCTTCTTTCTTCATCGAGATAGCTTTCTTTAGAGATTGCCACTGAAGTCATCAATTCCTACAGCAGTGTTTTAATTTTTAAACACCAATTTTTATATTTTTAAGTGGGCAACTTGCTTTTGAGGAGTAGCAACTTGTTTTGTGGGTGAATTCTCATGTTCTTGGGGGTTTTTGTTCCCTGAGAACAATTCTGGAATTTATTCTATTTTTTTGCATAGTGGTGACTTGCTTTGGAGGAGGTTTGGACCTCGTTTGAAGATCAATTTGTTTTGGATTAAATTCTGTAAATTTCCCATAATATTCCAACTTGGGCAATTGGGTTTATGGGCTTTTTAACCACAAATGCATTTAAAAAGTTCTCTAAAAATTTTGCTTTTCATTTCAATAATATTTGTGTAAATTATTGAGGGTTTCATGAGATTTGTTGCATGATAAATCAGCTGTAATTTTCAGTTCAATATTTCAGTCAAGGGCGCCTAGGTTTTTGACGAATAATTCCACTTTTGAAGGGCCATAACTTCTTGTTTAGATCAGTCCATGATTGCTTAGGGTTTGATATATTTTTGAGCTATTTTTTAAAGTGTTTAGGTAGCTAGAGTTTGCTGCTACAAAAATCAAAATTTTCCATTTTGAAGTAGGGTTTTCAAATAATTCCAATATTCAACAAATCGTCCTATATTGGGACATTTCAAAGTAATCAGAGCCAAATCTTGGCTAGTTGTGGGGTTTCAAACTGACACATGCAAGAGGGTGATAGAGATTAAATATTATTGAGGAGCAAGAAGTGGGAGAAATTCCACAAACAGAAGATATGTCTCACTTGGATCAGCCAAGGGATGAAGCAGAAAACAAAGAAGAAAGGCTTGATGGGTACACACAGACCCAAGAACAAATGACCGCTATGATGTTAGAATTTGTTCGTACTATGAAGAAAATGAAGGGTGACAAACCATCCAATGGGGATGGTAGTGCTTCTAGAAGTCACAACTTTACGGATCAGCCTTCTAAGGATGTTGGAGGAGCTTCAGGTAGGCCTAACCAGCCTACTTTATTTCAAGATGAGATGGTTATTCCAGATGGGGATGCACAACCCACATTGAGGAAAAATTTGTTGAGAGATTATGATGAATACATGACATATCCAACGCCTTTTAAGGATCAAATAGATTTTTCGGCTTTCACTTCATGGAAGCATGGCCAAATGGGAGGCAATGGGGCTGGCCAAAAGCACAAGGGCAGCCAAGGAGGACTCCACCATGCTTTGGGAAAGCTTTCACTCTCAAATTTTAATGATTCCCCCAAAAGTTCAACAAGGGCTTGGATCCAAAAGGTGGATACATATTTTTCTCTAAGGCCTATGTTAGAAAAAGAGGCCATTCAATTTGCTACTTTGCACTAGGAAGGGGCTGCCCATGAATGGTGGTATCACAGTTTGGTTACTCAACGACACTAACTAATTTCATCTTATGAAGAATTTAGTAAGAGGATTATTGAAAGATTTGATAGGGCTGATCCAGAATTACATTTTAGAGAGTTGGCACAAGTAAAACAGAAGGATACTATAGAAGATTATGTGACTAAATTTTAGAGGCTTTCAGTCATGGTGACAGATGTTTCAAAGAGAAGGTTAGTGGTTCTTTTCATGGAGGGCTTGGCTGATTCTATTAGGGATTTGGTCAAGGCTTTTGACCCTTCTACTCTCCAAGGAGCCATTCAAAAGCCCCTTGATATTGAGTCCTCGACACCACAAGGTAAAATTCTGCCCTTTAATTTACAAAAAAACTAACTCTTTCAAGCCTTATGGATGGCCTAAGAACAACAAATGGAGGCAGCCAAGGAGCATCACTTTTGGGTCACCTAGATCAGCGCCTTTGGGGCAATTTGATAGGCCCAATCAGCATGGTTTGGGACAGTTTGGAAGGCCAAACCAGCAGGGTTTGGGGCAGCAAAGAAAGCAGCCAAGAGGGAATTTTGAGACAAGAAACGAATTAAGAAGGAAGAAGTTGTGCTTTGATTGCAAAAACCCTTGGACACTGGGTCATCGTTGTCATGGGAAGGGTCAAGTGCACTACATTGAAGTGCATGCGGATGAAGAAGATGAGGACGAATAAGGGGAAGCTACCTATGATGAAGAGCATTTGAAAATCCTTGGTGGAAAAGACTTGGAGGGCACCTTTGCTTCCTTATCAAGGACCCCTAAGTACTATCCATTTCGTGTGAAGGGTAGTTTGAAAGGTAAGGATGTCACTATTCTTATTGATAGTGGAGCTACTCATAATTTCATTGATAAAAAATTAGTGGCTTTGTGTGGATTACAATCTATTGAATTTAATAGTTTTTGTGTGACTATAGCAGATGGCTTCACCATCCCTTGTACCACTAAAATCCCCAAGTTGAGCATAATGATGGGAACACATCTCATTGAAGATGATTTTTATGTGGTTGGTATTGAGGAAACCAACCTAGTGCTTGGTATACAATGGTTGCGCTCTCTTGGAGAGTACACCCAAAATTACCAAGCAATAGAGCTCAAATTTGATGCCAATGGGAAAGAAGTGATTTTACATGGTTTGCATGATATGGCACCCAAGGGGGCAATGTCCAAGAGGATGGAGAGCATAATGCATAGAGGATTTCTGGTAGGGGCAACACGACAAATGGATTTTTATGAGTTGGAACAGCCAACTCTCATGAAATAAATGAGTCACATACATGGCATGTTGGGTGAAGAAAAAGTGGGGAAAAGTTAACCATACAAAAAAATCAATGATGGGGGCATAGAGCAACCTCTAAGGTATGAAAAGAACTTTCAAATTCTTCTTTGCATGAGCTGGTTTCTAAGGCATATTAAAATGTGGCTTCTAAGGCATGCTACAATGAACAAAGTTTTGTTGAAGGGAGACAATTTTACTTTGCTAGCAAGGTATGAAAATAATTATTTAATCCTTTTTTCTCAAAGCCCTACAAATTCTGAAAATATATGCTTAAAATTGGTGTTGTGGAGGAGCAAAATTCCATTTATGAAAAGAATAAGGAATTTTGAAAAATGCATGGGAAAGAAATTGCAAATGCACTCGGAATATTTTGAGTTTTTTGTCATTTTAGCCTAGTATACACTCTGGAAATGTGGTGAACAAAGTGTCAACTCAACTTGATAAACACACCCCAAGGGTTGAAACCAAGAGGACGCTTGGTGTTGATAGTAATGAAGAGGTGAATGAGCAACTTCAACAGAACATATGCCCATGGAACAAGATAAAAAAGAACAATGTACAGCACCCTATAAAGTCTGAAATCACAAAAAAGTGTAGGATTTTCCTTGGTGACAAAGGTCCAATTGATGCATCACTCCTCCAAGGTATGCAACTTTCATGTTTGTGGGACTCAACATATGCTTCCAAGACCATCAAGGTATATATATATAAAGGGCAACACTTTTAACATTTTCCAATTCTAATTTTTTTTGCTCGCTTATGTCCATAGTGTTTCTTTTATGTGGCATAGACATGAAGGGGTTGTTGGAAACCAAATTGGTGATGGATGGGTTTGCTCCAATGAATATTTGGAGGGTTGTCGAAAGTCAAATCAGCCCACATAACAAATGGTTCAGGTTTATAAAAGAGTTGGTTCGTTCCAAGACAAGAATACAAGTGAATTTATGGGCCAAAGGTGGAGTTACCACTTCCACATATGAGTTTCCAGCCTTTGGGAGATTCAAATTTGAGAGTTTGGAGGGTGGAATCAAGGGTATATGCAGCTGTTATGAGTTGCATAAGATAGAACACACTTGGGGCAGCGAAGTGTTAAAAATAAAAATTATTTTTAGAGTGGATAAAGAGGATGCTAGGGGCTGCACCATGCATAGCAATGAGGAGTTTGCAGCCATACCCCATAAAGGAGGCATTGCCAAAAATACAAAGGTGAAAGTGAAGATAATTTTTTGGACTAATGTGTTTGCTTCTTGTGCAGGTGTTGATACAAGGGCAATCAAGGCTCTAATACTTAAAGGCCACCTTGCTGGAATACAAATTTTCAGCCACCTTTGTGATGCCAACTTTGAATATTCTTTGTTTTCAGCATCTTATGGGCATTTTCAAAATACTTGGGCTCAAGGATAAGAAGTGAAAAGATGAGGTGTTACTGTTTTTTTTATTTTCAGCTTGTTTAAGCAACAAGGGAACTTCATCTACAGCTGTAGAAGGCTTCATCAAGAGGGGTCTTTCCATTGGGAAGGGCCTACGTTCGAGTTTTACAAAAAACCCAAGGTGGAGATAGCACTTTGGTTACTTCTATTGCTTAAAGACAAGCAATTTTTGACAGGGAGGATTGTCATGTCCCTATTTTGATAAGGACATCATGGAACACCCTTAGCCTTAACTTCTTCTTGAGGGCTAAGGGACAAGCATGGAGAGAAAAGAGTATTGAGTGTTTTGATTGTATATTTGTAAAAGAGTACATTTTTGGAAGTTACTTTATGTTTCTTATTTCACTTAAAGAAGAGACCTTTAAGGGTCACAAAGGCTTAAGTCATTTTAAGAAAAGATCATAACAAAAAGGTCTTTTAAATAATTTAAGTTACCCTCCCTTCCTCTTTTGGGTGCCACACTTGTAGAGCTATAAGGTAAAAGAGGAATTATTTGGAGAAATTATGTTAAGCTTTGATATTCAATCATTGGTCTATTAGCACGAAAATGCTAAGTCATTTGCTTTGAAGACGAAACCCTTCAAGGAAAAGAGTTAAGAGGACGCAAATCCTCTTTCTTCATCAAGGTAGCTTCATTTAGAGGTTGCCATTAGAGTCATCAATTCCTACAAGGGTGTTTTAAACACCAATTTTGCTATTTGCAAGTGGGTGGCTTGTTTTTGGGGAGTGGCGACTTGTTTTGTGGGTAAATTCTCATGTTTTTTGGAGGGTTTTGTGCCCTAAGGACAATTCTGGAATTTATTCTATTTTTCTGAATAGTGACGACTTGCTTTGGAGGAGGTTTGGACCTTGTTCGAAGGTCAATTTGTCTTGGATAAAATTATGTAAATTTCTTATAATATTTCAGCTTGGGTGATTGGGCTTTTTAGCCACAAATACATTCATAAAATTCTCTAAAACTTCTGCCATTCATTTCAATAATATTTGTGCAAATTATTGAGGGTTTCATGAGATTTGTTGCATGCTAAATCAGCTGTAATTTTCAGGTTAATATTTTAGTCAAGGGCACCTAGGGTTTTGAGGAATAATTCCACTTTTGAAGGGAAATAACTTCTTGTTTGGATCAGCTGATGATTGCTTAGGGTTTAATATATTGTTGAGCTATTTTTTAAGGTGTTTTGGCAGCTAGGGTTTGCTGCTACAAAAAACAGAATTTTCCATTTTAAGGTAGGGTTTTTAAATAATTTCAATATTCAGCAAATCGTCCTATTTTGGGATATTTCATCCACAAAATTTGCTGACACACGAAACAAAAAATTTTGAAGACTATAAAGGACCCACACAATACAATTACAAAAGAAAACATTTGGGAGATCACACCGACCAAGAGAGAGTTTAGGGTCAAGGTAATAGCACTGGAAGGCCACTTATAGAAGAAACTTAACCCTTGTCATCACAACATGATAGGTGGACCAATTGTAGGAAAACTTAACGCTTGTTAGCACGACATGTGTGGTGGACCCCTCCGTGGAAATTGATGACAAGGAAGTGGGTTATGACACGATTTGAAATAAAGTAACGAATGAAGGCAATGAAGGTGGGGTTACAAGAGGTAACCCATAGGCTGCCGAAGCAAGTATTGGCTTGAGCGTGATAGCTACGGGAAGTGGGTTTGGGAAGATAGGGATAGGTGGTGCAAAGAAGAGCACATTGGACTTTGTTCATCAATCTTTTAGGTTGAGAGGATACCAACACTAGTACAAGCTGTATATACCTATATTTTTCAACCACTGACTGTTTATTTTGCAAGACTCATCGACGCATCTTTCTCCTTGAGTACACATCCTACGCGGTGCACCAAGATTGGGGTTGGGTCGGCTTGTGGTACTTTATGAGAGATTGTCAAACGATTGCCTATTATACCTATTTCCACTCGTTATCTTGCTATTTGGTCATTCAAATCTCCTTTGGTGCTATTTGGTCATTCAAATCTCCTTTGGTGATCTTGGCTATTTGGCCATCTTCATTTAACTGATGTTGGTGTACCCTTCCATAGCTCATAAGGTGTTTTGCTATTGTTTACTCTAATTTGCCCTCTATTCAAAATGTAGACTGCGGTGTTAACTACCTCTCTCCAAAAATAATTTGATAGCTCAGATTCGTTCAACATTGTCCGTGCCATCTCTTGAACAATTCGATTATTCCTTTCTACAACCTTTTGTTGTGGAGTTCTTGTAGCTGAGAAGTGTCTTTTTATACCATGATGCTCACAAAATTCTTCAAATTCATTTGAGAGGAATTCACCTCCCCGATCTGATCTCAAACAATTGATCTTTGAATCGGTTTCATTTTCAACCAAGGCTTTAAAAGCTTTAAATTTCTCAAATGCCTCAGATTTTTCTTTTAGAAAAGTGACCAATGTCATTCTCGACTAATCATTAATGAGCAATATGAAATAATTGTCACCTTGTATGTTTTGTATTCTTGTAGGCCCACAGAAGTCTGTATGGATTAGTTCCAATGGCTTAGTTGTTGAGTACTTCTTTGATTTGAAACTCGCCCTTGTTTGTTTCCCATGTTAATATTGTTTGCAAAGAGTATTTGAAGGTTTTGTAATTTTTGTCATATCTCTTACAGCTTGTTTGGTGCTGATTTTCACCAAATTATCAAAGTTCATATGGCCCATTCTTCTATGCTATAGCCAGCTTTCATCAATTTGACACACATAGCATTTTTTTCCCTTAACTTCATTGAGTATATATAAGTTGTTTGTTGTTCTATTAGCATCTGCAAGTAGTTTTCTTGTATCTACCTTTCTGATCTCACACCCTTAAGCATAAAATGTGAGGATGTGTCCTTGATCACACATTTGACTAACACTTAGAAGATTATGCTTCAAGCTTTCAACATACAAAACATTTTTTGTTTTCGTCTTCCCATTGTCAAGACTAAGCGTACCTTTTCCAGCTATTCTTGTCGTAGCATTATCTCCAAATTTTACAGTGCCTTCACTTATTTCCTTCAAAGATAGAAATTTGCTCGTCTCTAGTCATGTGACTTGAGCACCCACTGTCAATGTACCATTGATGCCCTTCATCTTGGGCATGAAATGTTGTTTGCACAAGCATAGATTTCTCCTTTTCTTGATTATTTTCTTCTTGCTTCTTTTTCCAATTTTTTGTAAATTCTCTTTTCTATACGGCAGGAGCATCCACTTTTTTGTCTTGTCTAGGAGGTTCTACAAAAATACTTCTATAGAAACGTGCTATATGTCCATAGTTATTGCACTTATAACATACAACACTATTCTCTTTGTAAATTGATAAAAGGGCAAATGAGTTATAATTTCTACTTAAAAATCCATAAGCACTTCTACCATTATCCCATGCATACGTATTTCTTACACGTCTTACACTCCATTGCTTTATGCCCAAAATGATTGCATAAATAACAATAACCGTAAAAAGAACTTGGGTACTTGATCATATTAAATTGCCTTAGAGGGAATGATTTTCAAAAAAAATTAATGGGGATATAGTCACTTTTGTTGTCTTTGTGAGGAGTATTATGCTCTTTCTTCTTGTCGCTTCCACCATTCACAGACCCCTTGAGTACATTTGCGTAGCTCTTGGGCTTCTCTGCATATACTCTCTTTGGTGGTTCTATAGTTTTTAACTCTGACCTTCTTTAATGATCTTCTAGTAGCCAAGACCATGCTTAATGAATGGTGACCTTTGGCAATTTAGTATGTCACCCAACATTTTGGTACTCTTTTTAAATTTTAAACTATTTTTCCGCTGAGCAGTTGTCTTTTTCAAGTCTTTTCTCAAAACAACTACTTCATATTCTAGCTTTTTGCAATTCTCTTCAGTTTGACTCTCACCTCCTCCTCTACCCTTTTTGCTTCTTCTAGTTGAGTTTTAAGGATGATGATAGTCTTTTCTAATTCCTCAGCACTTTGTGACATTCTCTATTTCAAAACATAATCCTCTTCTTCATATTTTTGAAGCTATAATTTTTGTTTCAAATTCTTTTTCTTAAGCACCTTTATCTCACTTAAAGCACAAATGAGTCAATCTTCAAGATCTACTCCATCTTCAACATCTTCTTCCTCTCCTAAATATATATTTTATTTTCTTTGTCTTACCAAGGTGTCTTCACTTGCAAAGGCATCACTTTTTGTTTCTATTGCCATGAAAAGGGTTTCTTCTCTGTCACTGTCTAATATACTTCCATCGCTCTCCTCCGCTGAGCTACTATCCTTTTTAGAATAGAGACTAATCTTGTGTTTATCAAAAAAATTATTATATCCATTTTGTTTGTAGCTTTTTTTGTATTGATGAGGTTTGTTCTCCTTTTTCTTTTCCTCATTATGATTTTCTTTATCATCACTGTCATCCTTATGTAGACACTTAGCAACAAAATGTACTATTTTACCACAATTAAAACATTTGCAAGGTAGCTTACCTTTGTATTTGTCGGATCCTTCTTTAAGATTTCTTACGAAAAGGGCCTCCTTTACATCTATCTTGTTCATCATTGGTGCTATCGCTTGATTCAGTGTCTTTATTCTTCACTTTCTTTGAAACTTTAAAAGTTGCTTCCTCTTTTGATGGCTTCTCTTTCTTAGTTCTCATTTCATATGTCGTGAGGATCCCATGCAACTCATTTATTGTTAAAGAGTCTAGGTCCTTTATTTCTTCAATAGCGGAAACTTTTGCATCGAATTTCAAGGGAAATGACCTTAGCACTTTTTGAATGATCTTGGATTCTTCAACTTTTTCACCGAACCCTCTGATAGTGTTGACAATTTCATCCACACAAGAAAATAGCCAGCAACATTTTTCTTCATCTTCATCTTCAAACTCTCAAACTATCTTCTATGGGTTTGGAGCTTGGCCTCCTTAACTTTGTTATCAGCTTCATAGATGTTTTGAAGTTTGTCCTAGATTTCTTTTGCCGAGTCACGGTGCATTATCTTGACAAACTCCAATTCTGACAGGCCACATAAGATCGCGTTCATTGCTTTGGCATTGTTTTCACTTGCCTTCTTTTTGACTTTATCCATCGGTGGAGTTTTTGGAGTTGTATATCCAATCACAATTGATTGTCAGATATCAAAACCACGAGCCATTAGATAAGTTCGCATTCGTATGCTCCAGAATGCAGAGTTTGTTCCGTCAAACAATGAAGCTTTGTTTGTGGAAAAGCCTTCTTGACTAGCCATGTGTGCTCCTGAGATCTCCCTTCCAAAGATTAGACTATTTCTAAAAGAACTAGCTCTAATACCAATTGTTAAGCACACAACACACTGAGATGGGGGGGTGAATCAATGTGATTTAAAACTTTACATCCTTAAAATTAATGTCCACAATAAAAACATTCACATAAGATCTATCTATTAAGAAACACAAGATTTATGTGGAAAACCCTCTCTCGAGAAAAACCACAAAGAAGAGCTGCTTGGATCTTCCATCCAAATCCAGCCCAAATAATAAAATCCTTTTATCAAATTTGTAGGCACCAACCTACCGGAGACACCAATCCCCACCACCAATCACCAACTTAGCAAGAGACACCAATCTCTTTTTATGAGGCACCAACCTCCACAGAAAACAAAGTTCCACATTCAGAATGTTACATTTTCAACAGATGATGATCATTACAATTTCCTTCATACCAAATTTGCTTAGACTTAAAGGATAGAAAGACGATTTGTTTCCATACTTCCTCCAACCTCTCTACACCTCTGTTATAGCCTCTTGATGCCTCTTCATGGAGAGGGGCGACTCATCCAAGGGAGGTGTTTCTTTCAAAAGAGGTGTCCCTTTACCTTTCAGGTGGAACGACTTGTCCCCAAAGTTGGGCACCAATAATTGGGGGTCAGCCAGCCCTTGTTTATGCACAAAAACTTCTAAATGGGGCTCCATAATAAATTAATAAGTCACCTTTAATGTAATCATAATAAATTAGCACTTGACTAGCATCGTGACATTAAATCGCCTTTGACATCAACAACAATATTTCCAATAGAAACATGAACATGAATTATGTCAAATTAAACCCAATTGGGAAATAGTTTTATAGTCAAAACCTAAATTCTCAAATCCCAACAAAGGTGACATCAACAAAACCCAACTAAAGCATCCCATCAAAATTCATTTAAAATAACATTAAAAACTTCAAATGATGCTATCTTCAATTTTTATCTTTTTAGCCATCAATTTGATTGCATTAATTATAACTTTTTCTTGTCAAATGGTTTTTTTGTCTGCAAAAATTTGCCCTATTTCAACGAATCAACAACATTCTTGTCAAAGATGCTTCACAAACATGCTATCACAAGCATGCAATGATGTGCAAAGCATGCAATGATGTCCAAAGTATACAATGAAGTCCAAAGCGTGCAATGATCTTCCAACTTTGCAATGATTTTCAATGCATCAACATGCAATGGTTACACAATATACAATGTTTTTATGGGTATGTGATACTTGACACCTGTCAACCATGTGATTTATTTGCATGCTTTTGAAGTTATGCAATGCATTTTCAAGTCTTGTGCAACTTTTTTGTTTCCCTTGGTCGTGTGAGACTAAATGTGGCATCATTATTTCATTTTCAATCATTGATGTCTTTACTTTTTAGATATGATAGATTTTTATTAGATTTGGCAGATGTTTAGTACATATACATCTGCATTATTTTCACTTGGGCGAGAAGTCTTTTAAAAAAAATGGATACGACAATGTGATAAATTAACTTCACTACTTAATGATCGGATGTAGAGCAGTGGCTTGTAGTGAAATTTTGTTATAAAATCCCTTGTAATTAAACTTATTCATCAAAACATAGGCTAGTTATTAATTTCAGCTTTGTATTCTTTTCGTTGTGTGTTTAAACTTCAATCTTTTATGGCTGACTCTGCTTATTTGCTTTCAAGAGTTGCTAAACAACTTTCCAATGTAGCTAAGCGGCTTTCAAAAGTTGCTAAGAAATTTTTAAAAGTTGGCAAGCATCTCAAGTATGGCGAGAAGTCAAATTTTGACTTTGGATTCGCATGGAAGTAAGCCGGCTTCCGCTCCTTCTGGACCTTGACATACATAGAAGTGGCTTTCCTCTGGCAAATGAGTGCATCCACCAAAAAAAACACGATCACAATGGCATCTCTGTGGAACACTAGATTTTGCATGCAAAGGGAACTATGAACATTGAGGATTTGCTTGAAGGGTCACCATGTTACATCACGGAGCTCCAACACATGGTCGTGGCACCTACATTTGTATTGGCCGTCTCATTAATCTTTACAACAGGGGGTGATTCGCAGGAATTAGAATTGAGAAAGAAGTTTTTGGCACAGTATCTTCCGCATGAGCCACATATAGAGTTGATACTAGAGCTAGAGCCAAAGTTAGAAAGTACCATGGTGGCATATATGTCCCACCAAAATTTGTAGAAAAGGAAATCCACAAAGATCCTACTGATGTGACATTGTGATTTCAGTTAACAAACAACTAAAAGTCTTTGTTACTTGTTACTTAATACTTGTTTAATTTCTTTTACTAAAACTACCAGATGTAATCAATAAAGCATTATTCTCTGTTATATGCAGTGATTTATGTAGTAGCATGGTGTTGTCTGTAGTAAGCAATGGTACCACAATGTTGCAAAGCTATCATATTGTGATATATGTTGTTTGTCATAACTTTTAAGTTTTAACTTTGTCTTGGACACTTTAAATTTTTTTTTTTTTTAAATTGCCAAACGATTTCATCAAATTATAAAGATTAAGGAAGATTTGCTTTCACATCCACAATTAGTTTCAGGTAATCTTTATTTTTGCCACAACCATGAAGGCCATTTTCTTTAGATTCATCACACTAACAAATCTCTTCTTAGAACGATTTGCCAACCATTCTATAAAAAACAAATTTGGCATGTTCCTTTAAATTTTCCCTAGCCAAGGCATCTTCTCTTTGAAGAGTAGTAAGTTCCTGGATTCTTGCAACCCCTTGAGGTTGTTGGCTACATATTTTGGGCCATGAGTACTTGTTCATAATAGGCTATAATGAAACTACTAGAGTCATGGGCCATATTACAAGAAAAAAGTCAAAATCTTTGTTCCCTTTGCCAAATTGTTTGGCACAGGGGCTACTACCCTGCTTGGGTTGTTTTGAAAAGGGAGAATCCCTTGGGACTTTGCTATTGGTTGAGCTAGGATGCTTTACTGATTTTGAGGCATGTGTTGGGCTCGGTTATATTTATACCTTTGATTATTTGCGTAATAGGAACTAGGACGATTTGAAGCATATTTTCTCTTGACAATGATGAATTCATTAGAGACTCCTCTTACTAAATTTTTCATTTTGTCTGTGTCTTCTAAACATTGGAGAGCATGAGTCTTAGCTCCCTTAGGAGTAAGAG
The DNA here is from genome assembly GCA_037957365.1 of Torreya grandis. NCBI lineage: Eukaryota > Viridiplantae > Streptophyta > Pinopsida > Cupressales > Taxaceae > Torreya > Torreya grandis. The sequence goes on from JARHVA010002228.1 coordinate 457,450, forward strand.
GTTTAGAGGAGGATACGGGTGTTGTGATCCAATAAAATCCATGAGATATAAGAAAAAAGGAAATCATTTGATCTAGGGCCGAGTTTTCTTCCCTGAACATGGCTATTCTCGACTAAGGTTGTTGTGTCATTTGTTGTAGGGAGGGCATTTGCTCCCATAGGCAAGATCATTATTAAAACTTTGGGGTTGAAAGCTTTCAAATAATTCAAGAAGGCCATACCCGATAAAGGAACCTCGATGTGTATTTTTTCCCACATTTTCCTGAATTTGATGTTGAAGAATGAGTTCGATTCCATTGGGACTCTTTTGATCGCAGTCAGTTATTCCACAAGAGATAGATTGTCCCCCTTCTACTTTAATTGCTTGTGTAGAGTCCAACCAATTTCGTCCCAACTATTGATAGATCTGGGTTGCAAACCTTTGAACCAATCCATGGCCTTTCCCTTGAAAGATGTTGCAAGTAATTTGAGAGCTACATTAGGCTTGGTAATGTGGTGTATTATGGCAAAAATATTGGTTCCATCCTGAATGTGGTCTATGGGGGTAGTGAATGATCCAAATTGGATCATGAAGTGTTAGCAAGATAAGCTAACTAAGTCACTATTCTCATTGGAATTAAGAATTTAACTTGAAACAATATTTGTATCACTTGTTTTCAGTTGGTTAATTTGATTAACTATTAATAGGGTTCAAGAAGTTGTGACATCCTATGACCTCAAAACATATAGGTTTTGGTGCAGAGGATAATACAACATAGGGAAGTCATTAGAAGTACTTTTTTATTACATATTTGGATTTTTCTTCAAAAGTTATATACTTTAAAAATAAATGACACGATTTTGAGCTTCTACGAAAAATATACAGCCTTCGGAAGCTAGTATAATTTTTAGGGCTATAAAACCACCAGTTAAAGCAGGTTGCCATTACGTAATCGCCTCAATAGTTTTCCAATCTTAAGTGGCGGTTATGTAACGGCCACAACAGTTTCACAATTGTCGAGATGGTTTCCCCCAACACAAAGCAGCGGATTTGCACAAAGACAAAGAACAGGTGGAGTAATGGCTGCAAACAATGTCTCTTCTTCTTCTGAGTCTTTTTAAATACTCATTTGAGCTTCCTATGATGTGAAATTGTATAAATGTACATTTAGAGGATCATTGCAAAGCAAGTAATGGTTTCCTAGTAGTTCTTGATTGTGTTTTTTGGTGGAGTGTGACAAGTGTGAGTGAGCAAGTTGCAGAGCATTTATGGGTGTTTGGACATGTTGTAATGTAAAGCACGTTCATGAAAGCCTTGAGAAGGTATTATACTTGTAATTGCATAATGAGATAGTGGCAAGATGAGGAAATCCCTCACTCTTTAGGAGATTTCAAAAATTGGGTTTCTCTAAGTAAACCATGTTCTTCTGTTCTTGTAGTAGTTTTCTTGCTCTTATTTCATGTTAATAAGTTCCTTTCATTGTCTATTTTTACACAAATTCGTAAGCAAACATTAACCTAATCAATCAAAACTTGTTAGGAGTTATTAAGATTCATGTTGATGAGTTAAGTTAAGGAGTATCCATGCTAATTACGGATCAAATTGGTATCAAAGCTGGCTTTCGTTCCATTTTTTGTGTGGTTTGTGTGTTGTGACAATTGTGCAGATTTATGCCCATTGCTAGAGCAGCTAGTACTAGTGGAGAAGGTGTCTTGATTCCTTTGTAGTAAGACATATCCACAAAAAGGTGGAGTGGAGAAGTGAGAAACATGGCTCACGAAGATGAGAGAGTACCTCAAGATGATGAAGAGAGATTCCACAAATTGGAAGAGGATGTTACAGACATTTCTCAATCCATGATGAAGCTTGATTGGTTGGAGAAGATTATGGAGGTTCTCATAGTAAAACTGGGAGTTTCTATGGAGACTACAGAAGCAAGTGAAGAGACAAAGGCTCAAAACCATGAGGAAGAGAAGCCCCATTCCAACCAAGCTCAACCTCCATTGAAAGCAAAGGCCAAAATCGAAATTCAGCTTTATGAAGGTGAAGTAAAAGCAGAAAAAAATGATCATTGGTCAGCTCAATTAGAAGTATATTTTATTTTGCATCAAATTAGTGAAGAGTGACTAATTTCTTTTGCAAAATTGAAGCTAGCCAGTCATGCTTTAACTTGGTTTGAAAGTTATGCTTATTCCTTGGTTGTGAGAAAAATGGCCCCTATTTCAAAATGGGATAGTTTTAAGACCTTGATTAAGAGACAATTTTATCCTATCTTCTATGAAGAGGAAAGGTCTATTGCTTGACAATATTTTAAGCACCAACAAGGACAAAGTGTGCAGGATTATACAAGTGAGTTTCGCAAGAAAGTTGTCGAAATGGGAAAAGATGCATTGGATCGTGACATCCTCCTAAAGTATGTTGGAGGGCTTTATAGTTAGGAGGCCCATCTTACTTGTCAAGTCTAAGAACATAAATGAGGCATGTTCTCAAGCCCATTATCTTGAGATGGACGAGACACAATGTTTGTCTCCCTCTTCAACTTTGAAGAAGCAAGGTGGGTTCAATGCTTCTACTAAATTTTCTTAAAAAGATTGTGCAAAGCATTGTGGCCATTGTGATGTTGATGGTCATGCATATGAGACTTATTGGAAAATGCATTCATTTAAGAACAAGAAAAAGAAGGCAGAATTTATGGAAAAGAGGTTAGGTGCAGCTCCGATGTAGATGAGACGATGTTGTTTACCTCTCTTCACACAAAGGTATGTTTTGGTAGCAATGATGCTCAAGATAAAGGTGAACCTACTAAAATTTTCCATATCAAAGTTCAAATTAAGAAGGCAAATTGATTCTCTTGTTGATTCTTGCTCTCAAGCAAATTTGGTTATCAAAGAGTCGTAGAAAAACTTGGGTTGAAAATGTATAATCATCCCAATCCATTTACTCTAGAATGAGTGAAGCAACGAGTAGAAATAGAGCTAACCAAACAATGCAAAGTCATGTTTTGGAGAAATGAACATTGTATTGATGAAGATGTGGCGGACATTGTGTCTGATCATGTTTGTCATGTAGTCTTTGGCAGCCACTATATTTATGTTAGATGTGTTATTTTCATGAGAAGATCTATCCAATACCGTTTGGTCAAGGATGGGGAAAGCTACATCATCAAAGCCTATAAAAGTAAATTTAAAATCTCCTTGGTAAGTTCCACTCAAGGTAAATGTTTGCTTAATGCTAGTGGGAAGTTGGTTTTTCTTCTTTTGAAAGATAAGAAAGATAATTGAGTTGTTGAATGCATGACATATCATAGCATGTCTACGAACAAAGAGCATGAGAAACAATTATTACCAGATGATTCTCTTTCTGATATTGGTCTTTACCGACAATTAGTGATGGAAGCTAGCGATCCACACAAGGGAAATGAAAAGGTGGACGCAGAAGTTCATAATGTTGAAAAGTTCATTCGGCAAGTACACCTCCAAGCGCAAGAGAGGTTAAAGAAGTGGGGAAGGAATTTCCTCACCACATGAGTTCCTAAGCTTTTGGGGACCAAAAGCCTCCTAATTGGGGAGGTGTGATAAGCATGAGTTTCTTGATCCGAATTGGTAGCAAGATAAGCTAAGCAAGGCACTATTCCCATTCTAACTAAGAATGTAACTTGAAATGATCTTTCTATCACTATTTTTCAGTTGGTTAAGTTGATTAACCTTTAATAGGGTTCAAGAAGTTGTGACATCCTATGACCTCAAAACAGATAGGTTTTGATGTAGAAGCTAAAACAACATGAATAAGTCGTCAAAAGTACTTTTTGATTATATATTTGGGTTCTAATTCCAATTTACTACTTTGTTTTTAAATAAATAAGATAATATATCTACTACATTTATACTTTAAAATATTTATGTACAGTTGCAAAACCAAAAAAAAATACCTATAAATGCACAAAATGGAAGCAAATTGAAACCCTTCAATACATTTAGAAAGAAAGGAAGCCATACAACAAATGCATAAAATGTGCTAACTAATCAAAACATGGGCAGGTATTACTTACCATTTGTGCGGGGATGAAAATACTACTTGAACCATCCCGTCGAGGGACTAAGCTCAGTGCTATGTGAATAGATGTCAACATGTAAGACTAAGACGCGAAAAACGTGTTTTGCAATAAAATTAAGGGAATTAAAACTTACAATTTTTGATGTTCGAATTGTCCAATGTTAGTTCAGATCTAAAAACTCGTGAATTCATCATAATATGTGAAAAATACAGTTTTTGAAAGAAATTTTCCACAAATGAAAACTTTTTTGAAAAAAATGACTAGATAATTGAACTATAAATTCATTTTTTTTCATCTTCGGAAATCATTTGTGCATTGCTAACTTGTGAAATTCAAACTCTAAGATCCATATGATGGAATCACGCAAGAGTACATCCAAATCAAGGAGTGAGACAAGAGGATGGCGGGAGTACCAACAAAAATAGGTGGGGTGTAGGCAATAGCAAGTTATCACGATTTTTGTGCCATAACCCTAGGTTTGATTTTTTTTCCAAAAATGGACCTTAGGACTGGTAATTTTTGAATTTTTTTGCATGGGAGGATTGTGGTAGTGCGCAGGTTAGGAAAATATAGAATACTTGTTAAATTTGATGCATTTTTTAGGGATTTTTAACATTTTTAAGGAGGGAATGATAGGTACACTAATTAAAACGTGGACAAGCATTACTTACCATTTGTGCAGAGGGATGAAAACACTACCTAAACATTCCCATCAAGGGCCTAAACTCGGTGCTATGTGAAGAGATGTCAACTTGTAAGACAAAGACATGAAAAACATGTTTTGAAATAAAATTGTGGGAATTGAAATATTACAATTTCTGGAGTTTAATTTTAGTTCAAATATGAAAACTCATGAATCCATCGTAATATGTGAAAAATAAAAATTTTGAAAGAAATTTATCAAATATAGAAACTTTTTTGAAATAAAACGACTAGAAAATCGAAATATAAATTGAAAAACTTTCCAAATTTTGAAGTCATTTGTGCATTTCTAACTTGTGAAATTAAAGCTCTGAGATATCTGTGACAGTCACTCAAGAGTATAACCAAATTGGAGAGTGAGACGAGAGTATGGTGGGAGTACCAGCAACAGTGGGTGGAGTGGAAGCATGAGTAAGCTATCTCGATTTTTGTGTCGTGGCCTTAGGTTTGAATTTTTGTCAAAAACGTATCTTAGGACTTATGGGGGGGTTTGTGGTTGTGTGCAGGGTAAGAAAATGTATGATTATTTGTTAATTTTGATGCATTTGTTAGGTATTTTGGGGATTTTTAGGCAGGAGGGCACAACGAGCACAATCGTCGATCGCGGAATGAAACTGTTAGTCTTTGCAAACCAATGGTTACGCTTTCGCACCAACAGTTACATAATCGCCACAATAGTTGCAAAACTGTCAACTGTGTGCAGCAATTATGCAACCACTTCAGTGATTATGTAACCACTTGTCTATAAAAACCAGTGGTTTCACAATCTATCGCAGCGGTTAAATATCCGCCACCTACAAGTAGCGATGGTTTTGCCATAGTTTTGTTTGGAGAGTTTTTAGAGGATTTTGAAGGCCAAGTAACTAACTCAAGTTCTCTCTTTCATGTTTTCAAAGAGTTTACATTAGGTGGAGCATTGCTACGGAGTAGGAGTGGCTCCTGAAGGTCCTAATATCTTTGATGACAGATGACTCGCAAGGATGAAGAATAGTGTTTAATTCTCATTATAACATATATATATGTATATGTAATTCATTTGGTTTGGGTATAGCTGGGGAATTTAATTACATTTCAAATCTTCCCTCTAAATTTCCAGCAAGTGTGATCCCAACATGGAGATCCAAGCATTGTTTATAATCCTGGACCATCGATTTTTTGGCGATCCAAGAACAAAACCTCATTTTAGAAATTGTCTAGCTATTTGAACAGGAAACAATAATGTGCATGGGTTTTTGTCAAACTATTGTGCAGTCCAACATTAACCACAACCAATCCCAAGTCTAGAAATCCCCAATATTCACCTAACTACGAATATTCACTACTAAAATTTTCCCTGGCCTTGGCACATTGGGAGGAACATGATTTCTATGCTCAAATTGAAAAGCCATTGGTTCCCAATGGATCTCTAATTCAATTACCTCCTACAAAGCTGGGCCGAGTTGCTAAATTGGGGGGATGTGAGAAGAAACCCCTACCTTTGTATGTTACATTTATTGCAAGTAACTTTTTTATCCATTATTCCTTGATCGATTTTGATGTTAGTAGCACAATAATGCCAAAAGACAATGGCAAATACCATAGGAGCAATGTATGCACCTACTAGGAAAAATGTCACACAACTATATGGCACCATAGTAAAAACAATTAGCATACAAAGGATTTCCCCTTAACACTTCAAACCTACCTGAACATAAACATCCTGTAAGATGTCATTGTGATAGATCTTCTAGTTGCGTTCAAGATCTGCCTATCAAGAGATTTTATTGCTAATATTTGGGGAATATTTGTCTATGGATTGGAGGCATATGAACCTACAGACTCAATATGGCACTAGAATGAGGATTGAGTTTCAACTGGTTGCTACAGTAAATGTAGAACCCTACAAAGAGAGACGCAAATAGATAAATTGTCATCATGGAAGACAGATATTTTGAGTGTTTGACTGTAGAAGAGAACAATGATATCCATCATTGAACAAATACAAAATATGATCAATGGGCTACAGACGAGTGGGCTTTAGATCAAGGATCGTGGCCTAAACAGCCACATGGTCCCATGCCCCAACATCATTAAGGAAGAAGAGACAAATAATGTCTTGCTCTGTCGGATTGAAGCCAAAAGACGCAAAGGACACCATGAGGGTGGCTATCCAAAAGTCACGTCAAGACATGCTCGCCCCTCCAAGAAGATGCTACAAATCTAGATATTTGTCAAAATGTAATTAATTCTATACGCACATATTATGTTTCTAATGAATTATGTTTTAACCCAGAGTTCAAGGAATTCTTCCAAGAATTGTGTGAGCACGCTTCCAAAAATAAGGGCACAATTTGGCAGCCTCTTAGAAAAGAGTAAGCTCCAAGAGGGGACCAAATAAATCAAGGCTAAGTTGTTCACTAAAACTCTAAACACAAATTACAATACTTCTTGCAATATATATCAGCCAAGCTCAATTTTGAACAAAGCAAAGGAAGAAACTTGTGGAAGAGCTTCATAACAAGCAAATACTTGTTCCAAAAGGAAGAATTCATTGTATCCTAGGAGGAAATCATGTTTCCAAATGTCTATGATGATAAAGAATTTTCTCCCAAGGGTAGGATAGACAAAAAATAACCAAATAAAATGCCCTCTCTTGCTTATAAAGACATTCTAAAGGAGATAGAAGAGCCCCTTGTGCTAGAGTCCATTGACATCATGACCCATAAAGGAAATGGACCGTATTTTAAAATACTCAATAGGGGAACTTGTCCTTCTCCAAGATGATTTTTTTAGAGGGAAGAAACTTATAGAAGACCATAATAAAAATACACTCCTAAGCGAGAACCCAAGCACAATATAATGTGTCCCAATTCCAAGGAACTCTATTAGAATGGAATAAAATCTTCAAAGACTTCGTACAATCATGGGCACCATTGTGCAATTCAAGCCGAACTTTAAACCCCACTTTTCACTAGTTAATCTTCAACAGCAAAGGACAAATGTGCCTAATAACAAGAAACCACCACTTGTGCTTGATTATGAGTACAATCAAAAAATGTTATTTCCTAAGTTGCGTGATGATGGCTAAGTGCACTGACATTTAGGAAAAAGAGACAACTATGAAGGGAGTGGACAGCATTTTCATAAGAAAAAAAAGAAAGATGACACAAAGACATGTCCAATGAGTTCTTTCTCCTATATTACACATGACAAGGGACTTGTGTGCCCAAATTAGTAGCATGGAGCTTCTTTTTCAGGAAAGACATTTATTTTTGACTCTCAATGAATAAATTTGTCCGAATAGGTGGCTGCAAGTGACAACTAATCAATTTCACAAATAAATGAGGCATCACCTCAGGACAAATGCCTTAGTGGGAGTCTTGATTAGACAATGCCTTATAGTATAAGGGAAACAACTAGACCATGTAACCATAAACCTAGGGTAGAAAGGACATCTATCATGATCATCGGTTTGAAGTCCATCCTACCATAAGATGGAAACATATGCATGCCTTGGTAAGGATCAAGAATTGAATCATTGATCGCACTCACTACCCCCATCCCCCATGTGTCTAGATCTATTTATGGCATTGGAAAAAAAGTAGCACATTTATCCCAATTTTGTTAAGGTGAATCTCCTTTCAATCAGTATCCAAATGGAGATGTCTTTTCTTGACAATAGTACAACACTCGGAATGGTTGGGAGTGTTAAAGTTATAATTAGCTATTAGTTAATGTTTAACTAAATAGTGGTTATGAAACCTTCTCAACTGATGTAACCACTTTATGATTAATAAATGGCCACACAAGAGTCTAAGTGTGCCGCATACTTGCATTTTCTCTTCATTCTCTCACCGTTCATTTGCTAACATTGGTATCAGAACCACTCAATCGCGGAAGCCCAATCGGGTACGAATGATGCACAAAGTTCAAGGAAACCCCAATTCAAGGGTATGAAATGTGAAGAGAAGGATTGCAGAGGTCGAGGTCATAAGGCAGCATGCTCAACATAGAGCATTAGGGCATGTGAGGGGTCGTGGGAAAACAAAAACAAAGAGGAAAAGGAAAGTGTGTTGTATAGATCAGACATAAAGGGACAAAGCACAATCTAAAAGTCATGAGAAGCAGTGACAAACAATGCAAAGTTGAAACATGAATAGTTCAACAACAAAAGCATTCGTAAACAAAAGGAATGTAGAAAACACAAATAGAAGGTTGTGAAAACGATGTCAAAACAGAACAAAGATCAGACGTCAAAGTTGTCAAGGATACACACGAGAATGATGCATTAAGCAATCCAACAAGGGCACGAAGTAAACCTTGTTGTAGTCTGTGTCATTAGAACACGAACCGAACACCACAAAACAGAACAAAATGCGTCGCAAACACAGTAGTTGGGAGTTGAACCATGAACCAGTTGAAACACACGATAAAGAACAGGGGCAGTGAAAGCCATGGGATTTACATACTAACCATTTTAGTTGTCATTAGGGCACAAAGTGATCCAAACTAGACGCAAGGGTTCAAATTGTACGTAAATTTGACATAAAACTATATTTAGATACTGAATTGTCAATTGGTCTTCAAACTTTGAAATTCCTTGCCTAAGCAAAGTCTGAAAAATGTACAAAATTGTACTTCTCCAATTGCATTAAATTTTGGGTCAGAAAATCATACTTGTATTCTATTACATTTATTTCCAGATCATTTGAATCATAAAACTATTGTTGCATTAAATTTCGAGTTGAAATTGTACACTCCCTATTTAATTGTTTTCCGAGCACAAAATGGTCAACATACAAAACCTAATTCTGTTGAAAGCACATAAGTTAACTAGTCATAAATACATGTGGAGTCATAAGATTTTGACAATCGTGGAATATCGTAAACCAATACCAGCACTGAAACAAAACCTACGACAAACTTTGTGGATTATGACAAACGTCATAAGGAGGCCTTGTTATTAAAACTATATATGTCAAATGACATAATTCCTAAAGTTCGGAATGCCACTGTGGCAAGTGTGATGTGGACCAGTTTGAAGAATAAATACCAAACCTCAGAGAAAAGCAGATTTTTGTACTTGACAAATTTGTTATTTTCCACAAAGATGTCAGAGGATGAGTCTTTGTCTGATCACTTATTTTCGTTGAAAGATCTCTGAGACCAACTATCAATAATCAAACAAAAGGTGGATAATGATTATATGGCGGCACTAATTCTGAACAGTTTACCATCCTATGAATCTTTCTTGGAGGCTCAACACCTGATGTCAGAGAGTAACAACCCTACATTTGATCAAGTTCGTACTTGCTAGAAAAAGAACGCAAACAGACATAAAATGAGCCCAGTGTTCGACAAGCTGAGAGTGCATTCGCTGTTCAATCAAAAGAGAAGTGGAAATGACTCTATTGATTCATCTTTTAAATGTCAAGTGTTTTTACTATCATAAGGTTGGGCATCTCAAAAAATATTGTCGGAAGCGCCAATACACACTTTGCCATCAAAACAATAAAGGGGCAAATGTGGCAGCAGTTGATGAAGGACGGGATTTTGAAGAAGAGTATGCCCTTGTACTCACAACATAGTACTCCCAATTGTTGGTTCTTTGATTTCAGCCCATCCTGTCATTTCACATGTTGAAAGCACTGGTATGTCAAATTTACTACAAGAACAAATCTTTCTAATCCAGATTTATTTGCTAATGGACAATCATATGCAATAGAGGGGATAGGAGATATTAGCATAGTACAATATAATGCTAGAAAGATCACAGTAAGGACTGTTCGGTATGTTCCTAGCATGAAATATATATATATATATATATATATATATATATATATATATATATATATATATATATATATATCTTCTTTGTTAGTCGATTAACAAAAAATCCCAACATTGTACATTTATCTGGGAAACAATGTAATGTGTCTGATGTCAAATAGGGCAGAGTGGTTGCCCTTGGTATTGGGCAAGATGCCCGGAGTAGTCTCCAGTTTAGTCATTAAGGGAGGGTGTTAAAGTTGTAGTTAGTTACTAGTTAATGTTTGACTAATAAGCTGTTACAAAACCTTCTCAATTGATGTAATCACTTTATGATTAATAAAAGGATGGTCACACAAGAGTCTAAGTGAGTCGCATACTTCCATTTTCTCTTCATTCTCTCAGTGTCCATTTGCTAACAGGGAGCCGAGTTTCATATTCCAAATGTGGTCTAAATTGGTTCTTTTTTCTGACCAGACATGAAACCTTGTAGCTTTAAGCAGATATTAAGATGGACAAGCTCGGCCTCATTTTTTCTATTTATAGGCGCCTTGACGATATTTTCAACCACAACCAACTCCCAAAATGGAAAGCATAGTGAAGTTGCAAATAAAAAGAGCATGTATCCACCTTATTCTTTGGTCGGGTGAGATAACTACAGTTCTCTATCATCAACTAAGAGGAATGTGATGGTCTAGGAAGTTACAGTAGTGTCATCAATTAATCTTGCCACCCTAATTGTCAATCAAGAGTGTTCTCATTTGATTTTCCCGTCGCACATCTACTCTTTTCCTCTTAAGAGTGTGCTTCATAATGTTGGAAGAGGATATCATTTTCCTCTTTCTTTTGGCCACATAGTACATCAAGCAAGAAGACGTGCTTTGGTTTCTTTTGTGTTAGGAGGAATGACTTTCCTTGGAAAGGAATTTATTTGAATGGATTTCAATCCGAACTTATACAAGAGAAGGCACGTTGGGGTGGCTTCCCACCCAACTCTACAAAGAAAGCACTGCTTTGAACATGCTTCACAAATGAATCGGGCTTGTAGGAGGATCACAATGCTTTCCAACCATTGTCAAGTATACCAAGCACTCATAGGCCAAACATTCCACGTCAAGGCAACTTACAAAGACTCTCACAAGAGAGCAACATTTAAAAGAAAGGGATACAAATCTTTTCCACAACTCCTAAAAGGTCGTTTCTTCCCTTGCCTCTCTTTCTCTCATGTTTTATCTTTGTTTCCCTGCATTTTGACTATGTTGTAATGGAAAAGGCGCCTTTTCTAGACCTTTTCATATTAACAGGCATCCCTTATCAGTCACCAGAAATGTGGTGTTCAAAAACACTACCTTAGAAGCCTCAACGATCAAAATTTGTATTTTGAAGGCATTGCCTTGTCATATTAAAACAAGTCAATGGGCTCAATTTCTCTTGGAAACTTCACTTTTTGCTATTGCAAAATAAATTTATGTTGTTTCCTTGCCTTTTTTGCATCTCTTAGTGAAAGTATTTCAATGGGCCAACGGTTGCGATCCTCTCTAGAACATTCCACATCTACAATTCAAATAACTTGGGAAGGCCTGGCGAAATATACACCTTCAAGAAGTTTCTAAGTCGTTCATTCATTTCTATCTAACGACCGATGAGGCCCATCAAGCTACTGACAAAGCACTTAAAATCCAACCAAGAAGGATAATGGTGGATCCCCTTCAGTTCCACATGGTCGACAGAGGTATAAACAAGGGTTGAAAGATTTGAGAACCTCTTGTGGTTACCTGCATTGTTGATCTCCCCAAGATCAATGATGTTGGCTAAGAAAAATATAGAAGAGAAAATTTGTAAAGGTAGGAGCCTTTGAGAGGAATTTGAGAGCCCAAAAGTTAGAACCGTTAAGTATATCAAATATCTACATAGCAAGCTTAGGCAACTTCAAAGGATGATGGAGGACAATTGGCTCCCCTAAGAGCCTACATCGTTCAATCTTCCCTACTAGAGCATATCCATCATCAATGTGGCAATAGTTGAAGAAATGAACTTTGGTCCAAATTCACAACTAAGGAGCATTTTGCCCAAACAAAGAATCCTTGCCCTCGGGTGTTAAGCACGAAATATACTGAGAAGGGGGTGGGAGAGGTGAATCAGTATATTATATATCTTTTACTTAATCTGATTTTTTTCTTTAACCGCTTAATCACACATTCAAGATATGCAATAAAACTGAAACAATAACATGCACCACACAAGAGAGACACCAGATTTTTACGTGAAAATCCAAAGTGGGAAAAACCACGAAGAACAATCTCAAATATATGAATGAGCACCAACTCAAATTACAAAGTTTGCAAGCACCAACTTGCACGAGCACCAACCCCTTTGTCGAGCATCAACACAACTATTTGTGAGCACCAACCCCTTCAAAGATTTGTGAGCACCAACCTCTCTTGTGTATAAAACACAACTATGTCTCAATATTGTTTATTCAACAAATGATAGAACTCTTCAATATCTCCTACTTTTCTCTCATCTTTTCTTATATAAAATAATTACAAAACCATGCATTCTCTTGTATATTACAAATGGCTTCTCAACTCTTTATTTATAGCTTTTCAAATGACCTTTAGCATTCACCCTTTGTGACCCTTCAATTCTCATAAAAAAATGATGCCAAACTTGCATGACCCTTCATATCCTTGCATTTGAAAAGTCACATGGTGACCCTTCATAAGCAAATGTGTCATTTCCTCTTTTGTCTTTATCTTGGTGACTTTTCGTATTCCTCAAAGTATCCCTTCATGGAAAAATGTGTCATACCCTCTTTTGTCTTCACATAGTGACTCTCAGAATTCCTCAAGATGACTCTTCAAGAGAAAAAGTGTCTCATTCCTCTTTTGTCTTTACCCCATGACTTTTTGACTTCTCCATGGGCCCTCTTTTGACTTATATGCAACCAAAAATATATTTGTTAATATTAAATAAATATTAACACACATTAGCGAAGATATGAATATTAAAAACACCATTAAATACAATGGGGCCTTTATCACCAATGCTAGACCTTTGACATCAATGACAATATTTCCAACAATCTCTCTCTGTCACTGATGGCAACCTCAAACTGAAACTACCACATCCTAAAATCTGTATTGCACATGTCAACCTGCACATACTGTCATTTAAAAAACATACAGTAACTCCTCCTTACTGTAGCAACCTGTCCCTGTTCTCTATACCTATTTCTGCACCTGTCCCTGTTCTTCTCCCCCTTGACATCAATGGCAATGGGCCTATCCTAGACCTAACACTTAGCTCCCTCTCAACTGATGTTGATCCTCAATGACAAGAAGTAAAAAAAATTACTCCCAACTTCTCTTGCAGATACTCAAATGTGTCTTTTGATAGTGCCTTTGTAAAAATATCTACAATCTGCTCTGTAGTATTGATATATTTTATCTTAACCTGTTCATCTGCAACCTGCTCTCTCAAGAAGTGATATATGATAGGAATATGTTTTGTTCTTGCATGCATCACTGGATTCTTAGAAATATTAATAGCACTTGTGTTGTCACAAAAAATAGAATTAGGTTCATCATATTTTACCTTGATATCTTTCAAAATTTGCTTCATCCAAAGCAGTTGAGTACAACGCAATACCGCTGCAATATATTCTGCTTCAGCTGTAGAAAGTGATACTGAATTCTGTTTTTTGTTTAGCCATGATACTAAGCTATTACCGAGGAAGAAAGCTCCTCCACTTGTACTCTTTCTGTCATCCAAGCAATCTGCCCAATCTGAATCAGTTCAAAATTCAAAAGAGAATTCATAATCAGTCAACAAGGAAGAAATACATATTTTCTTGTGTTGATAAGTATGATTGTTTAGAGGAGATACATCCAAAGTTTCGTTGGATTTCATACAAGGATGGCACATGAGGTTAACTTGTGTCAGCATATGAAACCCGACTTGCTAGAAAATAGTCATGAGTTATACATCACTACATGAAACAAAAAATAGAGGAATTATGAATAAGGAGTACCTTTTGAATCCACGATTTTGGCATGATCACAGCATGTAAGGTACGAATTGGTCTTATTCAGAAAAGGAATCAATGTGGTACTTTGTTGCATCCTCAATAAACAATTCAAAATCATCCAAAATTCAAAATAGCTACCAATATTTGCATAACACGATTAAAAGTAAATGATAATCGTACCTGTCGGATTGGCCACGATCCTGGATCCTTGCACAAAAAATTGAGCAAATCTATGTATGGAGCAATGAAATTACAGATATATTACAAATGAGGAAGAAGCTTGTCTTCACACAACAATATTGCAAAATATAACCTGTTTGCATAAAATCGCATGAATCTATCCAACCTTCCAAAGTGGAAAAGTGGGCTATATGTAAGAAAAATTAGGGTAACATGAGGAAACCTCTAATTTTCTTAATTAGATAATTACATTAAAATAAAATTAGCTTATGTGACCCTTTTATAACTAACCTAAAGAAACTTACTTGACATAGAATGGCCATAAAGTTGTGTAGGTAAAAACCCAATGGGAAAAAGCATTGCCCTAACACCCCCCTTAAACGTAGCTTAGGTGAGATGAGAGTTGGGTCCTGGCATTGAAAGCCTGATGAGGTACCCAAGTACATAGTGAAGAACCTCCATAGGAGGAAGAAGAAAGTGGAGCAGCCCTAACCCCAATGAGAGCTCACAGATGAACAAATTTACTCTCTGTGTAGGGATTGGTCAAAACATCTACAATCTACTCCGATGTTGGATAGTACCGAAGATCAATGACTTGCTCGTTGATAAGCTCCTTGATGAAGTGCATGTGAATCTCTATGTGTTTGGTCCTTTGATGGAGAACCAGATTCCTGCAAATCTGGATAGTGCTTTGGTTGTCACAGTAGATGATTGTTGGCTTATGAAACTGGATTCCAAACTCAACGAGAATCCCCTGAAGCTAGATTGCCTCAGTGGTGGCATTGACTGCCCCTCTGTATTTTGCCTCTGTAGATGATAAAGCAATTGCATGTTGCTTCTTGCTTGACCAACTTATTGGACCCAAACCAAGTGAAAAATTGTAGCCTAAAATGGACTTTCAACTCTGAATATCTCCATCCCAATCTAAATCTGTGTATTTGATCAAATCAACCTCTGTTCTTGCTCCGTAGTGTATCCCATAGTTGTGTGAAACCTAAATGTAGTGCAGAATCCGCTTAGCTTCTTTTCAATGCAATTCATGTGGCCCCTGCCTAAACCAAGAGACCATGCCAACTGCATAGGATATGTCAAGTCTAGTGTCTGTGAGATGGATAAGACTGCCCACAAGTTGCCGATATGGAGTTGCATCAACCAATGGTGTAGAACAATTGGCCTCAAGCTTCACACCAAACAAGAAGGGAGTAGGAGTTGGCTTACAATCACCATGTTAAACCTCACAAGCAAATCAAAAGAATACTTGGATTGTGATAAAGTTATCCCGGAATCTGACTGAATGATTTCAATCCCAAGAAAGTAATGCAGCAATCCCATGTTTGTCATTAAAAATTTGTCTGAAAGTGTAGTTTTCACTGCTGAGATGGATGATCGTGAGATCCCTATAATCAGTAAGTCATCCACATAAAGAACTAGCATCAATAGAGAATCATCCTACCATAAGATGTGGACATTCAGATCTGAGTGGCATTTAATGAACCCACTGTGAGGAGAAAGGAGTCCATCTTGGCATACCATGCCCAAGGGACCTGTTTGAATCCGTAGATAGATTTCATGAGTCTACAAACCAAGGATGAATCTTCCACAAAGCCTTGTGGTTGCTCCATGTAGATCTCTTCTTTGACGTCACCATGTAGAAAAGCACTTTTGACATCCATTTGGTGAACTTCCCACTGATGTGCAGTTGTGATGGCTAGAGTGACTCTGATAGACGTCATCTTGGCTACAAGAGCAAAGTCTCAGTGTAGTCTATGCCAGGCACCTAAGAAAACCCCTCTGCAACCAAATGAGCTTTGTACTTATCAACAAACCCATCTGCACCATACTTAATCCGATAAACCCATTTGCAACGGATCAATTTTCATTCTTTAGGAAGAGGGACTAAGTCCCATGCTTTGTTCCTGATTAGGGAACTATACTCCCCCTGCATAGTAGAATCCCAATCTAGAATGCCCGATGCCTCCAGATGCCTCATGAAAGATTTGTGAATCTGAGGCAATGGCCAGGTAGGTATGTGAAGTCCCTTGAACTTGTGAACATGTCCACCTTGTATCCGATGGATTTCCAACCCATTTCCCAGCACTTTGAAGTGTTTGTTTGGCCCAGGTGGGACCGGAATTGTATGAGATTGGAGAATCAGGGGGTGAGTCATCATCATCTAAAGTGTGAGTGTGAGATGGAGGAAATCCTCATCACTTGAATTTGAAGAAGAGTCATCCTGATCATCAAGAGGATTTTGCGGTGGATCCAAGTCACTATCAAAGGTGGAATCAATGTCCAATAAGACTTTTGAAGAGTTTGGAGTGCCAATACTAAGTTCAAGTGGGCCTTCGTGAAACTTGACACTCCTATAAACAACTCATGAGTTTTAGGATGGAGAAGCCTACATCCCTTAGCACCCTCTGCATACCGCACAAAGATACAAGACTGACTCTGAGCGTCCATTGCCTTGTGTTTCTTCTTGGGAACATGGGCCATTGGTAGTGATCCAAACACTCAAAAGTGATCCACTGTGGGCTTGTGACTGTCCCAAGCTTCAAAAGGAGCGATTCCTTTCAAGACTTTGTGTGGAACACGGTTCTGAATGTAGCACGCACAGTTGATTGCTTCGGCCCAAAACTGAGGAACAAGAGACCTTGATTGAAGCATGCAGTTGGCCATTTCCTTCAAGGAATGGTTCTTACGTTCGGCCACACCATTCTGCTGAGGACTGTATGGAACTATGTATTGCATTTGAATCCCCTCTGATGTACAAAACTGTTCAACCCTGTTGTTGACATACTCCTCACCATTGTCGGTGCTTAAGATTTTGATGCAACAATCTGACTGCTTCTCCACAAGTGCCTTGCAGTCCTTGAAGTGATCAAAGACCTTAGACTCTTTTTGAGAAAAAACACCCAGGTGTACCTCGAAAAGTCATCGATGAATGTGAGCATGTATTTGGTCATGTTGAATGAAGGTTTTGAAATGGACCTGCTATGTCACTATGGACAATTTCCAACTTCTGTTAGGCTCTCCTTGTTTTTCCCTTGTCATATTTCTCTTATGGATGCTTGCCAAGAATACAGCGATTGCATAAGCCATCCGAGAATTTGACTTTAGGGAAACCTGAAACCATGTCCTAACTACTGAGTTGCTCCAAGTAACGGCAATTCAAATGGCCAAACCATTCATTCCATAGTTTGTTCACTCTATCTGCATGAGTAAGTAGTGCAGTTGAGAGCTGATCTAGGGCAAATTATGAGAAGATATACAACCTAGACTAATGATTGGTCTTCCCATAAGCCACTGCGGTGTCACTATGCAGTGCTTTGATAACCACTGAATCAGGTGTGAACTCAACTCGCTTCCCTGCACCTATGTGAGTGATTTCGTACACTGACAAAAGATTGGTGGATAGTGAAGGAACACATAGAACATCATTGAAGGTCATGTCACTTACTTCAACCGATCCTTTACCACTGACTTCTGTCGAAGTGTCATCACCCATGAGAATTTAAGGCACAGGACATAGCTCTATTTCTGAAAACAGATCCTCTGAGAAGGCCATGTGATAGAAAGCACCCGAGTCAATAACCCAAGTTGAACGCTAAGAAGATACTACAACAAGTGCCTCGTCCTTGTTTTTACCCTTTTTGTTGTCTTTAGCCTTTGCAGAATCTTGTGCGGACGTGTTCTAGGTTGGCTCATACACTCTCCTCTTCTTTATAGGCTCTCCTAGGCTCCCATAACCATGAGCTCTGAAACCATATAACATAAACTAATACACAAAAATGAGGCCAAAAATAATATGTGATTTTAGATTACCAAAAGATGGCCTATTATATAGGCCAACAACAAGCTCCTATATCAAAGGAGGTAGTGTAAACAAACAATCTAATGAGAAGATATTTGTTTACATTATTACAATATACATTTTTTTAAAATTAGTATATAATTTAGAAAATCCATAATCATACTCATATCATGAGTATGTATAATAATGAATAGGTACGTTCTCATAGGATTTGTACTATCTCAATGCTATAAATACTCAAGATTCAAAGGCAAGTGCATGGATTGAAGATATGGATCCAAGATCCAATCATCTTCTTCCCAAACTCTTCTTTCTTGCATCAAGAAATCTAGATCTACTTCATTCAAAGACCTATCATGTATTATCTCATTATCCTTCCATAGTTGTATTGTAAACTTAGCTGGTATGCTTGGATTTGTGTCTTCATTAGGCTCCAACTCTTCTTGCTTGGGGATATCTAGAATATCATTACCTTCTTGAAGAATAGATACAAGCATCTTAGTCAAGGTGTCAATCTTCTTTTTCATGCACTGAGATTCATCATGCCCAAGTTTCTTACAAAAGTTGCATTTCAGTTTCTCCTTCTTAGGTTTCTCGCTTGAGGGGGACTCATTTGACGATCCGTTAGGCTTGGCATCTGATTTTTTATTCTTCTTGTGCTCATGATCTGGTTTAGACTGTTTCTTCGCCTGTTTGCCACTGCTAGAAAAGTTCTAGTCCTGATTGACAATCAAGACATGTGATTTTGAAGACTTCAGTGCACCCATTTGAACCAACTTATCTTGCTCCCAAGTTAGATCGGCAACAAATTCATCGAATGATGGCATTTTCCAATTGCACGTTTGGTAGCAAGAAATGTAGAGACGAAAACTGAATAGCCATAACTCAGTTTTGCAAACACAGATAGAATGAATTGATCATCTGTTTTTTCAATGCCACATTGTTTCAACTATAGTGTCAGTGATTTAAAATTTGTAAAGAAGTCTTGTAGGGTGTCATAGTCACCTGAGCTCAATGTGATGAGCTCATTTTCCAGCTCATGACCCCTCATGATGTCCTGCACTCCAAAAAGCTTCTCTAGGATGGTCCAGACTTCGTTGAGAGTTTTTGCAGATTCAACATGAAACAGGAGGTCGGGAGCCATTGACAAGGATAAGAACCCATAGGCCTCATCACATCTGTTGTACCACTTAACTTTTTTTGCATCTGTAGACAACTCAGTTTCCTCACCCATAGTGATCCGATAGAGTTCTTTACCTCTCAAGGCGAGCTGTATTTTAGACTTCCAATCAAGATAGTTAAAGGGTGTGAGTGGTTCAATGTTTAGATCCATCAGTGTAGATTAGATTGAGATAATTTACAAAATTGATGTGAAAACAAAAAACAGATTGCACACAATACAAGTACCCCCTTGAACTATCAACAAGACCACCCTTATGTTACAATGCAACACACGCTCAATATTGGACGTCGAGCACCATCGAAAATGCATCTATGAGCAATTAGTGTAAGAGAGTACAAGAGAGACGTTGGGCACAGTCAATAATGCATCCAAGAAAAGTACACAAGGTTTGAAATGAGTTTTAAGCCATCACACCATGAATAAAATGGATATTACAAAGGTCCTAAAACAATACCACCAATGCGTAGAGCTTGAAAAAATATGCACTTTCAAAAAAAACAGCACACAAAACAAAGCTACGGATCGAAAGTTATGGCATTTATAAGTTCTTACTTCTACACATACCTGGACCCTTTCCAAAAATGAAAAAAAAAATCCACACTTGTGATTTTTTACCAAAAAAGACAGAAATGGCAAAAAAATGAAATAGAGATACCCCGCAACTCCAAGCAGCAATGACCCTTCGAAAGTCCGGTTCAGTCTCAGAAGAGTAATTGGACTTCCCAAACTGCTTGACTGAATGGAAGAAGGCAGTAGTGATACCCCGCAACTCCGAGCAGTGATGACCCTTCGAAAGTCCGAGTCGGTCTCGGAAGAGTAATCAGACTTTCCAGACTGCTTGACTTTCGCAAGTGATCGACTTTTGAAAACCCGAGTAAGCAATAGACCCCCGCAACTCCGAGTTAGTCTTTCGCAGTGTACGTCAAAGTTTTGGACCTGCTCTGCTTGACTTCCAGAAGTAATCGCCATTCGAAAACCCAAGTAAGCAATAAACCCCCGAAAGTCCGAGTTGATCTTTTAAAGTGTACATCGGAGTTTTAGACCTGCTTTGCTTGAGGTACGCGAAGTTGCAAGTAATGACCCCCTATAAGTCCGAGGGTGTCTGCAGTAGTGTAATCCGAGTTTTGGCACCCTGCTTACTTAACTTCACGAATTTGCAAGTAAAACAACTCCACAAGTCTGATTTCTTCTACGGGCAAGTAAGCGGACTTATCAAACAACTCAACTTAGAAAAGTAAAGTTACCGCTGAAAGTCCGATTTGCTCTGTTGGCTAAGTAACAACGCTCCAAAAGTTCGAATTGGTCAACGAACTCTCCAATGCAAGCAACACGAGGCAGATCAACTACAAAGCCAAAGTAATGACCATCTGCAGATCCGAGCAATGCAAATATATGATGGCACGCAAATCGAGGCAAGCAAAAAACATCCAAAATATTTCAACGATGAAAATTTTGCAAGAGACCTATTTGAGATTTCGACCTGAGGAAGAAAACCCAAAAGATGTTTTTGCAAAGCAACCAAAAAAGTACAAATTTTTATAGAAAATAAAAAACGGGACCGTGAAATGTCAAAAAGAAAGGAAAATTTGACTGTTTCAAAACTAGATCGTGTTTACAGTTGATCCAAGTGTTTTGGCACCTTCTAAAATCAATGGCACAGTTGTTTTTGAGATCTGAAGTTCCAGTAGAAAGTTTTGCACAAATGCTCCAAGGAATCCCACCAAACCCTTCTTTATGTTGAAATAACGAATGTATGCAAGATTTTACCACAGATTGCTATAATACTGGCAAAAATGGCTCTAATACCATGTCGGATTGGCCACGATCATGGATCCTTGCACAGAAGATTGAGCAAATCTATGTATGGAGCAATGAAATCACAGATCAATTGCAAAAGACGAAGAAGCTTGTCTTCACACAACAATATTGCAAAATATGTCTGTTTGCATAAAATCGCATTACCCTGTCTAACCTTCCAAAGTGGAAAAGTGGGGTACATATAGAAAAAATTAGGGCAACATGAGGAAGCCTCTAATTTTTTTAATTAGATAATTACATTAAAATGAAATTAGCTTATGTGACCCTTTTATAACTAACTTAAGGAAGTTTAATTGACATACAATGGCCATAAGGCCGTGTAGGCAAAACCCAATGGGAAAAAGTACTACACTAACAGGACCAAAAAACAGAGCTAGAGCACTCGAGTTGGTTGCAGAAGTAGAAGTTTTGAAAATAAAATTAAAGGCAAAAAAAGTGGAAATATAAAAAAGCTAAAAGGAAAATTTACAAATATGGAAGAGTTGAAGACCAAGGAGTACGAAATGGACGAAAAAAACAAATCGCAAAAACAAAACGTTGAATAAGTGGCATTCAAAAGCTATGGATTTTGAAACTAAAGTTTCCCTTTTCAAAGGAAGGGGAGCATAATTCAAAAAACAGAAGTTAGATTTGGAAAAGAATTGAACAAAGACAGATGGTGAGATTAAAGAGATCAAGAATACGACAGTTGAGGGAGTCAATATTGCTAATGCACTCAAGCCAATCTATGTGAAAACTAAGACAAAAGTTAAGCAGCTAGGGGAAATCACATCAAGTATACCCTCACCCTCAATGTCAGATTCAACTCAGCCCTTGCCAATGCCTTCAACTTCTACCCTAGAGCCTCCACTTCAGTCCTTTCCATCATCTGCTCCTAGTAATCCACCACATAGTCATTAAGGATGTCAAAAACTCTAGATGGAATATAAGTGTAGAATCAATTTTGAGATAAGTTTATATTGTTATTGTTGTGTATATGAAAATAAGACAAAAGCATGGATAAGGGAATTACTACTTTCATATGGTATGATGCACTAAGTATGAGTTTATAAAAGAAACGAGAAATGTGGGTTGTTCACAATGTTGTAGCCAACTGTTGCACATACCACTCCTACTTTCCTATATGTACATGTTATATTGAGTAGTTCTGAGTTCTCCATCATAGTTGAACATCAAGACTGCATATTGGAGACAATGTACATCATGACTATGATAATATATGAAGAATTTACATTAATATATTTTGTTGTGTTCCATTGATGTAATGATGACATTGTCTGAATTGACATAAAATAGTTTGTTCTTTCTGTTCTCTTTATAATTCATACCTACAATGCTTATGTGATAGGACCGAGAGATCTCTTCAACAAGGTATACGAAAGCCAAATCTGGGGAGGATTTTATAATCTTCAAAGCTGCATCAATATGAAACAACTCTTTAAAATAATCCCAATTATGTTTCATTATAGACAGTGCGCGAAGTATGCCAAGTATCCTTGAACGTCAGCAGGAGTTTGTCTTTTTTAGATGTGAGAGGACAGAACAGCTGACTAGAAAGATAAAAGAAAACTTATAACAGTAAAAAGCAGTCACTCATCTATGTTCATAAATTGAATTTGTCATGGAACTGAAATGTCTCATCTTTTGAGAAATTTTAAATATCTTGGTTTCTATGTTGTTGATATGTTTGCTGAGTGGCAAGCTAAATCTTACTCTTTTCCTTAGAATTGAGTCGTTCCCCAATGCAAGATGTGGAACTTGGTTGCAAATCATTAGCCTAGCTAGTTAAATGATGACAACTTTATAAGAAATCATCCACTTTTAAGGATTATATCAATGCTACTGTACATATTGTACCCACCTTGACAGTGAAAACAGACTCAAGCATAACATAGTCATTTGTAATTCCAAATTAACATTGTTTGTGGTATATGCCCCTTTCAATGTAGCTATAGGATATACCTAGAGCTTAAACTCCATTCTGTGTACTTTAGTGGTTTACTGAAAAGTTTCATTAAGGGTTCACCAAGCTCTAGATATTGCTTTCTTGCAAATATCATGCTGGAGTAGTATATATAAGATGATTGTAATGGGATGAGGTGCTAGAGAGCATCTTTCCAATCCAACAAGCCTTTGTAGAATAGAAAGCAGATGAGGATATTTCTTCTAAGGGCTATTTACTAAAACGTCTTACCGGAAAGACCAAAACTAACAAGATGATTCTCCATTTTAGAAAAAGTGGAAAGCATATCAATATAAACAGCAGAAGAAATATGGGTTGTCCTCCAAAGATAGAAACAAAACACATTGATCTGCATGTAGAAAAAAATGGGGAGCCTGCCACTCTCCCTCAAGCTCCAGCTGTTCACTTGGCCGAACCTCTATCTATTGTAACCAACCGAATCCCTATCTATAGTAAAGTAACCAACCAAACCTCTATCTGATCTATAGTCAGTTGAGACTAGATCTATAGACTCTAGTTTATATATATAAGGGGGCACCCGGCCTTCCTCTCCTCTAAGAACTATATATAGGGAGCACCCAGCCTTCCTCCGAGAAAAACCTATATATCTATGGGGGGGCACCTCCGTTCACCCCTCTAGATAGATGGGGGTCTGTCCACCGGTGGTTCAACAAGACATTCCTGAACTAACCCCACTCCACTCCAGCATATATACATGGGATTTGGCTCGTGCGGAGTTGGTTGGGGACGGATTGATTAAATAGAGAGGCAAAGAGGGGTCACTATCTGACATCGGGGTGAGCGATAGCGAACATCTCGGAATGGGGAATGGAAAATGGAATGCAGGAATGTGCTCCATACCATACCAAGTGGAGGACAAGTGCCTCTCCCATTGGTCGGGAGCTCTATCGGAGAGAGAGTAGGCTGTTGCCAAAAAAACTCTATCTATATGGGGCCGCTCTATATAATAGGGTCGTTAGCCATAGATAGATAGGGGCCCGACGACCTACCCTACACCTACTCTATATAGAGAGCTTGCTTATGCTTATAGTAGATAGCTCGTTTATGCTTATAGCTGGGGGAGGAGGGACCTTAACATTTCTCTCATAGAAGAAAATAATGCACCAGTCAGGTTATACGCATTATTGTTATTGACATTTGCTTAGTTTTTGTACAGTTAAGCTTCTTATGACTTAGACCATAATCTCTATCTAATTTTTTCATTTTGCCATCAAATTGCCAAAAGTATGCATCAATGTCAACAATCATAACAGGGCAAGATAAACGCTTTTGTACATGTGATAGGAACTTTCTTTCAGTTTATAGTGTTTTTAAAATGTCACCCTATCTTGAAGAATTAGAAAAAGAATAGTGCTGGTGATCACATGAATTGAGTGATCATTACAATGGATCCTAATAAAGTTCTAACCATCATAACTTTTTTGCCCAAACATGATGGCAGGGAAAATTCAACGAAAACATTCCATTTAATTTTTGCATCTTGCAAATGAAGAAAAAATAGACAACATACTGTTATTCTATGAGTCATTGCAAATCTATATTTTTACGAAAACTAGGCCATTCGTTTAAGGAGATAAAATAGATAATAGTCAATAAAACTTTCCTGAATCAATATTGTTGTATATGAGAGAGGAACATATCTCTTATTTTAATAATATAATTAATCGGCTACCCTGTCTTTTAGACTCAATAAAAGAACAATGATAATGTTTATGTGAATTGAATGACCATTATCATCTACTCTTCTCAAGTTCTAACCATCATCAATATTGTTTTGCCCAAACAGGAAGGCATGGGAAATTCAAACAAAACATTCTATTTAATCTTTGAATGTTACGAAATAAATTAGAGATACATAAGATTTACTATTAGCCATTGTAAATCTATACTTTACGTAAAGTTGGCCATCCATTAATGAAATCTTTTATTTTTCACAGCTGCGAAAAATAAAATTCCTAAATCTGGTTAAAAAATGGCTATTAGGTGAGATATGTATAGGAAGGCATGGAAAATTCAAACAAAACATTCCATTTAATCTTTCAGCATTACAAAAAATATTAGAGATACATAAGATTTACTATTAGCCATCGTAAATCTATACTTTACGTAACATTGGCCATCAATTAATGAAATCTTTTATTTTTCACAGCTGCAAAAAATGAATTTCCTAAATCTGGTTAAAACGTGGCTATTAGGTGAGATATGTATATTAACATTTTTTCTGTAGGACAGCATATAAACCACCAAGAAATTGAATAATTACGATTCTTTCACTCATACATCTAGAACTCAAAAGAAACAAAATAATAATAAGTCCACCCATTTTTTAAAAAAGATTTAATACATTAGGAGGGATGCATTCAATACACATGAATATAAGAAGAAGAAAAATAATCTGATCTACCTGCTCAGAGTGGTTCCCAAAGTCATAGTACATCCCTGAAATATTGTCGTAGTGCATCTGCACCCAAAAGAGGTATATGTCTCAACACCTTAAACATTATCAGAATAAAATATTCAGAAGACACTACAATTGAAAGGCTCTCTCTTCGAAACCACTATTACTGCTGCTACAAGAAGTATAAACTACAAAATTGGTACCCAAAGATAAATCAAAATTCACATTGTATATGAAATCAAAATTCATATTGTGTTGTCAGTCCAAAAAAATAAAAAATCGCATTGTATATGAAAGCGTGATTGAATAAATACAGAGCCATTTTGCGATGAAAGCCTTAAAAAAGTGTCATGTATCAATAAATGGGTATGGCATTATCATATGGATGAGCAGATTGGATACATGCACTAGTGGAGAAACATAGGACACCCATTCCAGAGCTTGTTTAGAGGTAAAAACTTTCCATAATAATATAAAAGGAAAGGGGCATCCTTACTAGCACAAATCATCATGTTTTCTGTCTCCTACAGCATACAAATATTAGCAGAGCAGGGTCACGTTAAACCTGCTACGGCTCCGATTTTGCACTAGTTAATCACAGATTCTTCCTACATAGGACAGCGGACTTCATGGGGCAGGCATCCCAGTTGAAGATTCTCAACTTGCTTCCACAGATCTGTTCCACCATTTTCATTGCAGAATTTTGCTTCCTATCACACATATAAGGTCACAATTAGAACTCTTTCTGTGACATTTATGAGGCTGGATTATTGCATCTATAAGGGAATTTGAGCCCCAAATGATGGCTGACCTGCAGAAGCCACCTTTGCTATTGTGTTCCACAACAATCTGATTCTTTTAGAGTTCTTATTGTTGTTGTGATGTTATAGTAATCATAACACAATGTTCTTACAATTTGATTCCGTTGTTATGATCAAAAACCCATGTGCATGATGCATAATACACAGTTGAATTTACAGCTATCGTAACTCACAAGCAAATCATGATGACCGGCATTATTCCAAATTATGGAGCAACAGCCCAAAAAATTATTAGGTGTATAATGTGGTGAGGATGATGTCAATGATGGTATGTCACATAAAGGTTGGCATGCTGGAGTATAACATGTTATGATACTACGATCTCATAAGGACTGTCCAGAATAAGTGGGTTCCCTTGAAGACTCATACAGATCACATTAACAACTAAGTTGCCGATATGGGTACGGGTATGAGAATCGGATACGGGGATACGGCAATTTTTTTTTCGGGGGTTTGGATACAGCTGTACAAAAATATATATAAAAAATTAAAAAATATAAAAATATAGACATATAAGCAAAATTAACCACATATTATGCATAGAAGAAACATAATAAGTTAAATAACCACAAAACATACTAATAATTCAATGCCAAATATCATCATAATATTCAATTGTCGAAACTTAGATTAGTCTTATTTATTATTACAAGTACATAATGCAAATGTTACAACTTACCAGTATGGACAAAAATAAAGACAAAAGAAAATCCCCTCTGCGCAGTTTGGTGAAGATTACAATGAGATGACCTGGTGCTAAATCAAACTTAAGAGTATGCTTTGTTCTCTTCTTTGAGCTTATTCACGAGTTGAGCTTTTGTATTATACCTGTGCAAATGATCTCACCATATGTACTACACAGAAAGAGTCCTGGAGAACCATATTTTTGGGACATAAAGGATAAGCAAAACAGGACATAATTGATTTCAACCTCTCCCTCATCTTGATCATGTTACAGACATTTATTTACTTTGTTTTGGCAAGGCTGAAATGCGATCCAATAACTGGAAGACTTGCTGACTTGCTCTGGCAACCTTTACAGCTGTTGTATAAGTTAAATAACCACAAAACATACAAATAATTCAATGCCAAATATCATATTATTCAATTGTTGAACTTCGATTAGTCTTAGTAGTTATTACAAACATAGTGCAAATGTTACAATCTATGGACAAAAATACAGACAAGAAAATGCACTATCTGCAGTTTGGTGAAGATTACAATGAGATGCCCTGGTATTAGATCAACTTAAGACTATGGCCTGTTCTCTTCTTTGAGCTTATTCACCAGTTGAGCTTTCGTATCATTAATTATACCTGGGCAACTGATCTTACTGTATGTACTGCACAAAAAGAGTCCTGGAGAACCATATTTTTGGGACATAAAGGATAAGCAAAAAAAAGACATTATTGATTTCAACCTCTCCCTCATCTTGATCATGTTACAGACATTTGTTTCCTTTATGTTGGCAAGGCTGATTCATGATCCAATAACTGGAAGACTTGCTGACTTGCTCTGGCAACCTTCATAGCTGTTGTATACAGCCCTAATAAAGAAGATACAGATGAATTGATTGAGGCTCACGTTTTGAAAACACAGCCAGCCATTGAAACTGCAGATAGGTTTTCATACTTTATTTTGTTTTTAATTGTTTTTTGAAGTTCGTGTTTCACTTTTTATTAGGCGAAATTGCAAAAAAAAAAACTGCTGGATATGCAAGGGATACAGGCAAGATACGTCCGGATACATCCGGGCGTATCCACAGTGGGCAGGACGTATCCTGCCCGTATCCCCCTGCGTATCGAACCTGTATCCGTATCGGATCTGTACTGTATCCGTATCCGGGACCCTATACAGCAGCATCCAGTAATTTAGATTAACACCCATGATGGTTGGCACAAGGCACAATATATCAACAACAAAACCCATTTTAGATTAATCGGTTTTGTGGGGTTTTACTTGTGTGTGTTTAAGTCATCCCAAGATGACTTACATGAGTATTCATCTACCCTAATGACATTTCTAATCATGCATTTTTAGTAATAATCGCAAGGCAAGGGAACCAACTTAGCACACAAGCACCACAAGCATTTGTTAGTAGTAGGAAGGGACAGTGAATGCAATCCACTGAAGCAATTGAGATTATTACTTCTTGAGGGATTTTACTTGTTTTTTTACGTCATCTCAAGATGACCTCCATGATTAGTCATTACCCTTATGCCATTTTTCCTCATATAATTTTATTAATAATCATAAGGCATGGGGATCCTTTTCTATAAAGCAAGGATGATAGAGGATAGATTGTATGGTGGTCGCTCTACTTCCCTTGCAAGCAACACCTTATAATAGTCATTTTGATTCTATCTATTATAGACATTTTCCCCATTATATAATAATTATTTTGACTATCAGGGATACATTTTTTAATCTGAAACATCTATTGAATACGAAGACCAAGTCACTTCAAATCAGTGTGATCAAGTTTTGGGTGGATTTAACACCTTCCATTTTCTATTCAATCAATCAGCAATGTGCCATTCTTGGGGACCCATGCTTGGTTTTGAATGTGGACTCCTATTTAACTGATTGACGAGGAATGGTTTCCATGAGCCCTCGGGATGCCTATTATGCAACTCGTTGGAGGAGACAATAGACGATCTCTCGTGCCATCGCACTCATGCATCGTCCATATGGAAAATATTCTTTGGAAAAATAGGATTTTATTGGACAGGGCCAGCAACTCTCAAAAATACAATTATATCTTGGAAGATAAAATTTTAAAAATGGCACATTGAAGTTACTCTAGAAGATTTTTCTAACAGCACTAATGTGGAACCTATGATTGGAGAGAGCAAAATCCTTGGGAAGAAACCAAACTCTGAATAAAGAGTGGTGTAAAATTAAAGCCTCGTTATCAGAAAGTTGATCAATGCATGGAAGGAGGAGGAAATTTCCAAAAGAGATGTAGAGATCTTTGTTGAATAGCACGTGATTTCCCTTGCACTCCTGCCCCACTAATAAATTTAGATTAGATAAACTAACTGATTCTAAGGAGAGAAGGAGAAAGCTGCTCTGATGCACAAAAAAGCTTAATTTTGATGGTGTGACAAAAGGAAACTTCGACCTGCCTAGTGGTGGTGGTGTTTTCTGAGATTGGGAAGGAAAACCAATCTTGCCCTTTGCAGTTTACAGTTGGAATCGACACAAAGAACAAGGAAATGCCCTACAATTGCTCAAGGAACTTACAATACCTAACAAACAGTGATGGAAAGTTATCATGGTGGAAGGAAATACTATAATTCTCATCAATGCCATGATTAGTTGATATTTCCATGCTCAAAAACTAGTATCCAATTGTCCAAAAGGCACTTAAATTGGCTAATAACTTTGATAAGGTACGTTATTCTCATATTAAGCACAAAAGGCAACCAAGCCACTGACCCAACAGCCAATAGAAGTGTAGTTTTTAACCAGAGTTGGAAAGGATCTATACAACACCATATTACAAGGATATGCTTGACCCAATTGTACGAGGGCTGTCAAGAGGATTATGAGTACAGGATTATGGCTACCTAACAAATCAAGGGATTAGAAGCTGTCTTTTGGATTAAAACTATGTTAAAAAAAAATTATTAGAGATGAAGGATTAAAATTGAGCCACTCTTGAAGGCCCGTCACCAAAATGTTAAAAGTACCACATAACCTAAGAGGAGTAAAATTGATGTTTGTAGAAGTGCTTGTAATGATAAAAAAGGACCTCATGCCTTAAGAGAAATGCAATTAATGTTTGTAGAGTAGTTGTTGCAACATTTAAAGCATTTAATACTTGCAACAGCTAGTTCATTTATCAATTTCTCCTTGGGTGGGATCATACGGCATCAAGTATTTGACTTGAGTTATCTATATAAGGAGCTCTTGTCCACAATCCTAACATATGTTTTTCTAGATGATGGATCTCATGTTGAGATCCAAAACGTCTTTTTCATTTTAAAATCAAAAAAGTTGACACAGTTTTAATCCAAAAGACATCTTCTACCTCTATGGATTGTAGAAGCCTCAATTCTTTAATAAATCAAGGGATCCTTCTAAATGACACCCTTGGTCCTTTATTAATTGCCTAGAGACCTCTTTTAGAAGATAAAAGATTGTTAAACCTATCCGCCAAAGATAGACACCGCCTGTCATCTGTTCATGATATCAAGACTCTTGAAAAGACAATTTCAAGTGATTGCAACACACACAGCTCGCTTCACCTTGGACCATTGGTAGTACATTTAAGATTTTTTTTAATAAATATCAGTTTATTACTTGAAATGATGTACAATTACAAGAAGACCCTCCTAGTTCAAAGAACTAGGTTGTGGAGAGGTTAGAGAAATCTTGAAAAAAGTTTTACTATTTAGGAGCAGCCTAAGGGACAACAAAAACCAACCTGATGGTT
This sequence comes from Torreya grandis, assembly GCA_037957365.1. Classification (NCBI taxonomy): domain Eukaryota; kingdom Viridiplantae; phylum Streptophyta; class Pinopsida; order Cupressales; family Taxaceae; genus Torreya; species Torreya grandis. The sequence continues at coordinate 488,599 of JARHVA010002228.1, forward strand.
GCAAGCCATGAAAGTACCTAAAGCAACTGAAACAAAGCTAGAACCATAGTTCCAAAAACTCAGACTCAGCAAAAACTCGACAACCCAAAATTTTGACTCGGACTCACAACCAAGCAAATAACTCAAAAAATTAAAATAAAATATAAATTCATAAAATAAACATAAATAACATGCAAAATACTGATAAAAAGCATAAAAAATGAATTTAGAGAATCCGCTAGCTCACGAGTACTCACCACGTGAGTTAGTGGCAAGTTACTCACTGAGCTCTCAAAATTGTGAGTCCCGCGAGTTTTGGTGATCTCCAGCGAGGCTTGTAACTACGGAAAGAACAACTAAGCCTGGGCATATATAACAGTCTGGGAAGCCTTTATTTACAGGTATTCATTTGGTAAGCGCACTACATATTCGAGCAATAGTCAAAACTGAGATGTCAAGTACAGAGATCCTTGGATGTGCATGGTGCTTGTTCTCATAGTTCAGGATAGATATCATCATTACCCAATGGAGGGAGCATCCCCAAGAGCAAAAGCATGTCCTCCCTTCTAAATGTAAGTTGAGGGCCATTTAAGAGGATATTGACATGGTTGGGGTTTGCACACAAGTACAGGACAATTGCCACTCCCTGAGGCTTCTTCATAAAAAGCTTGACGCTTGGTTGCAAGGTGAAAGTTGTAGTGTGCTTCCACATCCCCATACAAAGTGTTCTCAAGCATCTCAAAACTTTTTCCATAACAGAGAGTTGGATGCAATGTTCCCCAATATTACCATTCAGAAAATTCAAACTGCCATTACTCGTGTGCAAGGCAGCCACTACGGCAATTTCCTTAATTGATTTTTCAATAGAATTTTTTTTCTTGCAAGTCATTCTCATTAGGCAGTGGGTGACTGTATTGGTTTTGGGGGTTCTGAAGAGGCGGTGACCTGAAGCCCAAAAAAAGAGGGACAATCTTATGCAGTACGAGAAAAATAAGGGTCGAGCCTTGAGGCTTTGCTTATTGGAAGCACAATGACTGAGAGGAGGGGGGTGAATCACTCTTCAAAACATTTCATTCAATTATACTTGAGCAATCATGAACCATTCAAACAAACATATAGATTTAGCAAGCATAAGCAACTATTGACATAAGCATGAAACATAAGAACACATCATATATGTGGGAAACACTCAAGGGCAAGAAAACCCACTGATCTCTACAAATGGACTACAGTCCTACAATACAAAAACCAAGTTTAGCGAAGCACCAACTCCACATGAAGCACCAACCCTAACTAGCCAAGCACCCACTTAACTAGGCTTTAGCAAGCCCCCACTTGCAAGGAGGCACCAACCCCCTAGATGACTCAGCACCAACTCAACCACGTAATTACTTTTGATCACCTTTAGAACACATTGTTGCTCAACCAACAAATGATGACCACCTCTTCAGTTCTTCACACTCTTATCCCTCTCAAATTGCCTTCTCGGCCTCTTCGCTCAACTAGGTCTCTTCAAGACTGATTAGGTCATATGACTTTGATCTGTACATGCAAACACACTGCCAATTCTTCATTATATATCCTCTACACTCTTTGGATGGTCTACAAGACCTCCTTCTGCTTAACAATGTGATATTTTATTCGCTTTCTCTCTACTTTCCCAAATAGGCCTAAAACTGCCTTGTATATATACCATTCCTTGTTCATATATCACTTAGTCGGCCATACACCCTTAACCTCTTAGGCCAGCCATAGAATAGGTTTAAGGACATCTTGTGAACATGAATTAAATGAACATTGAGTCCCTTTTGGTCTGTCATAACTCTATTAGACCTCATTTCTCTTTTAGGTCTTATGGAGATCTAATTGCATTAGGTCTATCTCTTAATGCCAAAACTTGATCCTCTTGGGCCCATATGGTTTTCTCTAACAACTGAAAACCATTCAAGCACATAGCAATAGACCTCTGCTGACCTCCTCCATGCTTGCTTAGACCTGTGTCTTTCGTTCATACCATGAAACCTCTTTTAAGACAAACTATCCTATTAGGCCTATTTGCCTCAAAAATTTGTCTTGCAAAAATGAAGCTCAAACATACTTAAGACACTCAAATATGATCAACTAAGTATATAGACAGAGTCTACATGACCTAAGGATCATCATCAAATGCATTAGACACTTCCACTCAGGAGATAAGGACTCAAGAACACCTTTGCAACTTACTCAAAACTGCCAGGTTACCTCAAAACATAGTCATGGTGACTTAGACCCCCAACACCTGTATAGACAATTTCAATGACTTCTGATGCATGTAGATGATCCTATGAGATCATTAGACCATTCTAGGATAGAAGAATCATATGGTCAAATGGCAAATAATAGTCTTGCAAACCATTCTCATGACCTAATATCTCACTGACTTATCTGAGCCAAACAGGTCAACTTGTGAGCAACTTCTTCACCACACACATGACCTCCAAAACTTCTTGCAAGCATAGACATGTCTTACAAGTCTTGAACAACATCTTTATGCACTTGGTTTCATCATTCTATCATGAAAACACCTTCCAATTCATCTTCTCACTGCTGCCTAGGATTTTCACTATCTGCACCATTTGCCCTGCTAATGACTAGCTAACTTGGATGACCGGTTTAAAGCATTTGAGGGCTAGAAACTGTCAATAAACCTTCATAGACATGAAACATGCGTCTGTTCCTCCATCTATTTGCTTGTTATGTCCAATACAACTTTTGACAGTTACAACTTCTTCAGAAACAAGCCTGTAACTCAATATTTTCTCTCTCCTCTCTCTAACCAATACCACCTAGAGATACTTGGGAGAGTCCACTACAAGCTCTAATAGCTTACCTAAGCAATTCAATCCATCCTAAGCACTTCTGAGCAACATCTTCAACATTGGGTCTTTATTAAGTTTCTAAGAGGATTTAAACCTATTTCCACTCTTAACGATCGTTCATAAAGCGTAGCCATTCGATCCAATAACTAATGCCTGGAATTTTGAGTTAGGACCCTTCCCCATCTACTATGATTAGCTTTTGTTCCCATGCAAAGGTTTGACAAGCTAATGATCAAAAAAAAAGTCCTTCGGTTGAGAACACTTCATTCTGTGCATTTGAGAGACCTCCAAACAACTTTTCATGCCTTGTCCTTTAGACTATGACCTCAAACTGCATGAACAATCTTGAAACAACATATCTCACCTCTGACAATGCTTACATGAGCTTGTCAAACACCTTGAAATCCGATCATGACCCTTCATTAGGCCACATCCTCTCTCTTTGTTGTCTAGTCCTTAACCTGCAAACCACATTAGGCCTTAAAACTGGCATTCATGCCTCTTTCCATGCACTATCCACCTCACTCACATACTCAAGCAACCTCTCACATGCTTAAACACTGCCATACATCCTTCACATGCCTTGACAACAGATCATGATAACTCATTAGGCCAAGCAGGGTTCAAGAGAGGTCTAGATGCAAACCTAGACTGAAGGTCCTACCCATGTAGGCTCACCCTAAAACTTTCATGAGCGTTTCAATGCCTCACATACATGCTCAAACAACCTCATACAACTACTCATGCCTGTGTGCACTCATCTCACCAAGTCACCATGCTCATACCTTCTCACAAGGTCTCTTCATGTCATGACTAGGCTTAGGCTACTTAAGCACTTGACCACAAGGACCTGCTACCTATGCATTTGTCAATAATGGCAACAAGACAACATTCATAACCACTACAATACTCTCTTTCACACTACATAACTTCAATGCTCATAAGTTTGTCACAACACACACTGCCAACTTGCTTTACTCACAACAACACTCTTGCAGACCTGCTTGTCATCATACCTTCACAAGAACCTTCAATAACAACACTGACAACTTCAAGATGACCTGAACCTTGACATCAACCAACAGAAAAAACATTAGTTGCCTTCAAATTATCTCTTGCCTTCAAATGCATCTTGTCACATGACTTCCTATGCAGACATTAGTTGTCTTCAAACATCTTCCATGGCCTTGTCATATCATATACATACCTCAATGGCCACTCACCATGCACCTTCACTAGATGCACCTTGACATCAATGACAACAACATGCCAACAAACTCCCCCTTTGTCATTAGTGGCAAACATACTACACCCTGATCATTCTCATCTCCCCATTATGGTCTTTCTTCCCCTTTAACATTAATGACAAAGGGTCTTCCACAAATTGCGATCTAAACCTTGGACCTCAAGAAACCATGTTTCTTATGACTTCTTCCTTAATGTCTTGACACTTCACAACATAGAGCAACAAAGCTCCCCTTGAGTTGATGCTTCTTTTCACAGACACTAGATGACAACCACTTTCAAAAACTGATCATTCCCTTAAAAAGATACATCTCCCTCTTGTATTCATTCTCCCATAATTATCTCTTTTCTCAAATGATCATACCTGCAACATCTGGAATCACACCTTCTTGCAACAACTCAATACACAGAATATGAAGCATTACAAGAACATGCTCCCCCTTATTCCATGCATAACTCCTTCAAATGAACTCAGATCGCAAGACCATTCTCATCTTCCTTCAAATATCTTGATACCAATACCAATTCTCAACACAGATCAAGCTCAACTGCTAGAAACAAGGAACAAATTTTTTTGCTTACCTCTCATATACCAATAACACTTCCAACTCTGTCAAAATTCATCAACATGTCTTCATGATAGCTACCAAGTTTCCATTAACTAATGAGTGTCTCCATGAAGCCTAATGGAGTCACCCCTTATCATACAGCACTAGAACAACACAAACTCAGGAGATTCCCAGATTTCCATGCTCTCACAAGACTGATGATCCTTTAGGATCCTTTCAGGCTTGATTAGCCTCTTTGGCTTGGCCTCTTCATCATTTGTATGGTCAATAATCTGAGCTGATAATGAACACTCTTGATACTTTTCAATATCTTGCCTATGCTCTACAATAGCAAATAGTCCACTTTGGCTTGTAGACTGATCAGGACTAAGCTTGATTGTCTTTGGCTTCCACACCTTGGTTTGTCCTCTTTCTTGAGCTCTAGGAGCTTGAATCTTCTGATTCTATCTTGGTGATTCATGATGACAAAATCTTGCAATACGACCAATGTTATGACAATTATAGCAAACATCACTCATATATCTTGACTGATGTAGATTGTGGCTCCTTCCATAGTCCCATGAGTACTCATTCTTGGAGGATCTACACTTTCTTGCTCTACGACCAAACTGACTATATGAGAAACAGTAATCATTGAATGAATTTGCATACCTTATGGCATTAGGTTGTCTAACAGAATTTGTCTTCATATTGTTCTTGATTTTGACCTTGTTCACATTAGCATTCTCCTTGTTCTCCTTTTGATCTTCTTTGAAGCCAAGACCCGCGTTATCATTGGCAGACTTCTAACTACTCAAAATGTCATCTAGAGCCTCAGTGCTCTTTTCAAACTCCTCAGATATCTTCATCTTGTTAGTTGTTTGATCTAATTCTGACTTTACGGACTCTATTTTTGATTCATACCTGGTGCATTCTTCTTCCTTAGCCTTTAAGCTAGCAGTGAATATCTCCATATGAGTTTCAACCTGATTGATGATCTCATATGCTCCTTGGATGTGTTACTCAATCTCTCTTCAAACAAACCAATCTACTCTTCATAGTCCTTAACTAATAATCTTAGTTTATGATTCTTCCTTCTTTGGAACTTAAACTCTTCTAGAACACTCACCAATTCTGCCTCAAGATTCACTTCAGCCTCTTCTTCATCTGATTCTTCATCATCCATAAGGCCTTTCCCTTTTCAGCAACTCTCATTGTCTGTTTCTATAGCCATGAATAAGGTTTCATTGTTGTTATGCTCATTATTGTCATCATCACTATCAGATGTACTTGTGTCATTTACATCAGATAAGCTATTATCTTCTTTGGTATAGAAACTTTTCTTGTTCTTGAATTACCCTTTCTTACCTTCATACTTCCTGAAATCTTTCTTGCTTTTGTCAAACTTATAGACCTTGTCATCACCATGATGTTCATCATGTTCTTCATCATGCTCAGTCTTATCCTTGGTAGGACACTTAGATACAAAGTGACCATCTTACCACAGATGAAATATTTGAAAGGCAACTTACCCTTGTACTTACCAGATTCAAACCACAATTTTCTAGCAAACATGGCTATCAACTCATCATCATCAATATTTGAACATACCTTATCCTTGACCTTCTTGGCTTTTGACTTCTTCTCAATTTTGAATGTTGCTTCCTTCTTGGGAGGTCTTCCTTCATTTGTTCTCATCTCATAGGTAGTCAAGATGCCATGAAGCCCATCCATCTAAAGTGTGTCTAGATCTTGCATTTCTTCTACTGCAGACACCTTTGAATCAAATTTAGAAGTTAGGGATCTCAATACCTTTTGTACAACTGTAGACTCTTTTACTTCTTCTCCGAGACCTCTGATGACATTGACAACTTCATCAATAATTAAAAGATAGGATGCAATGCTCTCATCTTCCTTCATACTCAGACTTTCAAACTGCCTTTTGTGGGTCTGCAATTTAGCCATCTTCACCTTGGTGTCTCCTTCATAGATAATCTTCAACTTGTCCCATACCACCTTGGTTGACTCACAATGCATCACCTTCACAAACTCTGCCTCTGATAGGCCACATAGAATGGCATTCATTGCCTTGGAATTGCTCTCACTTTCCTTCTTGCCTATTGTATCAGTTGGTGGTGTAGGAGGTGGAGTGTATCCATCCACAACTGATTGCCATATGTCATGGCCCATGGACATTAGATATGTCCTCATTTTGATGCTCCAAAATGCATAATTAGTCCTATTGAAGAATAGAGCCTTACTAGTAGAGAAACTTCCTTGAACTTGACTACTAGCCATCCTTACTTCTAAGATCTCCTTTAGGCCATTAGGCCTGCTTCAAAGGACTAAATCTAATACCAAATATTAGAAGCACAATGACTAAGAAGTGGGTGAATCAATCTTCAAAACCTTTCATTCAATTATACTTGAACAATTAACAACCATTCACACAAACATATAGATTTAGTAAGCATGAGCAACAATCCACATAAACATTAAACATAAGAACACATCATATATGTGAAAAACACTCAAGGAGAAAAAAACCCACTGATCTCTGCAAATGGACTACAATCCTATACGACAAAAACCAAGTTTAGTGAAGCACCAACTCCACATGAAGCACCAACTCCAACTAGCCAAGCACCCACTTGCAAGAAAGCACCAACCCCCTAGATGACTCAACACCAACTCAGCCACCTAATTACATTTGATCACCTTTAGAACACATTGTTGCTCAACCAACAAATGATGACCATCTCTTCAGTTCTTCACACTCTTATCCCTCTCAAACTACTTTATTGGCCTCTTCGCTCAACTATGTCTCTTCAAGACTGATTAGGTCATATGACATTGATCTTTATATGCAAATACACTCTCAGTTCTTCATTATAGATCCTCTACACTCCTCTGATGGTTTACAAGACCTCCTTTTGCTCAACAATGTGCTATTTCATTTGCTTTCTCTCTACTTTCCCAAATAGGCCTAAAATTGCCATCACTTAGTCGGCCATACACCCTTAACGTCTTAGGTCAGCCATAGAATAGGTTTAAGGACATCTTGTGAACATGAATTAAATGAACATGGAGTCCCTTTTGGTCTGTCATTACTCTATTAGACCTCATTTCTCTTTTACATCTTATGGAGGCCTAATTAAATTAAATCTATTGCTTAATGCCAAAAATTGATCCTCTTGGGACCAGATGATTTTCTCCAACAACTGAAAACCATTCAAGTACATAGCAGTAGACCTCTACTTACCTCCTCCATGCTTGCTTAGCCCTGTGTCTTTCGTTCATACCATGAAACCTCTTTTAGTACAAATTGTCCTATTAGCCCTGTTTGCCTCAATAAACTATATTCCAAGAATGAAGCTCAAACATACTTAAGACACTCAAATATGATCAACTATGTATATAGACAAAGTCTACATAACCTAAGGATCATCATCAAATGCATTAGACACTTCCACTCAGGAGTTAAGGACTCAAGAACACCTCTTCAATTTACTCAGAACTGCCAGAGTATCTCAAAACATAGTCATGGTGACTTAGACCTCCAACACCTATATAGACAATTTCAATGATTTATGATGCATGTAGATGATCCTATGAGATCATTTCACCATTCTCGAATAGAAGGATCATATGGTCAAATGGAAAATATTGGTCTTGCAGACCAATCTCATGACCTTATATCTCACTATTTTATCTAAGCCAGATAGGTCAACTTGTGAGCAACTTTTTCACCACACACATGACCTCCAAAACTTCTTGCAAGCATAGACATGTCTTACAAGTCTTGAACATCTTTATGCACTTGGTTTCATCATTCTATCATGAAAACACCTTCCAATTCATCTTCTCACTGCTACCTCGGATTTTCACTGTCTGCACCATTTGGCCTGCTAGCGACTAGCTAACTTGGATAATCGGTTTAACACATTTGAGCGCTAGAACCTATCCATAAACCTTCATGGACATGAAACATGAGTCTTTACCTTCTTCCTCCATCTATTTGTTTGCTATGTCCAATACAACTTTTGACAGCTACAACTTCTTCAAAAACAAGCCTGTAACTCAATATTTTCTCTCTCCTCTCTCTAACCAATACCACCTAGAGGTACTTGGGAGAGTCCACTACAAGTTCTAATAGCTTACCTGAGCAATTCAATCCATCCTGAGCACTTTTGAACATCATCTTCAACATTAGATCTTTATTAGGGTTCTAAGAGGGTTTAACCCTGTTTCCACTCTTAACGATCGTTCATAAAGTTAACCTCTCAATCCAAAAACTAATGCCTGGAATTCTGAGCTAGGACCCTTCCCCATCTACCATGAATAGCTCGGGTTCCTATGCAAAGGTTTGACGAGCTAATGAGCACAAGAAAATCCTTCTCGGGTTGAGAACACTTCATTCTGTGCACTTGAGAGACCTCCGAACAACTTTTTATGCCTTGTCCTTCAGACTATGACCTCAAACTGCATGAACAATCTTGAAACAACATATCTCACCTCTGACAATGCTTACATGAGCTCAAACACCTTGAAATATAATCATGACCCTTCATTAGGCCACACCCTCTCTCTTTGTTCTCTAGTCCTTGACCTGCAAACCACATTAGGCCTTAAAAATGACCATGCCTCTTTCCATGCACTCTCCACGTCACTCACATACTCAAGCAACATCTCACATGCTTAAACACTACCATACATCCTTCACATGCCTTGACAATAGATCATGATAACTCATTAGGCCAGGCAGGGTTCAAGAGAGGTCTAGATGCAAACCTAGACTAAAGGTCCCACCCATGTAGGCTCAACCTAAAACTCCCATGAGTGTTCCAATGCCTCACATACATGCTCAAACAACCTCATACAACTACTCATGCTTGTGTGCACTCATCTCACCAAGTCACCATGCTCATACCTTCTCACAAGATCTCTTCATGTCATGACTAGGCTTAGGCTACTTAAGCACTTGACCACAAGGCCCTGCTACCTATGCATTTGTCAATAATGGCAACAAGACAGCAACATTCATAACCATTGCAATACTCTCTTTCACACTACATACCTTCAATGCTCATAAGCTTGTCACAACACACTGCCAACTTGCTTTGCTCACAACAACACTCTTGCAAACCTACTGGTCATCATACCTTCACAAGAACCTTCAATGACAACACTAACAACTTCAAGCTGACCTGAACCTTGACATCAACCAACAGAAAAGACATTAGTTGCCTTCAAATGTTCTCTTGCCTTTGAATTCTCTCTTGCCTTCAAATGCTTCTTGTCACATGGCTTCCTATGCAGACATTAGTTGTCTTCAAACATCTTCCATGACCTAGTCATATCATGCACATACCTCAATGACCACTCACCATGCACCTTCACTAGATGCACCTTGACATCAATGACATCAATGACCACAGCATGCCAACATTGCTAGCCTAAGCTAGGGAATGCATGATATGAAAGGGTTGAGGGGAGAAAGACAAGTTATTGGTGGCCCTAATATCTTTCTATTGGGTCATTTCCAAATTCCTTCAAGGGAAAAACTTTGATTTGAGGGTGTTTGGGATATAAAGGGCGCTTTTTCCTTTGGTGTCCTACAACCTGGCTAATCATGGTTTGGTTAGGGAAGTTTTTATTGGTTACCTCTCTGTCAGGGCAAGGGTGGAGAGCTTGGGTTGAGAAGATATTAACAAGTTATTGGTGGCCATGGGAGTAGGATTACCAAATTACTTCAAGGAACAAACTTTAATGTGAGGGTGTTTGGTTTTAGGGGTTCTAAAGAGGGGGATGACCTAAAGCCAAAAATACAAATGGATGAGGAAAATTGGGATTTAGCCCTAAGGCTTCACTAGACTGAGATGGAGAATGCATGATATGAAGTGTTGAGGGGAGATAGACAAGTTATTGGTGTCCTTAGGAGTAGGACTACTAAATTCCTTCAAGGAACAGACTTTTATGTGAGGGTGTTTGACATTAAAATGGAGCTTCTTGCTTTGGTGTCCAAAAATCTGGCTAGCCATTGTTTGATTAGTTATCTTCCTACTGGTTGCCTCTCTATCAGGGCTAGTGTGGAGAGCTTGGGCTGAAGGGGAAGATAGAAGTTATCGATGGTCTTGGGAGCAGGATTACCAAATTTCTTCAAGGAACAAACTTTGATGTGAGAGTGTGTGGGATATAAATGAGGCTTGTCACTTTGGTGTCCTATAGCCTGGCTAATCATGGCTTGGTTAGGAATCTTCCTCTTGGTCACCTCTCTATCAAAGCTAATGTGCAGAGCTTGAGTTGAGGGGAGATAGACAAGTTATTGGTGGCCATAAGAGTAGGATTACCAAACTCCTTCAATGAATGACTTTGATATGAGGGTGTTTGGCATATAAGTGGGCTTTCCACTTTGTTGTCCTACAAACTGGCTAATCATAGTTTTGGTTAGGAATCTTCCTATATGTCACCCCCTTATCAGCACAAGTGTGGAGCGCTTGAGCTTGTTGTGGCTGAGATTGGTGCATAGGTACATGACTACTACCACTCAATAAGGCTTCCTCATGAAAGGCTTGATGCTTGGTTGCAGGCTGAAAGTTGTTGTGTGCCTCCACATCACCATACATAGCATTCTCAAGCATTTCAATTCTCTTGTTTTTTTGTTGGAAGACAACACCAAGGAAAGCAATGCACCATTCAATGGAGCTGAGAGGTTTTTCCATAACAATGTTGGATGCCATGTTCGAGTTGTCAATCTAGAGTTGCACACTGATCGAAGACGTGCTGAAATGGCTAATCCTTGCCATAATTGAAACAATGAGATCTTCACACGAGAGTGGATGCCTCAATGATGAGAAGAACCTCCAGAGAAGGTTGGTTCCTGTAAGATGTATCTATGAGGATCTCAACTTCTATGCTACAAACTGCCTGGAGAAAAAAGAAGGAAGAACTTAAAAGGAAATCCTAGCTAAAATAGTGATACACCTAATTTGCTTGATCCACTCAAATCGAGCTTCTAAGAACACTAATTTAGACAAAGAAGCAGAATTTCAACTCCAATTGACCAAACACAAGTATTTCACGAAAAGGTTTAATTTAATGATCTAAGCTTGAGGGAAATGGAAAAAATAGCCCTGATGAAAGGCACTAAACAGCCACTAATATCCACTATAAACTTGACAAAAGACATTCAAACACAGAACGTGACCTGTATAGATGACTAGCTAGTAACTAGGTATGAATCCAGATTTGACAAAGAAGAAAGAAAATCTATCACTTAGGCAAATCTATAACAAAAGTACACTATACTAGCTGCTGAGAATTGAAAAAACAATCCTCTTCTTATTGATTCTGATAATCCATTAGGCTATTTGCTAAGTCATTTTTCCGTGGATTATGTTCAGGACTTCACTTTTGCCTCTCTCTACCCTTGGACTTTCCTTTATTTGACCAAACTTTTCGAAAGAATCCTTCGAACAATTTGTCCGAAGGATATCCATTTCTTTCGGACTTTTTGGCTTCCCCTTGGTTTTATCTCCCGTGGACTTTATTTCTATCTGTCAATTTTTCAAAAGAAATCCTTCGAACAAAAAGTCCGAAGGAATTCCTTCAGACTTTTTGTCTAAAGGATATCTTTCCTTCTTTCTTTGCCTTGTTTATATTTTATTCCCTCGGGCTTTTTGTGTTCAACTTCTCGCAGACAAAAGTCCGCGGGAATTGTCCCTTGCCCTAAAAAACAGTGCTTTGAAAATCTTGTCATGGTCTTTTCCCGAAGGGCAGGTGCCCTTCGAGCTTTTGTAAAGCCCTTAAAATTGTGATATGAACCTTCCCGAAGGGCAGGTGCCCTTCAGGTTTTTTCCAAACGTCCCTTCCGATCCTGAAATGAGCCTTCCCAAAGGGTACCTACCCTTCGGGTTTTTTGTCAACAACCCTTCCGAATGGTACCTACCCTTCGGGTTTTTAAGCAGCCCCTTGGACTCCTCAAACAGCCCCTTCCTATCAAATAACCCTTAAGAAAAAGGCACCCAAGTTTTTTGAAGGACACCCGGGTTTTTTGGAGGGCACCTGGGCTTTTTGGAAATGTCCTTTCCGAAGGGTACATTGCCCTTCGAATTTTTTAATTTGTCCTTTGAACTTTTCCCAAGGAATTCCTTCGGACAAATTCCGAAGGGTACATTGCCCTTCGAATTTTTTAATTTGTCCTTTTAACTTTTCCGAAGGAATTCCTTTGGGATTTTTGTCCGAGTCTATTTCCTTGTTCTTCAATGTCTGCAACTTCGAACTCTTCATTGGCACCTACTTCGGATTCTTCACTGGCACCTACTTCGGATTCTTCACTACTTGTTACTTATAAAAAGAGATAAGTCATTCACCGTGAGAAACCCGAAATGCACTATCTTGAGTAATTCGGGTTTTCCAACCTGGATTACTTCTACTAAAAAACTTTCATAAGCAAAGCACTTCTCAAAACTCGATTTGCACTATCAAGAGTAATTCAGGTTTTCCAACCCAGATTACTTCTACTGATAAAACTTTCATAAGCAAAGCACTTCTCAAAACCCGATTTGCACTGTCAAAAGTAATTCGGGTTTTCCAACTCGGATTACTTCTACTGAGGGGTTTCAACTGTTGATTATGCATAAAGTGAAATAAGTTGTCTCTTGTAAAACCTGAAGACTTCTTCCAAAAACCTGAAGTCTTCTGTTGTGTAAAAACCCAAAGTCTTGCTTGAATGCCCACCCTCTCACATTTAGGAAAAATGTTGGTATGTAGGCCAAAAAATGGCCAACATTTCTGGTGACTCGCAGGGAAACATACCTGCTATGCTTGAGAACTCAGACCATATAAATGCTATTTGAACTCCCAAAACAATGATAAACCTGATTTTTTATTGTAAATCTCCTCTGATCATGGCTGAAGTAACCTTTCTCCTTCAAAATAGGAAAGAAAACACACAAAAACAGGAAAACTAAGAAACAAATGTGCAAACAAGCACTTATGGAACAAAACTGAAAGAAACTAGTCCCTAAACAGCGTTTGGAGGAAAGCAATGCTCTTCAATAGCAATGTTTCAGATATATCCAATTGACTGGGATTGGAAGCTCCTGGCCATCCATCTTTGCAAGTTGGAAGGCATTGTGTGATTTGCAGTTGGAGATCGTGTATGGGCCACTCCAAAAAGAATCAAACTTTGTGTCTTCTTGGTTTGGCTCGATCCTCATCCCACTTGAGGACCAAATCTCTTTCATTGAAGCTTCGTGAGGAAGCTCCTTTGTCAAACGTTCTTTTCACCTGTTCCTGATGACTTTTCATGGCTAGCATGGATTGATTTCTTGTCTCTTCCAACTCCATAAGCTTTGCATACCTCATTTCCATAGGCTCATTCTCCAACAATTCAAGCTAATGCATTAGTTCCAAAGTTGAAAATTCAAGAGAAATAGGTAATCTTGCTTCCTTACTATATACCAGTTTGTATGAAGAGTTGGCTATTGACCTCTTGTAAGTGATCCGACCAGCCCATAGAGCTGACTTCAACTTGAGATGCCATGACCTTTGATTGTCTTCAATAGTCCTTCGTATGATCCTTAAGAGGTTCTTATTTGTAAATTCAGCAAGCCCATTGCCTTGTGGATAGTAGTTTGATGAAGTGTTGAGGTAAACTCCATGCTGGACAGCCCATTGACTAATTTTGGATCCCACAAAAGCCATTGCATTATCAGAAATAATTGTTGAAAGAACTCTAAATCTAGTAAGCAAACCTTCGTAAAAATCAAGAATATTGGTTTCATTTGCTTCTTTCAATGCTATTGCCTCTGTCCAACGTGTGAAGTAATCCATAGTTGTTAGAATCCATTTGTGTCTTGAACTTGAAAAAGGATTTATGAGACCAATAAAATCCAATCCCCATTGGACAAAAGGCTGATCCACCGCAATTCATTGAAAGGGCAACGCTGCAAGCTTCACTTTTCCTACAAACATAGCACATTGTTTGCACTTTCTAACCCATGCATGACAATCACCAAATATAGTAGGCCAATAGTACCCACCTCTCATGATTTTAAGTGTTGTAGTTCTTGCAGAAAAGTGTCCTCCACCATGTCCATCATGGAATTCTTCAAGTAATCTTTGAGTTTGGCTTGGTTCCACACAACTTAGTAACATTCCATTAATATCTTTTTTGAACAAAACATCATCGAGCATGAATGGAATTGATTGCAATCCGAAATACTTTTTTTTTCAAGCATGTAGGTGAAAAGGGTAAATACCATCTTGCAAATAGCTTACGAAATCACGAAACCAGCTGGAAGGTGAGGTGTGAACAGCAGCAATCTCTTCATCATTTGAGACTAAAACAACTTCATTAGTTTCTTGCAATACCTGAGCTAGATGCTCACAAAGTCCTTTGCCTCTAACTAGCTTTGTAACTTTAATTTTCACGTCATATTCCATTACCTTGGTTATCCAACCAACTCTCTTCTCATTAATATCCTTGTTCAAAAGAAATTCTTTGATGCTTGGATGGGGAACCATTAGATGTATCTTGTTATTAGACAACAAGTGTCTAAACTTCTTAAGAGATCTTATAACTGAAAGGACATGCTTTTCAACAAAAGAATACATTGTTTCGTACTCTTCCAAGCCTTGGCTATAGAACGCTATTGGTTGCTCTAAATCTTCATGATTCTACTGCATAAGAATACCTTAAATGGTGTCCATGTTAGCATATGTATACAGAATGAAATCTTTCATAAAATTTGGATTTAAAAGCATAAGAGCACTTGCGATGGCTTTCTTAACATCTTCAAACCTTTTTACTCCCTCCTTAGACCAGCTGAAGATCTGATTTTTATTTAGCATCGCTATAAGTGGTTTAGCGACAGTAGCGAAATCTGACATGTATCTCCTTATAAAGTTGATTTTTCCAAAGAAACTTTGCATAGCCTTTTTGTGCTTAGGCAAAAAGAGTGCAAGGATTGAATCTACTCTTTCAGGATCAATGTTTAAACCATGCTTTGGAACAATATGTACAATAAGCTTACCTTCATGAATTGAAAAGACGCACTTCTTTGGATTTAGAGATATCCCAAATTGTCTACACCTTTCGAACACTTACCTGATATGAGCTATGTGATCATTTGTATTTTTTGAGAACATGGTTATATCATCTAAATAAACAAGTACGAATTTATTCAAAAGGCCTTGGAATGCCATATCCATGGCTCTTTGAAAAGTCACTTCAGCATTAAATAATCCAAACGACATCTTTCTGTATGCATAGGTTCTCCACTTGGTTGTGAAGGTTGTCTTAAATTGGTTCTCTTCTTTGACCAAAATTTGATTGTAACCACTATATCCATCCAACAAGGAGAACCTCTCTGAACCTGCAACACGCTGTAAAATTTATTCAATTGATGGCAATGGATAGTGGTCTTTAAGCGAAGCCATGTTTAAATCACGGAAATCGACACACAAACAAATCTCACTATTCTTTTTTTGTACCAAAACTAGGTTCGCCACCCAAGTTGAGTGCTTGATTGAAAATATGAGAGCTGACTCGACGAGCTTGTGAAACTCAGCTCTCATTAAAGGCTTGAGTTTAGGATTGATGGGCCTTTGTTTTTGTCTCACTAATTTAGTTTCAGCGTCCAACTCAATGGTATGTTGAGCCAAACATGGATCAAATCCCTTGAGATCACTATATTGCCAAGCAAATACATCAGCAAAACTTGTACTTAACTCAATGAAGGCTTCTTGTTGTGAAGGAGCACATACCTTTCCCAATTTCAAAACCTTACCCGTTGCAATCTCTACGTTGGCATAGTGTTCTTTTGTTAACAAGGATGTCTTCTCTCTTCTTAACTCATCATTACCATTGATAATATTCTCAAGAGTGATCAATCATTTGGGTAGCTTATTCGTTTTTAATTGCACAATCTGATCGCCATACTGTTGTAAGTGCTTTGACTAATTTTTTGAAGAAAACACCTACCAATTCTCATGATTATCCGGAGCAGAAGGCCTTACAACTATCTTTATATGTGACTGAAATTTCTCACTTTTTACATCAGCTGAAATACTAAATTGTGCCCCAACAGTAGCGAACCTATCATCATGTTTATTCTTATCCCTTGGTATTGCCTGAATGTTAAAATCTTCAAGTAAATCCCAAATTCTATGCTTGTAAGATTTAAGCAACAAATTTTTGCATAAATTCAAACCTCTTACTTGATGAACTACAAGTTCACTATCTTCAAATACTTGCAAACAATTCACTTTCATCTTTTTAACCCACTGCAATCCGTGAACCAGTGTTTCATACTCAGCGACATTGTTTGAACAGCCAAACTGAAATTTACTAGAAGAGAAATACCTTTGCTTTGTTGGAGAAACCAACATCATCTTAGCTCCAGTTCCATGCTTTTTTCTTGATCCATCAAAGTATAATTGCCACAAACCTTCATTAGATTCGTCTTCTTTGACCATCGCTGGAATTGGTGCATCATTCTCATGAAGACAATACACACCAAGACCCTCCTCTTCAATCAGTTTGTAGGGATCATGCTCATACAAAATAGAAGCCCACTCATCAAGAAACAAATCTGGAACTCCATCCAAAGGTGAGTCCTTTTCTACATCACCAGTTTGTAATATTTCATTTGAGATGATACAATTTGCATTGACAACACTTGGCATATATGGCTCCATGTGAAAACATGCAATAGGCTTTAAATGAATTGTTATCTTTGTACTATACCTGGTTCTGAACAACAAATAGGTCCAATCCGCTGATAAATATCTCCCAATCTTTGAGGTGAAATCCCTTGAGAGGCACATAGCAAAGTAGGGAGACAAATCTACCACAACAACATCTTGCTGAATAGGAACATTAGGACATGCATGTAATGTCAATTTCAAATCTTTGATGATGCCTACCGGCTTTGTTAGTGACCCATCCAATTGCAATACTTTTTTAGTATTTGGCTCATAAACGAGTCCAAGCGTATCTACAAACTGCTTAGGCATGATTGTACTACTAGCTCCACTATCCACCATACAATTATAAACCAAAGTATCACCTACTATCAAAAAAAGGTAAAAGGGAGGAGTTTTCTTTGACTTTACCTCAGTTTTGTCTACCTTTGTCACCTTAATTGCTTGTTGTACTTGTTGTTTTGCTAGCTGATCCAAATTAACCAAGACAAAACCTTCTTTCTCAATCGATTTTGGAGGCAATTCAAGCGCTGAAAGCTCTTGGATAAGCTTATCATTTTGCCCTGAAATCGTAAGAGAATCCCACATGCTAATGTTGATATTAGATTTCTTCATTTGAACAACTATACTGAAATGAGATCCACTAACCTTTGGATGTACCCTTTGATGCACTGGTTGTTCATGAATTTGAAGTAATTGATTAACCTTACCAACCTCTGTATTCTGATTTTGCTGAGTTGTAAAGGCAACAAACTATTCTTTTGCACTTTTAGAGACAACATGAGTACTTGAAGCTCTTCATACTGCTTGAGCCTCATTAATAGCTCTTCTTTTAGCTCTCTGATAGGTTATAGCTGCAACTTGACCACTTGGATTGTTAGTTTCAAAATTTTGTGTAAAAGCAATATGATCATCTGTCAATTTACATTGATAGCATCAGGTTGTCCTTGAATATAATGAGTCTCCCCCTGTGATGCCAAACCTGTATCATGATATTGACTTCCTTGAAAAGAAAACTCTTCTTGTGTCATCTGCGACATGGTGATGTTTTGTGATACCAAGGCTTGGTTTTGAGCATCATTGAGATTTGAGCGTTGTCAACCTGAATCCTGCATCAAATTGTTTTGAGATGGGGTAGCAACAATAGCCTTTGAAGTGGAAGGAGCATTAAGATCAAGGGCAGCATATGGCTTAGCTGGAGTTATGGCTCCTTGTGCTTGATAAAGTGGTCCATTTTCTCTGAAACCCTGATAAGGAGGCTTTTGATCTTTGAAAGGCTGATAGGTAATCTGATTTTGTTGTTGATAAGATCTATTACCTTGAAATTGTTGCCTCTTAAGCTGTACTAATTCATTTTCAAAAGATTGTAGCAAACCTTTTAACTCTCTTATCTCACTAGATTGACTAGTAGGGGCTATAATTTGAGCTTGAGGTGCTAGAATGGGAGCTAAGGATGGAATTTGATGAGCTTGAGGGGCTGATATGAAACTTATTTCTGGAAATATAGGCATTGGAGGTCTTGGAGAAAGCTTACCTGCTTGTATCAAACTATTTTTTGTCCTTATTGCAACTTCATAAGCATCTAGCAAAGTAGTACCATCCATTGACTATATCATCACATCAATGTCAGAATTAAGAGCTTTCAAAAAATACAGAAATGCATATTCAAGGGATGGCCTAATCAGAACCGGTATCCTGGTCTATGTCTTTTGAAATTTGAGATTAAAAACAAACATGAACTCATGAGGAGCTCCTTGTATGACAGTTAATTGCTGAACTAAAGATAAGTGATCAGATTTGTCTTCAAATTATTTGATTAAGGCTGCACCCAATTCATCCCAAGTGGAAATGGATCTGAGTGGGAGGGTTCTATACCACTATAATGTTTTTCCTTTGAAAGAAGCAACAAGCAATCTAATAGCAACATTATCCTCAACAACATTATGAATTGAACAAAGATTAGCCACATCCTAGATATGATCAATAGGGGTTGTTTGATTCTCCTGAGAAGAATGGAATACTTTTGAGGGTAGATACAGGAATGTCATCAAACTGTGCTAGATTCAGTGGGCCACCTCTATTAAATGGAGCAAACACTTGGTTTCTGATGGCCATTTGAATATTAGGGATTGTAGTGTTTAGAACAATAGGATGAGGAGGTAAATATTCTCTTTGAGGATATAGATTTGCCCTCCTAGATCTTACTCTCTTATAAGTTACAAATTCAAAAGGAATACCTTTACTTGCTAATCTTGTGGTAACCTTTGGCATGAACAAATTGTTTGAATGATGTTATGAACTCTGCAACTGGATGTGGATAAATATCCCCTACTGCTGCGAAAACTCCTCAGATATGCAAAGAACTTTTTCGTGGTCCCACCGGACGTGCCAAAAACTGTTCACCTTGGAGTTGCACTCTAATTGAAGATGTGCTGAAATGGCTAATCTTCGCTCAAGTTGAAACAATGGGATCTTCTCACGAGGGTGGGTGTCTCAATGATAAGAAGAACCTCCAGAGAAGTTGAGATCCTCATAGATACATCTTGCAGGAACCAAGCTTCTCTGGAGGTTCTTCTCATCATTGAGGCACCCACCCTCGTGAGAAGATCCCATTGTTTCAACTGAAACGAGGATTAGCCATTTCAGCATGTCTTCGATTAGGATGCAACTCCAGGTTGACAACATCCGAAAAAATAAAACAAGAGGGAGAGGTCTAAGATAATAAAGACCCGAAGAGAATGAACATTAGGCCGAAGGAATAAGTAAGGGAAAGTCCGTGGAAAGACAAATACAGACAGAGGTCAAGAAGCATAATTCTAAATTTAGCCAAGAGAAATCACGAACAGTTGGGCTGAGAGAAACCCATGCACAAACAAAAGACGGAGTCAATGAGTAATTCCATGCAAGCAAAAGCTAATTATGGTTGACTAGTCAAGGCTTCAGTTGACTGGTTGTAGTCAAGTTTATCTCCAAGGTCAACTCAACCTTTCAAACATTCCAACTCGGCTTCCAACGGATCAAGTCGGAGTTCTAAAATTAGCATTGGTGTTGGATTTCATGCATGCTATTGTCATCTCATACTTTCAAACGTTCTAGTAGCTCATGAAGAATGCCAAATTTGGAAGTGGGCATAGCATTATTGCATGATAGAGAGGTTTAGCAGCCCAAAATTAGCCACTGTCCACTTCAACGCCAAGGATCCTTCATGTAAGACAAAAGATAAGAAAAGACAAATTTGGAAGACTCATGCAACGCAATTTGGACTTGGACTAATGAAGAGCTAACTTCCTCTCTTATTTTCAACACCATCTCTTGGCTATTGTATTTTTCTATAAGTTGGCTTTTCAGTCATGTAAAAAATCATCTCTTTTGGCGAGAAAACTTCTGCCAAAGATTGTGTTGTAACCTTTTGCAGAATCAATAAGAAGACTATGTTTTTTCAATTTCCAGCAACTGGTATAATGTATTTTTGTTATAGATTTGCCTAAGTGATAGATTTTTTTCTTCCTTGTCAAATCTAGATTCATACCTAGTTAATCGCTGATCATTTATGCAAGTCATGTTCTGTGTTTGAATGTCTTTTGCTAAGTTTATAGTGGTTATTAGTGGCTGTTTAGTGCCTTTCATCAAGTCTATTTTTCCCATTTCCCTCGAGCTTAGATCATTAGATTACACCTTTTCGTAAAATACTTGTGTATTAGTCAATTGGAGTTGAAGTTCTGCCTCTTCTTTGTCTAAATCAGTGTTCTCAGAAGCTCGATTTGAGTGGATCAAGCAAATTAGATGTATCAACATTTTAGCTTGGATTTCCTTTCAAGTTCTTCCTTCCCTTTTCTCCAGGCAGTTTGTAGCATAGAAGTTGAGATCCTCATAGATACATCTTACAGAAACCAGCTTTCTCTAGAGGTTCTTCTCACCATTGAGGCACCCACCCTTGTGAGAAGATCCCATTGTTTCAACTGGAGCAAGGATTAGCCATTTCAGCACGTCTTCGATCAGGGTGCAACTCCAAGTTGACAACAGTTCCCCAATATTATCACTCAGAAATTTCAAAATGCCATCAATAGTGTGCAAGGCATCCAATATGGCACTTTCCTTGATTGTATTTTCACTGGAATTTTTTTCTTGCAAGTCATTCTCATTGGGCAGAGGGTGATTGTATTGGTTTTTGGGATTATGAAGAGCGTGATAACCTAAAACCCAGAAAACAAAAAGAATGCCATACTCAGTATCAGGGAAATCAAAGTTGGGTCCTGAGCTTTCCTACCCTGATTTGGGGAATGCATGATATGAAAGAGCTAAGGGGAGGTAGATTAGTTACTAGCAGCCCTAGGAGTGGGATTACCAAATTCCTTCGAAGTAAAAAAAAAAATTGATGTGAGGGTGTTTGGATTATAAAGGGGGGCTTGCTGCTTTGGTGCCTTGCAGGTTGGTTAACCATGCTTTGGTTAGGAATCTTCCTATTCGTCACCTCTCTATCGAGATAGTCTGGAGAGATTGGGCTGAGAAGAGATAGACCAGTTGTCAGTGGCCCTAGAAGTAGGATCACCAAATTTCTTCAAGGAATGAACTTTAATGTGAGGGTGCTTGGGATATAGAGGGTGCTTGCTCCTTTGGTATCCTATAGCCTACTTGATCGTGGTTTCCTATTGGTCACCTCTCCATCAATGCCAGTCTGGAGAGCTTGAGTTGTGTTGGAAAATAATTGTTTGGGGTGTGAAAATGACTTTGAAGGGAAGCATTTCATGCATGTAGGATTCCAATGTCATCATCCTCAATTAAAATGGGCTGCATGACTATTCCCAGCTCAGAAAACGTGTCAGCTTGAAGCTTCCAGTGGACTGCAAACTTCGGCATTTTTTATTGTCCTTTTCGTCTTTGGAAAACTTTTTTGATTGGAGGTTGAAAAGAGCTTTCAACATTTTTGACATTCCTTTCTCTTCTTATAGCCTTGGTTAAAATTCTTTGGTTGCGCCTAGGAGACGTTGACTGAAGCGCAGCATTTACCATTGTCATGTGCAAAGATTGCTTTAGAGAATGTTTTGATTTCTTGCTATGCATGAACCTTTTAGAGATCTTTTTTTCCTGAGGTAAGCGAACAGAATGTGGCTTGGAAGGTGAAAACAAGTATTGTCAAGAAAAAAGTTTGAAGCAGCCCTTAGAAAAGGAGTCTTTTGGTAAATATCTGAATCATATTGCTGGTAAATGTGGTCTTGAGTCCATTCAGCTCTAATACTGCTTACATTTAACCCATGCAAATTGACCTTGGTCAAGTCTTTGGAATTTGAAATAATTTTTTGACCTTGACCTATGATGTAGGCATGCTTACCATGGTTAGGGTCATGGTAGAAGAAATTAATGTGGTTGGTGAGGCCATTCAAAGTTGAATGTTGATTCTTTCCAGTGAGGAGACGTATGTTGTGTTATACGTTGTTTCCAGTGTTCCACAGGGACGTCCCCGAGACTTGGAGACGTCACGGGAACGTCCCCCAACTGCCCATCACCTCCGCCGTCCCCAGGACGTTTCCCTCTGAAAGGGGGCATCTCCTTCAAAAGGGGGATGTCTTGGGGACTATGGGACATCCAAAAGTCCCCCGAGCCCTAGGAAATGCCCAAGCATCCCCCATGCAAGTGAATGCCATAAAGTGCATTTTTTTTAATTTTTTTTAAAAATGGGTTTTTGAGCCCTCTACCCTAACCCTAATTGCTAGTGGGTCCCACCTCCACCCACCAAGGCCTCTCAAAAGCTTATAAAAAGCCCTTTCACTCTCATTCCAAATCACACAAACACTTCATTGAGTGAAGTAGAGAGCTAAAAGTAGAGGCAGCAAGCTAAGAGGGAGAAGTTCATGGATCAAACTTGAAACTTGAATGATTAAATAACAATGTTAAATTGTTGATGTTCAATGCAGTATACTTATTCCTTATACATCTTTTTATAACTAATTTTTCACTTACTATATGTATTTGCACCGCTCCCCTGCCGCCGTCCCCCCACCGTCCCCAAACTTAGGCCTTCGTCCCCCCATCCCGAAAACCCGTCCCCCCATCCTGAAAACCCCCCGTCAGGAAACTCCGTGGAACTATGGTTGTTTCTTTCCCAGGTTGCCATCCAAGGGGTGAGTGGGTGGGGACACCACTGTAAATCTTTGTTGAAATGCCAACTATGTGAGAGTAAAACTGCCAAGGGACTGTTGTGAGAATTGGGGAAATGAAGAGGAGCACTTCATACTATCTACCAGTTGATGATTCTAGGCAGGTGTCATTTTGAGGGGCAGCAAGTGACTGTCACATGGCATTTTCCACATCGTAAGGCAAGTAAATATGATCTGCCTAACATGCTGACAGCAGCTGTCAACACATCCATGAAGGAGACTGTGGATCGGCGAGCAATGCGAAGGAGAGAGTGCAGAGAGTAACGTTGAGGAAGGACATCTTTATGCCATGAGATGGAAAAATCCACATGGTCAGAAATAATAGAGAGATAAGGGAAGTGTCGGTGAGGAGTAAAAAAGAAATAGAAAAGTGGGGGGAGAGGTGAGTGCACATGAAGAGGGGAGGAACCAAGGGAAAAACAAGGGAGTGAAGAAGACCAATTCTAGGGCCAAGGTTGATAAAACAAAAGAGAGGAAGGCGGGTATTGAGACAAAAAAATACAAGTTATGAAGGCTAAGTTAGGATAAACATGGAATAGAAGAGGATAAGGTGAAAAATAAATGCTAGGAAAGTGTGCACGTCTATAGACATTAAAAACATGACTATGGTAGACAAAGCTTATCTTAGTCCCAGGTCTCATGGGTTTAGGTTTTTTATAGTTTTTAATCTAGTTTGTATGATCATTGGTTGGTCTCTCTAATGCAGCTTGTCTTTGAACATTTGTGGGCATGATTCATATATCCGGCCAAGTAATCCAGTCCAAGTTGGAATTGTCATTGATCGCATTCTCAGCTAATAAGTCAGCAGCATTGTTGTGGTGATGTTTACGGTGTTAAGAGCTGCCAATCTTGTAGGTCTCCCATGTAGCTAATAATTTGATGTATCATATGCGCCATGGACCAATTGAGGGGCTTGGTCGGAGCTCCATTGCTGTGTCACATGTAAAAAGTTTGTGCTAGATGTAAAAGGTGACTATGAGGGAGAGGGTCCACTGGAGACTTTGCAAGAGGTTGAGAAGATTGTCTTAGGACAGCCAATCTCTACCCCTCTTTGTTTGAAAGAGTGGATTGGGAACCCCATTTTGGTCAGGCAGAGGGCCTTTTCTTGTCTGTGATTAGGTATCCTTCCTGTGTTGAGATAAACGTTTTGGTATTCTTTTTGGGCCTCTAAAGAGATTTCTGCCAGTGTGATCGTGTGCAGGTTATTAGGGGTTTAAAAACTACATGTTTTCAAGCAGCTGATCCCATCCTATCATACACTGACTCTGTCCTGATAAGAAGATGATCTGGTGTTTTATAGATGATAAATGAGTGGTGACTTGGCTGTTGTGTATGCAGATGTTTTTGTTAATAGCCAAAAGACTTAATAGAAAACTCTGTTTTTACTGCCTTTCAGAGCTCTATTTCATTTGCAAAATCTTCTTTTTTTCTATAGATATGGAGCTACAAACACCTTGTTTGCAGACATCTATTGGTTGGAAACCCTCATGATGATTGCCAGTTGGCAACTCATGGGCTTTGGCTGACTTTTTTCTATCTATAGCTGGCATGCTATTGTCCATTTTTTATGATTCTTACCTACCAATAAAATGTTTTTAAATGTAGTTACTAAGGAGTCCGCCATTCTTCCATACATATATTGAACTGCAACAATTGTTAAGAGAATCCAATATTGAGAGAATCCAATATTAAGAGAATCCAATTGTTCTCCCTTTTACATAAAAGGATAACCCCTATAATAATTGCACAATCAAAAAAAGAAACTTTGCTTTCGGAAGATAAGCGTTCCATAAAGGCAAGGAACAAATGAAATGAATTAAGCATACAGAAAGCTTGATTGGATTTAATCCCGATGAATGGTCATTATCAATTCAAATATGCATAGAGGTTTACATAATTGTGGTTGCAACTACCAGCCATTTATCTTATGCTTTTAGCAGAAAAACACACATATGAGCAGAAAATTTCAAAGTCATCATAATGAAGAAAAATTCTTACTTCATTCAAGAGATTGAGATCAGAAAGCTGCTTTGCAGTTGGATGGTAATTCTGTGCAGACAACAAAAGAAGCAAGTCAAAGAAGAAGCCAAATTTAAAAATTCCCTGATAAAATGTAGAATAGGACAACTCGTGCAACCAAAAAATGTTGCTCACATTGCTTGTCAAACCAAGTAGGCTGGAAATTAAATGCATGCATTCTGCTGCAAGAGACATCCAACACCTCAAGTCCACATGCCGTTCATCTTCACTTGGATGTGAAGCACGTGGGTAGTCATCAAGACCTGAAGAAAGTGTCTGAAGATTGGCACCCGATTCCAGACAGCAAAAATCAAAGCCAAGGATGATTAAATATTGTGTTTTACATGGAAGCAAAATATAAACACTCTTTGAACTGAAATACTATGAAAATAAAAAATACTGACTTCAAAATAAAATATAGACATTCCAATTAGGGATGCAAGTACATTGCTGAAAGACTTATCAGAAATATAGATACCATTAATCTGTATTAATATCAAATTTATTCCCTAAAAGCATAATATAAATATGTTTACTAGAGATCAAATACATCAACAAAATCCACAGCATGTGGAGCGACTACAAACATGACCTTTGCTTACTTACATTTGTGATAAACTTCCTGTGTAGATAACTAAGTGTGATGTTAAAGGGTGAAAATTTTGCATGAGACGTACATGTTATGCCACATATAGTATACATTATTAAGCATCTAGTGCACAAGGAGCCATTGAAATTTTGACTTAATCATAATGTTTGTCACATACCTTTGCACACGATCAATGAGATAATAAGAACTGGATTCAATAGATATTGTCCCCCTCATTTATACAAGATGGATGAGAAACCTAAGTTGCACGTGTGAGCAGAGATGATATATCCCTTTATTATATAGGTTGGTATGATGCCCAAATTTTTGTAAACTGATAAATTCCCAAGAACCTTCCATTATTTTTTATAAAATGAGAAGTACCATATGTGGCATAAAAAGTTGTCCATCCTTGTTTTGTTTAGTTCAGATAAGGAGCTTTATAAATGCTAACCAATGTAAACAGCATTCTTCTGTAGATGAACCTTAAGAAATGAATAGGGTAATAAGGAGACACATTTATCATCAGAAAAAGGACTTCCTTTACAGATTTAGAGCAGCTGCAAATACAACTTTCAGATTCTCACTTCACTTTGGAGATAAAAAAGGAGAACATCTGTTGATCATCCAGCTTTCTAGTCTCCAACAGAAAGAAGAGGCATCCTGGCATCAAAAATCATGGCTTTGTGGATTCGACAAGGGGATGCTGACACAAAAAAAAAATCCAAAAAATTGATCTTAATTTTTAAAATCTTAATACTGTTAATTGTTTGCTTTTACCCTAAGGTAATTCAACTGACTATCCACATGCAATTAGCAATGCTGCAACAAATTAAAATCAAAAGCTTCTCAAAAATCCTACATTCAGCAGGAGATTACTTTACTTCCATTTCTTCAATGAATAAGTAACTTTGGATGCAGACAATGTAAATTTGAGATCTCCCATCACAAATGTAAAGCTCAACAATGTGTTATGTACCTTTGGCTGAGATAAAACCCTGGCCCTGCTGATTTCTCAGCTAAATTTCTTCAGGATTTCTAGGGTGTAATCAAAACAGATCTGCTGGCAGTGATGGAAGAATGCAGGAAATATAAGCAAGTCCTCAAATGCATCAATGCTACCACATTGGCCATCATTCCAAAGCAAGAAAATGCAAACACCTTAGATGCCTTTCGGCCTAATTGTCTTTGTAGTATGGTGTACAAAATCATCTCTAAAACCACTGTCCACATGCTTCAACCATTTCTACCCAAATTAAACTCACCCAACCATACTACTTTCCTTCCCAGTAAGAAAATATCAGTTAATATTATTACTGTACAAAAAGCCATTCACTCTTTGCACATAGCATCGTCCAGGTGCAATTATCGAATTAGACATGGCCAAAGCCTTTCACCGATGCAATTAGAAGTGTATCCTCTGCTTGTCTTGCAAGTATTCAGATTATCCATGTATTTCATGTTGTATCACTAGGCCCACATTATCAACTCCATGGGATACCTGCACATAAATTCTAGGAACAAAACAATGTTTTGGGATGATGGTTGGAATGTTCCCAGATGACTATTGGACCAATCCAGGAACCTTCACAGCAAAATGAAGAATCAAAGCATATGTTTTGTCTGTTGGTTAAACATTTTATTAATCCTAGACATGAACAAGTGCTCATTCCATGTAATTGGTCACTTATATCAAAATTCTACTCTCGAGATCCATTGGCTACACAAAGACTTGAAATTAGAATATGAGACAAATTTCATTGTCAATGTGATCTTTTGTTGGGGTCAAAGTATATCTGCCAAGTACTCGGCTAAATTGGCTTCAAATTATATGCTACTATCATATCCTCCGTCAGTTATAAAATGGAACAAGCTTTGGACAATGAAAACCTGGCCAAAAATCAAGGCTTTCTTGTGATGAGTCCAGCATGGAAAAATTCTTCCAACAGATAATATAATAAAGGCTATTATGCCACGTCCAGTTGTTGGAACCATCAGAAGGCTTGCAAAACTAGAAACCATCTATTTGTTCAGTGCAACTTTGCATAAAAGCTATGGCATCAAGCAGAGACCTTATTCCATTCATTTGGGAAAGTACCCATAGACATGAATCAACTCTTATCCATCTGGGCCCATAAAAAGACTTGAGTCGGGAATTATTAAAACTTGCATTGATTGACTCCTACATTTATTTGTTGAGGTATCTGGCTTGAGCGCAATCAGCGAATCTTTCAAACGAATTTTTTTTAATCCCTCAATTGGTTCTCGCATGTATTCTCTCTAGTAACCACTATCATCCCGAGAAGTTTTCCATTATTAAGCATGCATGACTTGGCCTTGCACTGAAATTGGAGAATGATTTATTCACGATTAATTCCCTTCCTTACATATTAGGTACATTGGCAGCCTCCGCCTGTTGCTTTTCATAAATTAAATTTTGATGTCACCAGCTCTTGTAGTCCTAGATCAGAAGGAATTGGAAGCATTATCTGAGGCTTGGCAATATCCTTCTTGCATATAAGGAATATACTGGGGTTAATAATAACAAATTATGCAAAGACTTGAGCTCTTTCCAAAGGGATCAACCTGGCTCAAAAATCTCAAATTACACATATCTATATATCAGAGGACTCAAAAATAATTATTTCAACGGTAAGAAAATATTATAGTCACAGACCACAAAATCAACCTCTGAGGTTTGTCCAACCTACTCATTGGAAGATATCCAATACAATTGAGGGCATTGTACTTTGTGTGTTATCTTAGTAGGAAATTGTTATGGTTCACATTTTATGAGAAGGTAACAAGTAAGCCAATACATTAGCCAAGGAAAGCATTACCGGCAACCTCCTACCCACCAGGGTTGGCCTTTACAACTATACTTCCATTGTGTTTGATATTGTTTAATCTATTTAATAGCAAACGATAAATCATCTCGGTATCCCTTTCCCCCACACCTTATGTCGTTTGACTTTTTTCTTAAATTTTTCCTACTTTGTTGTATGGCCCCCTTAGACATTCTATCTAGCCTCACTGTATTCCCCCACCCTATTCTGTCTATTTTTCCCCCAGTGTTTTTCAAACTCATCAATTTAACATGTTTTATTTTTTCTCCTTACCCTTCTCCCCATTATACCCCCAACACTAACTTTTTCTTTATCCGATTTTCTGAAGTTCCTCAACACTCAACTCACTCACTCCAAGTCATCCAACCCCCCATGCCCTCTTATTCCTTCAATTCTGGCTATTTTCCCTTTTTACATTTATGGTTCTTTCATCAAATTTCAAATCTTTTTTCCACGTGGTGTTCTGGACCTACTTCCCATTGTGTCTGGTTTTGACAATTTCCTCCTGCATATGCCTATCCTCCTTGGCCCTCCTACTTGAAAAGTGAAAGAAAAGATAGGATCAGAATTGGTGTTGAAAAAGACCATATTTGACATTATAAAAGTGAAAGAAAAGATAGAATTGAGATTGATTTTTAAAAGGATCAGATTTGATTTTAGAAAAGCAAAAGAAAAATTATAATCATATTTGGTTTTCAGAAATATCGGATTTAAGTTTAGAAAAGTGAGATAAGATATAGCCAATTTTGATTTGAAAAAGATCAGATTTGATTTTAGAAATGTCAAGATAAGATCAAATCAGAGATTAAATGATTTGGAAAATTCGAAGTAAGCTGGAAAACAGTGTTTGAGAAGTCCATGTGTCCACATTTTGTCTTTTCTTTGTAATAAATCTTCTTAAACACTTCCTACTAGCTGCGGGCTTAGTTTATTTGGGAGGGGAGCAGGCGCAGGAGTTTGGATACATTTTGGATACAATTGTACAAAAATATAGATATAAAATTAGAAATATAAAAATATAGCCATATAAGCAAAATTAACCACATAATATGCATAGAAGAAACAAAATAAGTTAAATAACCACAAAACATACTCATAATTCAATGCCAAATATCATAATATTCAACGGTCGAACTTAGATTAATTTTATAATAGGTACATAGTGCAAATGTTACAATGTCTGGACAAAAATAAAGACATCAACATATGATGCACTATGATTCATTTTCCTCTTCGGCTGTGATCTCTTCATCATCACATGGTTCATTAAAACCACAAGCAACAGCAGTACCACTCCCACTAGCTCCACTATGCAGGTCGTGTGAAGCACCATCTAGCTCCGTGTCCAGCAATGAAAGGTAGGCAACATAGGCATCCAAGTCAACAATGTTTGGGTTCACATCCCAACACTTTGTTGCCCCTTCCTTGTAATGAGGTTGTTTGTGTGAGAGAAGATGCAAGTTGGAATGCACATAGACCAAATCATCCACCTTTTTCGAGGCCAACTTGTTGCGCTTCACTGAGTGGATAAAGTTTTAGGTACCCCAATTCCGCCCAGCTGAGGAGGAACTTGCAACCTATTGAAGCTACAAAGTCAATTATAATTTATAAAAATTAAAAGTTAAAACAAAACATCGAAAAGTTCAAAAGAAGAGTGGAGAGTAAAAAAAAAAATTAAAATCTTACTTGTAATAGAATTTTTATTTCAAGTGGTTGGAGGTGGGTCGATGCTTGCCCATGAAAGTACTACCAAAAGTGAGCGTCCATCTTGTACTTGTCACAAATAGCACCAAGGGAGTGACCCACGGAGGATATGAAATTCACAAACCCTTCCATGACTTGGTCTTCTACTTCTAAATCAAGAAAGAGTCTAGAGAATGTTGCCTTATATCCCTCGGCAACCTCAACATCCCTATATGGTGCGACCCTTCTAGGCAAAGAAAGGATCTTTGCCCTGTAGTATTTGGGCATCAAAGCAAAAGCAAGAAGATGCAATGGGATGGTCATTTTGTTCCACCTTTCAATGAGATGTAACTGCACTTCCTTGAAGAACCCCTCCATAGGATCTTGCTCTTTGGCATTTATGATGGATATAATGTTCTCAATTATTGAGTCAATTCCATCATAAAGCTCACCCAAACATGGATGATCCATATCCACATATCTCAACATACTGACGATGGGCTCCGTAAAACTGAGCAAATACTCCACATGTTCCCACCAAACGTCATCCAGAATCCACCCTTTCACCTTTGTGGCCTTCTCATTGTTTGCTTGCCTCCATACACTCCAATGCTACTCAATGCCTCACGCACCTTGACAAGTCATCTCAAGACAAGTGGGTGTGAGGCAAACCGAGTCTCAACAACCTAATACAAAATTAAAACAAATTAAATTAAAAAAAAAAGTTCAAAAATAAAAACACTACAAATTACAAACTTACAAAATTAAATTAAAAATATACAATGATACATGATTCATGAATGATAAAATTAAGAGTTACCTTCAACAACTGCAATTTCGAGAAGGCCCTGAAGATGCCATGGTACATGGAATGGTTGGTTATGAACATTTAGATCTCGCTTGCCTCCTCATAGACTTGTTTGATCCAGTCAATTTTTGTCCCCAATTTTTGCAACATAAGGTTGAGGGAATGAACGGCACAAAGTGTCCATAATATGTGCCCATACCTTGCCTCAACCAACATGCCCACAGCTTTGCAATTTTTAGCGTTGTCGGTTACAACTTGGACAACATTTTGAGGCCCCATCGCCTCAATGGACTCTATCAAGATGTTGGCAATAAATCGTGCATCCTTCACTTGCCCCTCACAATCAATGGCACTCAAAAATATTGCCCCTTTAGGACTCATTGAAACCACATTAATTAATGGCCTATTTGTCGTATCTTTCCATCCATCAGAAATGATGGAAACCCCTATTTCGATCCACGAATCCATGATGCGTTTCAATGCATCTTCAAATTGTTTGCTTTCTTTTATCAACAAGGTGGTGTGCACCTTTTCATAACCTGGGCCGACGAACCTTTTAGGGGCAACATTGATAGATCTCACCATACCCTATCAGTATGGTGATCTAACAACATTAATTAGCAACCCACATGCGTAAAGACAACACATGATGCTCTCCTCCGCTATGTCCGTGGATTCATTATGGAATGCCCTATCCAATGGGCTTGCATCTTTTGTTCTCTTGAGACTAAGAGATGAATTCTCTTCCTCTTTGGCCGCAACTAGTGTAGTAAGAAAGGGGTATGATGGGGTGACCACATTAGCATAAGATGGATCAACAGGTGGTGATCCTTTCTTTCTCAAAGGATGCTTCAATCTTTGCCCAACAATGGCATCCATGTCTTCTTGCTCTTTGACGTATGCAAGTATCTTTGTTTGTGGCAAGCCCTTTCCTGGCCTTCCACTTGTGCTTTTCCCACTACAAACTTTAATTCCAGCGCCAAGAATTGCACACAAATGGGCTTTCACTCAACTGTACGAGATCTTATATTTACAATTACACTCTAAGCAAAGCTAATGAAAACATCCTCCACCAGGTATCTGTTTTAATATTGTCACATAATTCTAAAGGGGTGTCCACGTATCAAATTTGGGGGCTATCCCTTGGCCCACCGAACTAGCACTTGCAGCCTGAGACATTCTAGCAAATCCCTATAGCCCTTGATTAAAAATAAAAATATTGCTATTAAAATTTAAAACATAATGCATTTGGTATTTGTTGAAATAATAGTTAAAACTTAAAAGAATAACAAAAAAAATTAAAATTAAAACTAGTTATAAACAAAACAAAACAAAAAGCTGCAAAACTGAAAACTTACCTTACATCAGCAAATCCTCGGCCTTGCAAGCTCCTCAAGCTCCTAGACGCCAATAGGTAGAGGTAATGGTGTAGGTTTAGCACAAGGAGTTTCAAACTTATGCAACTGAAAAAATGAACGAGTGAACAAATGTGTAATGAGAGTTGAAAATGCAATGAAAGGTAAATGTGTTTTTATCTTTTTATAAAATGAGTGTGAATGCTACTTTTAGGGTTGGGAATCCACATTAGTTTGTTTTTAATTGCATTTTGAAGTCCATGTTGACTTTTCATTGGGCGAAATTGAAAAAAAAAAAAAAATGCTTTATAGGCAGGAAACACCATGGAAACGCCCAAGGAGCATCCTTGGGTGTTTTCCCCGCGCTCCACCGACGTATCCATTTCTGGGAGTGTTTCCTTGACGTTTCAAGGGCCTCCAAGGACATATCCGGTAACATCGGTTTATTATGCTTATTTTGTACATCTTTTTCAATAATCATATAATTTGTTTTGTTTTTCGAAAAAAAAATTGTTTTCTCCCAACCCACATTGACCACACAATCACGAAGCGGCAATCTTCCCTGAAATTTGTTATGGGATTTCAAGTAAAAGAACATGATCTATCCTTCATTAAGTGGAAAAGGATATAGCCTCTGTTTCAATTAAGTATATCACAAAAGTTTTTTGTCATCCTCAAAGCATTTGATTTGGTTCTGAGATACTTGCTTTTACAAAAGTTGAGAGATTTCGGCATCCCGGATTCTATGATTACCGCAGCGTGGAGGCTTTATGAGACAGTTATTGGGCAGCTCCATACCTCTCACAGTCTGTCTGACTTCGTGAAGAGTACCATTGGGGTCAAACA
This sequence comes from Torreya grandis, assembly GCA_037957365.1. NCBI lineage: Eukaryota > Viridiplantae > Streptophyta > Pinopsida > Cupressales > Taxaceae > Torreya > Torreya grandis. Next base: position 522,241 of record JARHVA010002228.1, read on the forward strand.
AGGTTGTCCTCTCACCGACCCTTTTCAGCATTTACATTGACGAGTTAGAGGGGTTTCTTTGACAACATACTCATATGGATAATGGTTGTCTACTGCATGAGGTGCTTATAGCTATCCTTCATTTTGCCGACAACGTTGCCCTCCTCTCACACTCTATATAGGGATTACAACTTGATGTCTTTGCTCGCTTCTACAAACTCCAAGAGCTTGTAGTCAACCTTAGTAAAACTAAGATCATGATCTTCAATATCTCCAAGCACTCTCTCTCCAGATTCCAGTTTATCTTCAGAGGGGAACCGCTTGAGATCACATCATCCTGCACTTACTTGGGTGTCCAGTTTTGTGGTCCTTGCTTTAACATGAAGTTTGCCACTCAACCACACCTTTGCAAAGGGTACGCCTTTCTTTCTATTTTGGAACGTCAGTGCTTCCAGGACATCCCTTCCAAGCTACGCTTGTTTGATTCTATCATCAAGCCTACAGTTTTATATGGTTCAGAGGTTTGGGGACCTAGCTTGGGTGCTGTTGACTGGGCCCGTATGGAGAGAGTCCAAACTCTCATGTTGTAACGCATGATCCATTGCAAATAGGCAGTTCCTCAATGCATTATCCAAGCTGAATTTACCGCCCACCCGCTACGCCTTGAGACTATCTTCAGGCTTACTTTCTACATCCACAAACTCAAATCCCTGTGGGACTTAGCTTCTGGTCATGAGTGATATCCCTACTTAGCACTATGTTCTTCAAAGAGGATTGCTTCACTAGCCCCCATCAGATGTCAACACTGTTGGTACTTTGAGACTAGGCTGCGCCTTTCTATCAGCATCTCTATTGACAGGCTACCCCTTTCATGTATTCCCTGTATGCCCCTCCTAGGCTCCTCCCCACTAAGGACATCATCACTAAGGTTGCCAGAGAGGACATCTACAGTTAGTACATCCAGACCACCTGGATCCTGTGAGCCGCTCAGTCCCAAGCTTGCTTTTTATGCTGATCATTTCTTACAGGTGGTAGATGGTATCATTCATTGCCCTCACTATCTCCAACGCCACTGGTCTCACGACTGGAGGTTTCCCCTTGGCTAGATGAGAGTTTGTTCCCACTAGCTACAGGTTGAAACAAACCATCACATTCGCCGGCAGGACTAGATATCTCGTCTTTGCTCCCTCCAAGAGGTCGAGACCGAGGACCACTTCATTTTTAGATGCCCAATGTATTATGAGATCCAGGGAAGATATCACTATCTCTATAGAGACTCAGACAAAACTCTAGCTACTTTCTTTAGTTATACTAACTAGCAGTGCTTGGCTCTTTATCTTCGTGAGGCTGTCACTTTCCGACGCACATCCCTACAGGAGGAGCCTAGAGGCTCTAAAGCTCCCATATTGATCACCTCTTTCTTTCAACCTACTCAGATGACTGGCAACACTAAGCGTCCTTTGGACACTAGTACATCACACATCAAATCTGATAGATCAGTTATGCAGTGCTTCTCTTAGCGCATCATTACTACTCAGATCTCCCAACCTGCTATCTCTCAGCATCGTGGCTCTGCTCCAATCCATCGGTGTGGCTCTGCCCCTCTCCGACGACATGGTTCTATTACTTGTCAGCTACCACCCAAACCACAAGGGCAACCTAATATTACTAGCTTCTTTTCTACTATGGGTGTTACACCAGCCTCAGATGTTAGGAGAGATTCTAGAGGAAGTGCTTTGCTTCCTCCTAGGATCCCCCAACCTGGCTCCTCCAACACTATATACTTGTCAGACAGCATTTTCAGATCTCTCACAGTGATTGACAATGGCCCAGATGATCCCTCCACTTCAGGCACAGACAAGGATATTCAATGAGATTTGCCTCCAGTCTTCGTTCAACATGCTCTTGGGGCTTTTATTCCCCCCTCATTGCTATTTGTATTAGTTTCTTTGCGACTTATGCTAGTGCCACGCTGTTCTATTTTGTCTTCGTACTTTATTTCCTTGGTTCATCTCTAGGATTCTTTCTTCCTAGAACTTTCTATTGCTATTGGTTGTATCCTTCAATCCCATTGACCTACTTTTGGTCATTTGTGGACATTAATATATTTTCTTTCTTTCTTTCTTAAACCAAAGCTGTCATGGAATGGCATATACCAAAGAATTGCTGCGAAGCATAAAGATTCATGGAATTATAGAGAAATGTCGAAAAGGAGGAGGATAAGTATTGTTTTATCGTCTCTTGTTCAATTTCTGGTACACTATTTTTTAAATCAGTAAAATGAGGGTTAAACGGGTTCCTCACCGATAAATTAATTCCAAAAAGCCACTTACAAATTCCAAACCAAATAGAAAAAGGCAAAAAGTCTCAAATTCCACGGGTCATTTTACAATAATCACACCCAAGCCATATACAATATAAACCCTTGGGATCACAAACCTACTAAACTATCTCCTGTAGCCCAGCACCAGGGCTTCTGCAACTTCTAAAACAAAGGAAGCATAAAAACAATTTAACTTTATAATCACCAAGCCAGCAAGCGATCAAGAAATCACTGCAAAAGCTCACCTGGCCCAGCTGGAAAACATCTTTTCCAAGGTCATTTGAGATCCTTCCCCAATGGCCTCCAAAGCCTCCATCTGTAATCTCTCCAGCATGGTTTTCCTTCCTCGAATCTTTATATTAAGTTCAGAGAAAAAAAAAAAACCAAAGGAGTTTGAGAGATCCTTTTGGGGCTAGTATTAGCAGGAGTGTCCTGGATCAGAGGATCCCCTTCTTCCTGATCAGAAGCCAAAGTCATGCTCTATCTCAAAGGAGACCGTGGTAAATATGTAGGTGAACACACCTTGCCCATAGTTTAAAAACTAAGACCACAACTCTCCTCATTTTGAGAGCAAAAAGACAAATCCAAAACCTCCTTGTTCAAAGAAGAAAGAGGTAAAGCCAAAGGAAAAATAAGTTGGCCCTTTGCTAAAGAACCTGCAACCTTTGCTTCAGAAACTAGATCCTTTGTTTTATAACCTACAGCCTTTGCTACAGAAGCAGGAAGCTTTGCTGCAGAACCTGCAACCTTTGTTGTAGAAGCTGGATCTTTTGATGCAGAACATACAACATTTGTTGCAGAAGCTGGATCCTTTGCTGCATACCCAGCAGCCTTTGCTGCAAAAGCTGGATTTTTTGTTTTAGAAGCTGGACCCTTTACTATAAAACCTAAATCCTTTTCTGCAGAAGCTAGACAGCAGAACCTAAAGTCCCCACATCTAAAAGGATAATTCATTCCATTATTTTTGTAAGGAATGAGATATATCTAATTCATTACTTCATTAAAATCAAAATTAATATCCAACTTAATAGTAACCCTAATGAGTAAGACACTTGACCATGTGATCCCTATGACACTTAACACTTATAAACATGTTTATAAAATAAACATCATAATAAATGTTTAATTTAATAATTTCTAAATCTGTTATATGAGCATGTGTGTATCCAGGTAGTAGTGTTTCGTATGTAGCTAGGATTCGAACCAGAGACCTCTCAAATTCCGTTATGGACGCTCTACCAACTCTGTTATCAATGCTGAACACCACTATCCAATATATATATATATATATATATATATATGGTTGTGTGAAGCTTATGAATTTAAAATGATCACCTAACAAGAGGTTTAACACTAAATCTCAAACCATGAAAGGACTAATAGCTCATCTGGTAGAGCTCCCAAACTGGTATTTAGAAGGTCCTAGATTCAAGTCCTAGCCAGTCCATTTGGGCTAGGTAAATGTATTTGGTTGTGTGAAGCTTATAATTTTGAAATGTTAACCTTACGGAAGATTTAACACAAAATCTCAAACCATCAAAGGACTAATAGCTCAGTTGGTAGAGCACCTACACCACGATTTGAGAGATCCTCCTCGCCAGTCCATTTTGGGTAAGCATTAAACACCAAAATCCAAATATATATATATATGCAATTGGTTGTGTGAAGGTTATGAAATTTTGAATAGTTTTCCAAGATAGTTGAGACTGTCACCCCATTTGCAAACAAGGAGAAGAATGCTGAAACAAATGCCAAGAGAGAGGAAAGATTCCAACCAATGAAGACTTTTCTCACATAAACAATGAAGGCCTTTTTTGAGATTTACCCAAACAAAATGAAAAACATGCAATATGACACTAGCTCACATAGAACAGATTAGTACGAGTACATATAATGGTTTGATGTAGCCAATATCTATAAGGAGATATGAAAAGCGTGGTCAGACCTTTGCATTAGCTAAGCTTGACCTTTCTTTGTAGAAACTGTGAAATTGCCTTTGAATGGAAAATTTTGGTTAAGCATCTTGAGTTCAATGAAGAGGGACAACCTTTGGGTTTAGCTCCCTATCTGTTGCATTATCTCTTCCATGCCAAAAATAGCTACCAGGATCCTTTCCTGAAATAAAAATATAGAAACACAAATGCATAAAACATTATCTTGAGAAAGTAAATGTATTAAAGGAGTAGAAAAAACTTTCCGTACTACATAAATGAAGTTTAATAAATATCTAATATAGGAGAAAATCCAAATGAGGGCCTTAAACTATGTGAGGCATGACAATTGAGATAGCACAATAATAGAAAAACAGTCTCTCTTTAACATTTATATCCACAGACATCCTGTTGCAAAGCCTGCCCATACAATAAGGCATTCCTACTCTGTCTACACGTACAAACTAATAATTAGTGCTGCAAATTAAAATTTGCAATCTCTGGATTTTATACCAACGCATCATTCAGAAATCTATAAAGGAGACAGTTCTTCTAAAGCCTCCCCTATCATGTTCCTAGAAACAATTGCAAGATGAGCCTGGTTTTCACAAACAAACAAACAAAAAATAACACAGACTTAGAATGTTATAAACCAAGCTTCTCTCCCAAGAAAGAAACTTACACATGAAATGATAATAATAAATTCTTGAAGAATGTTTATGGTGCCTGCCATCAGAAATGATTACTATATAACAGCAATTGGATAATACACTCACAAATAAAGCCAAAACAGCAACATTTACAGTTGAAGGAGCCCTGGTCTAAGACAAGGGAGCCACTGCTAAGCCCTAGAGGAGGCCATGAAGCTAATAAGGGAGGCGCACTCAGATGCTCTGTGTTGCCATAGCCTTCTAAGTTAAGGGCTCAATTCACTACTTTTTTATGCTAATGGGACGTAACATCTTCATCATCTTGTCATATTGATATTTCAGTAAGATTCCTTCAAAGATTCCTGAAAAGTCCCCTGATGGAAAGAAACCCTTTGTTGCAGATAAACCCTCTGCTTTAAAACACAGAGACTGCCCCCCAAAGTAGAGATGGTGCAAACACCTCAAGCCGTCCTTGCAGCTCAAACATAAAGGTTATTGAAGAGATTGATGCTTGTAGGACGTGGATGCAGTTGAAAGGAAAATCTTTCACCAAGAAGGAACAGATGGTGAAAGGTAAACCAGATCCTTTTAAGAGCATGATGGCTTGAAGAAAGGCATTGGCCTCTCAATTTTGGATTATTTGGCTGTGAATGATTTCTCCTTCCATAAGTAGCTTCGAGGTCACACTGATAATATGTCTAAGCACAGGCAGCCTATGGAGACATATTTAGGAGCTCAGCAGCAGTTTCATACCCATGCAGCAGGACAGCTCAGAATATGTGGCAACCAACACCAAGAGTGTGTTTCATATTTGATAAACGGTTGGACTTAGCCATGAAAAGTTCTGATAATTGATTGAAGCTATTTTCATTTACCTATATTTCTAAAAGCCTTTTTACAAGTCCTGTGTGTGCATAGTAGGTCCTGTGGTTTTAATTTATCTAATAACTATCATTGAAAACTACAGGAACAGTAAATAAATTAAAACGTTCTTCTAAGAGCTATTGACAATTCTTAAAACCATTATGAGTAATATATTTAGATTATTACCAACACTGCAGAACAAGTACAGACTTTACCTGTTTGAGTTGTATTGAACCAACGAAACCATGCATCAAGCCTTGGCCAAGCCCTCTCCAAGAATGTAAGAATACTGTTTTTCTCCAAATTTGTAAAGGTATCTTGTCTTAGTTCAATAGCTAGATCTGCAAGGCATCAAAGAAAAATGTAAAAGAAACTGAGATATGAACCCAGTTCATTTGATCTAATGAACATGGGTACAACCAATAACATGGAAAGTCACCCACCAAGTCCTTGGTCAAAATATTTTGTTTGAAGTCAAATCAAGGGCAATAAAAGATATAATATAAAAGAATGCCAAATAGTTGAACAGCCAAATACAATCATCAAAGAATTTAAATCCTTAAAGAAGTGCCTCATAAAATAATCTAATCAAACAAATAGTTGATATCAAGTATAGTTACTGTCAATATAGGTCACAAAATTTTGGGCCGATGTATTTGATAAGAACACAATAAAGAGAATATAGAAAAGTATAAAAATGAAAAATGTGTAGCAAGCCTCAGGAATTGTGATATTTTCACTTCAAACAGTTTAAAATGTAGATGAAACAAAGCAATTTCTGCCATTGTGATTTTAGACTTGTAACTGTTACAATTGGCTAGTTACATCAAATTTAAAGGGGGCTTAGCTAGGCTAAGAAATGCCAAGAAGAATAAGCACTTAGGTAGTTGCAGTGAAGTGACACTTCATGCATTCTCCTCCTTGGACATGAGGCTGTGCTCTAGAGCATAGGAATTTAGATGGAAATTTGAACATAAACAATGGCATCAAAAACTTTAGAGCTAAGGTATGAAAGAGTTGGTGGGGATCTTTAAGACTGCATCCATGACAACGAAATCAAAGGTGCTTAGATGGGATAAGGTAATATAACATGTAATGCTTTCTAATTCTCCAGTGCAAGTGCATCTATGTCTCATACATTCCATACAGTGACTGAAGGATGTCCATTGAGTCAGACCAAAAAGAAATGGCTAGCTGATAGACTAGATATGTCGTGGGTGGATCAAAGGAAGCAAAGTAGCATACATTCCACAGAATAATGCTAGTAATTGTTACGGAATCTCACAACTTTACGCTTAGCATAATAAAATATGTTAAGTTCCAATCAGGTGAGTTAACACAATTACACTGATCTCTCTCTCTCTCTCTCTCTCTCTCTCTATATATATATATATATATATATATCAAGGAGATTCTTCTTTTAGGCAGATCTTGCCCTAGGAATGAAGTTAAAGCATGTACATTTGATCCACAATCAGATCTGAAGCATAAATTTCAGGATGAATTGAACTCATCTATAACCCAAACAAGATTATTTTTCATTATTTAGAAGCTCTCTCTCTCTCTCTCACTATATATATATATATATATATAGTTCAAAGTGATTCTTCTTTTAGACGGGTCTTGCCCTAGGAGTGAAGTTAAAGCATGTACATTTGATCCAAAATCAGATCTGAAGCATAAATTTCAGGATGAATTGAACTTATCTATGACCCAAACAGGATTCTTGTTCATTATTTAAAAGCTCTTAATAACATATACATACATATACACACACACACACACACACACATAGAGAGAGAGAGAGTTCAAAGTGATTCTTCTTTTGGGGAGATCCTGCCCTAGGAGTGAAGTTAAAGAATGTATCTTTGTGTTGCAATCAACTGTAAAGCATAAAGGTCAGGATGAATATTTCTTATCCATAACCCAGACAGGAATTTTTTGATTATTTATAAAGTTCAAAATAACTTATAAAAGCATTTATTTTACAATAATAAAAATGCTGCTATCTATGGAGTAATGGAGACGACATGCTATAATCAGGCTAGATAAACGTCATATCTTCCTCCAAAATAAAGAAATTATATTAATGTCCATGAATGACCAAATTTAAGTATATAAATGTCCATGAATGACCAAATTAGGTCAACAGGATTCAATAATACACCCAATTACAATAGAAAAAGCTAGCGTAAAAGGACCCTAGAACAATGAATGACTAAAAAAAAGAACTAGAACAACTCTACTAGAGCCAACAATATATAATCAAACAAAATACACTAAAACAAAGGCCTAAACTTCAAGCTACAAAACCAAACTAAAGGAAGATCATTGTTAAGATCTTTAAGGGTGCGGGTGTTCACAGTGAGAATACACTTATCTTGAATAAACATAAAAAGTATATCATAAGGAATGGAATACAATATGTTAAGTTCCATTGACAGTGGCTAATTTGACTAAACTTTAATTACTGTGATTTCCAACACAGTAAGTTGCATGAAACGCACCTGCAAAGGACATTCCAACCCTAGAAATGCTTCCGAAGCAAAGTGGGGAAACGGAACACCTCAGAAATGCATAAGCAGCACTGTTTTTGGCAAGGTCATTTTTGGGGCATATCTAATATTTTCTGGGCATTTCCAACAAGTTTATGGCATTTCCGGCAAGTTTCTGGCATTTTCAGAGCCTTTTTTTAGAAAGACTCAGAAAACTAAAAGAAAAACTTGGAAAATAAAAAGTAATACCGTATTTTCTGAGTGTTTTAATTTTTTTTATATATTTCTATTTTTTTATAATTTATTGTACAGATGTTTCCATGCTGTTTCCTTTCGAAGGGTTTTTTAAAAATCAACATTTCCACATTTCAAACCCATTTCCATTTCTGTTTTTGTTTCCATTTCCTGGTAACTTAGCTAACACAAATATTAGAGTCGATATATTACCATAAGGGTACTAGAAGTGAGGTTGTGACAACAACCTTCCACATTCCATTCGTACCATTATATTAACATTTCCCCTAATAATCTACAAATACCTCTAATGGTAGGTATTTTGGAAAGAAGAAATATTTTCTAGGTGTTGGGTTTTAAGTTTTTAACCATCTGTAAGTACTAGTAACATGTGGTGGTTGCATTGCTGGGGACATCATCGCCACATCTTCTTCAAGATATGTCAACTTGACGCTTCCCATTTCTCCATGTTTGGAGAACTAAGGAGAAGAACATCATGCTTGGTGTTTCCCTCTAAAACCACAATGAATAAGTCCAATAGATGAGCCTCCTTGATGCCATAAACATGAAAACTAAGCTTTTCAAACTCTTTAAAATATTCAGCTAACAACCTTGTTTCTTGAGATGTGTGAGTTCACTACAGAATGATTATTTCTCATAATGAACAGCTAAATCCTCAGTGAATATACTCATATTGATTAATTTGTCTCGACTGACTTGAGTGTCCATTGATACCATTTGTATTAATAATTTCCTATGGGCAACGAAATGAGTGGCAACATTTAGTATAATGAACTTTGATGAAGTGCAAAAAAATGTTCGATCTGACAAATCCAAGATAGAAGGTCCATACTATTAACCTTGTGAATATCCAACATCAGCAAAAGCTAAGGTTTAGATCTTGCATTCAAACCTTTCCTCCGAGCATGATCTTAGAAAGAAAAAATGGTCATTTTTTCCTTCGAAAGTTAATCTAGGAAAAGAAAATGAGCATTATGTACACCTAGAATCATCTTCAAAAGATGAAGCTATCTGATAAGCAAAAAATAATTTTTTAAATTTTAGAGTGCCATTGTTACACTATTGAGCGTAGTTTGGATCTTTTCCACATGTTTGCTTCCAATGATATTCTCAAGCAACACTTGGTCTCCTTTACTTGCCATTGTGATCTAGATGGCATTTCGGGACTGAATTCTGTAAATTTCCAAATAATCAATTTTTTGGGTATTTTCTACATTTTTGTCTTTTACATTTTTGGGGCCCTTTGGAGTAGAATTTGACCTCAAAATTTTATCCGAGTGCTCCTAAAGGATATAGGGTTGCCTTTAGGATCATCAAAATTCATTAGTTTCTTGAGCTTTCCAACGAACAACACAGTATAAAATTCAGAGGAACGGTCAAGGAGATATGATCCCAACAAGTGGCACTACCAAAATACCCCCCGTAGTAACTTCTTTAACTAAAATCCAGCTATTTGTCCTTATCTGACAATTCATCCCCACTTCCAAGTAGGATACATATATTTCATCCCCATGTGGGGTAACTCATTGGCTCTCAAGGAGACCCCTTCATTTACTATTTTTAGTAACTTTTCAAATTATGTATTGTACAGCTATAAAATAAATAGAACTTAATGAAGAGCGCAGAGTTCAAGGAATACATCTCTCCCATAGAGATTTCCCTCTTAGTACACTCTCATTTTACAATTAAATCTTTTGTTCTTGCAATTTCCCAAAACAAGTCCCTTCAGCTATGATCTCAACAAGTGGCACTACCAAAATAACCCCAATAGTAACTTCTTTAACTAAAATCCAGCGATTTGTCCTTATCCGACAATTCGTCCCCACTTTCAAGTAGGATACATACATTTCATCCCCATGTGGGGTAACTCATCGGCTCTCAAGGAGACCCTTTCATTTACTATTTTTAGTAACTTTTCAATTCATGTATTGTACAACTATAAAATAAATAGAACTTAATGAAAAGTAGAATTCAAGGAATACATCTCTCCCATACAGATTGCCCTCTTAGTACACTCATTTTAAACTTAAATCTTTTGTTCTTGCAATATCCCAAGACACACGTCCCTTCAAATTATCTTCCTTGTCAGTTCAAATGATCTCAAATAGCAAAAGAGAAAATGGGAGATCCTTTCAAATTGTTGCTCGATGGATCCCTTGAGAGTCAAAGGAGGGAGATGATGGAATAGTTCACTAGCATTCTATCATGAGTCGTGTCAACCACCAAAGCCTTGAACAAGATCACTGTCAAGAACTAGTATATCCTCCCATAGATTGATGACCTCCTCGACCAACTCAAATGATACAATTTCTTCAAAAAGATTGATTTTAAGTCAGGGTACCATCAAGTGCCCATTTTGCCAACTAACATCTGGAAGACTGCCTTGAAATCTATTGTTGTTATTTTATTTAGTTAGTTGTTGATCCTAGGGTATTTTAACCCTAGCACTTTCTATTGTAATTGGTTGTTTTCTCAAGTCCTATTGACCTAATTTGCTCGTTCATGGACATTAATATGATTTATTTATTTCTAGCCTACACTATGGCCCATGATGGAAACAAAATTGAACATGTTTGCCACCTTACATCCTCACAGTGATGGGCAAACAAAAGTGGTCAACCATAAGGTTGTGATCTTCTTCGGATGTACCATTCATATGCGATGCAAGTCTTCTATATGTCCAACGTAGCTACAATCGAGCCCTTCATGGTTCCATAGGCCAATCCATTTGAAATATGTCCCCGAGTTTCAACCATTGGCCCCCATAGATGTAGTGATGCATGTTATATTGGAAGAAGCATCACCTAATCATAAAAAGAATTGGATAAGTAAACCAGGTTTTTCGAGCTAACTCAACACAACCGGCAACATGTTCACGAGATTCTAAAAAGGACCAATGAGAAGTATAAGCAGTGCATCATCAGCATCGTATTCCCCTTCAATTTGAGGTGGGATATAAAGCTTGGTTGAATCTCCAAAAGGAGAGGCTCAAGGGCCCAAACAAGAAGCTCAAACCACTGGGAAATGGGATATGCACTATCATCAAACAAGTGGACGAAAATGCAAATGAGTTCCACTTGCCACCTTACCTCAGGTTGCATCCAATATTCAATACAAAATTTCCCTGCCCATACTTTGCACCACTCTTCAACACATCAATTGTTGGTGGGCGGCTGCAAAGCACAAACCTAATTATGCAACACTAATGACTACTCATCAAATTATTGATGTAGCGGCCAAAGAAATGAGGCATCAAGAAGGTAGTTAAAGCAAGTCAAGTCGCATACCAAGGGAAGTGATTCACTGGGAACCAAATTCAACAAAGGTTTCCACATGTGGTCCAAAACCCAGAAGCAATAGGGCCCATTGCTTATCAAGGGGGGGCAAATGACCCAGATGGAATTTTGGGGCAGAATTTAGAAATTTCTAAAAAATTGATTTTTTTGAATTTTTGTATTTTGCAATGTTGAGATCCTTAAAAAAAAATATTTGGCCTTGCGAGGTTTAGCCAGATCCCCTAAAGGATGCAAAAATACCTTTAAGGGCATCAAAATTTGTTGATTTCTTGAGCTTTCCAACACAGATCTCAGTTTCAAATTCCAAGCAACAGTCAAGGAGATTACAGATATAGCCCCAAAAGTGGAACTACAAGATAACTCCCATGGTAAGTTCTTCAACTAAAATCCAGTTATTTGTCCTTGTCCAGCAATTAATTTCCACTTCCAAGGAGGATACATTTCATCCCCGTGTGGGGTGACTTCAATTCTCAAGGAAATCCTTTCATTTCCTATTTTTAGTAACTTTTTGATTTCTACAATGTGTGGATATAAAATAGAAAGTATTGAATAAATAACATATAGTTCAAGGCATGCATTTCTCCCATAGAGATTGCTGCCCTCTTTGCAATAAAATATTTTGTTCTTGCAATTTCAGTTTCTATCAATTTCAGTTCCGTTTTCATAACACATTAAGTTTTGTAACTTAATGTGTTGTACATCAAATTGGACCTGTAATTCCGATCTTATACTGTTTTCCAATGCCTGCAATCTTGAATGAAACATATGCATTTTGGGACCAGTGATGGAGTCTCTAGCATGAATTATTCAATCTTGTTACTCGTCACTATTCAAATTTCCCCACCCTTGTTCCACCTCCTTCCACTTGCTACTTAAACCCTTTAACCAGTTCAAGCCACATGTATCCATTCCTGCAAGTGCAGTGACATGTCTCTTGAGTGGACTTTCCTGGACCTTGGGAGAAGTTTCCTATATCTTGATTTGAAATTCTGAGATTGAAAGTGGACTATTTTGGATCTAAACAAGTCACTTGAGTGGACTTTCCTAGATCTTGGGAGAAGTTTCCAAGATCTTGATTTGATATTCCGAGATTGAGAGTGGACTATTTTGGATCTAAGATGCACTATCTTGGGTTTGGAATTGCATTTTGTAAGGAATCTTATTCATCCCTCGAGAAGCTATTAAGGGAGGCATACCATGCATATCGTTGGGATGCTATCCATCAAGAATCTACTTCCCAGCTCTGTTTTTAAATAAAAGGTCAAAAAGTTTTATGAAAGTAAAAATGCACAATGACAAACCCATCAATAACATTTCAGAAATAAAGATGAGCAAATCACGAGTTAGAATAAATCACATTTGCATGGAGGCTTAGATTGGAGTACCAAAATCAAGAATGCAGAACATAATTATCCACCTAATACCAATCGTATGACCAGTGTTGCATGGTGACTTGTCTCCTAACACCAAAGGCACGTCTCAGAGACTCGCATTTCATAGTTATAGTTGTTAAATATCTTTCATACTATTGACCCTCGATATGATGAGATATCAAAGATAAATATCAATATAATTCCTCATCTTTTGTCAACATCTAATTTCTTTACTTTCAAAAGTCATAAATGTTTTCTTAGGCCATATTTGGCCGTATAATATTTGTTCTCTAAATTTTACATATATATTTAAATATATATAAATATTTCAGCAAACCTGTATTTGATAAGGTCTTTATAAACCATGACTTCGGATACAATTTTGGAATAGAGGGGAGTGAATACCAATTTATTTTATCTCCCTAGCATGTTGGATGGCAATTTAGAGTGTATGATCAACATTCTTAATGATGAGGCTTCCAAATATTTGACCTTGCTAAGGTTGAGAGTGGAAACTCCCTCTAAAGGATGGTTGGTTTTGACTGAGTGACTAAGGGTTGGGAAAACCTAAAAAAAATGAGGAGTCCCAACTTGGAAGTTAATTAAGTCCTTCCTATCCGTAAGTGTACCTAGAGAATTGAGGTGGACATACTACTAGAGGTCTAGGTAGGAAACCAAGGGGGTGAGAAGTTGTTGTGGGGTTGAGAAGAGGTGTTAAAAAAGGTGGGAGATCTCTTACATAGTTCTTCCAAAGTGTAGACTTGTTAGTATTGAAACTTGGGAGAGAGGGGGACCCAAAATTAGAGGTAAACCTGAGTTATTGACAAAAGATGGATAGAAATGCACCTGTGAAAAAGTGGGATTTGGATGATGGGCGGTACGTGACTTGGGGATTCTGGTCTATTTCAAGCTGAAAAGGAGCTTCTTTATCAGCTATACAAATAGGACCCACTCTTTCCCTCTCGCATTGACATTTATGATAAGTCGAGCTTGAGGACTATTTATATAAGGTTGCATGCTGACTTAACTATTTATCTTCCTCTTAAGCACTTTGAGAGTACTAGTTTCAAAGGGATTACAAGCACATTTGCAAAAGGTTGTTACCTATTTATAGCAAGATCCCTTACTCTTGGGATTCTTCTGATAGGTGGTGTCATGCCACTATATTGATCAAATTGATGGCCCTAAGCCAAGAATTGATTGAAAACATAGGGGCCTTGGAGGGGGACCCACACATCAAACGTAAAATATAGTGATTGACAAAGGAGGGATGGGCATGCACCTATGAGAATGTGGGCTTTGAATGATGGACAAATACCTAGAGCTTCATGTCTGTTTTAAGGTACAAATAAGCTTCTTCATCATCTATAAGAAAGGGACCCTACCCATGACCTCTTGCATTGGCATTTTTGATGAGTCAAGCTTGAGGACCTTTAATATAAGGTTGCATGCTAACTTGACTATTTGACTTCCTCCTATGCACTTTGAGAGTACTAGTTTTAAAAGTACACATACAGTTGCACAAAAGTGTTCACCTATTTATACCAAGATCCCTTAACTTTGGGCTTCTTCTAAGAGGTGGAGGCGTCCTATCACTAAAAGAGTAAAGGCTTGAATTGTATTATTTAGCAAAAGAATGATTACATATATATTATGCTTGAGACCCTCTATCATCAAGGAATTAGTTACCACTCATTCCCTAATATCGTGGAGTTAATTATGATACCTCAACTCACACTACATGTACATTGACACTTATTTAGGAGTATTTCTAATATTCCCCCCCTTAGTGTGAATGTGGGAGAAAGGAATCACATTCTTCAAAAGCTTCTCTTTGAAAACATTTCTTGGACTAGGTGCAACTCCATCAAGCTATCTCATAACTTTCGTGAAGGTGTATCTCCCAAGTTGAATTCTTGAGTTTCCAGATCCCTCTCCCCAAACTCTTGAATTTACAATCTCTCAAATCATCTAGACAACAATCCATGTTGAGTTTACCTCGATCTTATTCTACCCTCAAAAAGTGAGTTTCTTTTACAATGAGTTTTTCAAACATGTCAATACAATAGGGAATTATTCAATACACCACATTGAATAAACAAAAAACGAACAAAGATGCCACTATATCATAGTGTGGCCCCATCACTAGTGGCTGACGAGAGAACATTGTTTGTCCTTCAACCTCATGTTGCCTCCGACCTTTAGTTTGACACTGATCACTCAATATAGGCATTCTTCATCACTACCATCTGCACTTATCAAATCTTTCTCAATGAATGGTTCTTTCTTAGTGACCATATTAGCTTCATTTGCTTTTTCCTCCAACTTTCCTTTGAGAATATTATTAGCTCGAACTTTAAAATTCTGTGTCCTTTTTCTTTGTAAAAACAATCAATTTTATTTTTATCTATTTTGTTACGATTGTTTCTTGAATACAACGCACTTTCCTCTTTTGCATCTTCTGTCGTCACCCTTTTTTCTTCAACAAGGAGAGTTGAGATCATATCTTCTAGAGATTGAGATGGCATTTGAACAAGAGTAAAAACAACATTGTTGTATTTGGAAGACATTATTTAACAATATGGCTTTCACATCCTCGTCCTCAACTGTGGCTTTGACTTATGCTAGTTGTCTAATGAAAGATCTTAGATCATTAATGTGACTAGACATTGTAACTCCATCACTCATTTTGAACTTGAATAATTGCAACTTTAGAGAAAAATTTGCATTAATTGCTTTAGAACCAAAAATTTTATTTTGATGTTCCCAAATTTTTGTGGATGGCTTTTCCAAATCTACAGTGTCATTTAGAATCTAAGAGCCAAGACCAATGATGGCTTGGACTTTATCATCTCTGCTCTGCCATTTCAATAACTTATTAGGATCTGTTGGTGATTTCTCTTTACCACTTACTATTCCCCACAAATTCTTGTTCATTGGTTGCATCTGAATTTTGACTTTCTAAGTGTGAAAATTGATACCAAAGAATTTTCTAATGGAATATTCATCTTAGGAACCAAACAAAATAACACAGGATGTCAGTTTTCACCAAAAATGCGTCTATACAAACAATTATGGGAGACACAAAGAACCCTAGTGCTCACTTAAAGTAAAACTCACAGACATGACCCATTTTACCATATATAGTTTATTATGGTTAACAACTAACAATTTGAACTGAATCCAATTAAAGATTGGATTTAATAATCTAAATGACAACTATTAACCTATATACAAAGTTTACCAACATCAATTTTAAAACAAACATGAAATAATAAATTTAATAACATATAAATTAAAGACAACTAACATCTAAAACTAGACAATAATATATTAATCTTACACAAAACCTAAAACCGCAGGTTATCCAAAACGGTGGGTGGTGTTGTTGCGAGCGGGTTAGTTCTTGACTCGGTAGGAGCCGAATGTAATGTGTAGATCAAGCATGGGGGAGATCAATGAGAATGCAGTCACCAAACGTTGAAGTGTAAATCGAGCAAGGAAGATTGAATGGAGATGTCGCCTTCATCGTCGACGTGTTGATCCAAGTGTTCGATGCTAAACGTAAAACTGAACATAGTCGAGTGGAGCCCGATGTTGGACAACGTGATGGATCTAAGACAAATCTATGCATAGAGAGAGAAACACGTCATACAAATGGATGACAGTCTTTGATCAATGCAATAGATGCAACGAGGATCCAAGTTCGCATTCAGTTTGCTCAAATTACACATGAATAATACAATGTTGTCAATGCAGGCATGGAATTAATTGATACTACATGTACACACAAATTGGCAACAGTTACAAGCACATTTTGATTTATCACAAACCCCACGAATGCCTCCAGATATTTGCCTCGAGCTTCAATATCAAATCGTGAGAAATATCCAAATTCTTAATCAGAAATATACAAAGATGAAACCAGAGCAGAGCCGCAGATAAGATGTGACTTGGTTGTCAAGAAACCATCAACAGAAGCATGTAGCGAATGGAAGAAGGTAGGCCCATGAATTAAAACCTTTTCCTTATATGAATGGCAAGCTCCTTACTACACAAAAATATAATCTCATTTTGCACAATAGTACTCAAGGATAGCCTTGCTCTGATACCATATGAAAGAGTAAAGGCTTGAATTGTATTATTCAACAAAAGAATGATTATATATATATAGGCTTGAGAGCCCCTATTATCAAGGAATCAGTTACCACTCAATCCCTAATATCATGGAGTTAACTAAGATAACTCAACTCACACTATATTGATCAAATCGATAGCCTAAGCTGAGAATCAATCAACAAGACCACAAGATCCACAACATGCGAAAGTTTGCCAGTCGCTTGTAATGGTGTCTTGAAAGATGTTTTCAAATCCCTTATATTATGTTCTTTGGTTTGAAGAAACGGTAGGTGAGGAACCTATGTGGCTAGACAACTTGGATTCTACATGACTATGCTTTTTATCAACAAATGCATCATTAAAATCCCCTCACCAAACTCTATCCACTCAATCCCTAAGTCAATCTTCTTATTGCCTTGTCCCATGGAGTTTATCATAATTTTTAATTGATATTTTCTTGGAGAAATATTTAAAATGAGGATCGACATTGGCCTTAAGGTCAAAAGCAGAATCATGCAATATCTTGTGGATCACAATTTGTCAAGGCAAATGACAATTTAAGTTGCTTCTTGTGCATCATGAAAGTGGCAAAGGTGTGAATGTGGCAATCCGCTCCACGCCACTCTTGGGGTTATGTAAGAGGTGATACGATCGTTGGTGAAGATTTTGTGGATCAAGTATTGCATTTCCTATTGTCTAAGGGTCTAAGATGTCAATCATGTGTGAACCCTGGAAGTGAACAATTTGTTCCTTGCATAGCCCTACAACTACATTGATAGATGGTCAAGCTAGGGTTGACAGTAGAGCGATAAACATTGGTGTTGAGGAGGAGATGTGGTTGTAAATGGAGCATAAGAACTATATGTTTGAATGGGATGGAAAATAAGGAAAAGTTGAAAGATTCGGTGAGAGGTGTGAAAACTATTAAGAGTCAAGGGAATCGTTTATGGGGAGGGGGTGGCGAGGGAAAGTGTTAGATGAAGTGCTGGCCAAGAGGGTCATGGGAGGAGAGAGGAAGTTAGAAAGACAAGTTAAAAAAAGTTCAAACATGGGTAGTAGGAAGGGGTTGGGGAAAAAGATTGTTAAAGAGGTGAGTAGGAGGATAATGAAAAGAAAATTAAAAAATATATAGTTGAAAAGGACAATGTGAAAATTAACTAAGGGGGAGGCTAAGACAATACCTACATGGACTTTTTTAAAGCAAATTGAAATCTGATTTTGGTAGATAAGAGAGACCTTGAGATTTGCCTCTTAGATATCTATCTTACTAAGGTGTTTAATCATATGTTCAAAATAGGCATAGGGTGGTTTCTCTAAGGCAACCTTTCATTGAACACCCAAGGGCATATCTTTAAGGTCTTGCTCTATCAGATCAAACATGTGGTCATAGTTAATTGCAATTAATCGTGAGTTGACAAAGAAACGATAAATCTTCTTGAAAATTGTGAGCAGAGAAACATTGATTAATCCAACAATTTTTGACGAGTAACATCTGCGACTACTCGAAAAAAAATTTCCAACTAATTGTGACTCGGCAAGTGAAAGAATAAAAAGACAAGAATGAAAAAAATTGATTTCATTCCTATTTTTCATTTTTATTTGCATTTTTTTTAGCAAATATAGTCAATGTTTTTTGACAATTTTTAAATCTATGCAAACTCAGGAGTTGTGATTCATAATAGTACAAGCTAGGGTTTTCATTGTTCAAACCTCAAGGAATACATATAGTGACTAACTCGGATTTTCTAAGTTTTCAAGCCTCGAGGAATACATACTAATACAACCTATAGCGGCACAGCCTATATGTGTTTTAATTTATTTTCGTTGCCTTTTAAGTTTGAACTTTGAACTTGAAGTGCTCCTCAATAAAAATCAAGACTACACCTTTTTAGTATGAATCATGATATCTACTTCATCTTCTACTTCTTCCTTTGATTAGCAGTATGGTTGGATTGTAAAACTTTTTTTTTTTTTTTTATAGGGTGTAATCTTGTTGTTTAAGAATGACATCGGCATCCGATTCAGTGGCCCATCATAAGCCTAAATCCCTTGACCCTTCTTATAAGCATAGTGAACCAAACGCAGAGAGCAATTATGTTATATGCAATTATTGTGGGATAAATATGAGTGGTGGTGTCTATCATCTTAAATACCACATCACACAACTACCATGGAATGATGTGATATTGTGCAAACAAACACCACTTGGAGCTCAAAAAAAGATGGCTGCCTACCTTGTGGCTTATGCAAAGAAAAAAAAGGAAAAAAAAAAAAGTTGATGCACTTATAGTCTTAGTGAATAGAAGGCCAGTGAGGGATGATTATGACAATGAGGCCTCTTCTATTTCCCCAACTCCAAGCAACTGAGGACAGGGCTCATCTACTGAAGATAGTTCGGCTACTTTTTTTGTTCCTCAAAGTAGTCATAGGTCACAACCTTCACTCGAAAGTACGACTTAGACTAAGAAGTGCACTATGAAGCAAAGAGCTATGGCAAACTTTTGATACTAAAACAACATTCCTTTCAATGTGGCAAAAAGCCCATAAAGAGAGAGTTTGATCACTGCATTGACCGTTGTTGGGCTCCTACTCATGATTTTAGTGGCCCGTTGTTGGTGGATTCCATCAAACATAAGCAAGCTATTGTAGAAGAGCAAAACAAAGTATAGCAAAAAAGGGTTGCACCGTTCTGTCTGATGGGTGAACGAATGAAAAAAATTGTAGATTTGTTAACTTTCTAGTGACTTCAAGTGGGTAGTTGGCCTTCTTGAAGTCAATTGATGCCTCCCATCAAGTAAAAAATGCAAACAATTTGTGTGTTATGTTGGATTTAGTGGTAATGAAAGTGGATGTGAAAAATGTCATCCAAATTGGGACAAATAATGTCGCAGCATATGTAAGCAACAAGGAGACTTCTTGAAGAGAGAGACTCTACAGTTTTTTCGACCCCTTGTGCAGCCCATTGTATTGATCTCCTCTTGAGGGCATAGGAAAGATCTCATAAATGAAAAATGTAGTTGAAAAGACAAGAAAAATCACCAAGTTCATCTATGGTCACAATTGGGTGTTAAACTTGATGAGAAAGCATATCAATGGAAGGGAGCTTATGCAATCACGAGTTACACGATTCATCACAAACTTCATCACATTGCAAAGCATTGCAACCTCAATAACATCCCTTAAGTGATGTGCATGAGTCACCAATGGTTTGAGTCTTTTTATACTAGGAAAGTCAAAGGGGAAAGGGTTATGAAAACTATTTTTTACGATGTGTTTGCGAAGAGCATGGAAGAAATCCTTAAGGTAACTTTAAACATAACTTTTATTTATCAATTATTTGTTATAAAAACAATTCTTAATTTTGATTTTAAATCCGTTGGTGGATGGGAAGAGAAATCCAACATGTTATTTGTAGAAGGCCATGGACGTGGCCAAGGAGTCCATAGCCAATAATTATGGGCAAAATCAAAAAAAATATGAACATTTAGTGCATAATTGATCGGAGATGGAACAAGACGCTCCAACGACATATTCATGAAGTGTCATACTACATGAGCCCTAAGTTTTTCTATTCCAATTCATTTAAAGCCAATGAGGAGGTTATGGATGGCCTCAATACATGCATAGACAAGATGATTCCTGATGATGACACTAGAGACACGTTTATTGAGGAGCTACATATTTACAAGGAGACTCTTTTTTCTCAGCTCTATGCACTAAAAGAAGAAACACCTCTCAACTAGGGAAAAACAAATTGAGTCATTTGCTTTTATTTTTTAGTCTCGTTACTCATGGATAATACTACAAAACTTCATTTATTGAAGCCTAATTGACTTACGAAATTACAAATATTTAATTTACAGATGTGTGGTGGGAAGATTAAGGTGCGAAAACACCAAATCTTCTAAGGTTGACCATCCGCAATTTGTGCCAACCATGTAGTTCTTCTAGGTGTGAACGTAATTGGAGCATGTTTGAAGTTGTTCACACAAAGAAGCACAACAAATTGACAACACAATGTCTCAATGACCTTGTCTTTGTGTGATGCAATCTTCATCTTCGTGTGAGACAAGTGGAGGAGGTAAAGAGTTATGAAGTAATTAACTTGGATGAGATCAATCCATATGCCGATTGGATCGTTGATGATGCAAAGCCCATGTTTACCACAAAGAAGATCGTAGCGCTGAAGAGGGAAGCAGAAGAAGCAATAGCATTAAAAGCAACAGAAGCATTAGGAGGGGTTGGTGAGGATGTAGATGATATCTTTACAGATGATATTCTTGCAAAAGAATATTTATTGTCCGCTTCTATGAGGTAGCCAAAATAGACTTATAAGGCACTAAAGATGATATGTAATATGTATGTTTGATATTTCATATTAGTCACTATAGTTTATGACTCTATGAGCATTGCAATTTTTACTTTGTAATCTTTTTTTATCAAAAATTAATAGAAATTACACTAATGCATTCTCTACATTCGTTTCTCATGTCATTTAACAACGTTTTAAGAGTTATTTAAGTTTATTTTATGAATTTATATATTTTATAAGTAGCAATAAAGTAGTTGAGTAATGCTGAGAAACTCTCAAGTCCCGAGTATGAGTCAAAATTTTGGGCTACTGAGTAATCTCTAAGTATGAGTTTTTGAACTATGCATGTGGTCATTAACGACTGCATCAATGGCCAAGATGTCCGCAGATTTATTTTGTCCTTTTCATGTAAATCTTCCATGTATCTAATTATTTCATGTATCGTATGGTCCATTGTCTAGTTGAAAGGCTTAGTGAAAATTCCCCTTTGTTTCTCCTCCTGGAATTTGTTAATGACATTGATTATTAATAGGCACTCAATCACCTTTAATAATGAGGTGATCAATGTTTAGTGAAGTACTCAATTACATTCCTACATGCAAGGCCCCTAATTTTGCATTGATATTGGATTGTGTTCTTATGTTTTGTTTGTAGCATATCATAGAAATGCCCCAGTGGTTGTGAATTACTCCTATCCTTGCTCTTACATGGTTCTTCCATGAAGCCCTTGTCGCAATTGAACTTGAAATTCATTTATGGAGATGGGCCCTGAGTCTCTAAGAGAAGTGGGGGTGGAATAGGTGGCTATAGAAGAATTGCGCAAATCGTGCATGCTATGCAACAAGTTAAACTGCTCTCTCAAGGCTCTGAAAAGCCAAGTTCTAGGGTCACTTCACATGATATATTACTCAACCCCTTGGCTTATGATGTTCTCCTTTACTCTTATCTAGCCCTAACACTCTTGATTCAATCTCAATCCTTGGATTTGGGCAGATAGATATAGTGGGGATTGGGGTTGGGCCCTATCTATCTATCTGGCGACTCCATATAGATAGAGGGGCCTTGCTAGATAGAATCTATATATAGGGGGCAGGCTTCATACAAGGATTCCTACCAGTTGGTCATACGAGTAGTCAGGCCAGATGTATGGGGATTAGAGTGGAGTAGAGCCCCAAGAAGCAATGGACAAACATCTGTCAAGGAAAAGGAGAGGAGCTCAGGTTGACACTGAAGGAGCGTCGAGCCCCTATGTAATCTATAACCGGTCCCTGGGAACGGGGGTACTAAACGATTTATTACCTATAGGATTTGTGGCTCCAAAATTTGAATTATTCTATTGCAAAGATGACCCTTATCATCACATCAAATCTTCTTATGCTTCATGTCTAAACTTGGAGCATAATGATAAATTATTGATGAAACTATTTCCTAGAAGCCTTAAGAATTATGCTCTTGATCGGTTTTCTGCTTTTGCCATCTAGATCAGTGCACTCTTTCAATACATTGGCCAATGACTTCTTAGCCCATTTTTCAATCAACATTAGCACAAAGTTCACATTTTCCCAAATTGTTCGACTCAAACAAGGACCTAATAAGAATGTTATTGTGTGCTTACATTCAAGTCTATGGTTACAAATATGACTCACCAATTTCCCAATAGTGAATTAGAAAGTATAATTGTTCAAATTTTTCTTTTACCCATTAAGGACAAAGTGGTCTTCAATACTTATCCATCTTTAGATAATCTTTGTCATGCGGTTAGAAGCTATGAGATCAAACTTTTAGAGGCCAACATGCTTAAATGCGTAACTAATTCTCCTACCTCTAATGGAGCAAAATTCCAATGTAAATCAACTTTCAAGGCTGCTAGTAGTGGCAATACTTTCCACCCTGAGAATGAGGCCAAGAATGTAGTGAACGCGGTGGACCTACCATCTTACAAGCTCAACTTATCACAACAAAGAGAACAAAGACAGTTTCCAAGATTGAGTGAAAATCCTCAAAATGTTCTTAAACGATTGCTTGATTGCAATATGATTACCTCCTATAACATAAATGGATCCATCAAGGCCCTTCCCCAAGAACTATGACGCTAATGCAGATTGTGACTATCATAAAGTCTCTAAACATTCTTCAATGCATTACTACTAAACATAAGATTCAAAACCTCATTGAAAGTAATCAACTTCAGGTAAAGGGTCACAATAGTACTTTCAACTAATTAATGGCACAACCAAACCAACATCTGAAATGTTTTATGAATCCTCTTCAAAATCATGCCGCTCAATCCAAAGACCAAGGAAATGTTTATATGATAGCTCAAAAACAACCATCACAAGATTCAAACGCTCATCCACTTGATAGATTCATCGGTGTGGTCATACAATGCACAAAGAACCTCCTCCAATTATATTCTATGTTCATGAAATTCCAAAGAATGACTCTAATAATGGACCACTCTTCATTTGAGCTTTCATTAATACATATTCAAGGATAACAAATGGCATTGTGATTGATAATGGTTCAAGTATACATGTGTGCACGATGAAATTTGTTACTAATCTTGGATATGTTCAAAGAAATTTAGCAGGTACTACAACAATTATTAAAGGATATGATGGGATTACTTGAAAACCACTTGGAGGCATTACCTTACTTGTTACAATATACATGGTTCAAGTATACATGTGTGCACGATGAAATTTGTTACTAGTCTTGGATATGCTCAAAGAAATTTAGCCGGTACTACAGCAATTATTAAAGGATATGATGGGACTACCCGAAAATCATTTGGAGGCAGTACCTTACTTGTTACAATGGGTCCTAAGACCACCTTAGTTTGGTTTCATGTATAACCAAATAATGGGGCATATGATGTATTGCTTGGATGACCATGGCTTAATCAAATAAAACTATTTTTTTCGACACTATGCCAGTGCTTAAAATATGTTCATAACAATAAAATGATTATTGTCCGAGGCACTACCTATGAGCCTCCACCACAAGTTCAACCTTAGATGTTACCTAAAAAGCTACCAAAGAAGCAATTAATCATAAGACCTCAAATAAGTACACCTATGGTTCAAGTACCTATTCATCCACATACCAAAGTAATCTTAACACAACCTCTCATGTCGATTCAAGAAAAAACACCAATAAAGGATCCAATTTTTAAAGCTAACATTCAAACAAAGCATTATGCTTTTTTACTAGTGCTTAGATTTATTATATAATTCCCACATAGCGGCAAAAGATTATTATTGTACTTAAATTGCAAGAAAAAACACCTACAAGGATACCTTACCAAAATAGGGGCAACCTATTAATACTTTTTCCTACATTACTTTTAATTTTACACACACAAGTCAACTTGCTTATGACATACATGCTTTCACAATGATATCTTACTTACGGAACATAGACTCGAACATGCAAGTCCACTTGCTTATGACATACATGTTTTCATAATGAAAACTTACCATGTTACATATCAGTGCTTTAATTTTCCTATGTTACACATGGTACACACAATCCCTTTCTTTTTTAGATATGTGATTCACATGTTCATCCCACACCTCAAAAGGAGAGTATGTGTTCCGCCTATTTTTACTTGTCCAAGATTCAAGTCATACGGTGATGATTCAAGCCATATGGTGATGAACATGACACTCTCCTTGCTCTTGCATATGGAAGCAATCACACTGTGGTGCATAGCATATTCCACTTGGTCTCCTCAACAAGACGTAGATTTCAAGGTATGGACTTTACACAAACGGCTTCAGAGTTTTCACACAACTAGGTGTATTCGTCCCTATATTTTCTTCTTTTATTTCAAAAATTCCTTTATTTTGGATATATATAGACATTAATTCACTTGCAAATGTTTCACTTATATTTGCATGTACACAAGGTTTTTTCAAACATTGGAGCATGGATGTTTGTTCCAAGATCTTCATGACTTTCCATGGTGGCAACAAAGTAGCCCCTTTCCTTTAAACTTTTGGATCGCTATCATTCCTATATTAACTTGAGAACTCTTATTGGCTTCAACCACAACATCTTCTACCCTCTTATGTGCACTTGTTTGTTTTACTTTGATATGTAAGCACACACAAACATTGAAGTCGGGCATTATGTAGACCCCTAATTTTGGTCTGTGGGTAGTTTTAGATGTTAGTTTACATGCTTCTAGGATACTTGTGTGTTTATTTATTATTAGTTCATATTTGGCTTTTCTTGGAATGTGTTTTCTGTGTTTTTGGGCCCCTTTTGCTTCCCTTTATGTTTTCACTTTTCCCTAGTTTCTTTGTTTTACCTATATTTTTCAGTTGTTTCTTGGTCTAAGAGCGTACCACTACACTTTTGGTCTTTTTGTGGTTTGGTTCCCTTGACCCTTGGTTGTGTTTATTTGCTCTTTGTGCTTCTTTTTGTTAGTTTTCCTACCCTTTATGTGTTGGCTTGCACATCGATAGGGTCTTGTTGGTAAAAAATCTGGTCACTTTCGTTTTTTTACTCGCCCAACAGGAAGCGACACAAATTCGCCAACAATTAGAGAAATCACCATAGAGATGGTGATTTTCCTCTGCGTTAGAGAGGGGCAACTCCCTTGTTGGATATGGGTATTTTGGGTTTGTGTACTTTTAACCAAAAAGAACAAAAAGGAAACAAAAACGGAAAGTGATGGAAGCTGAAAATGGAGGAGAATCGAGAGAAACCCAGAGCGGAATGAAAGCAGAGAACCACTAGAATAACTCGAGAATAAATGAAACATATGGAAATCCTTCCTCTCACACAAAAATGAACATAGGACCAGTAGATGTATTAAGACTGAAAGACTTAGTTGGAAGCTCAAAGTCTCTTCATAGCTCGGATTACGTGCACTTGGTAAAAATCTCACATACATGGTTTTCAGCACAAAGTTTGGAAACAATGTGGGTTGCACATAAACAAGGAAAGTGCAGAATTTTAATGGAGTCTCTATCTACAAATAGAAATACGGAATTCATAAACAAAGAACATCAAAATCCACAAAGTCCAAGAATAATCTCACCCGCTTGCTTGTATTTCATTGCTCAAATACAGAAATTACATAGCCCACACAAAGTTGCAGTCAGCTCTCTCCAAGAGCTTGAAAGAAAAGAACCCCTTCTCCAAATCCAGATTTTTTTCTTTTGTACCATATTTTTCCCCACCAAGGAAGTTGAAAATCCACCCATTTGCCCATATTTTGATTTTTATTAGTTAGGCAAATTTACAATATTAAATGCACTTTTGATTTTGCACTTACAAAACTATATTAATTCTAAAAAGAGTGAAATTATTAAATGACCGAAAATGTAGTCATTTAATGACTTTAATTAACATTAATTAATCTTAAAAGAATTAAGAATGTAATTTAGTTAATTCCTTTCAAACTTGCAGTGTTGATTTTAGAACTTATTCCATGTGACCGATCGGTTGCATTGCTTTGTCCATTGGGCTACAGAGTCCCGTAAAACATCACCAAAAGTAGGACAATATGCAAAATGACAGAAAAATGAAGAAAATGGAGTAGTGAAATTTAGATGGCCAACTTTCACTACAACAAGTATTAATTTGATTTTGAAAAGTCATATATACACACGTGCATTAGTGCATATAGGGAAAGGAATGAAAAGAAAAGAAAAAAGGAAAGTGACTGATAAGAGTTCCAAGAAGAGATCAAGAGTAATAAGTAGGGGTCTAGCATCTATTAAAAGGTAAAATTGAAGTGTTAGAGCAGAGTTTTGATTTGAGTCTTCAAATTGCACCATTGCCAATTGCTCATGCTAATGAAAAGCCATATAAGGATTAAGGCTTATACCACCACGATTGCTTGTTTAACTGCATTGAATACTTGTTTACAACTTTTCTAAGAACAAGGGTTTGATTGAGACATGTCCCTCAATGACCACCTTTTTTTAAGGTTTTTCAAGGAATTTAATTTGATTAGGATTTAAAGGAAATAGATCAATTCCCCATTGATCTGCAATGAATTCAAGAAAAGCGAACGAGTTTTATGGAGCCCAAGAGCGAAAGAATAGGGTTGTCAGATTTATTTTGAGAAAGGGCATAGTGACCAAGAGCATCGCAGTACGGTCTTGCTCTATTTTTAACAATTATCAATTCATTCTGAAATTTTTGGTTTATGTTTGCCTTGCTTCCTAGATCCATATCCAACTAATTTCAGCCTCTAACAGTCTTCAGATTTGCGACAATTCAGTATTCTTCTCATAACCCTAGCTTTGCACATTTCAATTATTCTAGATTATCCATTATTACAATTAGGTCTTAATTTATTGTTTTACTTGGGTAAATCTGTTCCAATCTGAATTGCACTTTTTTATGGTTAGGTTAGTGCATTTTGATGTAAAACTACATTGCCATATCACAAATAGACACTAGGACAGCTTGAGTTAATTGACTTATGCCAGCTAGACTAATCCATCTATTGGTCCATCTAGTCAATTTTAATTGCAATTAGGCTCTTGTCGATTCCCAAGTGTTGTTGGTTTCCAATAAAGAGGAAAACCCAAACAATTCATAGGAAGACGGTACTCTAGGAATTGAAGAATTCAGAGAATATCTGATTTTTTATCTCTATTTATGTTTGGAATAAATGGCAATAGATTTGTAATTGTTTATGAGCTGTCTCAATGCCAATTGGTACATGTTAAGGATTTTCAGGTTTGTCTTATTTCATGATGAAATAGAGAAAAGAACAAGAAGATGTCATCTGCAAAAGGAAAATTAGTGCACATGTTTCCTCTTTCAATTGCCGGCAATCCATGAACCTTACCTCTTCTTTTGGCTGCTGCAATTTTTCTAGTAGGTTGTTCTCCAATTATAATAAAAAGATATGGGCTTAGAAGGTCTCCCTGGCACTGACGCTCAGAGCTTCAAACACCCGCAAAAGGATAGCCCAATTGCATCTATCAAATGCCTAACACATATCCAATTGATCATGACCGCAGGCTTGTATTGGCTTCATAGGAAGTGTATGATTTCTTGCACAGCAAGGATGTTGTCCATAACATGTCTACCCAAGATGAACCTAGATTGTATGTCTGAAATAATCCTGTCAAGCCCGCTGACAATTAATTTAGAAAGAATTTTGTAAGCCATGCTGCATAAAGCAATTGGCCTGTATTGATCAATTTTGGTCAACACTGGCTTTCTTTCAGAACAAAATAGGCTTAGTGGCATTCAAGGCCTTTGGCATTTGTTTGTTCTATTTTGTAATTTCAGTTCCTTTGGCTAACCAAGGAATATTTTTTAGCAAAGCTGACCAGGCTTTGTTCCTGCATCTCTTATCTACTTCCTAGATCTCAATTAGTGGTTCTTCGATTGGAGGTGGACTATTTTGGATTTATGATTGGACTATCTTGGATTTGGACCTGCATGTTGTGAGTAGTCTTATTCATCCCTTGAGGAGATTTTCAAGGAGACGTGACATGCATATGATTGGGCTGATGCTATCCATCAAGGGATCTACTTCATAGATCTTGATTGGAGGTTCTTGGATTTGAGGACATGCATTTTATGAGTATTCTTATTCATCCCTTCAGGAGCTTTTCATGGAGGCATAACAAGCATTTTGATACAATGTTGTCCATTAAGAGATTTGTTTGAACAAAAAAACCTTATAGAAAAGCAGATCTAAAAAGTTCCATCGCAATGGAAAAAATAATGCTCAAATTGCTTACTTGTATCGCAAGATATGATGGTTCTCCCTTTCTTCTATCAAAGTTGCAATTGTGAAAAATGGCAGTATAGCAATTCCAAAAGGCCAACTTCCCACAGCTGTAGATTTATCAATATTGATCAGATTTTGTCATATCGCCACTTGACAGAAAAATTTGAAGCATACTTTATGATGGTGCAAGAACCGTGCAGATTGGATGCTCCTTATATGAAGGATTTGTGATGAAACATTAGGTGCTTTTCTTGCTTAGACATAAGTAAAAATTCAGACTACTAAACCTTCTCACCCTTGCCCATACACAGCTTTGGTACCACTTGTAAGGATCCTGACACAAGAAATGCAATAAATTCATATAAATACAGAAATAATATTTACAACAGATGCATGAACTGAAGCAAACATGCACAAAATTGTAGGGTTGAAGCCCAAAATTACTTTAAAATAAAATAAAAAGTAATGTCACTTGGCAGAGCAACCTCCTAAATGTTTAAGCCACATATGAACTCACAAAAATGATGATGTTCAAATGAATATATAACCCCTATGCATGGCTCAATCATAGGTTAGAGCAACCCCATAAATGCTAATGAGACCAACTACTAGAATCTAAAAATTGCTACTTGTCTAAGACAGAGTTATGCATGCCACACATACGCTACTCCATATCCCATCCGTACATGACATGTACAACTACAAGTGTAAAACTCATGTTACCATTCCAAAATTTCAAAAACTATCGGTTGAGGATACTTAACTCTATATGTTCTAACACATACCAATCCTAAGAAGCAAACCACCACATACCTAATTTGCACAAAGGTTCTTTGTCTACACATGCTAAGTGGTTCTAGAGTCAATGTATGTTGGGAATAGGACCATATGCAGTAAACTAACATAGAGAAGAGATATGCTATAACAATCTTAAACATACAAGGAAATAACAAACACATAGAATATGCAAGTTTTACCCTGGGAAAACCCTTTCCGGTAAAAAACCTAGCACAATAACCTCCTTGATTATAGCATTAACAAAAACCTGTTTACAATACTACAAGTCGCAAGGTTTTGTTGCCTTCATACAACACTCTATTGTATATTACAATACACACACTTGACCATGTGTATTCAGCATTCATGCAAATACATGCATTGACTTTATACACTTGTATGAGTTTTTCACATGCTTCCCAAGCATCATAACCTTCCTGAAAAGAATCAGGCCTAGATTTGGCACCTCACTTTGTAAAGCCTGCACAAGGGAATCTACAATCACCAACTACTGAGCAAAGTGGTCTTTGTGTAATGCTCCTCAACAGCTCCATATCAAAGTGCCACTAAGAGGTAACTCGCACACCTTCAGTCTGACAGATACAATCACGCAAATGTTTCGTAATGCCTCACATTTGTACATTGTTTGTCAATGTTGCACAACTCCTCGCAGCGCCCAAATCCATCACTGCGCACCACTACGCAACCTTTCAGAGTGCAATGATACTACACAGCTCTACGTCAATTCTAGCATGCTGACAACCTTGCACAACTGTCATAGACATTCTCCATGCAATCCTACACAAACTCACTTTCTTGCACAAACAATATTGTGCAACAGTGCTTGCACAACCAACCTGCCCAACATCCTATGCACAATTACCATTGCATAGATCCATGCAAAGTTGGAACATTTCCCAACAATGTAGACCACTTTCATAGACAAGTTTCCTATTCTAACATAGAAGTTGGGGACAATTTCCTCTTAACAGAAATGAAATAATAAAAATTGATCGCTTATAAATATTTCATCTTTGAAATAACCTTTTTGTCTTGTGCTTTTTTCTTTTTGCATGTGCTTAGCCTTATCCAAACATTACACACATTCTAAACTTGTACATATTTTTGATCCACGCAAATGAAAAAATCTGAAAAAATCAATTTTGGAAGCTCTCTCTATGTATCCTCAATTGTTTGTCTTTCATTCTTAGCTTTTGCTATAGTGAGAACTAAGAGACCATATCACAAATTATCATTTCCCCATGATGTTTCTTTGTTGGAATGTCATTTAACATTCCTTCAAATTGCAACACCACTCCTCATTCTTTGTCAAATATCACATTATTTTGTTTCAATTGGGCATTTTATTCGTAGCTTCTTTTTAGACAAGATATATAAAAAGCATTATATAGTTTTCCTTTACATAGTAGCTCCAAGGCAGATGCAACTGGATTTATTTTTCTTGCTTTTGATATGGGCCTACATATTTCTCTCTGCAAATGGAGGGTTGCTGGTAGTCAATGTTAGGAGAGGTAATAGGAGAAGTTCCCTAGTTCCTCCTAGGATTTTTCAATCAAGCCCTCTTAGCCCAGGTCATTCTGCTGAAGACATCGTCAAGTTTTGTATTGGCACTTCTGTAGTGACCAGCAAGGATAAGGGCCTGCTGAAGACATCATCAAGCTTTGTATTGGCACTTCTATGGTGATCGGCAAGGGTAAGGGTCCTTCTTTTACCATCAACTCTGATGCAGATTGGTTCCTTGTTCTTCATGGCAGTATTAGTGGTTCTTTTTAAATTGGGTCATCCTTTCACAAGATTGATTTGTCTTATGTATTGTTTTGTATTAGATTCTATTGCTCTAGGTTTACTTCTAGATGCTTTAATTTTGATGGTTAGAGTCCCAATTTGCACTCCTGATTTGCGATTGTAACTTGTAATTTTAGTCTTATTGGTCAACCATGGACATTAATATTTCTTTCTTTAAAATCAGTATGGCATCCCCCAGCAAATCTAGGTCCCAACTAGTCTCCACATATATCAAACAAGGTTTTACCTGTTTCCAAGTATGTATCTTGTCTTAAAGGCCACATAAATTTTAAAACATTAAAAATCAAAAACTAATAAGAAAATATTGTACATACATATATGCCCCCCAACTTTCATTCCACACAGTGTAGTATAAAGCCTATCTTCTATTCTTTCATTAACCTTTTATCTGCCCAAACGTATAATGTGCATCTTTTTTCTCTCCATAGGATGTTCATCTAAACATTTGTATCATATTCACCTTCCAAGCTCTCCTCTGAACTTAAATTGCATGGCCTCTGTCCAATGACCTCATTTGACCAATTTATGCTAACCTTTCACCCTTCTGCTTTACCGACCAAGTATATTCAATTATGCTAGAGATATGAATAGATCCCAAATACCTGTTGCAAGTACACAATATAAACAAAAAACTAACTTTGTTCCCAACTTGAACTCTAGGTGGTGTTGTACAAATCAATCTGGAAAAGATCACAATAGACCAAAATTACTAGAAATACAAATGAATACTCTCTTACTAAAAATATAGTTCGAGTATAAATGGAGAGGTACCATGTAAAACAAGAAAAAGAGTTGGCGGATTAGCATTTGTTGTATGTTGAGGAACAAACTCTTCAGGAACCTTGCTGCATCAAAATAGGTCAAACGGTAAAACTTTAATATATAAGCCTGTTCTTTTCAAAAACTAAAAGAAAGAATGAATGTGCATTTTCTGCCGAAAGACAGAATCCAGATATTGCATTTAATGTATTATCCAAAACACCTGAGTGCTTCAGCTCCTAGGATTTGCTCACGAGGGATCCAACCATCAATGTTCATCAAGTCCAACCAGTGGCCCATGATATCCAAACATATGTGTAAGTCCCACCGACTGCAATTAAACATATTGCAACCCGAATATCTCATTTCTCAAGAAGGAAACATCTTAACGGATGATAACAAAAAACAAAAGATGAAAAGTCCCAACATTGGAAATATTGCACGAAACATACAAAAACACCAACAAGAAACTCTTGTCCAGAGTAAGCTCACCAAATCGCAAGCTGATGAAATCCTTCGTCCCACAAAAAGCCTCGTGGAAAAAACGAACGGCTAGGAACAGCTGTATAGAGAGCTGCTGGCCAATACAATGCAATATTACTGCCAACTTGGTCCTGTCCAGAAACAATAAAACATGTCAAACTCATGAAATGATCTGTATATCATCCAAAAGAATGGTACTAGGGTACCTATATCGTGCACATACATTCCACCTATATAAAGCACTTATCATGTTATTGTCCTCTGTGGAAGAAGTGTTTTGTGTAAGCAAACTGAAGATCAAATATCAGCACAATAGTAAAGTGCTCAATTTCAATAACTATAGTATGATTCTTATCAGTTTCCAACCCACAATGCACAAGTTTTCTAACTAAAGAAACCACTTCCTTTGTCATTGGCCTATATAAAATAATGTTTCATGTAAGTCATCTCAAGATGGTTAAAAGTCAGAGGTCAAGGATTCAATTTCAATAATTATTCTATGAATTATATCATTTTCAACATCATATGCTCACCCCCAAAGCTATAGTGGTAAGTGGGTTAATATCTTCTAAATCTAAAGGGAAATAGAACTCTACTTCTTAACAGCTTCATGAAATTGAAATGTGATGGTGTTGCAAAAAAATATGGTGCACGCAAAAAGCAACTTAGAATTTAAAGAGGAAGGAGTGAGAAAATAAAAACAATGTTGCATTAATGAAAATATTTCACCTTACAATATAATGTACAGCCATATTTATAAAACACAAATGACTTCACATGATTTCTCTTTACATTGGCCTTGTACCTTTTCACATTCCAAACCTATTGGATTCGTTACACCTAGGCCCATGGTATTATGGTGTCTATGGAGGTTATGTATTAGTCAACATGTGGCATGCATAACCCATTGTTAGTTATACTGGGTCAAAAGGGGAAATTGTGGCTTAAGTTATATTTTGAAACTATTCAGTCAAATGTGTAGTGTGTGGGTTAAGGGGCAATGGTAGCCGTAATATTATTATTTTAGAGTTAGATATAGGTGATTCATTATTTTCTGGAATCATTATATCCAGTATTGAGATATAGTAGTGTGGTGGTTTGGCTCTCATGTTAGGAGATCCAATAGAGCAATATCTTCATTAAAATGTATTGTACAACAATGGAAGCCTACCTCAAGGAAATTCCTCTGAAGTTAATGAATATTTGAAGACATCGATAGCCTCAATATATTTTTGTGTCATGCATTTCTCTTACAAAAGAGCATATTCCAATGATTGTAGATTTGGTTGCTTACATGTGGTATCAAAGCGGAGATCAGAATCAATTTTGCTGAAAATTTTAGAGGAAAAATGCATCATCTTGCAAAGTAATTTTCTCTCACTATGCTTACACGCACTAAGTGCCTTTAGATGCTAATAATTTGCATATAGATGGAGACAAAGCAACGAGACAATGTTCATCCTTGCATACCACCACTAAGGAACCCCAACTTTCTTACTCTCATTCTAGGTGTCAAGAATCTACTTCATTTTGGTGTTGGGGGCCCTCTAAACACCCTAGCCTGCAATCAAGATTTTGGGGGCCGTCAAACATAAACCAGTTCCTTCTCTTCTACAAAGAGTTGCTTGGCCTTCGATGGTAGGATAGATTCTTTGGGGCGTATCTTGCTTCCTCCTAGGATTGATCAGCCAATCCCATTGGCCCTAGCCATTCCGTGATGGACATTAGTAGGTCTTCAATTGGGGATTTCACAGTGGTAGACAATGATGTCATTCATTCTTCTAGCCCGACCCTTGCTACAGACCTGACGACATTGATTTCCAACCTTGGTCACATGTTTTGATCTTCCTCAGCTCATGCTTTATTGGGTAGTCCCTCCCTTGCATGGTTAATTGTACTTACATGTGGTGGTTCAGAAGTTTTAACCCGTTTCCTCACTTCCTTTGTTTCTTAACTTTTGCTTTTGTATTTTTGTGTTTAGTTACTTTCATAGCCTAGGGTATTTTTACCATAGTTCTTCTCTATTGTAATTGGGTATACTTTCAAGTCCCATCGACCTACTTTGGTCTCTTGTGGACATTAATATAATTTCTTCTGGGCTGAAGTCGTCAATCAAATTCATTCTCATGTCATTAAAGAAAGAATTTCAAGAGGATTCTTGTGACTGGTCATAATATAAAGTTTGCAATATTGACGAAGAACAACCTCTAGAAGTTTGACATTCCGGAACCATGTCATTGACATTTTATTCAATCACAGCCCAAGCAGAAAAAGGGAAAGTTGTATCTTTGTGTCTACGCAAGCAAATCAAATGTCATTACTTGCAATTTAAAATTCCAAATCTCCTTGCCTACATGATTTTGTATACTGATTTCCAATAGTAAAGGAGATCGAATGAATGCAAAAAAATTGTAAACCCTAATTTTCATTGTAAATTGTATTTTGGTCACTTCATGGAGATATGTAAGTTTTATGGAAAAGATGGTAAAGAATGGTGGCTTATACTAATCAGTATGTCTCACGAGAAGTTGAGTTAATGGCAAATGGCTTTAGCTCGTCTCCTTGCAGGAGCAGCTATAGTTTGGTGCTTTAACCTTAACAACGGTAAGCACAATTTCACTTGAGAAGAAGTTTGTAGAAACCCCTGTTTCCCCTGAACTCTGAAACTGTATGTTTTGAATTGTTTTTGTGTATTCTGATTTTTTTGGTGTTTTTGCATGAATAAAGATGCAATTTTGCAAGATAAATTCAATTAAATAAATAGACAACAGTATAATCTATCAACTGGCTAATCAATGATCTTATTATTCTTCTAGACGATTACAATATTGAATCTCTGTCATGCATAATAAATGATATGAAATATTATTCAAAAAAACTTGGTCCTTCTGCAAATTTGAAAATAACTCTAAATCTGGTACGGCTCGGGTTGCTGTGTCAAAAACATAGTCGCCGACGTCGGTTATACTATCGCCGTCAATCGCCTGGTGTCATTACTCTGCCGACGTCGGTATTGGAGTCGGCCGATGTCGGCCGATGTCGGTCTCTGCCTGTCGATGTCAGTCTCTGCTCCGCCGATGTCGGTCTCTACACTCCCTGCGGCGTTGTCCGGCCTGCTGCAGATGCGTATGGATTTGCACGGATCTGTACGGATTTCGTACCGAAGCAAATAGAATATAGTGCGGCCTGTATGCTGGACACCTGATCTGAAGAAATATGGCACTAATGCGGAAAATCTTTATCTGGATAATTTCTCAAACAAAACCTAATGAAATAACTACCTATAAACCTCTGTGATAACTTCTGTATGAAGTTATCTCTCAAACTGGCAATAGATCAGCTGATATCTCACAGCCTCTAAATTGCACACACTAAAGAGTGTACGTTCTCCAATGCAACTGGAATACTGGAAACCCTTGGCTCCTTCTCAGAAAAATACTTAGCAAAATTTGTTCTCAACAATCAATAATCAATTATTCTGGCCTCCCTCCAATGAGAAACCCTTATATCCTCTAAAAGGTGTGCTTGCCCTAATTAGGGTTTCATAATTAAGAATTAGGGTTTCATAATTAAAATATGCTAAATAATTAATATTTAATTAAATCAATCAAATATTAATCTCCCTCAATACATGTCCGAAAGAGCCCGAACGAAAGCCAACTGAAAAAATTATGCTAGTCGAAGCCAAGCCAAGCATCCATCATGACCCTCTATCCATCCTATCAGCGTACAAAGGTCGCATAATAGGCTAATCATCATAAAACAAGATCACGCTAAAAAGGGGACATTACAATCCGCTCTCCCTGAAATTGCTTGTCCCCAAGCAATCTCAACAACAAGGTTAACATCACTCCACCTGGATCCCAAGGAAAAAGTTGTGTAATGTCCCTCATGTCACCAATCAACAGCATCAACAGTACAAAAATCAGCAACTGAGACACTGCACTCAACACCCAAACAACGGACATCACTGATAATGAAGAGACATCACATGTTCGATAGCAACAACACAAACCAAATCTACTTGCCATCAACTCCTGCTCTAAGTCATGCACCAACAAGCTGTCAACCCCAGCACCTATCACCATGCTGTGTCTATCACAACTCTCATCCCATGGCGTCAAATCGTCCCAAGTACCAAGACAAGGATCTCAACATCCAATCCATGAACGGAAATCAATTGGCAACTCAAGTAAACTCCTCCCCTGAATAATGTGAACAATACCAACTGACTTCATGCACCTGTCTCCTGTACCCACTACAATAACTGAATCCGGAGTGTGAATGCTAGACATACTCATATCATCATCAACATGTGACCCGACTGTAAAAGAAAGCTGAGTCCCTGCCACATGTGCTAACTCCTGAACTGAACTCACCTCAAGACAAAGCTCGTCCACATGTCTCTCCTGTATTGGTGCCAATGTGCACTCGGCAGCCCACTCTACCATATCATGTTGTAGGAGCCTCTCCATCCGATGAAAAAACATATTTTTGATGTTGCTGCTCCGAATTGCCTTAAGAATATGTGTCTTCCCATCAACATCAAAACGGACCTCCATGTCCTTGAGACGAAGAGTGACTTCCTCAAGGGAATGAAGCCACTTCATGCCCAAGACTAAGTCTATATCCCCCATGCTCACCACATAATAATCAGCCTTGAACTCATAGTTGTTCAAGCACAATGGGAGGTCTCTAATCATCCGCTCACACCTAAGAATGTAACCATCGGCTACCTTAACTCTAATGCCCTCAAAATCCTCGATAGTGAGTCCACGCTTCTCCACAAATCTAGCATCAATAAAACTATGTGTGGCTCCTGTGTCAAGAAGGGTTATGACCCTCTGTCCTGCCAAAACTCCACGGAGTCTGAATGAACCATCCGGCTGAATGCTGGATAGGCGTGCCTCCTGTATCTGAAGCTCTGAATTTGCCTCTGCCTTAGGCTCTGAAGCCTCTGCCTCTGACTCCTTAGAACTCTCCTACTGTTCGGAATCTTCTGATTCCGAATCCTCATAAAAAGCCCACATCACACGATTTGCCTTGCCCTTAGGCCTCAAAGGACAATCGTGATTGGCATCATAGGGACCTTTGCAGTAGAAGCAAAGCTTCTTTCTGCGTAGATCGTTAAGAGCCTCTCGATCCAAAGGTGGTGCTGCTGGATTGGCCTTTGAATCATTCTTAACCCTTGATTTATCTTTGTTGAAATCTGATCCCTCTCTATCTCCGTTGAAGCCCTTATTGTCCCTGAATGAAGTACCTGTGGAGTTAGATTTATTGGATGGGGCTGCCATCTCCATGCTACGCGCCTTCTTCATAGCTTCCTGTAACGAAGGAGGATCAAAGGCTTTGATCCAACCTCTCAACAGTTCGGATAGGCCCTCGATGAAGAGAACTACCAATCTATGCTCTGAAACGTTTGGCACCATAACTGCCAATCTCTAAAAATCACCAATGAAGGACTCCAAGTTGCTTGTTTGTTTCAACTGTGCCAGATCTCGAAAGTAAACCTCGAGATCTTTCTTGTCAAACCGCTCAACCAACCTATCCACGAAGTCCTGGTACTCTATCACCTGGTTATGCTGAAGTGTTACCATACCATGGTACCACCAATCGTGTGCTACTCCCTCCAAGTGCAAAGTGGCATATTTGATGGCCTCTATCTCTGTCATTGGCCTCAATGCCAAGAATGTATCAAGCTTATGAACCCAAGCTTGAGTTGTCATCTTGCCACTACCGTCAAAAGTAGTCAAAGAAAGCTTGCCTGTAGCCTTCTTCAACTCACTGAGTTGACCTCTAGGCCTCCTGTCCTGTCTAACTGATCTGTAGTGCTCTCTCCTCTGATTAACAAAACGATCAAATGACATCCTCTCTCGAACCTGAGGAGCTAATAAGTCCCACTCATCATTTGCAGCCATGAGGGCATCTGCAAATAGGGAATCTCCTGCCGCCTCCTCTGCTGGAGCTTCTTCTGGTTCGTCCTGAACAAATGTAGGGCGTGTAGGCCTATCAGCAGTCCTGGAATGGGCCAGCTGTGGTCTCTGATTAACTGTAGCACTCATATTATCTCCTGGTTCCCCATTCTGTCTAACAGGTGGGTTCATCCTCTCTACCATAGTAGTAAGTGCCTGTAGTGCCTGCGTCATCTGTTGTTGGCCTGTAATCATCACATGGAAGAATTCCCTGGTGTCCTGATCATCATTATGTTTGTGGCCCCTAGGTGGGCTACCCTCACGCCTATCACTCATGGTGATCGGCTGCTGTTCTAACACCTGGGTGCCTTCAAGCAAGGCTCTACTGCGTGTGTGATACCTGTGTGGTCCCAACTCTTGTGGCTGCATGAAATTGCTAAACCCTCAAGATGGCAAGAATTAGCTCTGATACCACTGTAGAAACCCCTATTTCTCCTGAACTTTGAAACTGTATGTTTTGAATTGTTTTTGTGTATTCTGATTTTTTTTGGTGTTTTTGCATGAATAAAGATGCGATTTTGCAAGATAAATTCAATTAAATGAATAGACAGCAGTATAATCTATCAACTGGCTAATCAATGATCTTATTATTCTTCTAGACGATTACAATATTGAGTCTCTGTCATGCATATAAAATGATATGAAATATTATTCAAAAAAACCTGGTCCTTCTGCAAATCTAAAAATAACTCTAAATCTAGTACGGCTCGGGTTGCTGTGTCAAAAACACAGTCGCCGACGTCGGTTATACTGCCGCCGTCAGTCGCCTGGTGTCGTTACTCTGTCGACGTCGGTATTGGAGTCGGCCGATGTCAGCTAGTGTCGGTCTCTGCCTGTCGATGTCGATCTCTGCTCGGCCGATGTCAGTCTCTATGTTGCCGATGTCAATCTCTGCACTCCCTGCGCCGCTGTCTGGCCTGCTGCAAATGCGTACAGATTTGCACTGATCTGTACGGATTCCATACCGAAACAAATAGAATATAGTGCGGCCTGTATGCTGGACACCTGATCTGAAGAAATATGGCACTAATGCGGAAAATCTTTATCTGAATTATTTCTCAAACAAAACCTAATGAAATAAATACCTGTAAACCTCTGTGATAACTTCTGCATGAAGTTATCTCTCAAACTGGCAATAGATCAGCTGCTATCTCACAGCCTCTGAATTGCACACACTGAAGAGTGTACGTTCTCCAATGCAACTGAAATACTAGAAACCCTTGGCTCCTCAGAAAAATACTTAGCAAAATTTGTTATCAACAATCAATAATCAATTATTCTGGCCCTCCAATGAGAAACCCTTATATCCTCTAAAAAGTGTGATTGCCCTAATTAGGGTTTCATAATTAAGAATTAGGGTTTCATAATTAAAATATGCTAAATAATTAATATTTAATTAAATCAATCAAATATTAATATCTCCCTCAATACATGTCCGAAAGAGCCCGAACGAAAGCCAACTGGAAAAATTCTACTAGTCGAAGCCAAGCCAAGCATCCATCATGACCCTCTATCCATCCTATTAGCATACGAAGGTCGCATAATAGGCTAATCATCATAAAACAAGATCACGCTAAAAAGGGGACATTACAAAGTTGAGCAGATTCTCTTATCCAAATGAAAAAGGAAAACAAAGAAGGATCCTAGGGTTCCTAGGAGGTGCTTCAAAGTAACTAGACCAAAAAAGGAAATAGAATATGGCAATCTTCCTAAGAAAAAGAAAGATAAGCAAAAGGTTCGTGAGGAAGCAAAAGAAGTAAAAGTAGATGTAGAAGAAAAGGAAACCCTGCCATTAGATAAGGAAAAAGAAAAAAAGTCCACATGTTTTATTTCCAACAAAAGGATCTTAAATATTGCAAACCCATGGATGCATTCCAAATAAAATCATTGTATCCATAAACCCTAGCAGCAAATACAACTTTATCAACATTGACCTGTTTATGTGGTTACAAAGTTACGAAATGAATATCAAGGAGACAGGTATATCATGGGCAGGCTCAAGTGTTTCAAGATTTGAAGCTTACTACGGAAAAAAATGTTTTGCACTCTAATTTTTATGTTACGCCTTTCGGTTAAATATAGTTTTTGATTAGCCTTGGCTAGAAACTTTGGTAAAAATCGATATTAATATACAAAACAAGCCAATGACTTGTTGGTACAAGAAAAATAATGTAAATTTGCAAGGCACTGCACAACATGAGAAACAAATCAAGGATGAGAAAGACATCGCCGAGCTTGAAGAAAAATTTGAAAGAAAATTATAAGGAAGAATCTAAAGAAGAGCACGTGGAAGAGTTTGAAGGAGAGCATGAGTTGGGTGCTTGTGAATGAGTCTCAAACCCTTCACCTATTCAAGATCCAGTGGAACAATTAAAAAATAAGATTGAAGAGTCAAAAGCAGAGTAGCAAGATGTTAAGTCTGTTAATGTTATAATTAGCTATTAGTTAATGACTAACTAATATACAGTTATGAAACCTCCAAACTGATGTAACTTCTTTGTGATTAATAAAGGAATAATCACACGAGTAAGTGTGCCACATACTTCTATTTTCTCTTCATTCTCTTAGCATTCATTTGCTAACATTGGTTCAAAGCCACTCGTTTAGGGAAGCCCTGTCGGATACGAATGACACAC
Organism: Torreya grandis; assembly: GCA_037957365.1. Lineage (NCBI taxonomy): Eukaryota > Viridiplantae > Streptophyta > Pinopsida > Cupressales > Taxaceae > Torreya > Torreya grandis. The sequence continues at coordinate 564,006 of JARHVA010002228.1, forward strand.
AAAGTTTGAGGAAACCCTACTTCAAGGGTACAAATTGAGAAGAGAAAATCGTGTAGAAAGAGTAAAGATGACATAAAGAGCAAAGACAAAGCAGAAAATCGAAAGATAACGCAAAGGTCGAGGTCGATGAAGACAAAGGTTGCGTTTTACTTGCTTGGGAAAATACAGAAGAAACCACAAAGGTCATCGAGGTCGACAAAGGTCGTGTTTGGTGTTTGCTTGTAGACACAGCAATAAATCGACACAGAACGCAAAGTAGTTAGGGGCACGATTTGTAGGCAAATGCGACAAGTAGAGACAGCAGTAAATCAACGCAAAATGTATAGTTAGGGCACAATTTGCAAGCAAATGCGAACAGTTAGGATACGATTTGCAAGCAAATGTGAACAATTAGGGCACAATTTGAAAACAAACAAGCAAATAGACAAATTATGTGTAGTGCTATTGATGTGACATGTTTTGAGCATGTAAGTAATTTATGTTGTCAGCCAAAATTTATTTGGATTTTTAGAAGTAAATTTTAGACTAGATTTTCATTACCAGTTCCATTAATTTTTCGGATCATAAAAGTGTCATAAAATCATGAAAAGGGTATTTTTTTTGTTTGCAATGTTGTATCGATTTCTTGGTCAGCCAAATTAGAAAACTATAGTTGCATCCATAGTTTGCATACTCGTAATCGGCGAGTACTCACCCAGCCAAAAAAAAGTTTACTCAGCGAATACTCGCCAATACTTGAAAAAAAATTGTCAAGTACTCGCGAGTACTCGCCAGGAGCAAAAAAATGATTACTCAGAGGATACCTGCAAGTTCGAGCAACGGTTATTCACTACAAGTTTTTTTCTAGCGAGTACTCGTCAGTTATGCAATCTATGGTTGCATCAACCCTATACTATTCTTTTTCTATTGACTAGAATTCTAGATCAAAAAATAGTACTTTCCCTATTGAATTAAATTTTTCAAGTTGAAATGGTACTTTTCATGTTACAGTGTTTTCGGAGTGAAAAATGGCCAACATACAAAACCTAGTCTTGCCAAAAGCACGAAAGTTAACTAGAATAACTATAATGTATGGAGTCGTAAGATTTTGACAATCCCGAAATATTGTGGTTGTGACAAAATCATTACTGGCACTTAAACAAGCCCTGCAACAAACTTTGCAGATTATGATAAACGTCATAAGGAGGCCTTGTTATTAAAAATGTGTCAAATGACATGATCCATAATGTTCGAAATGCCACTATGACAAGTGTGTTGTGGACTAGTTTTCAGGATAAGTACCAAACCTCAAAGAAAAGCCGAGTTTTGTACCTGAAAAATCTATTATTTTCCACAAAGATGTCAAAGAATGAGTCTTTGTCAGAACACCTACTTTGGATGAAAAATCTCCAAGACCAACTGTCAACCATCAACAAAAAGGTGGATGGCAAAGATATGGTGGCACTAGTTCTGAACAGTTTACCATCCTCCTATGAATCTTTCGTGGAGGCTAGACATTTGATGATGTAAAGTCGCAACCTAACGTTAGATCAAGTTAGTACTTATTTGCTACAACAAGAATGCAGACAGACACAAGATGAGTACAATGTTGGACATGCGGAGAGTGCATTAACTACTCAATCAAAAGGGAAGTGGAAACATATCCCTCTTGATTCATCTTCTAAATATTAAGTAAAGTGTTTTTACTGTCATACGGTTAGGCATCTCAAAAAGGATTGTCGGAAGTGACTATACACACTTTCCCAACAAAACAATCAAGTAGCACATGTGGCAGTAGTTGACAATGGACGAGATTCTGAAGAAGAGTATGCCCTTGTGGCATTATACTCAAAGCATAGTACTACCAATTGTTGGTTCATTGGTTCTCACAAATCTCAACAATTCACATGTAAGGATTGGTATGTTAAATTTACTGCAAGTACAAATCTTTTTTGTTCAATTTTATTAGTTGATGGACAATCATATGCAGTAGAGGGGATAAGAGATATCAGCATAGTATTGAATAATACTAGAAAGATCACAATAAGAAATGTTAGGTATGTTCTTAACATGAATAAAAATCTCGTCTATTAGTCAATTTACAGAGAATCCCAACATTGTTGCACATTTGTCTGGGAAACAATGTATTGTGTCTAATGTCAAACAAGACAGAGTGGTTGCCCTAGGCATTAGGCAAGATGGCTTGAATAGGCTCGTTGCCCCAACCACAATCAACATAAATGCATGTGTGGAGGGGGACTCCATACAAAATATGCAAAAAGATAACATTATTTATAAGCTTGTTGACCCTAATCCAGTCAACTTACATGCACTGGTGGAGGGAATATCCACTATAAAGGACGTGCAGGAGGATGCCATTCCTCAATCTCAGTGCCATGCATAGGGAGTTGTGCAATATGCACAAACAGTTGTGCAAGATGCACATGCAATTGTACAGGTGAATGATATGTCGAAGTCACAAGTATTGGCTCATCTTGTTGTGAATGGCTTTTCACAACAGGAGGGAATAGATGAGATTTTTTCTCATATTGTGAAGTTGATTTTTACTCCCAATGTTACTCAGGAATTGGTTTGTACTTCTCTTATTGCAATGATGGTCGCATTTCGGTTGCTTCTCTCCACAGCAGCTCAGTTTGGATTCTTGAGCGGACTTTTGGATGAGGTCTTCATGGTGCTTCTTAAAGGTTTTCGGGTTGGTCGTGATCACTCGATTTGCAGGATGGTTAAGTCTTTGTACGAACTTAAGCAAGCTCCACAAGCCTAAGATATTTTGTTTGAGTAGCATCTCCAAGATTCTGGATTTAGAACTATGGAGGTCGTGCTGAAGTTATCAGTGAATTTTTTTTTTGTTGTTGGCTATTATTTTCGATTTTTGACTACACCAAAACCCCTAAATTGGACAGCAGAAAAATGTCATAGTAATGTAGATTTCATTTTTATATCTTTAGAACAATCTATACATGTAAGGACTTAACTATTTGGTCCCATTGTGCTTGTAAAATTTCAGACAAACATGGAGTAGGCTCTGGTTTAGTCATTAAGCAAGGGTGTTAAAGTTATAATTAGCTATTAGTTAATCACTTACTAATATACAATTATGAAACCTCCAAACTGATGTAACCTCTTTGTGATTAAAAAAAGGACGGTCACACAAGTGTGCCACATAATTCCATTTTCTATTCATTCTCTCAACATTCATTTGCTAACAAAGTCTACAAAGGTTGCAGCATATTGGCATCCACATCATCATTATAAGCAGCAATCATGAAAGAATGGTGTGGAACATCAAGCAAGCAATAGCGATGGGTATACAAAATATCATAGGAACAACGACTACAGGTATACATGAAATCAAAGCAGTAGTAGATATGGCTAAAGATAATAACAAAGAAGCAAGTACCGTGCACATACATGCAATCAGAGTGGTACAGCAAGAACAAGGCACCATTGAATACCATCACCTGTGAATATTTCATATGGATGATTGGATGATAAGGCTTGGTACCAATTGTTAGCAATGTTCCAAAGATCATATTATTGCATCTCTTCATATGCTTTGAGAACAAAGCATGCTAAGGAGTTAGCATGTTATGTACATAGGTCCATGGTATTGTAATGTACATGAGGGTAATGGAGTAGCCGGCATGTCATGTACATAAAGATTGGCTATATTGTGTTAAAAACTAATTAGGTACCTTGTGGATTAAGCTATATTTTATATTTAGTTGACCAAATGTGTAACATTTGGGTTAAGGGGTTTACACTACCCACAATGTTATTAGCTTAGAAGTTAAACATAGGGAGTCACATCATTTCATAGAATGATCAGATGGAAGTGTCAAATTATTGGGTTAAAGTGGTACAGTTGGTTCAACGGTCATTTTGGGAGATGTTGTGGAATGATTCTTCCATAAGGATTATTGAATATTTAAGTACATTGGTGTCCTCAGTATCTATCTTTGTTGTCTCTTTTTTATATTTTAACATATTTCTGTTATTGAATGTTTGGTTGTTATAGGAATCCCGTTTTTCCACTTCCCTGATCCGCTTTATCCAAATCTTAAGACCTTTAATCATTGCTCCCAATATCCCTACGTTAATGAGCACAACAAAACAGATAGCCCTTGAAATTGATACCAACACCATCCAATGGTATTGAAAAAACTCTTGTAAATTCCTTGACAATCTGCATGACCCTATCACACACCTTGGCAGTCCCAATCTAGGATCATGGCCCCTATGCAATCACACCCTACACAATCAAAATGTACTTTCCCTTAAAGTCGAACTCTCGTGACCTTGAACAGACAAGGCTGTACATCATTTTCAATGCCTTAGTTTGCTTCATGCTTCTTTTCTGCTCGCTTTCCCAATATCAAAATTTTCCAGATCCATCACCCAAAATATCAAACAAACTACACGTCATCTTTACTTTGTCTTCACGTCATTCTTGACTCCTTAATATAAAACTTCTTACCATATTCTGGAAAAAAAATTACTACCAACTTGACTCTAGATGTTACTCCGAGACATTCAACATCTCATTATTGACGGATTCCTTCAATGACTTGAATTAGAAAACTTTGAAAACATAAAACTCCAACAACGTACCTTAGCCCAATAACTACGTACTTTCCCTCTTGGCACCAATACTTGAGTAACAAGGAGTTTCAAGGGTGTAGGAAAGGTTTTATTGGTCATAAAAATAGAGTAGCATCTCCTTGGACATCCACTTTTGGGAATCCATCCCTTTGGGCATATAAACATACAACCCCAGGAGAGTAAGTGGTCATGTTAGCCATCCTTAAGAATCCCTATACAGACCATTTGAATGAGTTCTGGTTCATTAAAGAGAGGTAGTAGGATGTCTAAGGTCATCTAAGAAACATTCCAGCAAACCACGGATACATTCAGACAGTCTGAGGACAAGAACTTGAATTTTGTACCATCAAGTCCCAAGTGCAGCTGTCCAAACCTGTTCTGTCAATTTAGAGGCCATTAGAGCACACGTTTTGGTTATTCAACCAATACAAACTTGCCTGCTCCCTTGAAAACTTTCAAGTGCTTGGATTGTGGCTTTGGCTACCCAAATAGCCTAGATTACTTAGATTTCAAGGTCCTTATTTTGTCACTTTCCTCTTACACCTTTAATCATAACTTCCAATAGCCCCCCCTTAATGAACACAACAAAAGATATTGCCTCAGAAATTGATACCAACACTGAAAAAAATTCCAAAAAATCTTGTCAAAATCCTCGAAAATCTGCATAACCCTATCACACACGTTGGCAGTCCCAATCTTGGATCATAGCCCCTATGCAATCACAACCCACTAAATCATCAAACTGTATTTTCCCTTAAGCTCAACTTTCGTGACAATGAACAGACAAGTCACATCACTATCAATGCCTTAGTTTGCTTCATGCTTCTTTCTTGCTGACTTTCCCGATAGCAAGATTGCCTAGATCCACCACACAAAAATTAAACGAACTACACATCTCACCTTTACTTTGTGTTCATCTCATTCTCAACTCCTTAATATAAAACTTCTTACAGTATTCTGGCAAAATTTTGACTACCAACTTGGCTTTGGATGTTACTCCAAGATATTCAACTTCTCATTATTGACAGATTCCTTCGATTACTTGAATTATAAAATTTTGACAACATAAAACAACAACAATTTTGACAACATAAAACAACACCACACCTTCACCCAATAACTACATACTTTTCCTCATGGCACCAATACTTGGGTAAAAAAGGATTTCAACATAGTTGCCAGGAGACGGGTACGGGTATGCCTTTTTTTTTAAACTAGGAAACGGGGGTATGGTGAGACAGCTATATATATATATATATATATATATTTTATTATTATAAATATATTAATATTTTATTATTATAATTATATATATTTATTATTATATGAAAACAATAAAAAACTGAAAAAATATAATACTACTGACAGGGGCACAAGGGTACGCGGAGACGGGTACGAGGGTACGGGGAGACGCATCTCAAGGGGTAGGGGATGCATCTCCCTGCAACACTGGATTTCAATAGTGTAGGCAAGGTTTTATTGGTCAGAAAAATTGGGTAGCATCTCCTTGGATGTGCAATCTTGGATATCCATCCCTTCGGATATATACAGACTTAGCCATCCTTAAGAATCCCTTTACAAAATGTTTGAATGTGTGAAAAGTAATTCTAGGTCATTCGAGGAGCATTAGCATGTCTAAGGACATCTAAGAAACATTCCAGCAAACCAAAATTACATCCAGACAATCTGAGGCCAGCCACTTGAATTTTGTACCATCAAGTCACAAGTGCAGCTGTCCAAAGCTGTCTTGTCACTTTTAGGGCCATCAGACCACATATTTTGGTCATTCTACCAATAAAAACTTTCCTGCTCCCTTGAAACCATTCAAGTGCTTGTACGGTGGGTTTGGCTACCTAGAGAGCCTAGATTACCTAGATGTTAGATAGCCTAGATCACCTACATGTCCAAGGCCCCTTTCACTTTCGAACCAAGATATGAACTCTGAATTCAATAGCCGCATGTTATCATTCTTCTTCCATGGCCATCAAGGTCTCTTCATTTTTTTCTGATTTTACCTACAATTTTGTGAAACCCTAGGAATCTCTAAATTCTTCATTGCTCTCCTTGCCCTTATCAGTTTGCCAAGTGTAAATGACCTCCTAAGAAATTAATGCTTACTTGTATCATTTGGAATTTTCAAGTAGGGCCTAATTTGCAGGCCTCCTATAAGATGTTTTAATTTGTTCATTAAGGCCTTGAACATGCCTTTATTTTCAAAGTATTTACTTCATTTCGAGCATTCTAGTGCATAAGCACCGAACTTGCAACAGCTACATTCTCCCTAAGGCAATCCAAATGACTTTGAAGGGTCTTTGACATCCTTGTAAATGAATAAAAGTTAAAACATTAAACAACTTAGAACTTATTTTGAAGTGTTTTGGCCTTGTAAAGCTTCAATATAGAGCAACTGACAATATCCTTTAAAATGAAATCATTCAAAGCCCCTAGCCTAAATGCTCATCTTTTCATCATTCCACTCACTCATAAACGACCAAGGCATGGTACTAAAAAATTTCCTCAGGTTCATCTCTAGTAACTATTCATACTTCAACACAAAAGTTCCAACTTTAAATGCATCTTGTGGATGTATTTGTCATGCCAATGTTTCATCCTCTTCTATGGAATCTTTTTTGGCCACCAAGTACTTAGCTTCTTCTCATTAAGTCTACTAATTTCAATGAGTCTTGTTTGCAAGATCTCTTCTCTTAACTTCTTTTGGATGAAAATTATCAAGCTCAATACAAGAAACTCCATCAAAACCACAACTTCTTTCTCCTACATTAACTAAAAAGTGGTTTGTCCTAGTGTGCACTTGTACGTCATCCTAAAGGCCCAAAATACTATTGGGATTCTCAATTCCCAGTCATTGCCTTCCATAACACGACTCCTAGACTATAGAAACCAAAACCTTCTTCTTGACCATGGTCTTATGCCTATCCAATGGCTAGTGGATGGTGCAAACTTAAGAGAGTGGAATATCTTAAATTCCTCCATTAAATGTTGAATGGGCTAGCACACAAAGTAACCCTTCATCGTTTGACAAGTGAAAGGGTATTGCGAACAACACATCTTCACCCAATAACTACACGCTTTACCTCATGGCACCAATACTTGAGTAACAAGGGATTTAAATGGCTTAGGCAAGGTTCTATAGGTCAGAAAAATAGGGTAGCATCTCCTTGGATGTGCATTCTTGGAAATCCATCCCTTCCGACATATAAACACTTAGCCATCCTTATGAATCCCTTTACAAACTGTTTGAATGTGTGAAAAGTAGTTCTAGATCATTCGAGGAGCATTGGGATGCCTAAGGTCATCTAAGAAGCATTCCAGCAAACCAAAATTACATCCAGACAATCTAAGGCCAAGCACTTGAATTTTGTATTGTCAAGTCACAAGTGCAGCTGTCCAAAGCTGTCTTGTCACTTTTAAGGCCATCACAGCACACATTTTGGCCATTCTACCAATAAAAAAAATTGCTCCCTTGAAACCTTTCAAGTGCTTGGACGGTGGCTTTGGATACCTGGATAGCCTAGATTACCTAGATATTAGATAGCCTAGATTACCTAGATATTAGATAGCCTAGATCACCTACATGTCCAAGGCCCCTTCCACTTTCGAACCAAGATACAAATTTTGAATTCAATGGCCACATGTTATCACTCTTCTTCCATGGCCATCAAGGTCTCTTCCATTTTTTCTGATTTTACCTACAATTTTGTGAAACCCTAGTAGTCTCTATATCTTCCTTGCTCTCCTTGCCCTTATCTATTTGGCAAGTGTAAATGACCTCCTAAAAATTAAAGTTTACCTGTATTAATTGGAATTTTCAAGTAGGGTTTACTCTTAGCAGGCCTTCTATAAGATATTTTAATTTGTTCATTAAGGCTTTGGACTTGCCTTTATTTTCAAAGCCTTTACTTCATTTTAAGCATTCTAGTGCATAAGCACCGAGCTGGCAACAGCTATATTCTCCCTAAGGCAATCCAAATGACTTTGAAGGGTCTTTGACATTCTTGTCAATGAATAAAACATTAAATAACTTAGAACTTGATTCGAGTTTTTCGCCATGTAAAGCCTCAATCTAGAGCAATTAACAGTATCCCTTAAAATGAAATCATCCAAAGCCTCTAGCCTAAATGTTCGCCTTTCCATCATTCCACTCACTCATAAACGACCAAAGGCATAGTAATAAAAATTTCCTTGTGTTCATCTCGTCACTATTCATACTTCAACACTAAAGTTCCATGTTCAAATACATCCTTTGGATGTATATGTCGTGCTAATGTTTCTTCCTCTTCTATGGAATCTTTTCTGACCACCAAGTACGTAGCCTCTTCTCATTAAGTTTACTTATTTCAAATGAGTCTTGTTTGCAACGCCTCTTCTCCACCTAACTTCCTTCCTTTGGATGGCTATTATCATTCTCAATACAAGGAACTCCATCAAAACCACAACTTCTTTCTCCCAAATTAACTAAAAAGTGGTTTCTCCTAGTGTGCACTTGTACGTCATCCTATAGGCCCAAAGTACTATTAGGATTCTCTCTTCCCAATCATTGCCTTCCATACCACATGACTTCTAGACTATAGAGACCAAAATCTTCTTCATGGCCACGACCCTCTGCCTACCCAATGGCTAGTGGATGGTATAGACTTAAGAGAGTGGAATATCTTAAATTCCTACATTAAATGTTGAATGGGCTAGCAAACAAAGTAACCCTTCGTCGCTTGCCAAGTGAAATGGTATTGCGAATTATGTAATTATCTTATCATACAACAATTTAGCCATGCTGGCAGCCAAGTTGTTAATTAGAGTTTTGGCCTTCACCAACTTAATAGGTTTCTCTGATCACCACGACAATATGTGCATCTCCTTCTTCTGCTTGGCTTCTTGAAAGGTCCTATGAAAACCCACATCCATCTCTCGGACAACTCTTTGGCTGCATAGGGAATTATGGCATGGAGTCCACCTTCAAAGGCTTTTGGTCATTTAGCATGTGTGCCATGCCACAAACACCACCTTGGCAATGGCATTTAGCCCCATATGGCATCAAAGTATCACTTTGTGCTCTTCTTTGAGAAACCCTTGGACTTCCTCCCTCATGAAACATTGCCAAAGGACTTGATCCGGTCTCATCTTCTACAACATCCTATTTATTTGCTGACCAATGCGCATCCACACGTTTGCATACATGACTATATCTAGGGGCTGTACTTTTGACATTCCATACAAAATGAAGTTGATGATAACTAACAAGTATGTTGTGCAAACTCTGCACCTACCTAGGTCTCATTAAGGGGATTAAAGCATATGTATCTTGCACGGCAATCAATCCATGTTTCGACATTAAACTTGTATTTAAACATTAGTCTATGTACATGAAATTTGTCTCGTGCTAAAAAAATCAAAATCTGACAAAAATTCATTAAATGTATCGAATTTTGTGCTCATAATAGAGTTCATTCAAGTAAAATTATGTGCTATAGCATACTCCAAATTCAAAATCCAAACAAACAGCTATATTTTTCCCGCACCAAGGATCGTATGTGTAGCATGCACCTAAACATAAATTCATTCATGTCAAGAACATCTAAATAAGGTTTAAACACGCGAGTTTTATACACTCAACATTCCAATTAAATTGTTAGATATTTAAATACATTGACACTTGCACCTTTGCATCAAAATGTGTCAAGGAGGATTAAAGCATTTATTGTTTCCAAGCGGAGCTATGTCCTGCTCAAGCAAAAGATCAAGAGGATTTTTAAACTAGAAGAATAGACAATGGCTACTCAGAATTGTGTGCTAGGAGTGAAGGTAGTTTAGATTTATTGGTCAATATCCAATTCCCCGCCACCATTGTTGTATATTAGCAGTGTTCAAGGAGGTCCTAATATAAGTATCCCTCATACTAAAGTCCCTAATCATAGTTTCTATGCAATGAGCAAATGTTCCGCAATATTAAACCACAGAAGCCCCAAGTGCTTACAATAAGCATAACGTTGGGTTCTGATAATCCCCATTTACAATAATAGTGAGACGAGGAAGGCTTATAAGGCATTACATGCACCAAAAGCATTAGCAACTGGGGAAGAGGCTAGAGGGTGAAAATTCCAAAGAGGTGGATTTTCTAATTATGGCCGCTGCACCCCCATCCTAACAAATGCTTAGATGTGTTAGTATGCTTTGTGGGTCCCCATGCCTTGTGATTATTAGCTAAATAAGAGAAAGGTCATCAAAGAAATGACAAATAGTCATAATGATGATAACTTGAGTATGAAAACACTCCACGTAGTGAAATATTCCACAAAAATAAAATATATAAATACTACAGCTATGAGTTTCTTCAACTTTGACTCCATCCTCCGGAACATTGAAATAAAGGGATATAAGATGTTGCACAGTATTGGGGAGTGTTAGATCAAGAACAAACAACAGTTATCTTCTCAAGCAAGAAGGTTAACTAATGTATAAAATCCTTTCTGTATGCAACTGTAAGAATAAAAACCTCAAACAATATTACAACAAAGCTTTATGCCTGCAAACATATCCATAGCCATGATATACATGTTAAAATGTGAATGGAGGAATTTAAATTAACAGAGAATACTGCATAACCCATATGAGGATAGTCATGCTTAATAGCAACAACAAAAGATACGCTGTCTTACTCTAAATTCTTTAGGAACAGAGATCCGTGATTGTCCAAAATAGTATCCAATGCCTCCTATCAAATTGCTGATAGCAGCCCTCCCAACTACCATAGCTTCCTTGTCAACCTGCACAGTTTTAATCTAGTCAACCTCCCAATATACACAACTAAATAACTTCAAAACACAATTTCACTGTAGCATGATAACTCTTAAAACGTAATTTCTTCTTACATAGACGAAAAGACACCAATACCAGGAATCTTTCCAACTGTGGGCATCTAGTCACAAACATTTTTTTACTTGTCACATGGAAGAAAGTTGAAGAAACTAACAATAGAGAAGTTTTGAATGTAATAATTAAGGATTAATCACAGAACTTGGTTGACATTCCTGGGAATTTAACAAAAGCTTTGACCTCAAAAGTTTGGCCTGAAGCAATCCTAGTGAAAAATCTAACTTAGAACAAACCAAACCCAGCAATCATTCTAACCTCAATACCCAAACACATCTTACAAATAAACATTATGTAAGAGAGAAGAAAACCAGGAAAACTTCAAACAGTTTTGAAAGCCAAATAAGGGGCACCAATTCTGTATTTCTACTACAAGAAAATATAGAATATGCATGCATTGAATGATTAAGGACACCCATGAGAAACTACGGAAAATTTAGATATGACACAACAATATACATATAGAATGCAAATAGAAAACAAAAGTAATATGTACACAGAACAAAAGAACTGACTCCAGCATAACTTAGTTGTCATCACAGTACATGAGAACACAAACGAATAGGAAATGCAAAGTTTCCATACCCATGCATAAACATGATGTGCATGTCTCCAGTACACACCTGACTTGCATAGGATCTGACAATAGACATTTGGTTGAGATCCTCAATCAACTCATGAGAGCTTGTACAGAATTTGGCCTTAAGAATCACAAGCTTGACCATCCACAGAATTCAAAATTAAATTAACTCATAACTCAAGTACATCATATCATAGGCATGCAACAACATTATTTTATCTTCATTTTGTCTCATTATGGTAATCACAATTATGACAAAACGATGCCTTACATCCTATCCCACCTCAAACATGTTGTGGTAAGATTAACATGTGGCTTGTGTTCATTAACACATTATGTAATTAGTGTATTCATTATTTTCATCTTTATGATCGATGGTCATGATTTACCACTTGTATGTTGTCAATCTATGGCCGACATGTATTTAGGCACATCCACACGGATCATGTCTTGGTTGGGATTGACTCTATACAGGTCAACCACCAAAACATTTGTAAGCAATTAACTTATTTTCATTATTTTTATTCAAGTGTTTGTGTTATGGCACTTCATAATCCAGTGTTCATATCTTCTTTCATTTTTTCTTGTGGTGATTGATTTGCAGATCAATCTTGTGACAAATATTGCACAATCCTACATGGCATCATAGTAGGAGTGCAATCATCATTCATTTATCATGAGTATTTGGCTTCTTTTAACCTAATTTTTGGTAGAAACCCTAAGTTTAGATAATCATGCATATCTCACAAACCATTGTGAATTTTTCTTGTTGTTTTATAATGGAAGTTGGGGATTCGCGCAAGGAAGCTACAATCCAATTTTCAGCCTTTTGTGATCCTTTTTTACCACATTATTGCAATTTTAATGTTTTCAACAAACTCTCCCCAGTGCATAATTTTCAAAAGAAATATATTTTTCTTACATTTTCAAAAGGCTTTGGAAAATTTATGGTAGGTTTTTTCTTTGAATTTTTGGATTTTAGGCCGACCTCATTCTAAATTTGGCTGGTCACCTAGAAGACCTTTTCATTCTGTATTTTTTTTTGGCTTTCTAGGTATGACTTGGATTTCATGATGAGGGTTAGCAAAGATCTTATCCACTTTGTCGAGACGAATTTTACTGAGTGAGAGGTCACATATAGGAAATTCTTGGAAAGGCTGATTGGTTGAGGCACACTGATGAAGAGACAACATATTGTGATGAACATAATCTTGTTAGAACCCTTCTTGTTCACACAGCAATGGACTTTATTAGTTATCTTGACATAAGTCTTAACAAATTTGTGGGTGTATATGCAGGAGCATTTTGGATTATCCTCCAATTTTGAAGGCTTATCTTATTCCCTTGGTGATAGGCATCTTGTTCATAAGGATGGTATGTCTCCTATATCTCATATTGTTTTTGGTAGTGGAGTAGAGAGTGAGACGGTGGCTACTTGTGACACTTTGGTTTCCTCTTCTTACATTAAAAATTGTGATGTGTTTGGTACTGATTTTGTTGGTGAGGTTTCTTGAGAGGATTTTGTAGCTCTTGTTTCTTGCACTTTCTCTTTTGGGGCATTACACTAGATTCTTCCTTATGTAACATCACTTTTATGACATCTTCCATTGATCTTCTGGGAAAACTTGGTGTGGATGATCCTATTTTGGTGGAGGGAGAATGCACGAATGTATCTTCTTATGTGGAGGATGTTGCATTGATGGACCTTTCTTAGATAAGGGGGTCTTATTATATGCCTTTTGTAGTAGCCTCTTCTAGATAAGGTTGGGCCACTTGATGGTAGGCATGATTTTACTAAGCCTTTTCTACAGGATGTAGAATGTGATAGTATGGCACATGGTGGTCTTCATGTAGATATTTGTGACCTTGCCACGACACATGCTCGTGGGCAAGCTAGTCTCTCCACCCATTCTTCAGTTGCTGGTAACTTTTTAAAGTCTATGCACATAGCACCGGATAAGCATCCTAGGTGGGAATTGAGACTCTTCAATGGGACTTTGTTTCAGGTTATGGAGTTGCATGGTGCTAGTGGTATGACTCATTGGTTTTTGTTTTCCTTCATAGCTTTGGTTAAAGGAGGAGTGGACTCTACTTCAGTGGATGAAGAGGACATTGCACTAGATTCTTCCATATGTGACATCAGTTCTATGACTTCTTCTGTTGACCTTGTGGTAAATTTGGAGTGGATGATCCTATTTTGGTTGAGGGAGAATGTGTGAATGTCTCTTTTTATGTGGAAGATGTTACACCTATGGATCTTTTCTTAGATCATAGAGGCCTTCTCATATGCCTTTAGTAGTACCTCTTTTTGATAAGGTTGGGCCACTTGGTGGCAGGCATGATACTTCTGAGCCTTTTATTCATGATGTAGCATGTGATGGTATGGCACATGGAGGTCTACATGGAGATATTTGTGACCTTGTTACAGAATATGTTCATCGGCATGTTGGTCACTCCACTCATGCTTCAGTTGCTGCTACCTTTTAGTGTTTGTGGAGATGGCACCAGATGAACATCCTGGATGTGACTTTAGGCTCTTGGATGGGACTCTGTTTCAGGTTATGGACTTGCATGGTACTAGTGATATGACTCATCAGGTTTCTTTTTCCTTCATAGCTTTGGTTAAGGGAGGGTTGTACTCTACTTCATTTTCGTATATTTATGGCATACCCAAATTTATTGCAGCATTTGGAAGTGAAATATTTGTGCATCGCATTGGTAAGCATTTTCTTTATTGTGTCCTTGTGAGCCATTTGGAGAGTTGGGAGGAACACCTTTTGTTAGTGTTCAATGGTGCTCTTTTTTATGCATGGTTCATGGAGATGCTTATTTTCTTGGTTGGACTCTTGCATTGTTCTAGTCTCATTTTGACTCAATAGGTAGTCCTGAGACTTGTCTTTAGGAGGTAGAGTTGTTTCTTCCTCATCTTTATGATGCAAAGTTGTTTCTTCCTCGTCGTGAGGGTATCATTGCTTGGGCTATCCCTTGGAGACATAGGGCCTATATTTTTTATCTCTTCCTAATGTTGTCGCAAGGATGATTTGCTCATGGTGGGCCACCATTTGTGCCATTACTTGTATCTCCTTTGCATGTGTGGAAATAATTATGGTACTATTGGAGTGTGAGCAGCCATGGCTGCTTGTTCTTGTTATTGATGGAGGATCTTCTTTCTTCTGAGTTAGTGGGTGTCTTTTGCCTAGTTTCAGTTCTTGGTTCTCCTGGACAGCAGCAGTTGGTTGATGTGCAATATATTCCGTCTACGGAACAGATAGTGGATATATTCACCAAAACTTTGGTGGAGGTTCCATTTATTCGTCTTCAAGAGATGATCATGATACAGGATGATATCATCAAAGAAGGGTGTTCGGTTAATGACACCTCAGACTCCCTAAGTCAATCTTAAGGGAGGGCGTTCAGTGTTTAGATTGACTTGTGGCTTGTGTTCATTAACACTGTATGGCCCATCACTTAACTCTCATATGCATTATATATTTAATGTATTCATTATTTTGATATTTATAATCAATGGTCATAATTTAACAGTTGTATGTTTTTAATCTATGGCCAACATTTATTTATGCACATCCACATGGATCATGCCTTGGTGTTAACTATATATAGGTCACCCACCTAAACATTTGTAAGCAATTAAGTTTTTTCATCATTCTTATTCAAATGTTTGTGCCACAACACTTCATTATTCAATGTTCATATTTTTTATCATTTTTCCTTTGTGGTGATGGATTTGGTGATCGGTCTTATGACATATATTGCACAATCCTACATAACATTGTCATCCTTGACGAATTTGATCAGTACAAATCTAGGGAGTGGATTGAGGAGTTGTCACAAGTGGAACAGAGGCAAAATTCAACAGAGCTTAGGTCATCAGTATCACAAGAGGCTGAACTGAATCTAGTATAGGCTGAAGTTTAGGTTTAAGTGTTACTCTTAAACTGCTCACATACTATGTTCAGCTTGTCATGCATTCTCACAAGTGTGCAAACTGCCACCCCAACATCATTATTACACTGTTTAGCTTAACTCTACTTCAACATTGTGTTTTTATAACCCTGCTTTTTGTCATGGCACTCAATCTCTTTACCTCTCAATCTAGCTGCATCAATCTCATATGTCATTGCCTTGAACTTTAATTTTTTCAATGCAACCTCATGTTCTTTCTTCTAGATCTTAAGCTGCTTCTTGATGTTAACCAAGTTTCAAGTTGGAATGTCCCAGTGCACTTAGTTTATATTTGTCTATTGAAATTCACATATTTAGCAATTTAATTTCCCCGAACTAGCCTCATCTTGCCTCTCAAATAACTTTGTTGTCTAACAATGTCGTTGCACATCTTGAAGCTTTTGGGCACAATGATCGATTTTTTATCAAAGAAGTCAAAAAGAACAATTGTGCCTCTGCAGATGTGATTTATTATATGCTTCATCTAGGCTTCTTAAATCACTCATTGGGACTTGTTAGCTACTTCTAATCTGCTCTTTTATATGGCAATCTGCTGATCACTCACTATATTAAACAAAATACATATTTTATAAACAAACGGGCCGAAATGAAATTCCATGACATTATATAGGAGTTAGGACTGAAAATTGAAATTCAAATACCATCAATGACATTGAAGTGAAGGAGACATAATAGGTAAGCGTTTCCAAGGACACGTCAAAGGCCAGGGATGTCCCTACATTTGGATTTTTTAGCAAGACAGGAGGGGACATTCGTTTAAAAGGCGTCCTGAACAGCATATTTTTTCCCAAGGCACACCGCCCTGGAGAACTCCAAAAAAAATCAACTAGGTAACTGAAAAAAGTTGATCTCAAAAAAGGCTCCAATAGTCTAGTAGTTTCTTCATCTGAGATTTTCCCAACAACTTCAATGGCCTTGGTGACGTGAATCTATGTAAAAGACGCCATATCAAAACTGACAAAGATGGTCAAGAAACAAACACTAGCAGAACACTTCTCTGCCACTACTCACCACGTGCATCGAAAAGGCAATGATCATTGCCAAAGAGGATCACACCACAAAGTGTCAGCTAAGGGAGGTGGGAGAGATTGAAAATCACTCAAACCATTTGAATAGGGATGAAGGTCTAATCTTAAGCCAATCTTAGAGCCCCTCATCCATAAACTGAGATGCGGATCCAGCCAACTATTTAACATGTTAGTTTTCTCCTCTCTTGGGAATGATCAATCAATTGTTTGTGGCTGGTTATTCATTGTTATGGGCTCATGTGGAGGTTGAAATTCTTAATTAATTAATTAAATTTCTCCTTTTGCGGAGATCTGACACAATTGGTCGAACATTTAATTAAATTATCTTTTTCTTTTTTGGGCTAGGCCCACCCAGCATCATGTACTTGCACAGAGTTATTTACACAAGAAGCTCAATATTTGCAATCCATATTCATCATCTCGGTGATGGGTCATGAGTGTGGCCCAAAATTCTATAAGCCCAATTCTTTTCATTTTCATTACAGGCATTTTGTAACAACTCAAATTTTGTAAATCTTTCTGGGCATGATATTAATTAAATTTTTACCAGGCAAGAAACAGAATATGTGTATACACACACAAATATACACATATAGATGTGTGTATGTATCTCTAAGTGTGAAGGGCACTAGCAAATCGCAATTCACTCCCCAGATTGCTAATGAGGTTAAGACCTGAGGGGTACAAAATTTGAACGATATATAAGGTAAAGTGAAAAAGTCTCATTGTTCCCACAAGGGGGTCTCATATGCCCCAGAGCTGTGCTGGCTAGGCTGCGACCTAATATATTGCCTTTATAAAAACAAACTATATACATACAATGTTAAACAAGGGTTCTAAAAGAGGGCTGATTTGGTCAAGCAAATATATCGATTGATGAACCTGACAACCTCCCATATGATAGAGATGGAAAAGCATCTATTAACTGTCATACGAATTAGTTTCTATTCAATCACCGCACATTTTGCGAACTTGTCAATAGAGTTCACAATCAGCAATTCATAAATGGAAAAAACTAATTTAAGAATCTCATTCCGCTA
This sequence comes from Torreya grandis, assembly GCA_037957365.1. Classification (NCBI taxonomy): domain Eukaryota; kingdom Viridiplantae; phylum Streptophyta; class Pinopsida; order Cupressales; family Taxaceae; genus Torreya; species Torreya grandis. Next base: position 582,128 of record JARHVA010002228.1, read on the forward strand.
TAAATTTGTCGCATGACAAATGAATTAATATACTACTTTGCCACTGCAGAACCATTCCTCTCGCCTACATTTCTCAAAATAAACATTATAAAACAACTGGAAATGAAAAAAAACACCTGCAGCTGCACTGAAGTGTGGGTAGAATTGCCATGGTTACCAGGTTTAAAATGTTTGGTCTGTCAGGGGTGCAAAAATTTTAATTTACAAGATTTTCATAAAAGAGTACAAAAAGTTTCAAAAATATAAAATATAAAAAAATTAAATATTACTAAGAATATTCACAAATTTAAATTATATGTAGCATGTTGATAATTTCTCTCATCTATCCTCAACAACCAACAACAAAAAACAAAGAATGTACAAGAAGACCACACCAAAAACATGGAAAGCCCACCCAATGTAAAGCATATGTAATGAATCAAGACAAGGCTAAAAATTAAACATTTTTCCTCCAACTTTTAACAACATACTGGAAGAATGAGTGAATAGATATTACAGCCCTCGGCCCTGTTCACGTTCCCACTTCTTTTGCCAACAATATGAATCATATTAAACACCACAACCATTACACAAACCAGCACAAGTTTCCTCTAATTGAAACGGGTTATAGCCACCTTACCGTTTGTAATTCCGTTAGACTCTACCAACTGATCATACATGACTCACACCCTGCATATAATAATGATGAGAAGGCCAGGGTACATGTATCCTGCTCAAGCATGAGCCTCAGTGAATACGGGTTGGAACATATTGAGCCATATGATGAACTATTTCCACAGCATTTACAGTTTTAACTTTTAATGGCAACTAAAATCCTCTTAAAAAATATTGAGTCAACCCTACCAAAAGTGTGTGTTAGCAAGATATGTCATCATATATTGTGGTTATTATTGGAATTAAAGTTACAATTGCATAAAGTAGCATATTTGACAGTGTTTGGGAAGACCTGAATACCTTTTCAGATAGATTAAAAGTCTTCTGAAAGCGATCTTCATAAATACGCTCTTGCTCTCTTATGCGTTCAGTCAACTCAATTCCTACAGGTACATCATATACAATCAGCCTAATATGAAAGAGAATTGCAAATGTAGAAACACGAGTACTCATGTCAAGAATTAAATTACCAGAAAAGAACCCCAGTAATTATGATTGTTTTAAATCTACGTGAACTGCAAAGTGCAACTAATACATAAAGGCATAAGCAAACTGTTAGCATGCCAGCTGGATGAGGAAAAACAAGATGAGTGTTATTTATATATGTTTTGTTGGTAAGGAATAACAAAAATCTGTCAAATCAGACATGCAGAAAATAAGCTATTACCCCCATAATACACACCATTAATCCTTCCATGATAAATAAGCACAGTATCAAATAAGTTCCATTGATGTATTTGCCATTTTAATGTAAATTTATTATCATGGCCTTTAAAAAGGTGGCCATGTTTTTCAAACCCAGATTTCCTGATATATGTAAATAAAAAGGCCAAGTAGCTGTCCTGGTATGGGCACAGGTACAGGTATGGGGTTCATGTACGCCAACACAGCAAATTTGTATTTTTTGCCTGGGTGCGGCTTGGGTAGGACCATACAAAAAATATTAAAAACTATAGCCAAATAAGCAAAATTAACCACATAATATGCATAAAGTAAACATAATAAGTTAAATAACCACAAAACATTTGAAAACACTAGTAATAATTCAATCCCAAATGTCATGATATCCATTGGTCAAACTTAGAAAAAGTGCAAGGTGCAAATTTATACACAAAAATCAAAATAAATCAGCATATTCATTATATTCATATTGCTCTTCATTGAGAGCATCAATCACTAGAACCATGAGCAATTGGAAAAAAGCTATGTTGTTTTGGTATGGGTATGGGTACGTTTTAGGTACATGGAAATGCCATTTTTTTAAAACCTTGATTTGGAAATGCTGTGGGTACGTCTGTACATTTTATTTTATATATATATATATAAACACAATGCATATTACTCATTTTTTTAGTAAAAAACTTGAAAATACATTGTATGAAAATATTTGTCTATAAAAGATAAAACACTTCAAAATATATAGTATTCATTCATTCATTACTTCAACGACAAAATTTACATTCAAATCTAGAATAAATCGTCTAGATTGCCCTCAAAATCATGAATGCCACTCCCACTATTTTTCAACTTTATCATTTATTGACGCTTTCTCTCACAAGGGCTCATCGATGCATTTCTCCCAGTGTGATTGCCTTGAGGGGTGCACAGGGAATGGGATGGGATCAACTTGAGGCACTTTGAGAGAGATGTTCTCATACTATTCTATCATACCTATATCCCTTCTTGCAGCCTTCACACCCCCTATGATGTCTCCTTGAAATCTTGAAACCCTAAAATATGGCTAAGTCTGAAACCTTGAAACCCTAGAATCTGACTAAGTTTGAAATATGATAGGATCCTCCAAAACCTAGAATTTGCATTATAGCTCCTAGAGGTCCAAAACCACTCTCAAACATCCTAAAAGTATATAAATAAAATATAACTTAAAGTATAAGTTTAAGACATCTTAAACTTATACTTAAATGTTTGTTTTATTTATATACTGTCTAGTTTGAGTTAGTTTTACATTTTTTTTAAATTTTTTGATGACTTCAACTGTTTTTTCCTTCTAAAATCCCTTGGAAGCACCCGGGAAACATTCGGGAAATGCCCAGAAACACCTCAGAAATGTCCTATGCGTTTCTGGTACATTTTTGGGACATAGCCAAAGTGTTTCCGTACCAGAATGGCGTTTCCTACAACACAGGATAAAAGTAGTGGCATATTATTAGCAAAAGAATAGAGTTTCAGCCCTAAGCAATTGAAAAAACGAAGGTGAGAGAAAATGTCCAATGAGAGGCAATTGCAAGCATGCAATAAGAAAGAAAGAAAGAAAGAAAGAAATTATATTAATGTCCACGAATGACCGAAAGTAGGTCAATGGGCCTCAAGAATACAACAGTTAACAATAGAAAGTTCAAGGAAAGAGAATCCTAGAAACTAAAGTAAATAAGATGAAGTAAAGCATTGTGCCACTAACAAAGGTGGTAATGGAACCAATACAAATAGCAATGAGAGGCAAACAAGAGCCTCCAAACGCTTGTGTTGATGAAGACCAGAAGACATCATCAAAAATCTCTACTTGTGCCTAAAGTGGAGGCGTTGTCTGACCATTGTCAATCACTATGAGAAGAGTTGATGGTGTTCGTTGGGGAGTACCAATGTCAGAGGGACCCAATTGGGAGATCCTAGTGGGAAGCAAAGCACTTCCTCTAGATTCTCCCCTAGCACCCAAGGCCGAGGTACTTTTGATGAAGTTGGCATATGATTAGCAAAAGAATGGAGTTTCAGCCCTAAGCAATTGAAAAAATGAAGGTGAGGGAGAAAATGTGCAATGAGAGGCAATTGTCAATATGCAATGGGAAAGAAATTGTATTAATGTCCACGGATAACCAAAAGTAGATCAATGGGACTCGAGGATACCACTGTTAACAATAGAGAGTTCAAGAAGTGCCATATGATTACCAGAAGAATGGAGTTTCAGCCCTGAGCAATTTTGAAACTCCTAAGCAATTGAAAAAAATAAAGTGAGAGAAAATGTGCAATGAAAGGCAAGTGTAAGTATGCAATGAGAAGTGTATTGTTTGCTTTTGATAAAATGAATGTGAGAGTGACTTTTAGGGTTTCCAAACACTTTTATTTGTTTGTTTATTGCTTTTTAAAGTCCAACTTTGACTTTTTTTTAAGTAAAAATTTTAAAAAGAAATTAAATAAAATCGTTTTTGATGGTGGGATCTCTCCAAGTACTGCATGGCAGGGTAAGATACAGAAGAAACTGGGAATTCCCAACCTTGCAGGTCAGTACACAGGCCGTATCCAGAGGAGTATTGGACCGGTACACACAATACCAAGATCAGCCCCCTTGAGGTGAAGGATCCAGTAACATAGTAAAAAGGATCTAATTTTGTTAGAATGCCTTGATCATGTAGAATGGGAGCCTAATGCAAATCAGTGTGGGGGATGGAGTGCGCCCATAGAAATTTTACACATATTATTAGGTTTTATATAGCCTTTTATGACTAAGGTCCTTGTAATATGGAACCATGTAATCCAGTGTCTGAATTGAAAGCAAGTGGATGGAGGATAGTGACTAGTTGCAAAAAGCAGGTAGAAGTGGAAGGCAAGGAGGCAGGTTTGCAAAACAGGAAAGAAAAGGAAAGGAGCCATGGAAAAATACAGGATGAGGCAGCCATGGCAACAAGCCATTGAAAAAAGGGAACAGTGGAATCAACATTATCTTCATATGCCCAAACTTGTGTTAAGGTAGATTTGTCCAAACCACTCTTGAAGCAAATCAGACTTGATGCAATGCAAAGGGTCATTTGATTTTGGTAGAATCCTGTTCCAATGCTTCAATAGCCACAAGCATGGGCACTTGGGGAGAGATTGTCTACTATAATAAAGATCCCAGGAATTATACAAAAACAAGGCAAGAAAAAAGAAATAAAACAAGTTTGAAGGGTGAAGACACTCAACATAGAGCATCAGAAAGGACTATGACTTCCTAAAATGGGACACATTAATTAAAACCCAATCATTGGAAGAACCAATCCATTAGACCAAACAAGATACAATCCAAGACAGCCAAACCAAAACCCTCAATGTAGCACTAATGTATCCAGAACAGGAAGAAGAAGATGACCAGACAGCTACAGGAAAGGTTATTGAGATGGAGAATGATGTTCAACTACCTTCAGAAAAATGACTTTGATGAGCACGTAGAAATAAAGCCAGTTGTTCAATGACCCAAACAGAGCATCCAATAACTGCACCTAAGTAGGAAACAAGACGGTGGGAAGAAAATTGGAAGCCCAGAAGCTGCAGGAATAAGTAGAACAAGCAATTAGACTGGGATCACAAGTTCAAATCACATATATGCTAAGCTAGTAGCGGGTGTACCACTCCGAAGACAAAATGAAAGACCTAATCTAGAATGTTAGGGGCTTGAATGCCGCTAACAAAAGGAGACTACTGGAAAGGCAGCTCAACTCCAAGGGCCATACATCACCTTCATCCAAGACACAAGCATTACAATAGAGAAAGCTTAGGAAATGATCAGAAGGATGTGGAAGCAATATGATTCTTTGGAAGTAGAGGCAGAGAGTTTTCAAGTGGTTTATGAATATTTTGGAACCCTAGACATCTTACATGCTCCCAAATGCTGAAAGGAAAAAATTGAATTTTTGGAATGCTGTGCATCCAGGCACAACATATTATTAGATTATGTTTTAGTCCCTAGTCCTTCATATTATTCTTCAAGTCGTGTTTCAACTACTGAGGATTAATGAAGGGTGAAGTTATAGGTTAAGTAGAGTTTCCTTTCCCATCAAGTATATATTGAGGAAAAACCCTCAAAGTTGTATCTCTTTCAATCCAGTTTTGTTAATGCAATACAAAGAGGCACCATTGTGTAAGCACTCCCATATTTACAGTCAAATTTGCAAGTAAAATCCATCTCCGGTGAGCAAGTGCCCTATTTTTCTTCATATTTGTGTATGATATTCAATATTGTTTGCATTCGTTTTCTACGAAGAGTTTGGGAATGCAGCAAGTGGTATTAGTGCTTTACTTGCTTCTCACTACAACCACAAAAAAGCCAAGGGGGATTAATCCAAGAAATACTTAAAAGTTTGTAACAAAGGAAGAGCTGACCAGATTGCTCGCAATATTACTAATAAGTATAAATTAGGAGCTGGTCCCTTTTGGAAAATGTTCAGTGGATCCAAAGTTTGAAGACGTCTACCCTTGAAGTAACCTTGATCCCTTGGATGGGGAGCTGAAGGAGGAAGCATAAGGAAGCTGATAGAAATCCTCTTTTAACTTGCATATGAAGATCAACAATATACTTTTCGGAAGTTAGTAGGAGGTACACATGCAGCTGAGTAAGGCCCGTCTAGCGTTCAAGGTGTAGTGAATTTATGACACTGAGGAGAAACTAAATTATAACAAGGCTTTGCCGCATCTCGATGGGGCAGCTCATACGTGGGGGAGCAGATGGCTATCTCAAAACCCTTGCACGAGTTTTACCCAGTTTGTTGAGGCTGACTCAAAGAGCATAACGAAATTGGGATGAGTTGCACCGTATCCAATTCATGCATTTTTCTAGAGAGATATTGATGCAGGAGCATCCCAAGCCCAAATGGGATCTTACATCACCAAAAAGAGGTATTGTTTCAATGTCAGTTTTTTGGTTGCAAGCCTCAAGATGGAAGTATGTTGTGGGAGCATACTAGGAAGACGAGAATAAGTCTACAGGTGTATCATGAAGTTAGAAGCCTGATTTTAGCCTTAGACAAGCACAGCAATGACCTTCATGACGTTCCAACCATCTGTGCTACATTTGGGCCTTTTCAAAGAATTGCACTCACTTGGGAAGCATTGTATGGATAAGAGCAAGTGTGGAATGGTCCTCCAAGGCTGTTGGGAGGTTCAAAACATCATCCAAGTATGAAATTGAATAAAAATACAAAACCCTTATAAGAAAACCCATAATTAGCTTTGCTAAAAAAAAAATTAGAAGAAAATGCTCCAAAAGCATTCTTGGACGAAGACAAAACGTCATTTTTCAGTTTGTTGTGTGAAAAATTGAAAATCATGATGGGGAGCATCCAAAGGACGCTGAAGAGACTAGAAAACCAAGAAAAGAACTTACTTTGAGGAAGCAGCAAATTACAGCGGAGACTTTTCAGTTTTCAGACCCAAAAAGAGGGAAAACAAGGGCGTTTTGGACCAGTAGTGGTTGAAACGATTGGGGGACTCACAAGAGGAGTGAAGAACAGATTTGGAATGGGTTTTCAACCCTAATGGAGTAGGAACAAAGTTCTGGAGCCATCTCTGAGCAGACAGTGACTAATCGAGTGGCCAAAATCTCCCTAAGTGTTTGATAAAATGTCTTTTCATGCATTTTATGCTGTAACAATCAAGGGAAGGATATCAAATGTTGTTTGTGATTTTCTAGAAGCTCTTCTTACCTCAGATAATTGTTGTAGATTAATAGATTTTGTTCCAAGATTTTTGGTGTAGTTTAAGACCCTTTGCATGCTTTAACAGACTATAAGGAGAAGTAATTTAAAGACTATACCAACAACTTCCATGACTACATTGCATGTCTGTGCAAGGACTTGACAGAGCAACATAAGGTATTCAAGTACATCAACGGACTTTCACCTTATATCTACACAAAGATGGAGCTCTTGACTTCCAACACAATGGGGCAAGCATACCGCAACGCCACCAAGATCAAAATGACTTTGTAAGGATGAAGCAAAAAAATTCCTCTTTATCCAACATTGTGCACAACGGCCAATCCACACATAGCGTGCCATCTAACCCTCCCATGTAAAATGAGAACATGCAGCACAAGGGAGAGCAGCCTAAGAAGGCCACACAACACCAAACAACTCCAACGTCTTATGTGCCAGATAAAGGCAAGAAGAACCAAGGTGACAAGTGGTGCCATCAACACCACATGCCCACACAACGATTTTGAATGTTACACGCAACAATCTTTGGTTGCGTAGTCTACATTAGGTCCCACACAAGTGGATGACACTAATCCAAATGCTACTTGTTTGAATGTCAGTGCCACTACCATAGACACATCTGAGGAGGGAGAACAACTCTTCCACACCAAGATTTGGGTCAAGGCTCAACCTCTTTATGTCATCATTGATAGTGGAAATCAAAAGAACATCATTACACAAGCGATAACCCAACACCTAGGCCTCACCATTGAAGCACATCCTACACCTTACTTTATGTGTTGGCTTCATCAGGGGAAGGATATATAGGTTTGGAAACAATACACATTCCAATATAAAGTCAAGCCCGTGGAGGACACAGTCACCAGTGACATCACGTCACTTGAGGTTTTTGACATTTTACCTGGAATGGTGTATTTGTATGACCGTGATGCCACATATCCAGCCAAGTTGCAGCAGCGGGCAGTCCATGTCAAGGATCAATTCTTCAACCTCTTGGAGTCACCTCCAACGACCAAACTCACTTTGATCTCTACCAAACAATGTCACAATCTCACCTCACAATCGCAGAATCACTTGTTACTTATGGTTCACCCATAGGCACCTGCACAAGAGAGCAACCACGCATTGGCAGAGTGCCATAGTGCACAACCTTCATTGCAATAACAACAGCTCGGCAAGATATTGCAGCAATATCGAGACATCTTTGAAGAGCCAAAGGGTCTGCCAACACATTGTGCAATAAAACATCAAAATGGTTTGGTTCTTGGATCCCCTCTTCCAAACAATCCACTACACTATAGGTCCATTTGTGAAAATGATGAAATTCCAATGCCATCTAAGAGCTTCTTGATCAAGCCAAGATCTTCATCTTGTGGAAGCCCGATAGTTCTCGCACCAAAGAAAGACGACACGTGGCATTGTGCATTGACTATCCTGTGCCCAACAAGATAACAGTGAAGAGAAACCCATTGTGCTGCATTGACAACCTCCTGTACCAACTCCAAGGTGCACAATACTTCACCAAGGTCAAAATGAATTCAATTTATCATCATGTACCAGTCCATCCTGAGGATATTTGGAACACAAAATTCAAACAAGGGAAGATTGTATGAGTGGTTGGTTATACCTTTCGGCTTGACCAATGCACCAACAACATTCATGTCCCTGATGGATGACTTCTTCATGCCCTTTATTAACTCCTTCGCCATCATTTACTTGGATGGCATCTTCATCTTTAGCAAGACTTGGAAGAAGCCTGTGGAGTACTTCTCGCATGTATTAGACACATTGTGCAAACACAAATTGCAAACCAACTTAGCCAAGTGTACATTTGGAGCAACACATATTCAATATTTCGGCTACTGCATTGACCATTTAGGCATCCAAATAGATCCAAAGAAGATCAAAGTGATCCAAGACTAGCCAACTTTGCATGATCTCATTCGATTGAGGAGTTTTCTTGGACTTGCAAACTTCTATCGTTTGTTCTGGGTTTATCACACATAGCATGGTCTATCAAATAGATCATGCATGTCAAATCAGCATTCCGCTAGACAATTGCACAACAATGTGCTTTTTAGGAGCTCAAACAGCACCTCCACAGAGCACTTGTTCTAGCAAAGTTGAACATTGTCCACCCCTTTGAAATCTAGACCAATGTGTTGATGTAAGTTTGTGAACAAGCTTCAATGGTTGATGGGATAATCTCGTTTTAGAAACACAAAAGTAACCCAAGACACGAGTTGTAGGGATGTGGTTTTATGAATAACCAAGTGGTGGAATAGCAAGGTTAGAGCAATGTGATTGTTACTAATTTAAGAAATCCTTCCCAATGATCAAATTAACCACGCCTAAAAAATAGTCTAAACCAACCTAAGAATGGATATTCACAATAATGTTATTTTACAAGATAGAATTTTGATAAAAAAATATAAAATAAGGGAGGGCAGAGCAGAAAAAAAAGTTCCAAATTTCTACTAAGATATTTTGCTTCAATAAACACCTTATGAGATTCACTGCAAGAAAGCTGATATTTATCAAACTCAAATTTAAATACACATAGCAAAGAGTCTGAGGAATAATTATTTGTGAACAAATCCCCACAGCATCAGGTTGTAAGATAAATTAATCACAGTGAATTGCAAAAATGTACATTATTCATCAACAACAATTAAATTTAAATAGAGCTAGCCATGGAGATGGTTAAATTAGTTAATCACTCAATCTAGCCAATTCACAAGAAAGCAATTAAATCTCATGCAGTGATTACCATTAGCTAAAACATCTATAGCATTAATCTAGATTTTGAAAAAGTAAAAAACATAGCAAATTCACAGAAATCCCAAGAGATTTATTAAGCGTACTAAGCCTCCAAATTCTTCATCTCTAAATAAAATCTCTCATGAATGTATTTATATCAAAAATATAGCACCGCCACATCTAGAAAAGCAATTTGCATGTGAAAATAGAAATTGTATTTCTAAATCTAAAACTAAAACTTAGGTTCTAAACAAGGCATGTCTACTTTAAAATATAAGTCTTAAAATAAACTTTCATTCTTCTAGGTCCATGCAGACTTATCACTTTCTCAATTATCCTTTAAGTGGCCATTTGTTTCCCTTTGTAAGCTTACATGCACAACAAGCTATCCTCGTCAATCCTAGAGATGTCTATAATTGGCCTCCTGAATAATAGTTCAGCCTTTGCTATTAATAATGCATGACAATGCAAGGGACCCCCAAGATAGACTCTTATTGTTTTAGCCTTTTCTACTCTCTTTGTTGCATGGGTAACAAATTCAATGCCCTGTTGACTTACTCCTCTATTCGCTTGAGTCACCTTTTTTCTTGAATGAGACCATAAAATTATTAGGAAACCCGCAATCTCAGTGAGACTTATTAATAGTTAATCAATTGTGAATAAATCTAGTATGTTAGCCTCTTTGAAGGCCTCCAAAATATCTTCCCTAGAGCCATTCAGTGGTGTCATTGCAGCACTCATATTTACTGAGGCGTCGTCCAAATAAGTTTGTGTGTAAACTATGAAAGTCTGGAACAGAATGACATCTAACATTGTCATTAGTCTAAGGTTAGAGAGCATGTCGCTTCTGACCACATGAACAATTATATCAACCTTCTTTTCCATCATGACAATTTCTACCAAATAAGTTTGAATGTTGTTCAACAAAAGTTCATTCTTCATCTTAGCCTCATAGATCTTAGTAAGAGAAGTAAAAAGTGAGTTCAATGAATACTCAACCTTACTCATTACGGTCTATGGGACCTTGATTTCGGCTTCTGCTTCCAATCTTTTGACTTTATTTTTCCATCCCTTGACCACTTTTTATGTGATTTGATTAGTACGCCTCACTACTGACTCAATATCTGTATAGTCCTCATCATTACTAGAATAATCAAGGGTCCTAGCCACACTTTTAGTTTGTCTCTTTCCTTTTTTGGTTAAGGAGAACAATTCTTCTCTTTCACAAAGAGTGAGAATGCCATCTTGAGTAAATATTTGTGTTCTTATCCTATTCAAATTTCTTGTAGCCTTTTCAAATTTCAATTTGACTTTAGGTTCATCTTGAATAATAATCTCTAACCTGTGGGTTTCAACCAATTGCATGCTTTGAATCCAATCAATCCAATCATCCTGAGAATATTCTCCTTGCTCAGTGATTGCAAGGGGTGCAAAGGATGAAGGCAAAGCTTGGGAAATGGATGGAGTGGGAGAGATCATCAAAGAACTAGTAATCAATGGTGGTGAAGTGGAAGAGATAGTGGAAATATGTGAAGTAAAAACAATCAGTGAAAAAATGGGGGATGAAGTTGGAGTCTTACAGGGGTTTCCATTGGTTTTGAAGTGGGTTTAGGTATAAGGACGAAAGACTTTGTTGGAGTATGCACAAGAACCTCCAATGGTGATGAAACAGTAACAATAGCCCTTACAAGGCTCAATTTTATGGGGATCATAATAGGGAAAATAAAAGTAGGGGAAGTAGTCACAGATAATCCTTTGACCAAATGTCATCATGGGGACATGGGAGGAAGTAATGGGATCTTGTGGTTGTAATTGTGTCACTATAACTTCTGAAGAAGTTTGATCAATTGGTTCAATGGCAAAAGTTGTTGAAACAAGTGGAGACGGAGTAGTCATAATGGGACTAGAGAATGGAATGGTCACTAGAACATTGATGGGAACCGTTGGCACTAATTGAATTGTAGCAGATAAAATGGTAGCCTTAGTTGTTTGTGCCATTGTTGAAGGAAAAGTACTTATTGTTGGAGCATTAGTGCTAACTTGGAATAATGCAAATTGCCTAGTATAGACATCTGAATCCGGAAGTCAAGTGAGGCTAGTGGAATCAGGGGATGTGGCTTGACTTGTCACACTAATAAAACGTTCAGTGGAAAATGAATCCATATCCAAATCAACTAAAAATAGGGGAGTGGGCACAAATGCATACGAAACAGGAGGAGGCCTAGTTACCTGAGCAATTGGAGTCAATGAACAGGATGGTGAAGCTGAGGATGATGACACTAAAGGTACACCCTATAGTACCTTTCTCTTAATATGCACATCAATTCCCTGTGGCTCCTTGTTAATTGATGACAACTAAATATTTGGCAATAGTTCGTATACTTGGACTCGACTCGTACTCGATCGACCAAAGATTTTCCAACTTGGCAAATACTCAACAACTTTAAAAAATACTTAAATTTCTTAAAAAAACATAAATTTTATATAGTTTACAGTTAAATAATGAGTCAAATGAGTTTGTGAAATGTTGGGTAAGTGTTTTCTATTAGATTTGACCACGAATAGTGTATGAAATCACATCATCATTTCTTTCAACATTTTCATTATGCTTTCGTGTTGATATGTATCTTTCTCAAAGCACCATCCCACGTTACACTATTGTGACACATGATGAGCTTCAAGTGGGGCATATGTATACACTGGTATAATTTAGCTTTGTCATTTACTAATGCTCTCTTACAGAGGCTTGATAGCGCATCAAATCCCCCTGAGTGCACGCCTTAAGGGGTGCACCGAAAATGGTGTGGGATTGGCTCGTGGCACTTTGCAAGAGATGCTCTGATGCTATTCTATCATACCTACATCCCTTCATGCAGCCTTCATACCTCCTATGATGTCTCCTTGAAATATGACTAAGTTTAAAATACTGAAAAACTTAAATCTGACTAACTCTGAAATATGATTGGATCCTCCAAAACCTAGAATTTGCATTATAGCTCTTAGAGGTCCGAAACCACTCTCAAACACCATGGAAGTATATACATTAAATACAATTTAAAGTATAAGAAACTAGATGTCAATTTCTTATACTTAAACATTTATTTTATATAAATCATGGCTGGTTCAAGCTCCTATGGCCCTCTTCAACTCATTTCCTACCTCGCCCAGGTAGACTCGTCAGGTACTCATGGCGAGATCTTGTGCAAAACTTGCCAAAACTTGACAATTTAAGACTCGTAAGTGTAAGTGAAAAAAACTCATCTAGAGGAAAAAAATAGTTATTATTCGTAGACTCATCGAATACTTGGTGAGCATGTATACTATGCATCAAAGTATTTGTGGGTTTAAATGGCACTAAGGCTTATTAATGAGATATATAAGGCCTTAATGTTTCTTTTCTATGTAAAACTAATACTTAATAAACCAGTCATACCTAATGAGGTGGTTGTTAAGAGTTGTACTTGTCATTTGCATAGTAAAATCAATGTTGTAAACATGTAGGTAACCAAGCAGTATGATAGAGATAATATAATAGAAGAACCCAAAGTAATGTACAATTGTATCGATGATTAAAGGTAAACTCATAGTTTTTACTAACATGGGGTGCATATTAGGTACTTGAGTAGCTAACCCTTATTGTGCATTGAATATTAGATTCTTCGTCAATTTGATGGTGCTTTGATTGCCGCATTTCATTAGCATCACTAAAAATTATTTGAAATTTACGTCTTCCAATTTTATTTGAACCCAAATTACTTCACATGTGGCATCCATGGCTACTTTATATTCTTATTAAATAGATGATAAGGCCAATATAGACCACTTCTTGATAATCCAAGAATTTACTTTAGATCCTAGTCCTAAAGTAGATTTTCTGTCATCCTCTGAACCTGCCCAATCTGAATCTATATAACCTGTCAACTTAAAGTTGCTATTCTTCAAAAATAGAATACCAGACTCCAAGGTGCGTTTGATATTTTTAAGAACTTGCCTAGCTGCATTATAATGCACCTTCACCAAATTCAAAAACTTGGATAACGTGCCTACAACAAAGCTAATATTTAGCCCAGTAGTTGTAAGATAAATCAAACTACCAACTGGTTGTCTATACCACTTTTCATCAAATGCCTATGAATCCTTTTCTTTCAATAATTTGATTTCTCTTGAAATAGGTGTATCACAAGAATTGCACATATCCAATCTAAGTTTCTCAAGCAATTCTTCAGCATACTTTGACTGAGACATGAAGGTCTTGTATCTTTCTTTCCAGATCAAATTCCTAAACGGTAATGCAACATACCAAGGTCAATCATTTCAAAAGTTTTGTTGAGGATCGCCTTTTCTTCATCAATCAACTCTGAATTGTTACCTGCCATGACAAAATTGTCAACATAGACCACCACAATAACCATATCTCCATTTTTCACCTATACATACAAATTTGTATCTCAGTCTCACCATTTGAAACCTCGAGATCATTAAGTATTGATTGAAAAAACTGCTTATATTAGTTCACAAACCATCCTTTCTTTGCCTTTTACTGCAAACTCCTCTGATTGCTCAATATATATTTCTAATTTCCATTTAAGAAAGCATATTTGATATTCATCCGATGAACTTGCCATCCAAATTGTGCTGCAATTGATAACAGTATACAAGTTGTAATCATTTTGGCAAAATGTGTGAAAGTTTCTTCACTAGTCAATATCTTCCACCTATGCAAAGCCTTTAGCTGAAAACTTTCCTTTATACTTGTCAACTGAGTAGATCCTTAGCATGTTCTTATCATAAAGAGCTTTTGTCGCAATCTTGATGGTTCAAATCTGGTCCAACTGGAAGTTTTTGTTCCAACTCTAGTTTCCAGGCACTTGGTAGTAAGAATTTCCCTAAGACTTGTTAATTTTCTTTTGTAACATCTTCTTGTGGTGTCTCTCATTTCAAGTTCAATACAAGGATGTTTAGTTTAAGTTGATCCTAATTTGTGATTTGAACTCATGATAACCTTGATGAAGATTCTAAGTAGTTGTCTTGCATTATTTACCTTGTTACATTATGGTTAGCTAAGGATCAATTTGAAAATGGTTTTTTTGAAATTAGGGTAAGCCCAAGTTGGCTTTTGGGTTTTGATTTTTAGGTTTAAAGTGCAAATTTTTCATGCTGTGTCTCTGTTAGTGGTTAAGCCAGGTATGGTGAAATATTCTCCTTAACTCATTTTGGATTTTCTAATAATATTGTATGGTTGAAATAGTTCTTTAAATTGTCGTGGCTCGTGGGTGATGTTAAATTCAAATTGATTTTTTTCCCTTTGGGCAGTGGGAGGTTTAGAATTATTTGATCATTATCTTTTTTTAATATGTTCTTGGTAAGGACCATTTTGTGGGATGTTATTTTTGAGCTAAAATGTTCTCGTGTCTGGGCATATTTGTCTTTTTTTTGGTGGATTCTAACTTGAATGCGAAGGAGATGACTTTGCCCATGTTTTCAGGTTTGTACAAGTAAGGATTTCAGACCATCCACATAGTTGGGTATTTGGCCTTCTACTAGTAATTTGTGCAGTATTGCACCACTGCAGCTATAGAATTATTAATGGTAATTGTTCCTACCTCCAACTTTGCACGATTGAAGGATTTGCTGACCTTACTAAAATTATAAAATATGATATTCCATTATTATCGTTAGGGTTTCGGAGAAAAACTTTCCTGTGCTTATTTGTATGGCGACTATAGTTATAGGGTGTGCAACGAAAGGGGTAAAGGTTTTTCGAGGTTGGTGTGCGTGGAAGTAGAAATGTTTTTGTTGTTTCAAGTGAGTCTACTTATTTTTTATCAAAGGATTTTAATAAAAATAAGTTGATAAGTTCATCGAGATCATGTCTCAAATATGTTTAGGATGAACTTTATAATCAAGTTTAGTATGTTTGGACTTTAATCGTTGATAGCCATGAGGTACCAAACTGGCATACTAGTACCAGCATTAACGCATGTATTATGAAACTTAGCAACTAGCGATCATGAATTCAGTTGTTAATTTGTCAATTGTTTTGCTTCTGGATCTTCCTTGATCACTCCTTTAAGTGTGTAATTGTACCTTGTCATTAACATTTCACATGTGAAATAAAAATTGGGTCATGGTGGATGTCTATAGTCTTCTTACTAGTCATGCTTTCACACACTTTATGACCATATACATGGCTAGTGATATATATTTGATCTAGGAGGAATAAGATGAGACTTAAAAAAACTATCCCAAAATATTTTGAATGGGACAATGTCAAGGCGAGGTAAAGAGGTAAGAAACTCCGATGATTTTGTTTCGCTAGTCCTTGATATTGGTGTTGGTTTTCACCTATGTTTTTGCAATCACAAATAAGGATGGATACCATTAAGGATACTTTTTGTGTAGATTTTTAACTTGCCACATACCCTTTTAGGAATGGTTGTTACCTTAAGTGGTAAAATGCAACGTATAAAATTTTTATCATGGTTAATTTTTGGAAGCATTCTTTCACAAGTGTGATAATGCTTGTTGTGCCAAACTTCATCGTTTAGCCTCATCCACTATCAAAATCATTTGACCCAACACCAGATATTCAACCCCCCTATAAACAAATAGGTATGGCACCTATATCAAAAGATGCAATTTACTCCTCGGAAAAGCTTAGCAAAAGCATTTGATCCAACACCAGATATTCAACAATCCCCTTATAAACATTTAGGTATGGCACCTATATAATTTGCTTCTTGACAAAGCTTAGCACAAATCTAGAAGGGAAAGATGTACTCGAAATTCGGTCTATGCTTTCTCTTTTTTTTTAATTTGACACTTTTCTTTTTTTTTTTTAAATCATCCAGTTATGTCAATTTGATACTTAATAGGCTGATTAAGGTTCTGTTTGAGATACCATCCATGCAATATGGGTGTCAATTTGATACTTAATGGTCCCATTTAAAGCCATAACATCTCTTCTCGTTTTGATCAAGTCTTTGTCTGCAATGAGGCTGACTCGTGAGGCTAGACAATCAATCATGTGTTGAATATTTCTCTGTTACTAAGTTTTCTTACATAAATGATTCCTGCTAGATCATGAAATTCCTATTCCACTTATTCAGCATCAACACAGCTAGGAAAAAGATTATTAAATCCTGAGAATGCCTTTTTCAAAAAACTATCGAACACCTCTGCCACACACACATGAGAATGTTACTGTAACCTGTAAGCAACTTCATGAAATTCCCATACAGTTATAAATAGCCTGCATTACCTTGATGACTGTTTATTACATATTCCCTAAACAAAGAGCTAGTTAACATTACGATTAGTTATCCTTTTTGCAATCAATCTCGATTCTCAAACAATTGTGGAGTCCAAATGTTGATTTTAATACAATTGGACTTTAGCGAGGGCAATTTAGAAAAAAGGATTTTCCTCAAATATAACATCAACAAACTAACAAAAGAAATTGAAATGAATATGTTCAAGGATCTACAGCAGTTCAGTTGCACAGATTATAATCCACTATATCTTTCCAAATATTACATATTCTTTATAAAAAAAATCTGTTGGCTTCAAGTTCGAGAGAAGCTTCAGCACAAAATTATACCTGAAAGATTTTTAAGACACTCCTGAACTTGTCGATTCTGTGCGTTTGTGCCAGACACAAAAACCAGGTCCATCTCAAAGGGAATCTTACTTGATATCTATTTGGAATTCAGAATAAAAACCCAAAAGTAAGCAGAAATAAGAAAATATAAATCATATTCTCCATTTATAACTATTTTTAAGCCTGCTTCAATGTATTTCCTCATACGGTAGTGTGCACTGTTACAATGGTTTTTTATCACAGCTTGCAGAAGCAGCAGATGAATATCTTATATTCATTTTGAAAAGCTTGTGCAAGTCAAACATCACTATAAAAGAAATGGAAAGAACTAAACATTTTTATCCCCTTCAGGTTTCGTCCTTTAGTACCTGAAATATCACAATGTTTGGAGATGCTTCTGAAGAGTCAGGCAACTCCAGGCGCCCTGCCGTTTGCATCTGTGATCAAAATAAGAAATTATGGATAAATATCTCGGACGTTTAAGTCAAACTGTCAAACCAGTAACAGGTTAAAGTCATCCCTTCTGACATCTTGAAAATGCATCGTCCAATTTTTTACGACCCTTCACTGATATGTATAAAGCAATAAATTACAGTAGAATTCCTATGTTCTTCCCAATGCCTTGTACTGGAGCCCTAAAACAAGGAGAAACACCTGAACCGACAACAAAGGATATAAAATATATCAAAAAATAGGTGTGTTCATCTTATGTATGTTTTCATGAATTCACCCCTATACTTTTAAATCCCCTTTCCAAGTTTTTCCTCTGCTGCATGAAATGATCATATCGTCTTATTCCTTCTACCAATATTTTTCATCCTATATCTTGATATTTCAGTTGGTAGAGCTACCTGCACTGCCAAGGTTTGCCGGACAAGGTCGGTCAAATTATGCATGTGAGGTGTGTTGAAACCTGCATAGTGCACTTCCATGTTATCCTGCAAAAGCATTACATAGAACAAAACTTCAGACATAACAGAAAAGGAATAAAAGTGTGCACTATAGTGCAAACTGCAGTTGCAATTTAACAAAGAAATATCTCCGAGAAGAAAATTATCCCTAAAATTAATCTGGATATCTTCCCTTTGTGAGTAGTGAATTGAGTTTGCCATTTATCATACGTATTATGGGTTGCACTGCCAACAGGATTTTGGAAGAGCACACTGCAAATATTATAGGGTCAAGGAACCAGCTAATAAATAATTGTGCCTGGGGCTGTATAAGCCCTAAAATAAATCCTTGATAACCAAAGAAGCAGCAGGTTAGCATTCAAAGAAAACCCACATAGCTAAAGTATCACTGCCGAATATTAAATTGAGGTGTTGGTCGATTTCATAAAGCCACCTTACTAACAAATCAAAGCCATGCAAACCTATCTGACTAAAGACAGTGCTGGAAAATAAAGGAACAAGCCAGCAGGTCTGTCTCCACTAATAAACATAGTGTATGAATATTCATGCAGATTGAGACTTCCTAATATCATCTCTCGTTTTCACTTTTTTAATGTGCAATTCTTTACCAAGGGACCAACTTGCACAAGGAAGAAAGAAGGAAAGGAAGAAATAAATTATATTAATGTCCACAAATGATCCATAAGCATCCAGAAAAACAATCCATTCATCAGACAGCAAAATCAAAACTCAGTTTCAACTTCAAACAGAGAGTTCCAAGTTTGGTGACGAAACTGCCACTTTGTGCAGGTGGAGATTACGTAGCTGTCAGTTTCTACAGAGCAGCAGTTAAGAAACTGCTAGAGCAATTTCATATAACCCCTGGTCTGCATTAACCATTGGTTCGCCTGCAATAACCGTATAGGTATGGTACAAACAGAAAAAGTCTCTCTCAAATGCACAAAAGGACATCTCCAAGGATGATAAGAGGAAGGCACACATACAGAGAAGGCATCGGTGAACAGAGTTAGTGTTCAGTTGTTTGTAGGAAGAATTGGAGAAAGGAACGGTGAGAGAAATCTGAGTGAGAAAGATAGCAGATGTTGTACATGTACTAATAATCTCATTTTAATCCAGATTTGGCCATAAAAAGATAGGAAGCGGTGCAATTGCCTCTTCTGGCTGGTTTTTCCCATACCAGGGTTTTCCGGACCAAAAATTTGTGTCTGTGTCTCCATGTTTTTTTTGTGTTTTGTTTCATGTTTCTTGCATTCATGTTTCAGTTCTAAAAGTATTTTTTCTATCTTCCAACAACGTAGTGCACTAATTATAAGTCATTTGGATGAATTGAACTGTCATTTTGAAGTAAAATCAAAGTAGAACTGCGAAGTGTGATTCTCTGAATTCTAGAAAGCTTGT
Source organism: Torreya grandis (assembly GCA_037957365.1). NCBI lineage: Eukaryota > Viridiplantae > Streptophyta > Pinopsida > Cupressales > Taxaceae > Torreya > Torreya grandis. The sequence continues at coordinate 601,873 of JARHVA010002228.1, forward strand.
ACTTGAGAGTTTATAGATCAACAAATGACCAAAAGGAGGTCAATGGGACTCAAGAATACATTCAATTACAATAGAAAGTGCTAGGGTAAAAGAACCCTAGGATCAAAGACTAACTAATTTTTAAAATATTTAAAGCATTAAAAATAAACAAGGGGTAAACCCAAAGTAGTAAAGTTTCAACCCATGTGTTTAAGGTACCAATACAAATAGCCCTGTCGCGGGAGCAAGAACCCCCCAAAGAGCATGGGTTAATGAAATTCGGAAGGACTAAATGATAGTCCTATCAAACATCTCTAACCCAGGGTATTTTTTAAGAACTGAGATTTTTTTTTAAGTGTCTAATTGCAGGGGAATATTTTTTTAGTGAAAACCATGAAACATATGTATGGTATGCAAATTCTACAAAAAAACATAGAATTTACTACTAATACATGTATACTCTGGCGAATTTTACTACTTTATGAATATTTTATAGAAAAATTTGGTGAATGCTTTTTCAAAAAAATATTCATTGGTTAATTTAAAATTTGGGAAATTTGTCAAAATAGCCCCTAAAAAATACCATGCTCAAGAGAGGTATCATTTGTGTCATCGCCTATCACAATGAAACAGCGAATGCAAGATCTAATAATACTCATCAAGGAGTGTCTAGGGTTGAGGGAGGTAGGCTAGGTAATATTAGGAGGAAGAAAAGTACTCTCCCTAGAATCCCTTCTAACATCCAAGGACAAAGTAAATCTTGTTGCAACAAAGAAACTCGCAATGTGTACTTATCCCTATAGCTTGGGAAATAGTCAAGGAGTACATCCACAATACCGAGTAGCAGCAAGTCGATGACGGTGAAGAGAAGCAAACCACGTTGCCAAGAGATAGTGTGTTGGGGTGCCTTAGTAGTAGTGTTGTGCAAAGATAATCGCCACCTCACTGACCTAACCCCCTCAATGTGTGAAGCAACAATATCCAAAGGGTGGTTAATGTCACCAAACACCATGATGGGCTGAAAGAAAATCTTGTGGCAACAAAGAAACTCGCAATGTGTACTTATCCCTATAGCTTGGGAAATAGTCGAGGAGTACATCCACAATATCGAGTAGCAAGTCCATGATGGTGAAGAGAAGCAGACCATGTTGCCAAGAGATAGTGTGTTGGGGCACCTTAGTAGTAGTGTTGTGCAAAGATAATCACCGCCTCACTGAACTAACCCCCTTCATGTGTGAAGCAACAATATCCAAAGGGTGGTTAATGTCACCAAACACCATGATGGGCTGAAAGAAAGAGGTGATTAGCCTAGGGGCTCTAAGGGCTCCCTACAAGGACCTGCATCAAAAGGTGACAACTTCTCGAAGAAAAAGAGCCATGCATCATTGGTTCAATACCAAAAGAAAGTGGACAGAGAGTTACCAGAGCCTTTGTAAAGACAGTGGTATTTCCCCCAATTCTCATAATAAATGGGGTATCTGAAAATGCAATGCTCCTCAATCTCCACCTCTTGGATGAAGTAAAGACAACAAATCCAATCCCCCACATGGAATACAATGATTAGTCTCAACCCACATCTAGTGTGAGCAAGGGGAAACGTCAAGCCATGAGACTAATGACAATGGAGATAGTTAGGATGACGAATGACACCATCCACCACCCACAAGCAATGCTCAGCTTAAAAGACAAGCTTGGGGCCAAACGGTCAAGGAAAGGTCCAAGTGACATGGATGTACTGCATGCAGAAATTCTTTGACAGCTCTAATGATGTGTGATAAATGCTTCTGGATGTCACTATGTGAGTGTTTTTTGAATCAGTGTTTCGGGTCACACTCTATAAACCTTCATCAGGATGAGAATGAGAATAGAATGATTAACAATTGCAGACTTAGAACTAATGATGACATTCTTAAATGGAAGAATCTTAGGGGTATCCAAGGAGTACCTAAAAGGAGGTAACCTATCAATAAAGATGCCAATAGACTAAAGAAGCAAACTTGTCTTAGAATACCAATAACACCGATGTCTATTGGGGCCCAACACTAAAACCCTTTTTTAAGAACACTGGTCTAAGTATGGATACCTCTCAACCTAAAGTTGAAACTCCCATAGTTCTAAGTTTGTGAATTGAGAAAGTAAGCTTAAGGATAGTCTCAAGGGGAAGAGATTGGGCAACAAAATCAACTTGAACGGAGCATAGAGGAACAATCGGTTTGCAACAAATCGTACATTGAAACATGAGAGAGGTTTGGAACCTCTCAATACAAGCCCAATCAAAAACCGCAAACTAGGTCCCAAAATCTCTAACCCATATAAAACCATAGGCTTGATGACTGTATCAAAAAGGAACATTTTCGATGGTATATGCTAGAAGTGGATCTAAAAACATTGGCGCTACAAGACAAAAAGGGAGACATATTCCTTGCAAAGGCATGATTGAGAAGCATGCTTCATACTAAAAGATGGTCCAAAACAATGGACTCCTAAATAAGTGTAGGCCGATGTGATCTCCAAAGGTCACCCCTCATAGAGGAATTGGATTCAAGAAATAGAACATTCGGAGGTATTCAATATCATGACCTTACTTTTGTGAAGGTTGACCACTAACTAATGAAGCTCCAATCAAAAACCGCAAACTAGGTCCCAAAATCTCCGACACATACAAATACATAGGCTTGATGACTGTATCAAAAAGGAACATTTTTGATGGTATATGCTAGAAGTGGATCTAAAAACATTGGTTCTACAAGAGAAAAAGGGAGGCATATTCCTTGCAAAGGCGTGATTGAGAAGCATGCTTCATACTAAAAGATGGTCCCAAAAAATTGACTCCCAAATAAGTGTAAGCCAATGTGATCTCCAAAGGTCACCCTTCATAGAGGAATTGGAAACGAGAAACAGAACATTCGGAGGTATTCAATATCATGACCTTACTTTTGTGAAGGTTGACCACTAACTAATGAAGTTCACAAAAACGATCAAGGGCAACAAGTTGTCTTTGTAAACCATCAACAGAGTGAGAGAGGCAAACAACATCATTAGTGAAAATAAGTATGTCTATCACCACATCATGTAAAATGCAATTGTCATATGCAAGGGTATGTTGTCGAAGAAAATCCTCTACCTCATCGATGTAAATGTTGAAGAGGGTCGGTGAGAGAGGTCATCCCTGCTTGACCCCAATGGTACTCTTCATAAAGCTAGAAAGATCGTGCGAAGTATGAAATTTCCCAACAAACTGTCTAATACAGCCTCCAAGCGATGTCAATGAGAGAGTCTAGAATGATGACATCGCGCAACTTCCGGTTTTTAAAGTCTACAAAACAACAAAAGACTTTGGAAGACCAATGACGAGCCTCCTCAATAATATCCCGATGTGTAAAGATGTGGTCAATAGTCTGGTATTCTCTCTTAAAGTCAACCTATCCCTCTACTCGAAGATTGCCTTTCTCCAAGTGCTCTTAAAGTTGCATGTCTAACATTGTAGCATAAAGCTTGCCAAACATATGCCCAATCATAATGGTCCTATATTTTCTAGGGTTGGAGCTATCCCAAACTTAAGAATGGCACGGATTATAATGCAGGAGCATCCCAGGCGCAATGACAATCTTGCATCACTAAGGACTTCCTAGGAACTGTTATACAACGGAAGGCACGGGGTGCGAACGTGCAAATATTTTGGAACCAATAGTAGACACATGAAGCTAGTAAGAGGCTTAGCATGCATGCAAGCGACACAATCAGCCCAAAGGAAACTCTATAAGCAAGGGCACGCAAACAAACAAGGTGCAATGCAAATTTCCTCAAGTCAACGTGGTTTGACTGCAAGAAACGTTGGCCTGCGACAATCCTTCCTAGACCCATGTCAGAAGCATGATGGACACATCAGCGTAATAGCAGAAGGCAGAATGGCGGAAACAACTACCCATGGATCTACTCTGACAGGGAATTGGGATTCAAACAACATCATTTTATAACCTATAATTTTCAAGTAGGTTTGTTGAGTTGTACAAATTAGGCACACCAAGTGTAGTGCCACTTTAATCGAAGGTTGCCGGCAGTTGCAAGAAAAGGACATCCTTGAGCTTCAGGATCCGTATTTGTTGATCGCAGTTTGCATAGGCGTTTGCCATGTTGGCACCTCCATGAGCCTATAAGGGATGCGTTTGGTACATTTGGGAGCTTAGCTTAATCCTTGAGAAAGACTTTGTCGAGTTGCAGACAAAGAGGAAGGAGAATATGCCGAAGAGAGGGAGGAAGGCCCTTAGACTTATGCTTTGTATGCAATTTAAGAGCGCAACAAACCCTGTAGCTTATGCTTGGAAAGATTTGTGTAATTTCACTATCTTATTGATAAAAGGAGAGATTTGTTTCTAGATTGGTGTGATTTACCTGAGTTAGGCTGCATGGTTATGGCATTCCTTCATTGGAACCCATGACCGCAACTACATCAAATTATGTGTTGTGTTGACCCCTAAATTTTGTACAAGTATTGTTCCAATCTTGGCGCGCAACGCGAAGGGAACATTGTCCATTTTGTCGCTAGTATCGGCATGGTGCGAGAGGACCATGGCGCGCTAGAGTATTGTGGCACAAAACTTGCCAAGCGCGAGAGGACCATGGCGCAAGAGACCCAGCGCGAGAGGACCCAGTCAAAGAAGAACGTGTCACGAGGGATCCAGGAACAGAGGACTCGGAACAAGAAGCGAAAGACTAGGGGAGTGTGTGGGAAGCGGAGCACGAGGAACACGAGAGCAGTTAGAAGAGTACATCGAGTAGGGCACTTCGACCCCACCAATCGAAGGCTACGTACCAGCCTACGAGGAAAGGAATATTTGGCCACCAAAACATAACATAGAGCAAGCATCTAGGGGTGCAGAGGCCAGACTTTATAGGAATAACCAGTTGTAAGAGCCACGACTCTCAACCTATTGGGAGTCCGTGTGCCATTTGTCCATGATACTTAGAATCTCGACACTTGGTCAGGGCAAAACAAGTATAAAAACCCCTATTGTAATCATTTGCATGTGTGGACCCTTGGAGGATAGATACAACATTTTGTCTTGTAATATGTTAAGCAATCAATGAATAGTTAATATTTGCCATAACTTGTGATGATTCAATAATGAATATGTTTTATTTCTAAGTCATGGGTATCTTTTCCTTTTATTGCTACTATTGAATAATAATGGTGATCCAAGATATCATAGTAGTTAAGTCTAGGACAATAAAGATAATAGTGGTATATTTATGGTATTGAATAACTTAAGATTTGAACAAACATATAACATTGTGCTTCAAAGCCTTCAAGACCCAGTCTTTCGTTGCATGCTTCGGGTGAGTGCGCAAGATTTACCTCTCGCATGATAGGGCCAGCAAAACAACGTATTGGGGAGAAGCTTCAACGTCGTAGTAGAGCTAACTAAACGAACCCAACATTTTGGTTCCATTGCCAGGACTTGAACCCAGGTCTCTCGAGTGAAAGCCGAGTAACCTAACCAACTTATGTTGGCCGGACTGATTGGGATGATAGAGTATATGCAATACTATGGGCTTATCGAACTATGTACAAGCGCCTCAACAGAAGTACACCATTCAACCTAGTATATGGAAAGAAAGCAGTCATCCCAGTGGAGTTCCTAGTGCCGTCTCTCCGGATAGCACGTATGGGAAACTTGGACGATGACACCTCTTTGAAAGCTCGAATCGATGATTTAATGAAATTAGATGAGGCTCGATTCCTCGCCCACTGGAGTTAGGATGTTGAGAAACGTAAATAGAAAGCATGGCATGATCGCCATCTCAAGAATAAACTATGTTCTCCAGGGATGAAAGTTCTCCTATATGATTCCAAGTTCGTGCGCCACCCTGGGAAGCTCTGCATCCATTGGGATGGACCATTTTTAGTTCATAGCATTCGACCTACCGGAGCTTGCCAACTAAAGTGAATGGATGGACAATTTCTCCCAGGACACTATAATGGTAGTCAGCTTCGACCGTATTGTGCTTCTGTTTAGTTCAACTTTTGTAATCAATAAGGCTTAAGGCCATTAGGTTAGGATTTACTGCTTTCAATAAAAAGCATTGCCTTTAAAGGCGCGCGACTCTTTAATGTAATTTTGAGTTTGTGTTTTCGTGGAGAACCACGAACATTTTTAGTGTAGGGTAAGGCATCATGCATATGAATACAAGACATAAGACAAGTTGGCGCGCAAGGATCATAAGGCACGAAAGTCATTTATGGCATGCAAGTGATTAAGGACACGTGAGTCGTTCAAAACACCTTGAAAGCATTTTTAAAGGTTCCCACCATTTGGGTGACCGTTGTCTTCCACTTCATCGAAAAAGTGGGACACAGTTGTCATCCACTTCCAAGAAAGGCGCGAGAACGAATGGACCATTAATGCGACAAGGTTAGTTATGGCGAGAAGCTTGTGAGTGGAATGATGGGACAAATTGGTTAAGGCACTAAATGCTCGCTACAAGATTTGAAGTACGAAGGCTATTAAAAGATATGCATTAATGACTAGAAGTGACAAGGGGAGGGAAAGACTTAATGGAGATAAACCACCCCCCCCCCCGCATGGCCTATAAATAAGCTTGCCGAAGCCATTTTATAATTTACCTTGCTTAAATCTTCGAGTGCTACTTGCAAACGGCAAACCAGAGAACCAAAGATCGACGAAACCAAATTTCTTGTAGAACAAAGTGATTGTAAAGTTGACAAAGACACGACGGGGCTTTTCAGGCGAAAAAGAGAGGTTGCTAAGTTCGGACTTGTGTAGGAATGGAGAATGTTGAAGTTGCAGGTTGCAAGTTCCATCATTATTGAAGCATGAAGCTCGAGAGTCGAGGCAACTTAGATCGTCACCACGAACTCATTTGGCAACGTGGGATGGCCGCAGGTTAACCTTCGAGCGCCACGGAGTGTAATGCGACCGAAGAAAAAGACTAAGAGACTTGAAAAGCTTCCAACCATACCAGAGAAAGAAGAGGTTTTGAAAGACCCGAAAGAAAGACCAAAAGTGCAGCGCGCGGAAGCCATGAGGGAAAGCTCGAAAGAAGTGAGAGACAGCACAGAAGCAAAGATGGTGAAAAAAGGAAAGCAAGGGTAGGCCTCTTCTTTACAAAATACCCCAGCATCTCCCCCTTCGTCCTTGTTAATAGAAGAGATGCAGTACCTAGAGTCAGTTCTGCACACGGAGAACTGGGTCTCCAAGGTGTCGACCGCCACAATTTTTGACTACAACCACCGACAACTGGGCAACGAAGTAGAGTTGCAAAATGACTACCAAGTCTAGACCACCAACACATGAAACCAAGTGGTCTATGACTTGTCCATCAAGAACCAGTTGGACAAGGCCGACCTCTTTCAACTCTTTGAACTACCATATTTTGGCAAGCCTACTAAGGCAATTTAGTTCCTCCTCTTGTGCATCCATGAGAATTACATCCGCTTCGCGGGGTGCAACATGAAGATCATTGCGGAGAGGATAAGCAAAGTCATGAGACTTCAATGCTCGGGGGTGAATGTGTTGGATGACTTGGCAGATACGGAGGAGATTCAGCAAACCGCCACCGCACTCATGTACCAAAAACAAGGGCATGCAATGCATATAAGGAACTTGCAAGATCCCGCCCTTAGAGTCACAGCACGGATTGTTTCCACCAAGGTCGAAGGGACCGACCGATGGAATGAGGTGGATATGGCCCACCTGCACATTGCTCACCAAGTGGTTTAGGGCACACAATACAACTAGGCATTGTATTTTGCCCAGAAGATAGCTAAAGATGCAGAGAAGGTGCAGAAAATGCCTAAGTACAGGTTTCCTTGGGGAGCAATCCTCTTATTGCTGAGATTTGATGAGATCGGGGTGCCTGACTACAGTTCAGGATCATTGAAGTGGGTGTACCCCCCATTCACAAGTCCCCCGCCGGGCGCTTCAAAGCTTTCACCTGCCCCCAGCACATCACCCCAACATACAAGTTGAAGATGAGGTATTGGTTTGATAGGATGAAGGCAGCTTTTGGGAATGAATGGCGCATTCCCAAGGATTTGCCCCCTGACCGTAGATCAAGCAGAATTCGCTGTGAAGCAGCACTACTCCCTGGCGCGCATTTGAATGAACCCTTTGGGAGAACTTTCAACATGGCTTAAACTGCCATATGCCTTATCTGCACGCTACTTCATCGATTTCGTCAACAGGGTTTATGATGCACAGCCAATCAGTCTGCAAACAGAACGGATCGAATCTTGGTAAAAAGGCCTTCACGGGGAGGGGAAAAACAGACTTAACCGATATTAAGGTTAATAATATCCTGGTTGGGGAGCAAGTCCATAAGTTGTTTTACATGTTACGCCCTCGCCAGTACCCTCAAGATGGAGACCCCAAGGAGAGGCTCCCACAGGCACTGCAAAAACGGAGCAGCCAGAGCCAAGTGCCAACACAAGTCGACAGCAGGCCCCTCAGAAACAACAGAAGACGGCAGAGGTGCAGCCCCCCCGACCCACTACTTCTCGACCACCCGCGACACGTCCACCTCACCCCTCACCTTCTCCACCTCGTCCTTCAACTTCACCACCTTGACCGTCTCCATCTCCATCTCACATTTCATCACCATCTGCTTCATCTTCACCTTCTCATTCCACTCCTTCCCACTCACCTACCTCAAACCCTTCATCTCCTCGTCCTACTTCCCCACCTTCTCCTCCACGACCACCTTCACCTCCACCTTCTCCAAAGACTACCACCGGATCAGCGCCACAACACCCTCCAAGTCAAACACCCCAAAGGGACCCCTCTCAAGAACAGATTCATAATTTGGGAACAAATTCATAATTTGGGCTCAGATTCGAAGAAGACTCCATCCCCAGTACACAAGGCCCCATCTGGAGATCAAGTTGATACTGATGGAATGGGGGCGGATGAGATGGCCACCGAAAGCCATCAAGAAGGTGAACTTGAGCGAGACCCGAAAAGGGGAAAGGGACTAGCTAAGGGGGAACAGGAACAGAGAGGGCTGTCCACTCTACGCGAATGATACCAATTCGGCGTAGAGGACAAGAACCTCTGTTTTTGGAAGCATTTCCACCCCAAGGACGCAACCCCAGAAACAAGGAAGCAATTATCCTTCCTTTTGGAAATGTATAGCGAAGAGCCCCAGTTTGACATTCCTTTGGATTGCAATTTTTCTAGCCCAAATGCCTCAGGTCTACTAGACCTTATGAAGATTGATCCACAATGGCTCTCACCAATAATGACAAGTGCCGCATTTTTGAAACTAGCCATGGAAATGACGCACCAAAACATTTTGTCAGAATCAGACGCACGCACGGCGAAAAAGAAACATGGCAAAGTTGTAGAAATGTATAATAAAGCGTATGCAGAAAAGCAAGTGCTAGCCGAGGAAGTGGCCTCTTTGAAGCAACAAATTCAAAAGGCCACCAAGGCTAAGATAAGGGTTTTAAACCTTTGCAAGAAAATTTTGAAAGAAGAGCCGACACTTGGAGATGGTGTACCATTGGATGGGGACGCCGTCGAAAAATTGGAAACATTGGTTGAGCTAATGCTCAAGAAAAATAAGGAGCACCCCGCGCCTAGAGATGAGGCCCAAGAAATACTTGAACAATTCACCACAGCAGCGGATATCTGTAAAAATACTTTGGAGAGAGTAGAGAAGGTTATCCCAATTTTTGATGGCATTTTTGCTCACTTGGCGTGCCCAAATAAAATAGTAGAAGCCTGGCTCAATGATGAGGAGGTCCTGAGGCAACAAGCGGTTGATGCAGCCCTATTAATAAAAGACCACGTCGAACGCGCAAAAGCATTTAAGGATGTTGAGACGATGGAAGATGCCATTAATAAACATCATTAACAAATAAACGCAAGTTTTGCCGTACTCCGAGGATAGGTTGACAAGGAGGTCTCTGATTTAGAAGACATCCAAAAGGAAGCCAGTGCAACCCTCGATGAACAGGTGAAAAAGACCGAGACTCTGACTCAGTTCGAGGAGCTGAAAGAAGCAAAGGAGGCCATTGAACAAATAACTGCCAAAGTCCTCGGCGCATTGTCCCACTGGGACGGGCTGAAGAAGGAACTCGAGCATAAGGGGCCAAAATTTTTAGATGATGCTAGTGCGGTTTAGTCCAGGACAGACTAAAGACTTAGTACTGTGGGGTGATGTTGACCCCTAAATTTTGTACAAGTATTGTTCCAATCTTGGCGTGCGGCGCGAAGGGACCATTGTCCATTTTGTCGCAAATACCGGCATGGCACGGGAGGACCATGGCGCGCTAGAGTACTGTGGCGCGGAACTTGCCAAACGCAAGAGGTCAATGGCGCAAGAGACCCAGCATGAGAGGACCTAGTCAAGGAAAAATGTGTCACGAGGAATCCGAGAACACAGGACTCAGAACAAGAAGCGGAAGACTAGGGGAGTGCGTGGGAAGCAAAGCATGAGGAACGTACGAGCAGTTAGAAGAGTATCTCGAGTAGGAAACTTTGACTCCACCGATCGGAGGTTACATACTAGGAAACTTTGACTCCACCGATCGGAGGTTACCTACTAGCCCGCGAGGAACAGAATACTTGGCCGCCAAAACATAACATGGAGCAAGTATCTAGGTGCGCAGAGGCCTGATTTTAAAGGGAACAACCAGTTGTAAGAGCCACGACTCTCAACCTGTTGGGAGTTCATGTGCCATTTGTCCATGATAGTGAGAATCTCGACACTTGGTCACGGAAAAACAAGTATAAAAACCCCTATTGTAATCATTTGCATGTGTGGACCCTTGGAGAATAGATACAACATTTTGTATTGTAATATGTTAAGCAATCAATGAATAGTTAGTATTTGCCATAACTTGTGATGATTGAATAATGAATATGTTTTATTTCTAAGTCATGGGTATCTTTTCCTTTTATTGCTACTGCTGAATAATAATGATGATCCAAGATATCATAGTAGTTAAGTCTGGGACAATAAGGATAATAGTGGTATATTTATGGTATTGAATAACTTAAGATTTGAACAAACATATAACATTGTGCTTCAAAGCCTTCAGGAACCGATCTTTTGTTGCGCGCTTCGGGTGAGCGCGTGGGACTTACCTCTCGCGTGATAGGGCCACCGCACCAACCTATTGGGGAGAAGCTTCAGCGTCATAGTAGAGCTAACTAAACGAACCCAACATGTTGGGACCAAGGACGAGGAAAACCCAAGCAAACAACTACATTAAAGAGCTTTGCCAATGGGGAGGCAAGAGAATCCACATCATATTCGAGGAACTCAGCCTAAAGGACCTTGCAATCCGATACTTTGCTAGTACACAACTTCCGAATAGCCCTCCTAACTATATCTACAAATAAAGCAAACAAAGATGGTGGTGGAGTGGAGACAATGACAACAAGTTGGTTTGGGATGTCGTAAACAAAAATAGCATAGGAAACCCATACCTGGGTGTTAATGTCAAAAGCAAGGGTTTTCCTCAAGAGGAGAGTGCACTAAAACATCTTAGGAGAATGGTGGAGAGCGAGATGTCGAGTTGTAAGAAACTCACATTTCTTTTGTCAGAGCAAACATCGATAACCTCTATGAAAGGAGGGTATCACAGGAGGATCATGAGCTTGGGAAAAATGAAGTCTCTGATGCAAGGATATACATTCATCATCTTACCAAAGATTCATTGGTCAGGTCCATGGGAACAAGGTGAGCTAAAGTAGTGCATAGTGTGGGGCCAAGATTCAAGGGTTGCATCACAAAGGGCATGACATAAAAACTCATAGATCGCCTCTACAGTGCAAAGAGAAAAGGAATAATATTCAAACATAAGTTGGGGAGTCAAAAGACATAGTCAATGGTGTATTCATCATCCAAGTAAATTGTGGTGTGGGGAGGGTTGGGGGCGCAGTGAGAGACGATGGGGGATAGGAGTGAGAAGCAACATGGAAGGTGAAAGTCAAAGTAACATGGTCGGAAAGTGGGAGCTGATGGGAAATAAGAAAAAATTTGGATGTGGGGGATGAGGGATCTACAAGTCAAAACATAATCCACTACGCTTGCTCCCACCCATGGGGGAAACAAGTGAGTCTACTCGAATTAGGGAAACAAGTGACTCTACTCGAATCAGGGAAACAAGGAAGCCTGTTGAGAATGTGAATTCTTTGTGATTCCCCTGTATTGAGAAGGTGCCTCCCATAGGTTGTGAGTGGAGTATTTCCATCCCTTGATCCGCTCTATAAACCAAACTCTTGAAGATCCGGCCCCTGAAGGCATAACTCGTCTATACGAGATCATGAATATGTGTTTGGTGGGTCCTTGTATGAGCATTGAAGTCCCTAGAAGAAGAAAATCACCCACTGAGGAATAATGGGAAATAACCGGATAAAGGTCGAGGTATGGGTCCCAAAGGGCACTGAAGCAGGGGAGAAGCAGCAATATTGCAATGAAGACATCAAGGATAGGAGGTGGGCCCCTTTGAACATGCAACCACGTGTACTTGGGGTGGATAACAAAAGCTACAACATACTCTAGACCTAAAGTTATCACAAATGAGGCAAGCCACTCCACCTGAACCACAAACACCACCCAATCTACAGGTCTCGCGCTAATACCCTGAGATCCAGAAGTAACCTATAACTGGAGGGAGCACCCACTCTAGGCTCTCATAGGTCTCAATAAGGAAGATGAGATCTCACAATGCAACCGCATCCTGGAAGGTACTCGTAGAAGACCACAAAGCACCATTACACTTCCAACAAGTAATGGAGATGCCACCAGTGTACCGTCATTTAGATGGTGAAGGACATGACCACCATGGGGTGGGGAAACACGAATCACAGCCCTAGAACCCTGAACAACTGCCCATTTGTTTTCTTTCCTAGCAGTGACAACCAAGGCCCAAGCTTTTTGAAGCTCCCCCACTTGGAGTCTAGTAAGATCAGCATCTAAATAAACTTTATTAGGGAGGGGAAATAGCTTCCTTTTAGATTTTAGAGTTCTTAAAACAATCCTCTATAAATCGGAACTTGATCATAAGAATGTTATCAGGACTCATCCATGCCCAGTCGAGGAAGATGCCATGCAAGTCTAGGGACTCTTATAAAAAGGTTTGCTTGGCTGGAAAGGGATCAGCAGGGTTAGGTAGGCCATGAACTCGATGGTGAAGGGCCTTGGCTTGTCATGCTCTCTCCTCATCAAATTTGGCTTAGACAGCCACTTCAACAACTGGAGGGGCCTTCTTCCCTTTAGTTATTTGGACCTAGGTTTTTTAATCATCAACTTGTTTTTGGATGGACTGTTGATGTGTTGCAGTTTCCTTATTTAGGTGCACCGGTTGGTAAGTATATAAGATTTTTTTTAATCACATGAACTAATTCCTGAAGCTGCTGAAAGTGTGAAGCGTCTACAGGGGGGCCTTGAGACTGCTCAAGTAAAGTAACCCTCGCCTTCAAGTCAGCAATGACAAGGTCTTTCTTTTGCAATTGTTGTTTGAAGAGTGACATGGTTTGGTCTTTCTCTTGCAGCTGCTGCTTGTAAAGTGAAAGGAGTTACTGAAACTCAGAACCCATTTTTTTTTTCAATAGCAGAAATCTGGCTGCATAGTCTGCTGTACTGGAACTTGGGAGCCATGATAGCTTGTGTTTTGGGTCATAGCAAAGGAGAATTAGGCTAGCCGTTACATTTATAACCTAGCACTCAGCAACATGCATTAAATGCAACTGAAGGAGACATGCTTACTTCTTGTATGAAACCAATTGTGAATCACGTCATAATTAATAGTTGGAACCAATCCATTACCAGTACTGATGTAAAATTCATCTCGATTGAATATATTATCAAATTTATCAATGAAAGAGGTTTGGTATGATTTTTATTCAAAAATATTAAAAATTTATTCTGTTGATTTTATTAAAAATTCCTATTAAATTCGCATATCATGAGTACAATTGAATTACATGATTATTAATGTTAGATTATTAATAATACTTAATAGCAAGGTTATTACTAATGTGGTGTGCACATCATTTAGCCATAGTTAAAAAATTCCCTAGGGTGATGATTAAGCTTTGGCACATCGTAGGCAGGGATGATATGAATGAACGTCATAAGGAGTACCAGGGTGTAACTGAATGTGTGAATGTCAAATATGCATCAAAAATGGAAAGATTCTCTACACTTGATAATATTATAAAATAAAAAGCTTACCATCCCTTCACTATGTAGTTCCCAGCCACCAACATCTTCGCGATGTCCTAAGATGAGAGGAATATTGCTACCATATTTTGAGCCTCTTTTACCCAACTTTAAACTGTTTCCTCCTTCATCAGCCATGTAAAAGAAAAGATGGACATTTTTCAAAAAATTCTCATTGGGATACCTGTCCAAAAAATGCAAGTGGTGAAAAGATAATATTGAAACCATAACTGTATCACTTTTGACAAGATGCCATGTGTTTTAGGAATAAACTCCACATTTCACCCTACAGTTACTTTTCTCAATTGTCTCTTTGTTTTTCCCAATTTGAAATTATTTATACAAGTTAACAATTCTCTTATTCCAGTCATAATATAGTAGCAGATGCCCCTTGCAAGATTTCACAACTCTCAATGAATTTAAACTTTACAAGGATGATTCATGCAAGCCAAATTTCCAGGTCAAAAGTTAGTTTATCTGATTTTTTCATCCGTATTTGCAGATTGAAATAACCTTTTTCCAAGAATCGATGACAGACATGAACACTAATCTTGAAATTACTATGTTATTTGTAGCAAAAATTAGTAAGCTCCAAGTTAATTGCATCTCCATGATAAATGGTCACTCAACACTAAACCCACCTTCCACTTGACTCGTCTTAAGTAAATCTATAACCCCAGTTAGAAGAAACTCCAAGTAACTTCAAATTTTCTTATAGCCAAAGGCACAAATATCTACTGATACATGTAACTATTAGTAATCCTATTAATAAACACAGATATACACAAAATTAATTGCATATAAGATACAAGTATTTGATAGTGGAAATGTAAGAAATGACAAATACAACACCAATATTATAGCAATCAAGTAGAATGATGCGAGCTAATACAGATCCTATAGACCTTAATCATACTAAAAACAACACTGAAAATTTTAGTTAATTCTTAACTTGTTTACAACTAGCAGATACCTTCTTATTAACGTGTATATATCTGCATCTCTAGTTTGACATTTGAAATAACCAGCTGGCATCATATAGGTGCGCAGCTAGTGATAGAATCGTATTCAACCAATCAATGCCAATGATAATCCACTAAAACTGCCATAAGAATGCTTAAGCAATCAATCTGAACTAAGTGACATCTCCTGTTACAGAGTCAAAGATGAACCACTCCCTCGTCCCTCCTATCATTTCCTTTCAACCCACCATGTCCAATCCATCCCTTTCCTCAATTGTATTTTATATCAAAACATCATAGTAAGTATTTTCGATAGTATATGGCCTATGTTTTGAATTTAACAGAGTGATATTATTTTGGTTTTTGAAAAGCCTCACGCATCATCTGATAAATTTTGATCGTGTTCACCTTACGGCCAATCACATTTATTACCAACTCAAGGCCTTTTTTACAAATAAAAAATTTAGAGTCCCCTTCCTGCTAGCATTCATGATCCTCTATTAAAATGCTAGCAGATTGTCCCATCTTCCTCTGGTCACAAACGACAGTCTTGGTAGCCTACAACTGGTCACTGCATGGACCATCCTTCTCAAGCTATCATAGAAGAAATATTATTACACTTTTGTTGACCTCTTCCTAGCTCCTATGCAAACCGCTATAAATGGTCAAGCCAAAAAGGAAATTTACCATCCCCAACCAATACGCCTAAAGTGTCTTAGTTAGTGGTATAAGATTAAACCCAACTCCACAAGATGTGGACCTCTAGAGCAATAAATCATGAACCCGTCCACGCCATGAAATTGCATTAAAGTTAGAAACCTATTTTTCAGAACTTCAAATTTAGATCTAATGTTTCATAACAAATTCCAATCTAGAAAAGTCTAAGATCAAAGTTGTAAAGATTATGGTCAAACTACATTAAGATTCAAAATGGAAGGAAATCCAAGTAGTGGAAGAAGATATTGAAAAAAGTAATACATTCAATGCTTTGAAAGTTTCTGTTATTTAGGTTTTGTGAGTTTGTCAACAAACACCCAAGTGATTTCATAATTTATTTTAAAACCTTTTGATGCTAAGTCTCGAAAATTTTCAAAAACAATATGAATTTAACATATGGGCATACATTTGTGGAAAAGAAAGGTCCTTTCCAACAGAATCAAGTGGCATTTTGTATGAACCTAAAGCATTATGTTCGAGAATTTCAATGCTAATAGAATTATTTCCGTTCTACCATTGTATGGAGGAGCTCTCAAGGTAAAAATTTCTAACAAATTGATGTCATTTCAACAAAGGTTAGTGTAGAAATTAAGTACATATTACAAACAGAAAATGCAGTTAATAAAATAAAATACACTATTAGGATACACAAAATAGGGTGGATACCAATAGTTTCCAAAATTCTCAAATAATCCACAAGATTGTAATGCTACAACACATGCATCCAAGATGACCATAATCAGAGGGAGAGTTCTCATTATACAGACCTGCACATAGAACATACACAATTACAAGTGGTGGATTCAATAAGCATGCAAGTTACGAAGGGAAGATTCCACAAAGCATGCAGGGCACAAGTGGCAGTGTGCAAGTTACAAGCAGAAAATTCCACAAAGCATGCAAAGCACAAGTGGCAGAATTTACAAGTGCATGCATACGAAGAAAAGTGGAAGACTTATCATATAAGGGGGTCAGAATTTACAACTGAAAGCATATGAATAAAAGTGGAAGATTTCTCATATAAATGGGTGAAAAAAGAGTCTATACCCTAACACATAGTAAGCATTTTATTGGCTACTTATGCAATACCTAAGTAAATATTATCACCAACATCCCCCATAATGTTTAGTTAAGGGAAAGGAAAAAAGACCAAGAAATACTGTGTGAGGTGACATTACACAATCGACCCCCTAATGAAAACTACTTTTAGCCTGAGCATGTCTTGAAACTTGATGAATTTGGCTTCTGTCAAGGTTTTTGTAAAGATGTCAGCAACTTGGTCTCCTGTCCTTCAATATTCAAGGTGAATTGTTTGGCCATGAATCGATTGTTCAATATAATGATGATGGGCCTTAATATGCTTGTGCATTAAAAACAAGATTATTAGCCAATTGGTTAGCACTTGGATTGTTGTATCTGAGAATAATGGGTTCTTGTTGACACAACCCCAACTCTTCAAGCATCTAGCAAATCCAAACTATTTGTGCAGCAATAACAACACCTTCATACTTCTGTAGTAGAGAGGGCAATGGTCGATCGGTTCTTGCCCTGCCTAGCAACCACCCCAAAGCCAAGATACTAGACAAATCCAGAAGTGCACTTTTGATCATCAATATCACCTTTCCAATCTGGGTCAATGTACCCAAGCAAAGGAACACCCTCCTCTACTATATACTCAATGCTAAAAGAGTAGGTACCCTTAACATACCTCAGAATATGCTTAGCTCTCATCCAATGAGTTATGAGGTTTCTTGGGACCCCACATGAACATGAAGACTAGACTGACAACATAAGCAATATAGGGGTAAGTATGAGTCGGACAGAGTAGGCTACCAACCTACGATACAGAGTTGCATCAACATTTTCTTCATCGCAGTGAGCAGTCAACTTGAGCCCTGTTTGAAGAGGAATACAATTTGGCTTACAATCCTCCATATGGAACCCTTTCACTAGGTCCAGGCCATACTTGGTATAAGAGATGAAAATCCTATCTTTCAACTACCATACATGCATTCCAAGAAAGTAATGTGGAAGCCCCAAGTCTGTCATGTCAAAATTTGGCAGCATTTACAAAAACAGTGTTGCTAATAGTGAGGGTAAAGTTGTCAACATACAAGACCACAATCAGAATGTGACCATCACTATGTTGAATATACATATTGGGACCAGATTTCTTATGAACAACACTTTGCTTCTGGAGAAATTGGTTAATTTTTTCATTCCAAGCTCTAGGAGCTTCTTTGAGACCATACAAAGACTTCTTCAATCTGCTTACAAGATGCTCATGTCTAGGCTTAGAAAATCTAAGGTGTTGCTGCATACATATTTCTTCATATAAATCACTATGAAGAAAAACACTCTTTAGCATCCATCTCGATACAATTCCCATCTAAATGTAGCACCAATAGAAATAACAATCCGATGTTATCAAGCTTAGCGACTGAAGCAAAGGTTTCATTGTAATCAATACGTTCTTACTGAGAGAAGCCTTTGCAAGAAAACAAGCTTTGTGTTTCTCGATCTCACCATCAAATGTAATCTTTGTTTTGTAGATCCATTTGCAAACTCCAATATTCTTCCCTAGAGGAAGAGTGACCAACTCCCAAGTTTCATTCTTCAATAAGGAGTTCTATACATCCTGCATAACATTCTCCAACTCTTGCTTGCCTTTAGCTTCCTCATATGTTTGGGGATCACCATTTTCCATAACTCATGCCATGAGTGCAAACTTGGCAAATTTTTGTCCCCAAATTTTCCTAGGATCAATGACATCAAAGACATCAGAACCAAAATCTTGAAGGGTTCGGTGAACCCATAATGAAATATAAGATTCACCAACAACAGAAGGACTGGAAAGTATAGATGCAACAAGTGAAGTGGCAATAATCACTTTCTCTTCGTCTTAAGTATGATTCAACATTATCAAGTACTACACAGGAAACATCAGAAGAAGATTCATTTGATAAGGAGTGAGAAGGCTCCTTAAGAGATGATTGCTTCTCTTTGACCTTCACTCCCTCTGAATAATGATTTGTTGCAACTTCGAATCATACAACCGATATGCCTCCGACTCCTAGTTGAATCCTATAAAAAGGCATTTATGGCTTTTAATCGCTAGCTTCTTGCACCTCTCATCTAGAAAATGAACCAATGCATCAAAACCAAAATCGTGAAAGTAGAAACTCTAGGCTTTGGCCTAGTCCAAGCTTCTTTAGGAGTATCATCTCAAACAACCTAGGTAGTTGTCCGATTCAAAATGTAGACTACACAAACGTGTGCCTCTGCGCAAAATTTGTAGTCCAAATTTATGGCGTGGAGTATACATCTTACCATCTTTTCAATGGTTTTATTAGTTCGCTTAGCTATCTCAATTGTTGAGGTGTATATGGAACAATGCACTAACATTTGAAGCCAACTTGCCTACAAAATTTTTTAAAAGCATTGTTCATATATTTCGTCCCATTATCGGTTCAAAGAATTTGAATGAACATGACATGTTGTTTTTCAACAAAGGATTTAAAATCTTTAAACATCTCAAACACTTGGGCTTTAAACTTCAAGAAATAAACCCAAATGCACCTGGAAAAATCATTAATAAAAGTGAGCACATACTTCAATCCTAAAAGAGATGCTTTTTCCATTGGCCCCATAAGGTCACCATGCACAAGCTCAAAGGTTACTATGGCCTCCAAGCTTTTCCATTGTCGAACTTCTCCCTGTGGAGCTTTCAAGTGCACATGGCCCATGCCCAACTTGGACATCAATTGGAGACTCCTATAATTAAGATGACCACACCTCTCATGCCATAGCTTGTTGACCCCATTAGCATGTGCTACATAAGCATGAAAATCAGAAGAGAGAACCAAAATTAAACTTTTCAAACGTGTACAATTTAGTGCCTTGATCAACACAACCAAAGGCTACAACCACAAAGTGATGATATCTTTGATCAGACATTTATCTAACCAAAACTCTACCTTCTTCCTTATGAGTGATCTAGTGCACTAAAAGCAAATTTATACTAGGACAAGCCACGTGATATATATCAGAAATTTCTGCATTTTCTACCTTAACATCCCCAATCCCTGTTACATCTAGGGCATCATTATTGCCCACGATTTTTGCTAATGTCAAGATTTTTGAAAATAGAAGCTATTTTTGTCACGTAGTGTGATATGCCAAAATCCAAAATCCAAAATCCATTCATTCTTTTTAACATCTTGAGCAAACAAAGCAATATGGGTAGTAGAGACAGCATGAGACAAATTACTTGCATTCTTGTTTTAATTATTAAGGTTGTGCCTCTTCTTGAAACAATGCTTTACATTGTGACCAGGGTTTCCAAAATAGTTTCAACTACTCTTATTTGTTTGCTTTGAATCGTTAGAATGGACAGTCTCTTTTGGTGATTCTTTCCACCTTTGTCGAGGGTTTTTGCCTTGGGCTACATATGCATGACAGCTAGACCCAAGCTTATTCATATTGATGGTGTTAAAAGTTATTAATTAGTTGTTAGTCATAACTAATGGTTGATTAATGGTTGTTTATCAACCTTCCCAACTATTGTAATTTCTTTTTTGAAAAATACAAACACATAAGTGTGTGTGTCGTGTGCCTTCCAGTTTTCTCCTTTCAACATTCATATTTGTTAACATTAGTATCAGAACCATTGTTTGAGGAAGCCCTAGGAGAAGGGTATGAAGGGCAAGTTGCGAAATTTCGAGGAAGCCATCGTCGGGTATGAATTGCAAAAGAGATGAAGAAGAGGTTAGAGGTTTGAAGAAGCCCTAAGAAGATTGTTGGGGTGCAAATTGTAGATTTGAAGGTCATAGCAGAAGGATTTGCAATCTACAGACAAGGTACAAAGAAAGGATTCATAAGTTGCAGACCAAGATCATCAAAACGAAGGTGTTTTTGAAAACACAACAGACAAAGAACACGATGCATGAGAATCGTGATTCAAATTAAACCAGGAGGATCTTGGGACAGAGAATAAAATACATTCATGACTTGCAAACTCAACATTCTGATAAATAAATTCGCAAAAGGAAAACACGATTTGAAGGACATATGAGGTTAAGGAAGTTGGACGTGTGAGGTTAAGGAAGCTGGACGCATAAGGAAGAGCAGACTAAACAAAGACCACTCACAGTTTTTTTGAATAGTGGTATCGATTTTTGCAGAGGAATAAATCTGCATGCAATTTTGTTTTAAAATTGTGCTGGATAATGGGTCGTGCAAGAGAAAAACGCAAAAGAACTCAATGTGAAGGACACCAAAAACACAGTAAACAGACTCAGTGTGAAGACAACGGAAAAGCAGAAAAATATTTTCATTTCCGTAGTGCTAGGGCACAAGAAGAAACAGCATAGTGAAACAGTAGTTTGCCTTCGCATTTTTCAGTTGCAGACTGTTGTCACGATTTTCAATTGCAAACCTGAAGGAAGAACAGTGACTTGCAGTCAGAAGGTGCTAGGGCATCGTAGAAAACCAAATCAACCAAACCAAAAGCAAAGGAGAAACTATTCTACCCATTGTAACCTTTGCATCAGGAAAGCTAAAAAGTGAAGTAATTTAGGGCACGAAAAGTGCAATCAGAGATTCCAGATATTCAGTTTTGAATGCAGACAAAAGAGGATTGTAAGTCATTTTGACAATCAGATTCTAGACTTTGCATTTATTTTTTTCATTTCCAAGTGAAAAGAATATGCAGAGTTTGTATTTATTTTTTTAATTTCCAAGTCAAAGGTTAGCTATTGTGTGAATAATAGCCAATATTCAAAATTTGAATCTGCCAAAAACACACAAATTAACTAGTCATAATCATAATGTTTGGAGCCATAAGATTTTAACAATTGGGGAACATCGTGATTGTGATAAAATCATTCACGGCACTAAAACAAGACCCATTACGAACTTTGTTGATTATGACAAACACCATAAAAAGCCCTTCCTATTGTTGAAGTTATCAGTGTTAAATGATATGATTCCTGAGGTCCAAAATACCACAAAGGTAAGTGTGCTTTGGACCAATTTGAAAAAATAAGTATCAAACTTCAAAGAAAATCCAAGGACTATACCTGAGGAATCTGCTATTTTCTAAAAAGATGTCTAAAGATAAATCTCTGTTAAAATATTTTCTTTGGATGAAAGATCTTTGAGACCAATTAGGAGCCATTAACAAAAAAATTGATGATAATGACATGGTGGCTCTTGTTCTAAACAGCTTGATGCCCTCGTATGAATCTTTCATAGAGGCTTTATACTTGATGGTAGAAAGTCAGACACTGACATTTGATCAGGTTAGCTCCTATTCAATGCAAAAAGAACACAAATAGACACAAGCAAATGAGTCCAGTGTTGGAAAAGCAGAGAGTGCCCTTGCTACTCAATCAAAGGGGAAGTGAAAACATATCCTTGTTGATTCATCTTCTACGTACGTGGTGAAGTGTTTTATTGTCATAAGGTTGGGCATCTCAAAAAATATTGCTAGAAACAACAGTATGCACTTTCCTAACAAAGCAATCAGGGAACAAACGTGACAACCGTTGAAAAAGAATGGGACTTTGAGGAAGATTACATCCTCATGGCATTATAATCGAACATTTCTACTATCAGTTGTTGGTTCATTGATTCCAATGCAACCAAACATTTCACATCTTGTAAGGACTGGTATGTCAAATTTACTGCAAGTACAAACTTTTTTAATTCAGTTTCTTTCATTTATGGTCAGTCATATGCAGTAGTGGGGATAAGAGATATTTGCATAGTATTGAATAATGCTTGAAAAATCAAAGTAAAGAATGTTAGTTATGTTCCTCGCATGAATAAAAATCTCTTGTTTGTTAGTTGATGGAAATTTACAACATTGTTGTAAAATTCTCTAGAAAGCAACGTATTGTCTCTGATGTAAAATAGAACAGAGTAATTGCCCTAGGCATTGGACAAGGTGGCTTGTATAGGCTTGTAAAAATCTCTTGTTTGTTAGTTGATGGAAATTTACAACATTGTTGTAAAATTCTCTAGAAAGCAACGTATTGTCTCTAATGTAAAATAGAACAGAGTAATCCTATAATCAACATAAATGCACATGTGGAGGAAGACTCCACCCACCATACATGATGTGTTAGAGGATGAAATTTCTCATAGGTTTGTTAACCCTACTCCAATTGACTTGTATTAGTTTTGGAGGGAATCTCCACTATAAAGAATGTGCAGGGGGATGCAATTCTTCAAACGCAGTCAAATGCACAAGTAGTTGTGCAGGAAGATGATATGCCTCAATCAAAGTCAGTGGCTCAGAGGACCGAAAACGGGTTTGTTACTTCAATAGAGCATGGTCATTTTGCTCTTGCTTCTGACCTTTGTATGGTACCTGAATTATTGGTTAAACAACCCATTGGATACAAATGTGTGGACAAATACACGTATCTTGTTGCGAAAGGTTTTTCTCCTACTGCAAAGTTGGTTTTTACTCCCACTACTACTACGGAGTTGGTTTTTACTTCCACTGCAAAGATGGTTACATTACGGTTGCTTCTATCCATAACAAACTTAGTTTCATTCCCTGAACGGAGGTTTGGACGAGATCGTCTACATGATGAACCCTGAAGGTTTTTGGGTTGGTTGTGATCATTTGGTTTGTAGGTTGATTAAGTCCTTGTATGGACTTAAGCAGACTCCATGACCCTGGTATATTTCACTTGATCAACATCTCCATGATTCTGAATTTAGAACTTTGGAGTTTGGGCTGAAGTTATCAACCAATGATGATTCATCACCAGTCAATGAATCACCCATCATAGAATTGGTAGACAGCTTGATACATCTTACGTCCACACAACCATATCTTTGTTTTATTGTTGACTATCATTTTTGGTTTTTGTCTACACGGAAGCTCCTACACTAGACGACAGCAAAATGTTAGAGGACAGCAGATTTCATTTTGGTATTTAAAAATCTGCCTATAAATCTAATGACTAAACTCTTTGGTCGGACTTTGTTTGCAAAACTTTGGGACAAACTTGGAGTCGTCTCTAGTATAGTCATTAAGGGAGGGTGTTAAAGTTATTAATTAGTTGTTAGTCACTAACTAATAATTGGTTACTGGTTGGTTATCACCCTTACCAACTGCTTTAACTTCTTATTGGCTTAATAAAAAGATGGATACACAAGTGTGTGAGTGTGTTGTGTGCCTCCCAGTCTTATCTTCATTCTTTCAACATTCATATTTGCTCACAGATGGATTTTTCCTATTCTAGAATAAGCATATTCCCAAAATATTTTAGTGTATGCTAATTAGTTTCACTAAAAATAATATTGCACATAAGAAAGTAACTAGACACAAACATCATACTCAAAAGGCAAATCTTGCAAAATGAGATAAATGTACTCTTTGTCAAGCTTGGCATTATTTGAACCCGCTTCACTCAATTGCAACTTCCATTTCTTGAAGTTTCCAGGGTAGCCTTTAACGCGGTCAAAATCTAAAAATCGCATTTGGCTCGTTTCATGGTTGATTTGGAAAATGTGAGCATCATTGACTTTAGCAAAGACTGTGTTGATATGCTCTCAAGCCTCAATGATTCCTTCCTTGTCACATTTATGATGGAGAAGATCAACTTCGATTGCCATTCCAAGAAGACCATGAGCCTCCATTGCTCTATAAATGAATTTTGATTTTTTCCTCATATCGGCAGACTCTAATGCACTCCTTTTCACTATACCCAACAGGATTTTACATCGAAATAAATCCTCCATTTGTTTTACTTCAAAGATAAAAGTCATGACCATCCAACTTGAAATTAGATGTAAGAGTGCCCATGATAAAAATAAATGCTATTAAGCAATAGAAATAGCAGAAATGAAAAACACCAATGTACACCACTTGAGATAAAATTTGGTTAAAAACTATGGAATAACTCAAATATCATAAGGAATTAGGACTTTCTATAAAAAAATTGACCCGACCTAAAAAAAATCGGGCACAAATCCCAAGCTCACCAAAAATGACGTATAGAGGACAAAACAACATCTAACATAAAAGAAAATTTTGATGTAGACATCCAGATCTATCTTCCACTAAAATTTTGGCCAAATCGGAGAAAGCTGATTCTAGGACAGTTCCAAAGGTGGCCCCAAAAGGTCGTATGCATGCTGAATTTGTATTTGCAAAAAGAGGACAGAATGATGCACACAACAAGCCTCTCTTCTGACAAATTTTCATGCAAAAAGAAGATTTTTTTTAAAAGATAAAGACTAAACTCAGCTTCAAGTATGCACCAACTCTCTTGCTGGAGGAGAAAATCGCTCTTCCAACGAAAGTACCCCAACTTAGGAAGCCAGAAAACTTATGACACTAGTAGCAAGAAAGCAAAACACTTAATGCCCAAAGCTAATAGATAACTTTGATACCATGTAGATATTAAGTATACTACTACAAAATGAAAATGTAGTTAATAAAATAGTATAACATGAAATAGGGTGGATACCTAATAGTATCCAGAAACTCAAATAATCTACAAGAGTGTAATGCTACAATACATGAATCCAAGATTACCAAAATGAGAGGGAGAGATCTTATTATATAGACTTGCATGTAGAACATGCACTGGTACAAGTGACAAATTCAATAAGCATGCAAGTTAGAAGCAAAAGATTCCACAAAGCATGCAAAGCACAAGCGGAAGCATGCACAAAGCGTGAAAGTTACAAGTAGAATGCCAAGTATAAGTGGCAGAATGCAGAAGTGCGAGCATACGAAGATATGTGGACAATTCCTCACAACCCAAAAAAAAATCTCTACACAAATTAGGTGCACATAGTAAACCTTATCTAAGCTACTTGTGCAATACTTAAGCAAATATTATCACCAACAATTAGCGTGATATAACCATTTACTATGGCACCAATACTTTGTACTGCTACTTCTAGCACCATTGAGCAAGAAAGAGAGAAGAAAATTATATTAATTTCTACGAATCACCAAAAGAGATCAATGGGACTTAAAATACATGACAAAATTCCCTCTTCCTTCTACCTTACTTACACACATCAGTTGTTAGGGAGCATGTATCCATATGTTCCATAAACTAAATAAATTATTTATCATACATACACATACATAATTTTAATAGGTTATTTCTATTTATTAATTAATATACAGGCTCTTCATATTGATGTGCGATCCTAATAAATATCATGCCACTGTACACATTTTATCATTATCAATTAATATTTATTTTTCTTGTTCCCTATCCTTTTTGTGTCCACTAGTGAGTCCACCAAGATGGTATCAAAGCCAACCACCAGTGGGAGTTGGGATAGAGAAAATAGGGGTAAGATTGAAGATGCATGGTCAAGTCAGTGTTTTAAATGATTGCTCCCATAATGAAGAAGTGATGATATCGTACCATGTACACAGATGAGTGGCACAAAGCAATCAGAAGCGGTCATGGACCTACAAATGAGTTGGTATGCGACATTAGGCATCTGTTTGGTCAAAGACTTTGAAGTCAAGGTGCTGCTGCTGGAGTAAACGAAGAACAAACAAACGGGTTGCAAAGGTTGGTAAAACCAGATGCACAGCCATGTGGTGAAAGCAAGAAACCATCAATCAATATGAATTGGCTTAATCGAATGTAGAGTTTGAGCCGAAATGGTGCGAGCTAATTGTCAGAATTGAACAAGTGGCAAATAGGCATCCATTATGAATACCATGGAAGGATATTAGGAGAAACCAAACAACACAGTGTCGAACATAGGCACAGTTCAGGCACAGGTACAATAATTGGAGCAATTCTTAAAATGCACCGTCGTTGAGGCCCAAAAGCTAATAAAGGATGACAGACCCCAAGACTGAAATGTTGTTAACTTTATGATCCAAAGTTAAGACGCTAGAGATTCAAGGTGAGCATCGTCATACAAAGGCAGAGCTGAGAGAATTCACATTCCAAATTTGTAAGTAAACAAAATGAATAAAGATGAATGGCACAGGTCACATTGCTGTGGAGAATTGGTGGCAGCTTGTAAATTCCCAATTCTTAAGTTTGATGGTTAAAGTGAAGCTACCAAACCAAGGGATTGGATAGGCAAGATGTCCTAAATTTTCCCCAATTAAACCCTGTGGAGGATTACCGAATAAATTAGTTTACCACTTTGAACCTTGAAGGGCCAGCAGTTGAGTGATGGCAAATGATCGCAGGACAATAGACGAGGGCTATGTAATAACTGCTTGGGACCAATTTGTAACTTCCATCAATATTTTGAGGCTTATACCCAAGAACACTACTTCTTAGCCCTAAAAAACATGAAACAAGGCATAGTGATCTATTGTTCAATAGAATTTCAACAAGCCTGCCTGTGGGTGGAAAATGTTTCTGCCAGGCATGCAATTGATATGTACATCGTTGAATTGAAAAATTCCAATAGAAGCATATCCTAACATTGTTGGAAGTTGTCTCAGCAGAACCACCCTCTAATACTAATCCAATAGAAAAAGGAAAACAACAAGATATTGAAAAGTCAGTCTCTTCTCTTACTTCTACTATTGAACACTCCAGAGGGAGAGTGGCAGACCCTGCCACTATTGTCCATCTGTGCTCAAAGGGATTTTTTATTTCCCTATTTATAACGAGGTTTGGTCCGAGGAACACAGATGCATAACCCCTGGAAGGATCCACATAAACTAAGGTAGTATATTTGAAGATCGTGAGAGAGAAGACTTTAAGTCATTATGAAGAATCAGCAGAAATAGATGACAAAAACACCCACGTAGAGGACCAAAACAGCAACAAATTCCAACCATTTCCCTTGCAGTCATGCTAGGAATCACCCAATATCAGAATTTGATGCTGAAAAGCATAGTGAAGGGAAGAACACTGGTGTCCCTCAGTAATTCTGGCAGATCTCATAAGGCTCGAAGTTGGTGACATCATGGGCCTAGTAATTTCTTCCTTCAAAAATTTCCAAGTGTCAGGCCTAACAATTTCTTCCTTGAACAATTTCCAAGTGTCAGTGGGCATTGATAACATGATGGATCACAAGGCGATGATCAAAGGGCTAAAATTGCTGCTAGACAGACATGAATTGACTTCTGATTTCAATGCTCTAACACAAGCAAAGGTGGATGTAGCAATGGATCACACTGGTTGAAGACCTTGGATGAATTCTGGTTGAATCTTGATACGCTGTACATAAAATTTGAGTAAACACGGAAACTACTCACAATTAAAGGTCTGCCAGCAGGTGCAAATAGACTCAATTCAGCTCACAAAATGGGTATACTTGCCAAAGGCAAATTATGTTATATTTTTCAATGTAATTATATAAAGGGTCTACATGTCAAGGTGAAAACGTAGAACCCAGCACAAGAAACTGATGTGCAGCAGCTGATTAGTGAATATGTAGATAATTTTCACAACCTACCATGCGGGCTCCCACAAGATAGAGGGCAAGAATTCGTCATCGAGTTCAAACTAAGGTCCAAACCAGTTGTTATTGCTCTTTAAAGTACTCAATGCTATACAAGGACAAGATAGTAAAAATAATCCAAGAGTTATTGGATATGTGGCATATAAACATAAAGTGAAAGGTCGCTCTTTAAGTCACTGCCAAGAGAGACACCAATTTGGTGTCTGAGACCCTCCTTGCGGATTTACAGAGGGGGATTGTTTTTCCATTTACCCTGTATATCGCTTAACAAGGTGTACGACGCTGACCCCCTACAGATTTAAATCTGTGACCTCCTCTATATGGTACCTAGCAAAAGCCCTTTTACAACTCAAGTAGTGTTGGTAAGCAAGCTCAGTTCATTCTACATGTGCATTGACTACCGAAAATTGAATAAGATGAATTGACTGGGGGCTCAAAAACTTTGATCTTGTGTTTGTTCATAGCAATTTACGATTGCTTACTCACTTTCTTGCAAATTAAGATGACAACTCTCACCTTGGCAAACCATGCTTTGAAGATGAAGAAACTATTGTTGTTGTTGATGAGCCTACTAGTGTTGGATTAGATGATGCTGTTAGGTATGACTTTGGTGAAAATGCAGGGTTTGATGTTGCAGATGTTTAAATTTCATTCCCATTTTTAGTTAATGCTGAAAACTTAATGTTAAACAAAGGATATCTCACAATTCTCATTGTTATATGTTATATGTATGATGTTGAACAATGAACATTGAAGTTTAACACTATTGGATTTTCTTATAATGTGTTATCAACTTATTTATGTTTATGTTTTACAAATATGTATGATATATTTATTTTTTATGATTTGTAAAAGTTTCCTAACTGAAGTACCGAACTTACCGAACCGAACTTTTTTCAAAATCCCGAACTTCCGAACTTTTTTTCCCTTCCGAACAATCCAAACTTTCCAAACATGGTAACTATGCCATTAACAAATGATATACAATTCCAAAAATCAATCGAGTACTTGTTGAATTGCATGGTGCAGTGGTATATAACACCCAAGAACGATTGACAATTTGGCTACCATCAGTTTAGAGTGATGGAAAGTGAAAAATACAAGACAATGGCCTACACTCATCACGACCACTGTGGATTGTAGGTAATGCCTTTTGGGCTGACAAGACTCAGACAACCTTTCAAGGGACAAAAGCATCAAAATTTTAAGTCCTATTTGAGGAAACTAATTTTGGCTTTATTTGATGATATTCTTGTCCATAGCAAATCTACATAATATCATTTCATACACTGGACAATTGTTTCATGAACTATTGCGACAAAAAAAATCAAAATGTGACTTTGCAAAAAGTGGGCTTGTGTATTTAAGAACACATAATTACTGAGGGTGTCAAACTTATCCAACTAAAGAATAAGCACTCTTCACTAGCCCACTCCCAAAAAAGTGATGAGATAGAGAAGATTTAATGAGATATGTAGTTTATACAGGAAAATATGTTAGGTATTGTGGAAGCCCTAAGGCAATCATTGCTGATCTTACCAAGAAGGAACAATTTAAATGGACAAATGCAGCCGAAGCTACCTTCCAACAAATAAAAATGGTAATGACCACCAACATTTAACTTGCACTTCCAAATTTTTCGTAACCATTTGTAGTCGAATTTGATGCATCTAGAAATGGCCTATAGGTAGTTATCAAAAAAAATGTTGGCTCTCAAAAATGTTGTAGAAAAGCTCAATCAATATTTGTTAGGGCAGCACTTTATCATCCATACTGATCTAGGAGAATCTACCATAACCGTTCCGGCGATAATGCCAAGGCCATTCTCATAGCTTGTGTTTATTGTGGTTCCTTTTCAATGATCGGCCATACCCAAGAACAGCCTCCAAAGAATTGTAGTACCTCCAAGATCATCAACCCATCTCCAACAGATGTCGCACACAATTCTACAATGGTGCAATGCAATTTGTGCAGATCAAACATGACGCCAACCAAACCTTATGCAGTACTTACCATCAACTTTTGCAGTGTCTAACACAATCTGCAAAGGCCAACTCACACTGTGACGTACTAAGCTATTTTGAGTGTTACACATCATACATCGGCCAACACCACCCCAGCACCATGCCAGGTGGCACCACCAGGGCTCACATTATGCCAAAGCATCTGTCAACATACCCCACCCCTGTCAATCAAGCCACGCAACTATCCGAAGATGAAGAGTCACACATGGACGCCCATAATGGTTCTTCATGCCTTCTCAGCTTTGTAATATATGCATACACGTTTGTAGCTTTGATTAGTAATCAAAGTAGAAGATAGACAGCCACACATCTTCCTCAATAGTATGCCATGTACAAAACGAACAAATTAAATAAAACTTCTGTTTCCAATTCTATTATCTCTCTCTCTCTCTCTTGATTCTCTATTTATGATCTCATATAGCTTTCGCACACGCATACAACACATCTACATTCTCATTTAAGGTGTTGTCCACCGGAGGTTCCTCCTGGGCCCCAGATCATGAATAGACCTCCAAAGCCTAAAATATTTTTTATCCCAGAAGCCCTTGCAAAACAAGACGAAAAGTGGGTAAGCAAGTTAAAAGGTTTTGACTTTGAAATTCAGCATGAGAGGATAAATAATGTGGCTGCAGATTATTTGCCCAGCTTCTTGGGTTGCTGGTAATATCTTTAGTTGAAACCAAATGGAAGGAGGAGATATTGGTTGAACATGAGAAAGAAGAGAGAACGCTTGTTATGCTACAAGACCAAAGAGGAAGATAATAGGCATACCACTTCAGGTGATCTGATCTTTTATTTGACTCGCATCTAAAAAAATTAAAAGGTATCGGAAGAATGTCATTCCTCACCTACTTCTGGTCACATTGGCTTCAAGGCCACATATTTTTCTTAGAAGATAATGAAAGAATATGATAAACTTGGTGGCTTCTTCTAAAGCTTTCCAAATTTTATAAAACAAAGAATGTGGCAACTCGTGTTCTGTTGCAGCCACTGCCGGAATCCCATTAGCATGGACTTCATTGTACGCATACTGTGATTGGAAAAAAGGAACTCTGTTTATGTAGTACTTAATCGGTTGAATAAGTATACCCATTTCATTGCCATGGATATCACGGGCACTGACAAGGCTTCACAAGTACTATTTATTCAGCATATTGAGAGGTTCCATGGTCTTCCAAAGACATTGTTAGCAATCGAGATCCAACATTCATGAGTAATTTCTTGGAGATGTTTAAACATGTTTGGATAACCTTAACCCTAAATATCAGTTGTCACCCTCAAACAAATGGACAAGCAAAGATTGGGCAAATTTCTAGAAGTGTACATGAGAAATTATGTAGCAAATAAACAAACTTTATCACTAAAATGGTTGAATGTGGCAGAGAATTGGTAAAAGACAACATCAAACACAACAATTGGCATGTCACCATTTAGGCCCTTGTACAATTACAAAGGCCGTGATAGCCATCAGGGGAGATGATAACAAAGTTAGAACCGTCGGCAGTAGTGGTGTGGCCTACAAATCAGAGCATGGTCATCATAAAGCCTCTAGCACCCGCTTTACTTCACACATATTGTTGTGGTGTAGTGGTAGGACCATTTATATTTCATTCACCAAGTCCCGAATTCAAGCCCCAATTCATTGGAGCTGCTTTATTTGGAGGATTGATAAACAAAAGAGAACATTTTTTAATCCGCCATGGATACAAACAAATCTGATGATGATTTGGTGGAGTGTGATCGGAGGAAGAATATCCGATCAATCAGTGACAAGTGACAGACAAGAAGTTGCCTTTTTTAATTGAATATGTATTATTTTAATTTTCCAAAAAAATCCCTCCAGTAAAAGACTGCTTGAGGCCTATTGCTAGAATTTGGTCCTTCGTACTTATCCTAGGTGGTGAAGGGTGGATTATTTGGTAGGAAGTAGCTATCCAACGTACGACTAAGTTTGTTCGTGTTTGGGGCTGAATGATTACCAAGGGAAGGAAAGGGAGAGAACAAGAAGTCTGATTTAAGCTTCAACAAGCCAAGTACAAGTTGGAATTGGATCCTTTCGATATCAATAAGCACGGAGCAGCTAGTGACTTAGAATGTCAACTCAAGAAAATTTCGGTACAAGGCAAGAAGAGCTAAAATAAGAGGGTGCTTTAATTGGATTGCAAAAGGTAATGTGCTCTCTAAATTTTATTTCTAGTTATCTGAAACGGAAACATAACACAGAAAGAATCTTTGTGCTGCGAGATTCTAACGGTAATCTCTTAGAGCATAAACTTCAATCTTATTTTTCAAAGCCACTTTCAAAATATCTTCATTTTTGTTGGCACTAATCCAAAACCCAGCACCTCCATGGATCTTGTCAAGTGAGTAGCACCTCAAAAGGTGGAAAGCTATGAGAAGCTTTTTCTATCTAGAGAGCTAGAGCTAGAGAAGTTGGAGACAGCTATAAAAGATTTGAAAAAAGACAAGTCTCCAAGAACTAATGATCTCCCAATGGAGTTCTATAAGATGTGGCCTATTGTTGGACCGACCTATCTAAAGACATGGCATGAATCTACCAAGAGGGCAGTCATGGAAGAGTTAGTCAATGCAGGTCTGATCAGACTCGTTTCTAAAAAATCCAAAAGGGAGGAAATAGGTGGTTGGCATCCTGTTACCATCCTGAATATTTATTATAAGATTTTAGCAAAAAACCTTGCTAGAAGAATAAAGTTTCTAGTGAAACGAATAGTCTGAAGAAAGCAGACTGGTTTTAAAAAGAGAAAATTTATTCCGGATAACCTTATCACATGGAAAGGCATGGAATGGGCAAGAGAATCTGGTTAAGAAGCTCACTTTCTGAAGATTTACTTTAATAAAGCTTATGGCAGGATAGAATAGGACTTCATATTGAATATGCTTGACTGGTCAGGCTTTAATTCCTTCTTCAACAAGGAAGTGGAGACTGTTTTTGCATGCTTCTACAATATTATTACATGCTTACAGAAAAAAGAGAGAGAGAATGTATGGAGGGAAAGTACAACGTGGACTGCAGCCATCAAGAATACTGCAGGCACAATTTTTTTTAGGGGAGGATACAATTACAAAGTGGTTGTGATTAGTTCCAACCATTTAACCACTTAACCAAATATATATATATATATAAGAGCTAGTGTGAATGGAATTCCCACAGATCCTATCCATCCGCAAAGATACATTAGACAGGTTGTCATTTAGCTCCATTCCTCTATGTTATTGCCACAAATATTCTTGCATATTTATTGAAAGCAGCCAGAACCCAAAGGCAAATTAGAGGTATTTATTTGTCATGTGGTAGGCAGCTCCTCCATGTTCACTTTATTGATGACTTAGCTTAGACTCCTAATCTTGCTCAGCAATGAGTTGAAGGCACAATGATTTGGTTGGATAACTTTGATAAAGTCGACGACAAAGTATTGAGTGTAGAAAAAACAGAATTTATGCTCACTAGGCAAGACAACCCTCCTCTGTGGCTGAACCAAAGATGGAAAGTTATAAAACCAGGAGAAATTATCTTTTATTCTTATTTGGGTATTCCATTTGGCATTCATCTCATCATGACTGAGCAATGGCATTTGATATTGGAAACAATTGAAAAGAAGCTATTAATGTGGAATACGCTTGACCTTCCCCTTGCCGGGAAAGCTACAATTATTGACAAAATTCTAGAAAAAAGTCATATGTTTTACTCCTCCCTATTGTTCTGCTCCAAAGCAGCTTATAGAGCATTTGAGAAGATCCTTAGAAATTTTTGAAGGGGTAAAAAATGAGATGGAAAAGGGTTCCCTTTTGTTGCTTAGGATGTTTTCACACTTCCAAGGGATCAAGGGGGTCTGGAAATTCCAAACATAATAACGCAAGGAATAGCCCTTGAAGGGAAGTGGATTGTAAGAGCAGTTTGGGGTGAGGCGCTTTAGCAGGTCCTCATACAGAATCCTTAATTCACACCATCTAAAAAAGATCGGGGGCGGCCCTCAAACTATGCGGCATAATTGATAATTCCAAAGCATTTGTGGTTTTCGGTTCAGCACCACTTATGAGAATTTGAACTGCTTGGCAGATTATCACAGGTTCACTCAACTGACAATTTAAGGGCCCACGGGATACCTGGGATATGGCCACACTATCTATTTGGACTTTCAACTCACAGCGTAGGCAAGTTGGCCTCTTGTCATTCCTTTCAAGAAAAAATTTGGAAAGGGCTTGTTTTGTTGGGTAGATCTTTGGAACAATGACATGAGGCAGTGGCACTCATGGCAGGACCTAAAGAGGCCTCAAGTATTGATTCTAAACAACCCAGCTTTTAACGAACAGTTTAAGATGCTCCCTAAGAATTGTCTTTTCAAATTAGAATTACAAAGTGCAAGCCCCTATTGGAGGGACTGGAAGTGAGACATTCTAATGATACTGCGCCCCAATAGAACAAGCAATGGCTGTTCAAGGACCTTGAAGCCAGATGGTAACAACATTGACAAGTCATTTGTAAAGCAATAAACTCGTTCAAACAAAAGATGTTGGGATGGCTGGTAATGCAGCAAGGATGGTTGTCAAAACACAATTAAGTATGGTGGGTATTATGGATGCTTTTTGCATTGTGTGGGAAAGAGGACACAGTCGAACATATCTTTTGGAAGCGTTCAGAAGCTAGAGGGTTTTTGGGGTTGGCAGGCAAATTAAATTTCCTTTTTACTGTCCCTGTCTTTTCGAAAGGATATTTTCTAGGGAACTCTTGAATGGTCAGGGGCAGCTGCAAGAGTCTGTGGCATATAATTCGGCTGGCAGTGATCAATTTTCTTTGAAGTACAAGAGGCAATGCTACTTTTCAAGAAGATACCATCCCACTCAGTTTGAGAAAGTTGCTACTTTTTAAACAAGAATTGCCTTTGACTGTGCAAGCTAAGCTTGCGTGGTTTTGGAAGGATGTGAAATTTTTGCCAATTGCGGCACAAGCCCAAGTACTTTTTTTCCTTGCCTATGTAGGGGAAGATTATCCGTTTGATCCTAAAGCTCAATCGATGTTATCTGGAGTAATATATGATGCATTTCTTTAAAAAAAGAATGGAGGAATAAATCAATTTGAGACACCAATCTTCCAGGTGGCATACTGTTTTCCTCCAAGCTCCTTTTTGAGCCACATTGAAACTGTTGGAAAGCTCTTTTCGACCCTGCACCTTGAAGGAACAAAATTCAGTTTTTGGTGGGTTTTTTTAAGCTTGTTGATAACAGCAAGCATGGATTCCAAATTCAAGGTTGGTATGATCAAAAAGAGGACAATTATTCTGCATAAAGTGAAAAAATGGAATGAAAGCTGATGTGTCAAGGTCTATTGGGAGGAAGATGCATGGACGACAGAGGAATGGTCACATAAGATGGATAGAGCAAGTTTGCATTGGTGTCTTCATATCTATGAAGATTATTCATCCCATGTTGGAGATTTATATTACCCAAAAGACATTTGGGAGCCTTTAGGAAAGCAAATCAAAGAACAAAAAGGGAAATGATGTCAAGCCTACTCAGCAATCCAACAGGTTGGGCAAGGATCTTGTTGATGAAGCTCCAAATGACAAATCTCCCAAGCACCATGGACCACTTGCTTACATGAGTAGGGTAAGTATGAGCAACCCTTCTTATGAGGTCATTAATGAAATTGCTTTGCTTCGTCACAAATTGGCTAAGACAAATAAGAGTTGGTTATGAAGGATGAATATGTTAATAGTCGAAAAGAAGCGCATGAAACTTGCAAAGACCTACTCAATTCTTGACGACAAGATAGAAATGTTGATGATAATTGTGACATTGATGGCACTCATGAATAAGTCATAATACTTTGTAACCAATCAGTGGAGAAGAATGAAAAGATTGAACATTTGAAACACCAAAACCATCTTGAGTTGGCATAAAAAGACATTAAGGTTCAAAAATTAAGAGACCATATTGTTAAATTGAAGAAAGATCATATAATTTGCATTGATCGCAAAGTTCAAACTAACGAACATAGCACTATTGAACCTGTAGTAGAGCATTCTTCTTCACATTACTTCGGTTTCCTAAGGTGAAGAATGGCAAAACATCTACTTTCGATGAAAAACACTTCAAGCATACACTAGCAGATGATTCCTCTCAATCAAAGGAATCAATTCATGAGTCATCGCCAATTTTGACTTCTTGTTAGAAAAGTCAAAATTAAAGCACAGATCATCCATAGCTAAGCCATGTCGGATGCATCGCATTCTAGGCCTTAACCTATGCCTCATTTTAGAGGGGGAATTTTAGGCCACAACCCAAGCTCCAATACTCTCATTATCATGCCAAGAGACAGAAACAACATAATTCTAGTTTGGCACCTATTGTGAGGGTTGATTTTAGATGGATTGATGCTAAAACATGGAGCTCCTCGTGTTCATTCTTAAGGAAATCATATAGGTGTGTGTCCTACTATGACGCCTCTCAACTCTCACAATTGATGATTATATGGATTGATGGATGACCTTGGGCTTATACATGGTACATCTCACGTGTTCATTCTTAAGGAAATCATACAGTCGTGTGTCCTACCATGACGCCTCTCAACTCTCACAACTAATGATTATATGGATTGATGGCTGGCCTTGAGCTTATACATGGTCCATCTCATGATTGTGCATAATTCTATTTTGGAGATCATCTATTGGCAATTTGAGTATGGATTTTTATTCAACATACGACATCTTCAAGAGTCCTCATGATGGAAGATGATGGGATGTTATATATGATCTTTGCCTTGGTTGGTGCATATACTCATCACATGCAATTCAATGCCATTCTATGAGCAACTTCAATCATTGTTGGATGATATGATGGCTTGGAGGATGGTCTTATATGATGAGATGGATTGTCGGGAAAGGCTCTCTTGTTTTGGGGGGGAGCTTTGTTCCTCTTCCTAGAAAATTCACTTACTCCCATTCTTGATACTTTCAACTTACTATTGGCATCTTGTTTGGCATGGTGAGTTCATTCTTGATTATTTTCTTATTAAGTAGCCATGGTTGAGATAGCAAGGCCTATGTTAGTGTGAAGTACCTCGTAGATGTTTTGGCTACATCATTTGATATTTGTTGATATGTGCTTAGGCTTGCATCTCTACCTTTGCACATGAGGATCACTTTTTTTATATTGTCATCCTTGGTTGATTTGTGGATGGTCCTAATGATTGGAGATGATGTCTTTGGTTGCTTTATAGATAGTTTTGTCATGCTTGGTTCCTTTGTAGATGACATTGATGACTTAACTCAATGATTCCATCCTCATTTTTTTGTGAATGGTTCTGATGATTTGATGCTCAATTTGGAGGATATCATCCTATTTCAGATGAAAGGCATTGCTTCTTGATATGTCAATCTTGATTGTTTTATGCATGAATTTGATGCTTTGGATATATCATCACTTGGTTGGTATATGGATTGAATACACTGATGGTTGATTGTACAGCCACCTCTTCATGATCATACAATGCTTTAGGTCGAGTAGTTGAGATTTCTAGGACTCTTCATAAGATGTTCATGATGAGGTATTTTGATGACAGTGTTGGTGATGTAATGGTTACTTTAAACTATTTCAGTATTTTGTATTATTCTGCACCAATTTCTCAGTTTTAGAGATTTCTCAGCCAATGAGTGTAACTTGACGGGAAATGTTGGTATGGCAATCCACACTCCATGCTTGCTGATATTATTACTTTAATACCTGGTGCCCTTGAGAGGATAGAGCTTGCTATTCGCACTTCACCATTGGTATATCCCGGTTCCTGTTTTTGGGAGGTTGAGTCTTGCTTACATGTACCTAGTTCATTCATATACTTTGTTCCAGTCTCTAGAAGGTTGAGACTTGCCAATATCCATTTCTATGTGGTTCATTCATGAACTTTGTTCCTATCTCGAGGAGGTTGAAACTTGCTCTTCTGCATTGCTATGGCTTCATTTGGCATGGAATACTCAATTATGGAGTTATTTCTTGCGAAACATGTGGCCTTAGAAGAATTGCTTCGAGTGGCTTATGATGTTCCATATGGAGCCTAATTATCCACAGATCCAACTGGATTCAGATTTGGTGTCTCGTTAATTATTCTAGAGTTCTGGTGGTTCTTTGGCTTTTGGGAAAGCCACTCTTTTGGTTCAGCTCAGATCTTAGTAGCTCCATTGTTTGGCTCTTATGATTCACAATTGTTATCCCTGACATAGGGTTGTGTGGAGTTTGTGGATGTTTTCCTTAGATGATGAGTTCATATTACTCCAGTTGGAGTATTGTGGTCCAGGCTCTAGGAGATTTGGGTATTAATTTATTTGTAGCATCTGTTCCACATTGTCTTGTAAGCAGTTAAGTAGATCTTTACAAATAAAGTTACCTACTCAGACACGTGTGAGATTAAAATCTTTAAAAAAAAACAATTAATCCTGACCTTTACTTTTCCTTTCACATGCTTCAATCTACCATGGAGACACTAGTGCGTCACAACTACAGTCGCCTTGGAACTCAAGGGCAGGCCTGTTTGTTGAAGACAACAAATCTGCAGGTCCGTAAAAATTTGAATTCAGTCACCTTTTTGTAACAATTATGATGATCAGGAACCTCCAGTTCCATTGCATTAATGACTATAGCACAAGGTTGTGCATCCAGGCATTAACACACCAAGACTCCAAAGGTATCAAAAATACTTCAAGATGCCAATCTTACCACCATGTAGGTGTAGTAGCATTGTGTAAATTTATGTTTTCTGTACAACTTTGCATGCCTCCTTGTCGCTGGTCTAAGCATGCATCTTCTAATGTTAAAAATCTACATAAATTTTCAAAAATTATACAAAATTTGCACTTTCTTTCTGTCCATCTTGCCTTTTTAAAATTATTCAAAGACCCACCAAGGAGTTTGAACACATACTACCATCGTGTGCTTTCTAAACATACGATAGCTACTTTTTAATTGTATGTTTATTGGTATTGCAATTTATTCCTAGAGCTTTGATACCTAAGCACACTTTCACCAAATGCATGTATTTGAATCTCATCTTCCTTGTTTTTCTTCTAATAAGGAAATTATAATGCTTTGTATGCTTCTTTTAACAGATTAGATGGTCACAATATACAACACTAAAAAAATTGCCTTGGAAAATGTTTCTAAAAAATGGCTTGTTTGGGAGAAAATCAAAGGTGATCTTCCTTGATGTTAGCTCTAGACACCAGAATATTCTCTACAAAATCTTGGGTACAGAGAAAGCCACCCTCCCGGAAACATATCTTGGATTTCCTCTATTTAAAGGAATAGGGAAACAACACGTGGAACACCTTAGTTGATAAAATTAGAAGTAAGTTCAATCGTTGGAAAGGCAAGCTCGTGTCCTCAGCAGGCTGAGTAACTCTTATCAAAGCCGTCCTTCAAGCCATGCCTATTTATTGGCTCTTTCTAATGGTTGCACCTAAAGGAATCATCAAATATATTGATAAAACTCTTATAACATTTTTTTGGCAAGGAACAGGTGAGAATTTCAAATTTCCCCTTGTGGCTTGGAAACGGTTTGCAAGTCGACTTGCCTAGGAGGTGTAGACATAAGAAATATCAAAATGTTTGATATAGCACTTATTGCTAAAATAGTTTGGAGACTTGGCATAAGTACCTCTAAACATTGGAGCGATATTCTAAGGGAGAAGTATCTTGATGGTGGAAATCCTAAAAAATCTTCACTACAGAAGACTTGCCTCAAGGATCGAAAATTTGGAATAGCATCAAAGAGCAAAGGGATTTCTTACTTATAAAGATGTTCAGAAAAGTACGAAATGAGGATACTACAGACTTATGGGAAGATTCATGGATTTGTGTATTCCCACTTCAAATGGAGGAGGAATTTAGAAGAATTAGCAGGGAAAGCAAAAAGATCTTTGGGGACACAAGATCAAGGACTACTTGGTGGAAAGTATCTCACAAGGATATATTACTAGAAGTTGGAAGATATTCCAAAATCAGGATGGCTCCCAAAATGAGGCTCACAGAGAACTAAATAATCTCCTTCAAGGCTTCTGTATTCCTTGGAATCCTAATAGTGATATTCTTCTCTAGAACTTCAAAGGTTCAGGGCTTTACACGGTCAAAGATGGATATAATCAACAAATTGCCAACTCTAATGCTGACACTGAGGATTTTCATTGGGAGAAGATATGGGCGTCTAAATCATGGCCAAAAGCCAAAGTTTTTCTATAGTTGGCTATCCATGGGAAGATTTTAACAAGGGAGCATCTTAAGAATAAAGGATAATTAGGTCCCACAAAGATGTGTTATGTGTTTTAATAGCACAGAAGTATGAATTCCTAAACTCTTTAAACATTAGTTGGGTGTTAAGTCCCTCTCAACTCAACTTCAAGCATGGGAGTGTGGTACTAATTTGAACCTCCTTAAAGATATGTGGAACATGGCTCCTAGTATTATCAGCTGGTAAGTGTGGTTAGAGAGAAATGCGAGATTTTTTTATGAGCACCAAGTCCACAGAACTCAGGAGCAGCTCTGGAGAGAAATGAAAAAGACTATATTTAATTCTCTTTTTATTTTGGAAAGACAGAAGAATAAAGAGGTTGATTGCTGCCCACCCCGCACCCCCCATGCCAAGAAGACATTATGATAAGATAAGACCATAAAAAAAAAGGATTAAGAAAGCAAATAGAAGCAATTCTGGTTGGAAGCTTCTGCCAAAGGGTTGGTATAAGTTAAATTTTGATGGATCTTCTAAATCAAACCCACAAGAATTGGGAGAAGGGCAATCATAAGAAATGATAAAGGGGAAGTAGAGGCCTTCAAGAGTCTTTACACGGGTATCAAAACTAATGATATAGCAGAGTTGGATGGGCTAATTCTAGGACTAAAAATGGCTATCGAAAATAATATTAATAAGCTAATCGTTGGGAGAGACTCCCTTATCTTGATCGGTGCGATTGAAGAGAAGAAAACATGAAACCAACAGAGTCAGAGTCTTAATCAAGAAGGTCAAAACAACCTGAACCAGTGGAAAGAAACAAGCATTAAGCATGTATGCAGAGAAGGTAATAGGGTTGTGGATTGGGTGGCAAATTTGTGTGTGAACTCAAATGCAAGAGCCATGACCAGAAGAAGGGAAGATATCATGCAAGTTTTTGCAGGTTAAAAACATTATTGTTGAACAGTGCGAGAAGAAATAATCAATTTAGCAAGTGTGTTAATTGGCAAGAAGACGTGGTATTTTTAGCAACTGTTATCAAATAGCAATTGCATGCATCATGCATGCAAGTTCATTTTAAAAAGCGTGTTTGGTAGGTAAACTTGCATGCAAATTCCATGAACATGCTAAAAGAATGCATGTTCTTAGTAAAAAGCATGCATAGGTCAGTTTTTCAATCTGTGAGATTAGAAAGTTAGCTTCTTGGTGTATGTGTAAGTTGTTAGTTTGGTAATTCTTGATATCAATAAAAAACTTAAATTATCAAAAAAAAAAAAAAAAAAAAAAACTTGTTTACACATCGATGTTGTGATCTTTCACAATAAGAT
The DNA here is from genome assembly GCA_037957365.1 of Torreya grandis. Lineage (NCBI taxonomy): Eukaryota > Viridiplantae > Streptophyta > Pinopsida > Cupressales > Taxaceae > Torreya > Torreya grandis. The sequence goes on from JARHVA010002228.1 coordinate 643,742, forward strand.
AGTGAATATATAATGAATGAAGTAGAAGATATTGGTGTTGAAATGCAGGCTTGGGAGGAATTGTAGATATAAAGGCTTCTGATCTGTAGATATGAAGTCTTCTGACCAGTGATACAACACAAACATGGCAAATAAACAAGGAGTTACAGAACGGTATCCTCATAAAAATACAAAAATATGGTATGCTCACAACTAATGGCAATAGACATTGATTCTGCATAATTACAGCCATACGCTCTCAAATGACTCAATTCTCTATAAAATTCAAATTTGTAGAAATGATCTTTCTGTTTAGAATTAATCAACATCAACTCGTATGTTCACCTCAATGTCACATTAATTACAAAAAGTCGCCCCATATGGATTCTAGGATAGCAATACACATCTCGGTGCAAATTATCCCACAAGCAAAAGAAGAAAAAGCTTAAGTGGAGAATTAGATACAAATAGGCTCTTAGGCTTAGAGAAAGAGATAAGTTTTGGGAAGTGGTTATTTGTGCACAGGTCCATGGAGGCTATGCCTTGGCCAAGTGCAATGACCATCCTGCGCTTAAGAGACTTTATTGGCTTGATTCAGCGTTCATGCCTCCTTAGGAAACGTTCTCTCTGTTCCATGTATTGACTAAAACTCATATTGCAATAGTTTTACAGTTTTGTTTTTTTACTTTCCAAACCCGTAAATCATTCATAGAAATTTTTTCTCCAAATTTTAAAAATGAAAGAAAAAGAGATTAGCTGTGAGAATTCAAAAAGTTCAGATTTTTCTATTTATACAATTCAGATTCAGATTTTCTCTTTTCAGGCATAGGGTTTATAATTTAGGATTTACAGCAGTTACAAAAAATTTAAAGTATGGTTCATAACAGCAATCATACTTCACTTGGAGACTTTCAGCTTCAGTTGGCCATACCTCTTAAGGAAGCTTCACTTCTTTTCTATGTATTGCCTGGATTGATACATCAATCATATTACAGTTCTATTTTAAGTAAATAGATCCTTTATAAGAAGATCCATTTAGGGGAAAAACAAATTAGTAAGCATTCATAATTCAAGCTTCTATTCTTCTATTCAGACTAAGAATTTTATAAGGCCTAGGGTTTCTACTCTAGTATTTACAGCAGTAATGGGAGGTTTACAGTTGGGCTCAGAACATAGCAAAAGCATGCCTGCAAGAGGTGCCAAGGAGATTCAAAAGCCCAAACCCCACACACACAAGACAATGATAATTTTCCCACTCTTTCTGCTTTTCTCCAGATAAAGGAAAACAAGAACACTGATGTTGGTAATGTATGGTCGAACCCCAGATGGTCTCAGTTCTTCCACCCTTGATCAGGATCATCCTACTATCATGGTTTTAATTGTAAGATTGTTCTGTGAATTCTGGAGTTAATAGCACTTGGTGTTAGTGTAATGAGCCAAACTCAAAACTGTCCACAATTTGCCCTAGTTGGCTGATTGTAATTTTGTCAAATAGTTTAAATGCAACCTTGCAGCTTGCTGATGTAGTGTTTCAATTTGTAGTAACTTGATAGAAATGGATGCTAACGCTGATTTAAATACCCTTTTAATGCCTACAATCTGATCTATATGCAAAAATGTGATTTTTTTGGATTTTATGCAAATATACGGGAAACTAGGTATGCAAAGACTAGCTACAGCAAATAGACATTTTTACAAACAATTGGCTTACAAACCCTAATCTGATTTCAAGCTTTGATTGCACACGAAGTTGAGAACTACTTATTACTCCTTCAATGTAATAATCTTTCCAATACAATAACACTTTCAACTCAGCCAAGACTCTTGGCAAATTACATATGAACTAATGCAAAGTCTGAAATTAACAGTCACCTACAGCCGTACCATTTATTGTGCAACTAAATGACATCTAAAATGCATGGAATTTAACAATAGAACCTGGTTAGGAGTCGCCTTGCATTCCCAATGAAGAAGCAATGAAAATTCTGGAAGATGATGACCATATGCAGCCCATACAAATTTCTGAAGAAGTCGCCCCTGTTCTGATTGGAAATGTGAAATAAAATAATCTACTGACCCTCCAAGGCTCCAATAACTCTTAACATGATCAGCATAACCCTGGAAATGAGGCACACCAATCTCCAAGAGGAATCGACCTAGTTATGAGCTGGGATGAATGGAAATGCTCCTCCAAAGGTGTCCCTGTTTGCTTCACATTTTGCCCGATGTAGATCTGACCTTTCTCTTCTAAATTCGATGCCACAAGACACTATTCTTCAATGTTAGCCAACTCCTAAAATTGTAGTCTTCAAAATTGGCCTTAGGCCACAAATTTCTGCCCTAATGAAGTGACTGAAATATCACCTCCAATCTGCAATAATTCAGGTGATATTTCACACCCTCAAAATTGCTATCAATGGGAGTTTTCGTTCCCAAAGATAATCTGATTATCTGCAGATCACTTGGCTCCACAAATACTCAAGAAGAACTCACCAATCAACAATTCATCAAATCTGGATGCTCAAATGGTGAGACCTCAAGGTCTATTTATGCATTTCCTCTAGAGGTCGGCCTCAATAAAATAATATTATCCTTTGACTTCTAGAAGATTCCAAAATATTTAATCTTTTTGCACTTCATGAAATATTAAAAATATTGTATTATTAATAAAGTGCATCTCAACATCAAATTATAAAATAAGATTTCCATAAATAGAAATAATGATGAAATATAGTGGAAAACCTTACTCCAATCAAAAACTGAGCCAAGTAATCACCAAGTGACTGCAAAATGACTCTCTCACCATGCCTCATTAGCCTACGAGAGCCGTTAATAGGCTAATCTTGCAGATATGTCGATGTCAACTAGAAGGGGACATGACAGTCCGCCCCTCTTGAAATTGCTTGTCCCCAAGCAATCTAAATTCAAGATGCTGCAGGATCTCCTCACTCTCCCATGTCACATCCTCAACTGGTAAGTCCTTCCACTTGATCAAGTATTCACTGATAACTCATTTCCGCGTAGTCTTCTCACGAACGTCCAATATAGCCTCTGGTACCAAAATCAGTTTTCCCTCATCATTTAATGGTGGCAATGTCGTGGAGGGAACTACACGGTGTCCCAATGCCTTCTTGAGGCGAGATACATGGAATATGTTATGCACGCTACTGTCAGCAGGCAATTCCAACTCATAAGCCACTTCTCCTATCCTCCTGATAATCCTGAAAGGACCATAGTAACGTGGCTTAAGCTTTTCTGCTCCGCTCCTCTTAAGAGTGGACCGCCTGTAAGGCTGCAACATCAAGTACACCATATCGCCAACCTCGAAGGAGCACTCAACCCTCTTATGATATGCATATTGCTTTTGTTGGTTTTGTGCCTTTTGAATATTTTCCCGTAAAGCCCTCATAATGTCCTAATTATCCTGTACGAGACCACCAGCACTAGGCACACGACTGTCACTCAACAAGAGGTCCAGGAAATTAGGCGCATCATATCCATACAAGGCCATGAATGGTGTCATCTGAATAGAGAGATGGTAAGTGGTATTGTAGCAATACTCACAAAGATATAGCCACTTGACCCACCCCTTCTGCTGTCCTGCAATGTAGTTCCTTAGATACCCTTCCACCCATTTATTTACTTTTTCTGTCTGTCCATCGGTCTGTGGGTGGTAACTAGTGCTTGGAGAGAGTTTTGTCCCACATAGCCTGAATAGCTCCTGCCAAAAGTGGCTCATGAATCGACTATCTCTATCGCTGATAATGTTCCGAGGTAGCCCATGCAGTCTGAAAACCTCCTGGAAGAACAATTCTGCTACCTGAACAGCTGTATATGTAGATGTGATCATAAAAAAGTGAGCAAATTTAGTCAAACAATCTACAACCACATAGATACAATCTCGCCCCTGGGCTTTCGGCAAGCCAGTGATGAAGTCCATCGACAAACACTCCCACTCCCTGTCATGGATTGGAAGTGGCTGAAGTAAGCCCACGGGGTGTGTGTGCTGTTTATTTTGCTGACAAACAGGGCATTCTCTAACTTACTGCAATACATCTGATTTAAGACCTTTCCATGTAAACCTCTCTCGCCCCTGTTTATAAGTTTTGAAAAAACCGAGATGTCCTGCCATAGGTGCATCGTGGAAGGCCCTCAAAATGGTGATTTTCATTTCCGATCCTGGAATCAAATAGATCCTCCCCTTGTAAATGATAAGATCATTTACAACTGTGTACCTATCATCCTGAACTGATCCATCAACAATCCCTGTAGCCCAACTGTCCTTAACATATTCTGCCACAATCAGGTGCCTCCAATCTTCCGCAATCCCAGTCATAGAGCTTAAGTGGGGACGTCGGGATAAAGCATCGGCCACAATATTATGTGTTCCTTTAACGAAGGAAATATCAAAGTCATATGATTGTAGCTTACTCACCCATTTTTGCTAACGATCATTAAGATCCCATTGTCCTAGGAAGTGCCTCAAGTTGTTGTGGTCTGTCTTAACCACAAATTTGCTGCCCACCAAATACTGTCTGAATTTGGCCAATGCATGCATAATGGCCAACATCTCCTTATCATATATGCTATATCCCCTCTCTGGACCGCGAAGCTTTCGACTCTCAAAAGCAATCGGATGTTTGTCCTGCATAAGGACTGCACCAATTCCCTCTCCTAAAGCATCACATTGCAGCCCAAAGGGTTTAGAAAAATCTGGCAAAGCAAGCACCAGGCATGAAGTCATGATTAGTTTGAACATCTCAAAGCAATCCTGCACCTCTGGAGTCCAAACGAAAGCCCCTTTTTCTCTGGCATGTTTTATCACATCAAGTACAGTAGCAAGACTGTGCTCAACAAATGGATGTTTGCCCTTGACAAATGGCCGTAATTCATTTAATCTTCTAGGCATTGTCTTAGAAATTTGCAGTAGCACTTTGTTTGGCAATATATAGCCAGTGCTCTCATCTTCTGCACGAGCTATTCCATCCCTCCATTCATAGAGCCCAGCAACAATAGCAAGCTGCTCCGGACTGAAATTTCCTTCTTGTAAACCATAAACATGTAGATATGAAGTTTTTGTCAGACATTCTTTTTCATACAGCTGTAAGCATATATCTCGACTGCGTCTATAAACCTCCAATAGTGGAGCCTCTCCACTCTCCGATGAAATAGGTGCTAGCTTCTGCCACATTAAATCATGGACGTACAAAAGATAATGGGTATCTTCTCTCGCATATTTTAGCATTTCTGGAGGGAGTGGCCGCAAGCGCCAATCAGCAGTCTGATATTCCTTGTTAGCAGTAATCCCACAATAGTGCTTCAGCAGAAATTCAAGGCTATTTCTCTCCAATTGCAAAACTCGTGATGCCTAGCCCGTATCAAATAGGTTGCAAACATAAATTCCAAAATCACGCTGCAGCCATAATATGTCTCTATCTGCTCCATGCATCACCTTTTTAATAAGAGGGTTTGAAAATATGTCGTTCAAACAAGGACCAATGTGATTGCGCAGTATCAAGGTATCCACCACAAAGTCCTCCAATCTTGTAGAAATTTGCATTAAACAAGTTAAACCCTGAAAGGATTTGTACTGATTGTGCTCCAAATCAACCAAACGAGCATCAATGAAGTTGTGAGTTGCCCCTGTATCAAGAAGAGTGATTATCTTTTGCCCTGCTAAGACCCCACGCATCCTAAATGAACCCCCCTGTTGGATGCTAGTGATGTGTGCATCATGTTGCCTCATTGCTCCTTTATGTTCCTCTTCACTTTCATGTTTTTCTTCTTCCTGCTCTACTCCTGAGTCTTCAGAATCAGATTGTTGATCTGATTTTTCTGATTCAGAGTCTTCATAATATGCCCACATTACTCTATTAGCCTTTCCCTTTGGTCTCAAGGGACAATCATGATTTGCATCATAAGGCCCCTTACAATAGAAACACAACTTCTTCCTTAATTCATTGAGTGTGTCACGATCCAAAGGTGTTGATGATTTGCCCTTGAAATCTAGTTTGTTCTTCTTAGAGAAAGATTTATTATCTCGATACGAAGATCCCTTTGATACAAACTTATTCTGTGGTGTTGACAGTTCCATACTCCTAGCCTTCTTCATAACCTCCTGAAGAGTAGGAGGATCAAAGGCTTTTATCCATCCTCTCATAGGCTCCATTAATCCTTTCAATAAATAGGACCACCAGCCGTCTCTCTGAGATGTTAGGAACCATCATTGATAATTTCTAAAAATCTCCAATGTAACTCTCCAAACTTAAAACTTGCTTGAGTTGGGCCAAATACCTGAAATAGGATTCTGGATCTTTCCTATCAAAATGTTTCACAAGTCTGTCCACAAACTCTTGATAGGATGTAATCTGATTATGTTGTAATGTTACCAATCCATGATACCACCATTCGTGTGCTGCTCCTTCCAAGTGCAATGTGGCAAACTTGATGGCTTCTTCTTTTGTCATGGGTCGAAGAGCCAAGAAGGTATCCAACTTATGAACCCATGACTGTGCAGTAATCTTGCCACTACCATCAAACATGGACAATGTGAGCTTATTAGTAGCTTGCTTAAGGTCCTTATTCTGATTCCGAGGCCTCCTCTCCTGTCGAGACCTGTAGTAGTCCATCCTTGTTTGTACAAAACGATCAAAATGCATAAGCCCTCATGCTTCTGGAGTCAATAGTTGCCATTCATCATGAGCAGCCATATATGCATCAGCGAAGGTAGGCTCCTCAGCATCTTCAACATTCTCTTCTACTGCACGTTCTTCCCTCAAGAAAGTGGGTTGTGTAGGTCTGTCTGCAGTGCGGGAAGATGTTCTTAATATTCTCCTTAAACCAGCAATGCTCCTATCATCATCATGATCTTGGGGCTGCCTTCTCGGTAAGACCAACTGCTGTAGAGTGTTTTCAAGCCGCTCAAGTACCCCAGATACCTGCTGCTGACCATCCCTTAAACCCCTAAAAGTATCAAGTACCTCTCTATCATCATCTCTTCTTCCATTTCTAGGAGGGCTTCCTTCTCTTCTTTCCTCCATAGGGCCACCAATCTCTTTATCCCTTGCTGCTACAGCTGTTGATAATGTGTCTTGTGTCTGCTTCCTTTCTTCTCTAGCTGTATATCTCTTGGTCCTGTCACTTTGTTGCATAAATGAAGACGATTTATGACCCAAAGGATGGCAGAAAACCGCTCTGATACCACTGTAATGAGCCAAACTCAAAACTGTCCACAATTTGCCCTAGTTGGCTGATTGTAATTTCGTCAAACAGTTTAAATGCAACCTTGCAGCTTGCTGATGTAGTGTTTCAGTTTGTAGTAACTTGATAGAAATGGATGCTAACGTTGATTTAAATACCCTTTTAATGCCTACAATCTGATCTATATGCAAAAATGTGATTCTTTTTTGGATTTTATGCAAATATACGGGAAACTAGGTATGCAAAGACTAGCTACAGCAAATAGACATTTTTACAAACAATTGGCTTACAAACCCTAATCTGATTTCAAGCTTTGATTGCACACAAAGTTGAGAACTACTTATTACTCCTTCAATGTAATAATCTTTCCAATACAATAACAATTTCAACTCAGCCAAGACTCTTGGCAAATTACATATGAACTAATGCAAAGTCTGAAATTAACAGTCACCTACAGTCGTACCATTTATTGTGCAACTAAATGACATCTAAAATGCATGGAATTTAACAATGGACCTAGTTAGGAGTCGCCTTGCATTCCCAATGAAGAAGCAATGAAAATTCTGGAAGATGATGACCATATGCAGCCCATACGAATTTCTGAAGAAGTCGCCCCTGTTCTGATTGGAAATGTGAAATAAAATAGTCTACTAACCCTCCAAGCCTCCAATAACTCTTAACATGATCAGCATAACCCTGGAAATGAAGCGCACCAATCTTCAAGAGGAATCGACCTGGTTATGAGCTGGGATGAATGGAAATGCTCCTCCAAAGGTGTCCCTGTTTGCTTCAAATTTTGCCCAATGTAGCTCTGACCTTTCTCTTCTAAATTCGATGCCACAAGACACTATTCTTCAATGCTAGCCAACTCCTAAAATTGTAGTCTTCAAAATTGGCCTTAGGCCACAAATTTTTGCCCTAGTGAAGTGACTGAAATATCACCTCCAATCTGCAATAATTCAGGGGATATTTCACACCCTCAAAATTGCTATCAATGGGAGTTTTCGTTCCCAAAGATAATTTGATTATCTGCAGATCACTTGGCTCCACAAATACTCAAGAAGAACTCACCAATCAACAATTCATCAAATCTGGATGCTCAAATGGTGAGACCTCAAGGTCTATTTATGCATTTCCTCTAGAGGTCGGCCTCAATAAAATAATATTATCCTTTGACTTCTAGAAGATTCCAAAATATTTAATCTTTTTGCACTTCATGAAATATTAAAAATATTGTATTGTTAATAAAGTGCATCTCAACATCAAATTATAAAATAAGGTTTCCATAAATAGAAATAATGATGAAATATAGTGGAAAACCTTACTCCAATCAAAAACTGAGCCAAGTAATCACCAAGTGACTGCAAAATGACTCTCTCACCATGCTTCATTAGCCTACGAGAGCCGTTAATAGGCTAATCCTGCTGATATGTCGATGTCAACTAGAAGGGGACATGACAGTTAGGGAATATAAAGTTTACAATTTAACTGTACAATTATAATTTTCCCTCTTTTTTAAAATCGTTACATAGCAGTAGCACAACAGTTATTATTTTAAAGGTCAACTTAATTCACAAGACACACTTAAATAGCATGCATGTAATGTGCATTTCTGTTTTCAGATACATCAAATCACCATCCCAAAAAATATGTAATTGCCAGTGACCCAGGGTAAAAAATTAGGTAAGGAAATTATTTTGTAGCTGGAAAATGGTTGGCAAATCTTTCCCCGACAAAATCATATAATATAACCTAATTTGAAAAAAAACATGTGATTTACTATCAGTAAATGTATATTCTAGCGAATCTGACATCTTTTTGAAAAAATTTAAAAGAAACTAGGTGAATATTGTTTTTTAAATTTTGTCAATTTGGGGAATTTATTTTTTGAAAAATTAGTGCAAAAATAGCTAATTGGTGAAAAATAACCCATAAAAAAGACTGTGAATGCCACACTATTTATACATTGTGCTCAATACTCTCCTGCACCCTGATGGTTTTAAGATAAATCAAGGGTCAATTTACAAATTACCTATCATTTCTGACATCAATTCTAATCGCCCAATCCCCTCCATACCCACTTCCATTGCCCCAACTCTTAAGAAAGGTGGTTGTCATTGCCATATCTTGGTCTACAATCACCTGCACAAGTGTCGTTCAATTCTATTTAGTATGGGATCCCATTTGCCATGAATGTTATAAATGTTCATGCAATTTCATTAAGACAACGTGTTACTTAATTGAACCAATGTAAAAAAGGAAATCAACACAAATTTAAATATATGTGCCTTGTGGAATCAGAATTATTCCATACAGAGTCATCAGAGACCACCCCGGTGTAGGAAAATTGTGAAGATTGGTTTATTCTCAAGCTTGGTTGTGAATTTGAAACATGGGCAACAAAATTTGAACAATATCTAAGGTAAATGCAAAGAAATCCCCTTATGAGCTTCATCAAGGAGGGTTTCATACAGAAAATTGGCATCTGGTTTGGTCGTAACCTAAATACAAATTTCACGTTCTCACCTTGAACAATGGAAACAGAGAAAAATGGTGTTGTGCTGCATCTAGATATTATGTGCAACCAATGACTCCATCACCATGGGCCCAACAGCATAGCTAGCAGGAAATGATAATCACAAACGGGGCTTTGCCTACCCTTCTTGCCTTTAATGGCAGAAAACATTCAATCAAAATGTTAATTAATTGCCATGAAATTGGATATGTTCATAGCAGGTGGGCCCATGCTTTATGTTTTGTACCTTTCTAGTTCCATGTCACTTTATTGGGGATGCACTAGACCCTTCCATTGTATACTTTTTAGACCGTCATGTTAGAGACTTAAAGTTTCAGCAGTCCATAGTTCGTTGAAAAGAAGGATCTCGGGAAAAAGTGGCTTACAATGAATTTTTGAAGATCATCATTTCAAGTCACACTCAATGAACTATCATCAGGGTGAAAGAAAGACACTAGTTGGCATAAATTAATTTTTAACTTTAAGCAACCAATGTCTCTGACTGCAAAAAGAAAGTGACTCGGGTTCAAATCTCTGCATCACAACAAGGCGACCTACAACCCGGCAGACGTGCATGTGCAGTAACACATCCAGGACTAGGACCTGTTCATCCCTAGAAACCAAACTTGGATTACCATTTTTCTACTTGAAATCTGATGAAGATAAAAATAACAAATAATTAATACATAATAAAGTTGAGAATACCTGGTGGCCATATTTGCGCCCATCATGGCGCAGCCAACCATAAATGTTAAGCCCATCTGACATTTCACAAGTATGGCGCAAAACATACTGGGAATCCTTCACAGCCAACCACATTAATCCTGCCATTAAAGACTTTGGTGTCCTGCAATAATCCCATCCATATTATGATCTGATGTAGATATCTAATTAAGTTCAAAAAAGTGAAGAGATAGAGGTATTTGTCACCTGGCACGGATGCCCAGGTAAACTTGGGGGCGATATGTACCCCAATACATACTCTCACGATGTTCCCCTCCAAACTATATGCAATACAAAGAGAAGAGAAAATTTTAGGGAATGAAATTTTTTTTACAAGTATTCAATGGTGGTATGGAATTATTTTCACATTCAAAACTAAGAAAAAGAAAATGACATATATATAGGGTTTAGGATTTATATCTTGCAGGTTACTGCCAAGGGAGACACTAATTTTATATATGAGAGACCCTTGTAAAAGTCCACAAGGGAAGTGTTTTACCATTTACCTTATATAATTATCAACCAGGTGTACAACCCTCTCCCTTCAGATTCGAACAAGGGAAAATACAGAATTTACTACTGATGTATGCCAAGGGATGTTTCTTTTAATTGCTGGCTGGGGAACTCAATTTTTTAAAAGTTTGTTAAGTTGGCGAAAAAGAAAATGACCGATAAGAAATACCCTTGCAAGATCAATATTCCCAGATTCGGTACAGATAAATGCAGAGTTAGCAGAAAAATGAAATGAATGGAATGGAATGGTGTTAACCTGTGGTAAGTCCATGATCTTTGGAGCTGGCAGGGGTGTGATTGCTCTGAGTGGGGAATTGTCATCTGTATCTTCGTCTTCCATGTAATAATAAACGAGGAGGAAAATAGTTAACAATGCAAGCATGGCAGTAATTAGTAGGGCCTTCCATTTAACCTTCACACCAGAGAATGCTCCTTTTCTTCCGTGTTTGCTTCTAATAATTTTGTGTCTAGGGTCATGGGCAGCGGCAGCGGCCCTGTTTTTGCCCCTTCTCATTTTCGACTGATAAGCTCAATGATTTTGTTTTCCCCTTACTCCTAAACCCCTTCCTGCTGTGAAGATTTTGCCTGTGAGAATCCGTGTTTTGCCACTGATTTGTTTATTTTCCTGTTTCAAGGGAAGTTCGTTTACCGCCTCATTAAGAAATGAATGAAACGAAATGATCAAGAATTGCATCTACGCGAGACCAAATGGTTTTTGGTACCATCAATTATGTTTAATATTTTAATAGTGGTATTTTTTTTTAGAATGTTGTTCATTTTATTGATTTAAGTTTACATCACTTTTAACTTTTTTTAATTTGTTTTTTTTAAATAGTTTTATAATTGAGTCAATTTTTTATGTTTTTTTGTATTTGATTTTATTCGTGTATGTAGAACATTTAAAGATGAAATATTTTTTTGTTTTTATTGTCCATGTGTTGCATAAAACAAACCTTCGTTTTTCCTACTTTTCTTTAAGTGTCATCTATTTGTTTGTCTCGCATATGAGTTTATGGAAGTTACTTTTTAGTTAAGCAATAAGGATTTTTTCTCTCTATAAATTTCAATGTCCATATAAATGTTTTCACAATGCTCATAAGTCAAGTTAAATTATGTAATACAATATTTTCTTTTCCTACTTATTTTCTACCTGCACATCATTGTTATAAACTTTTCATTCACATAGTTTTTATGTTTTTATTAAGGTTCGAGCATTAATTTAGGTTGATATCCCATCTACATATCCATTTGTGATTTTGTTTCATCCACGTGTTCTTCCGTATGTGCAACTCTTCGTCTCTTGCGACCCTAACCCACTTGTTGGTCGTCATATTTTCTATTTTTTAGGGAACATGGTAGCCTAGTCATAGTGGTTGCCTTTAAAGGGAAAGTACATGTTTCGGCAAGGATAATTTCATAGGGAATTGAAGTCTTCATTATGAATTGTTTATGATTAGATGCTTTTGGATCCTATTTATTTGCATCCATTTCAAACTCATTATTCCACTAGCCCATACCTCACATCCTTACAACACCACCAGTGTGACAAGTAACCTAATGTGACCTTGGTGGTCTTTTAATCCCATAACTTAACATTCATGTGCTTGTTTTGAATAGCATAAAGAACTCTCCAACCTCCTTGTATTATTTGTATCCTACATGTATCCCAATTGAGCTTGCTATGAAAGTCAAGGCCGAGATACTTTAATTCTAACATCACTTCAAGATACTCACCTGCAAATTGAAAGTTGAGGTATTGCTTCTTCCTTTTCACTGAGAAAAATAGAATTTTAATTTTACTGATGTTCACATAAATCCCTACTTCTTTACAAAAGAGTCTTAGAGCCCAAAGGTGGTCTCTTAGATTTTGGTTTATCTCTACCACTATAATTATGTTATGTAAATATTTTTCCTCAATTAGCCATATGTGGAATTCACCTTTGTAAAACAAATTGACGTGTATTTTACAATTATATCCTTATCCTTCCCAACGTTTCATTATGTATACAAGGTGGGTCTCATATATTGTAAATTGCCTTGCAAACCCTAAACAAGGCAATTGCCATTATCAACTTCAAAAGGGATTTTCATTTCCTCTTCATTCAATTATAATCAATGCTAAAGAAGAACTTTTCAAAACTAAAGTCATCCAATAAGGGATTAATAAGTTAACAATATGCAAGGTTTGGGATATAGATGGTATACAAACACAATATTTAAGATGGGAAGCAAAGATCTTATCACCACATATCAAAGAAATATTTAAGGAATTTATTTATAATGACTTCCCATCAGGGTAGACTACTAACCTAACCATACCTTTGTTTACGAGTGGGGATGCTAATGACCCCTCAAACTACTGAACCATTATGATTAATCCCATTTTTGAAAAACTTTTTGGGCACATGGTGGAACATAGAGTCAGTAACTAGGCTAAATAAAAAGGAAAGAGAGCAAAAGGTCAAGCAAGTTTTATACCAAAGCTTTCAACAATAAACTTTTGTGTCACACTAAGACACTTACTTGAGAAGGTTTTTGGATAAAGAAGGTGAAGTCTATTGTTGTTTTGTAGATTTTAGGAAAGCATTTAATACAAAGTCAAGGAACAAATTATGGAGCATGATAAAAGAGCTAATTGTCTTAGTGTAATACAAGGTCATAATTCACAAACTATATAAACAAGTCAGGGCCAAAATCAAAATGCAATAAGGGCTATCAAAATACTTTGTGATTGATATAGGATTCAAACAAGGTTTCTTTTTGTCTCCCACTTTGTTTGGGTTATTTATCAACAAGCAAGAAGAATGGATAGACAAGTATAAGGGTGGAGGAGTTCATTTGACCAAATATGTTGTGAGAATCCTCTTATATGTTGATGATCTAATTATAATTTTTGAAACAATCCAAGGCTTGAAAGACAACCTACAACTTCTAGAGTGTTTTTGTAAAAAATCAGGGATGCAAATTAACATCAATAAAACCAAGATATTGATCTTCTCTCTAAAAGAATAAATAAACATTTTAAATTCAAATTTAAGGTGGGCTACTTAAAGTAGTATTGGAATACAAGAATCTTAGCCTAGACTTTCAAAAAAACTTAGTTGGGACACATGTCAAATGAAAAGAATACAAGGTGGTTTGAGAGATCTAAATACACTACAAAATAGGTGTAGGAATGCAAAGTTGTGGGATATAAAGACCATGAGAGTCTTATTTAGGCTACTTGTCACCCCAGATGTCCTATATGAGTGTGAGACATGAGGCAACAACACTTCAAGTTTAAATGAAGCTAAATAGAAAGGATCCAATAGTGTTTAATTACAAACAACTTCAAAATCAAGACCTCAATTCCTTATGAAATTATCCTCATGGAAACAATCACTTTTCCTTTAGAGGCAATAATTATAATCAGGATATTATATTGCTTAAAAAATAAAAAACACGTAGAATGATAGGTGGCCTAAAGCAGTAAAGGAAAAAGAGTTACATAGGAGAAAAAGAACATGGATGAAGTAAACCCACAAATGGCTAAGTAGATGAGATGTTGACATAAATGAATACCTAAACCTTAACAAATAAATCAAAAGTTATGTGAATGAGAAGTTTAGAACAATCGTGTGGAGCAAGAAAATAAGCAAGGAATGACAAGAATACCTTACAAAATTTAACCCAACCTATTAACATCAGAAAAAAGCATACACAAGGGTTAAAATCAAATGGAGGAATAAGATAGTCATACCTCATATAATAACTAGTTCCCACAAGCTCAAATGTGAGATAATTAGATGTGTGACCTTTAAGGAAGAATGGGAGCAAACGATATGCTTATTTTACACCTCAGGGGCAATAGAGAAAGAGACACTTCATCCTATAATACCTAGCCTATGGGAATTCGTTTGGTTAGGTACACAAAAATATTGATAGTAGATACCACATTAGAGCTATTTAAAATGATGAGAATAAATGAGTTGGGGGCGTCGCTAACTCAAACCAATAGTATAAGGAACAACCTTCTTAACTAAAAACTTGTCACTCAAGTTATGCATCATGGGGTTGTTGAGATAATTATGACAATGTATGGTCCCATAGATCATTGAGTCTCATGGATATAATTAAAACCATTTCGTTTCATTCCTTTATGTGGCAACTACTAATATCACATGTACTTCATATATGTTTCATTGAGTTAAAGGCATGATACATGAATAACCATTGTATAATAGTTTGTTTAATTCCCAACATGATATCATTGCTTTAAATGTTTTATATTAAATTATTGATACTCTATGTTAGTGCCCAAAATTGCATTGAGCAAATTGTGCCTTTGTTTTGAAATATTAGTACATGAATATCTAATTGTTGCCTCCTATTTGCAAGTGTTCACCCAAGTTAAAAATCCAGCTTTTGCCTTGTGAAAACCCTATGTGATCTTAATTCTAGCTAATGCTTAACATTTTCATGTTTTAATGAGATTGCAGGATCTGTGATTAAAATCAAGCCAGAAAGATCAAATAATGTTGGGTATGATGTTTTTCATCTTGAAGTGGTAGAATTCTCAAGGCTAATTGCAATTTTGAAATATTATAAATTATAGTTGGGGTGAAAAGGTCTACGAGAATATATGGCAAAAAAATAAGTTGCAAAAAATTACAAGTTCGACCTTTTGAATTCTTGAGTTTTTTTGAAAAATTCTTAAGTTTTTTGAAAAATTCTTAAGTTTAGACTTTTTGATCAGACATTTTGTTTGGAAATTCTATGTCGAATTTTGTGGTCGAACATTTTGGTCAAAATTCTTAAGTTTTTTGGAAAATTCTTAAGTTCAGAACTTGTGGTCGACATTTTGTTTGAAACTTTTGCGTCAGACATTTTGTTCAAAAATCCTTTGTCGTATTTCATGTTCTCCTTACTTCAAAAGATTTGGTCATCAAAATTTTCATTTGAGGTTTGTGTTTGGAGCCTTCGATTCACAATGTCTGCCATTTGCCAGTCAAAAGAGAAATGGTCCAAAAAGAAGAGGCAAAGTTTCAAGGAAAATCAGGGGTCAACATGGAAAACAAGCAAGGCCATGAAAGTATTCAAGAGGTCATGTCAGTTTTTCTGCTCATTCCAAAATGTATGACTTGTCCAAGTGGAAATTAAAATTTTCAAAGCTCAAGATTTTAAGTAGAAGAGAGCCATGTTGTTAATATAATCCACATGGAGGATCAAACGATGAAGCCAAGCTCTTAAAAATAAAAAATAATGTACCTTAACATTATATACTTTGGCGGCAACCCTAAAATGTCAAAGTCAAAATAGAAAATGAAATGGCACGAGAAAGTTTGGCATTGACCATAAAAGGCAAAAGGGTAAAATAAGCTAAGTATTGTTCTTTTTATTATTTTGTTTATGTCGAAGAACTCTATGGAGGAAAAGTATGTTACAGGGTTGTGAGACCAACGTGGGCCATTTCAAGCATACTTTCCAAATGACCATGGATCCTTCTCTACTTCTATCACAGCTGGAGTATTCCAAGGCGTGCACAAGAGGAAGGGCAGTTGTCTAGAAGTTCCCAATTTCACAAGTGATTAATGGGAGAGCATGGCCAAGTAATTAGTCATGAAGACAAGGAGTTTGTTTTGCTCCCAAGGGAATATTCTCCCTCAAGCCCAAGTGCAGTGCATTTCTAGCCAAGAGGATCAAGGGTTTGTTTTCAAATCTTCATCATGACAAGGATAGGTAGTTACTAGAATTATTTTATTGCAAGGCTTGAGCTTCCAAGTGTGATCAAGGGTATCTTCCAGCCGAATCATATTTATAGAATATTATGGGATAAAGAGTTGTATAAAAAGAGGGTTTGTCCTCTTTTCAAAGGTTGTTGTTGGTTGTTGTTCTTTCTAGGTCTTACACTCTTTCAAATTTTGGGATCCTTGTTATGTGTATGTCTTGTCTCTCTTGCTAAGGTGGTTGCAGTTGTACAACTATTAGCAAGCTCTGAGAGCATTGTATATGTCTCCCTTGTCAAAAGAGCATATTCACCATGCCTTTCCCCATGGTAGAATTCTGAAACAATGATGTATATAAGATTTATTTACAAGTTAATGGAAAATAACTGAGATTTCTAATGTATTTTGTTAATGAAATGCAATAATATGTTTTACATGCTCTATTGATTGGGTGTTCCCTTTTGTGCTTATCAATGGTGGCAGTTGTTTTGGGCATAGATCTAAGTTGTAAATTTCTTTCTACAATTTTATTTAGAAACATGTTGTTGATAACCTCTTAAGGGCACCCCAGGTTTATGGATTTGACAAGATAAAGTGTTTGAATATCTAGTTGTAGTGTATACTTTAGGGTTTCAAGAATCATTTGAATATTTGCGTTGTATTGGCACCAATAGATGTAACTCACTCTTGATAATTTCCATAGCTTGTATTTCAGTCTTTTTCATCTTTACAAATGAATGATGTCATGCTTGTTGAAGGAGATTCAGCTATATTTTTTTAAACCAAACCACCACACCACTCTTTTAATATGCCTAACTCATCCTACCCTATTCTATTCTGCAAATAATACACCCTATTGCATATTATGAGTATTGTTTGCTTGCAGATGCATAAATGTTTCCTATATAAAATGTGTCCATATTTTGTGCTTTGAAGCCCAAAATTGCAGTCTTCCATTTGGCCCCCTATTATTGAAAATATCCTTATAAATGAAGGTTGCAAGCACATTCTTATATATCTTTAGTGGTTTATGTCTAAATTAGAGAATTTGTTCATTCCATGTGACAACTCTTCTCGAGTGGAGTGAAGAAACTTGGTTATGTTCTAGTCAAATTTGTGTGTTTTATGTGCCAATAATCCCCATGGAGATTGAATTGAAATATCCATCCATATGAGCAAGCTACCCTTTAGGTCCTCTCACCTTGGTTTAGGGAGAGCTAGAAGTAACAGGGAGTTAATCGTACCTTCTATCGTTGTCTTCCAATCATTATATGTGCTTAGTCCATCTTGATGCTAAACCCTTCCCTGGCTATACAACATATTTGCAAGTTTTTCATCTTTGTTTGCTACATTGCCCAAGTGTGAAAGGCTAAGTGCATGACGTATACAACTGGGAACCAATACTCAATTGACACCTTTATCAAGGAAATACCATGTTACTTGTGTTGTCAAGGACTCTTACAGAGGGTTGTATAAGTTTATATTCTCAAATTCTCTATCAAGGAATATTTGATGCATTAACTTCAACTACATGTTTTCAAACAATGTTTAACCATATTCCCATATGTTTGAAATGTGAAGTTATTTGAGCGTGTTTTACTACTTTAGGCTGTCAAATATGCAACACTCCATTGGGGATGTTACTTGTGAATTGAAATATTTGGTAAAGTGACATATGTTAATTTATTGCAAAGGGTTGTAACTTGTTCATGTTTTAAGGTGTTTTCTCCTTTTGAACATAATTATGGATTTTCAATATCTTTGCTTTCACATCTCATCACTAGATTCAACAAAGTTTGATTTCAGCATGTATCACAATAAGTTTGTAAGCTATTATATTTTAGAAGTTTTTTTCTAGTGGCGACTCCAACATTATATCTAGTTTCAAGGAAGATCAATGCCCATTTTGAATATCTTTATTCTTTCAGCTTTGAGTGTTCTCTTGTTTGCAAAGCTGGAAGGACTAAGATCATCCTTCAAAGGTGACTCATCAAAGCATCTTGTCTCACCCTTAAGTTTTTATCAGAGAATAAAGAGACAAGTGTGGAGACCAATTAAAGGACAAAATTCAATAGCAAAAGAGTGTTTGGACTGTCAAGATTTTGGTACACTTGAATTGTCATTTGTTGAACTTCCTTTAATTAAATACTATCATGGTTATTTTGATCATTCAGAACTTTATAGTCCAATTTATTACCCAACACCTTCTCAACCAGTTGAATCTCCTCCTATATTTGATCCACCAAGTCTACCTCACTCACCCCCTCACAACCCTTATCTATTTGATCTTGAACCCACCATTGAACCAATCATTAGGCATAGGGATCAAGATGAGAACGAGTGTCCTGCATTCAATATTTCCATATTTAGACAAATTAATTTTGATGAAATGGAAGGTTATCCCACTGAGGTCTTGAATGAAGTAAGGAACTGCCTTCTTAAGTTTCAAGGGAATAATGCAGTGACTGGTGACCAACATTTGAGGGCTTTACACATTATCATTGAAGATTATGAGGTTGAGTATGAGGATGTTTGCAGTAATTTATTCGTGCACATGGTGGAAGAAGATGCTCATGAGTGGTTCAATTCCCTTCCCCATGGATGCATTGACTCATGGGAATAAATGAAAGATGTTTTTAAAATACATTATGGTGATAGAATTGATCCTAGGTTCTTTCATCCTAAATTTAAAAACATTAAGAAGAACCTTAATGAGTGTGCAGGATTTTAATACAAGGTTCAACAAGACCATGATGAGGTTGCATGAGAATATTACGCCTAGTGATACAACTTGCTTGATTAAATATTGTGATGCATTTGATAAGAAAATAACCTACTACTTGAGGGACAAGGCTCCTACAAACTTGAAATTGGCATTTAATATGGCCATCCAAATTGAAAACAACATAAAGGTTGTGGGTAAACCTTTGAACAAGCGGGTTGATGTGAAATTGGTTAGTCTTGAAAAAATTCAATACACTAAGAATGCCAACCTTAAGGAAACCATGAAAACTTTGGCCTCAACTGTTAAGGAGATGTCCTACAAGTTGGATAAAGTTGAAAAAGGGCTACCTCATGGGTCTGTAAGTCAAGAGAGAACTCAAAATCAGAATCAAGCACAAGGGAGACCCCCTTTCCACATTAGAGATAATGATAGAGGCATGCCCATGATGAAATAAATGACAAAAATCATAATAGAGGGGCTAGAAAGGAGGTGCTTGATCCATTAAACACCAAAGTCAATATTGTAAATTGTGATATTGACATCGATTGGTGTGATAAATACTTCCTTCCCCATCCTCTATGTGATATTGCTGAATGAATTGATGAAGATGCAGAGAAACCTGAGTCTGTGTCTGATGATGATGAGATTTTGATGATTGATTGTCAAGTCTCCTGAAGTAAATTATCCGCCTCCATAGAATTATTGAGTGATACCACTATGGATAAGTTTTGGAGTGCAGTAAGAAAGGTATGTGTCCCAACTTCCAAATTTATTTGCGATGCTAATATGACAAAAGCATATGAATTGCCTAATCATGATTTCATTTTTTTATGATCCATGATGATTAAAAAATATGATGGGGGAATTCCTTCATTTGAGGACATGTAGTTGCTAATTAATGTAGTAGTTGCCCAAGAGAAATAATATAGTCTGAGAAGCAGGAAACAAGATGTTGCTCCTTAAGAGACTACCCCTGCAAATCCAAGAGCAGGGGATACAAATAAGGAAGTGAAGAAAATTATAGTAGTCCTTAATTCTTCCAAGATGGCACTTGTTTCCCAAGTTGTCAAACAAAGAGGTGCTCCAACCAATAACATAGTACCTTTGTTGTTTAGTATTCCTAAGGGTGTGAGTGATGTTAGAAATAACCCACCCTTGAAGACTATTGTAAAAAATGCTAATCCATCCTAGCCTCTTCCACCCTTGAATTTAAATGGTTGTATTCCACCTAAAGGTATTGTTACCCTTCCTGTAAATACTCCCCTTCCTCAATATAGCGTGTGTGATATGGCTCAGGTTTTGAGTCAATTGAAAATCACTGTTCCACTTGTTGAATTATTACGAATACCTGAACATAAGAATAGGGCATTTGAATATTTGGAATTTAGTGAGAGTACATCTACAAATGAAATGACTTCACCCCAAACACTCTAGGAAGATGATGAAGAATCAAATGAGGTTGTTGAACCAAACCCAAAAGTTTATTTGGGGACTGCATTGGTAGAAAGTCAGCTAAATGTGGATCCATTTTACACAACCATGTTAATTAATGGTTTGATTGTTCACAACTGCATGTTTGATTCCAGAGCCTCTTACAATGTGATGCACCTGGGTGTCCTTAATGATCTCAAAGTGAAAATTATATTAGCCTTTGGTAAGTGTTATATCATGGATTCATGAGAGGTTCCAATTGTTGGACAAGTTAAAAGGTTGGTAGTGCAGTTGGCAATTCATCCAGGTAAATTCTTGAATATGGATGTGGTAGTTATGGATTACCCACCTAAATGGGGGATGTTGTTGTCACAAAAATAGGCTACCAACATGGGTGGAAGTGTGCAGATGGATCTATTTTATGCCACCATTCCTTTGGAGGGTAAGATGGTTAAACTTCATAGAGAGCCGAAGATGTTGCATGTACTTGAAGATCTGAAAAGAGATCTAAATGAAGTGTTGTACACAGATGTGGAGCTAGGTGGCTTTGTTGGGAATGTGGATATTCTTGAACAACCTATTGTTCTTGATGTTGGTTTTGATAATGAAAGTGTTGATGTTTGGAGAATGTCATTTGATGGGGCTTGCTCTAATCTTGAAAATGGAGTTTGGGTTATCTTTCATACCCCTAATGGGAAATCTTTCAAGTTTTCCTTCAAGTTGTCCTTTGAGTGCACAAATAGTACTGATGAGTATGAGGCACTCTTGCTTGGTTTATGTGTTACCCGTGAACATGGAATTATAAGCTTGATTGTAAAGGGTGATTTTGAGTTAGTGGTTAAGCAGGTCTGAAATGTTTATGCCACCAAAAATTAAAGGTTGAAATAGTATAGAAATGTTTTATGGGATTTGCTACAATTCTTTTATGATTTTAATATCTATTATCATGGTAGAAGTTTCAATGAAGAAGCTAACAGACTTTCAAGGTTAGGTGCTCAATCCCAAAATATGTTCATCATTGACAAGTTTTTAATGATGATGATCAGATTAAAAGGTTTCTAAATTGTGGAGCTAAGTTTCAAGATCAACTTATAGAATTGGAATCCATGGTTCAAACCTATGATGGGAAAGAAATCTTGTTTGGGAAGGATATAATTCGATTGAAGACAAACACTCTCCCTAGGGGATTGGTGAGTTTAGAAGCATCTTTTGATGGAATAGACCGAATTAAAACTTGAGACTTATTTATGTCAAATGATGTAACTAAGTGTAATTTGGGTTCTCATGAGAATCCAATGAAGGTTTGGCTGGGTATTCAACTAAGTGTAATAAAAAAGCTAACTTGCATGCAGCTGCTAAAAAGTACTAGGATTGCTTGGCTTGGTCTTATTCTGAATTGAAAGCATGTAGGGAGGATTTGTTTCAATGTGGCATCCCATTACAACCTGATAGTAAGCCTTTTAGGCATAAGCAAGGACCTATCAACCCCATCTTGGCCTCTAAGATGCAGAAGGAGTTGAAGAAGCCGAGGGACGGTGGAATTATTTAGCCCATCAGATATTTGTTATGGATGGAAAACTTAGTGCATGTACAAAATAAAAATGTCAACATTCACTTGTGTGTGGATTTTCAAAATTTAAACAAAGTTTCTTTGAAGGATAATTACCCCTGCCTAATATGGATAACCTGATGTAAAGTGTTATAGGATCAAAAATATTATCCACTTTAGATGGTTTCTCAAGGTATAACTAGGTTGTGGTAAAAGACTCTGAGAGATCCAAGACTGCATTTACAATAGCTTGGGGCACATATGTCTACATAGGGATACCTTTTAGGTTAATAAATTTTGGTGCGATGTTTCAAAAAGCTATGGATGTTGCATTTGTAAGGGTAATTAACAAGTTTATAGCTATGTATTAGGATGACATTATTATGTACTCCAAGAATAGAAAGGAACATTTGGAGCATCTAGAGAAAGTGTTCATTAGATATAAGGACTTTGGCATTTCACTTAATCCTAAGAAATGTCACTTTGGAGTATAAAATGCCAAGTTATTGGGGCATATAGTGTCCAAGGATGGTGTTATGATTGATCCTAAATGAGTAGAATCCATTGATAAAGTGCCTATCCCATAGTCTAATAAGGGAATTCAATCCTTCTTTGGACAAATTAACTTTGTAAGGGTGTGTCCAACTTTGTAGAGATTACTTTGCCTATTACGTCTATTTTGAAGAAAGACCAAACCATCAAGTAGGAGGAGAACATTGTGTAAGCATTTAATGACATTAAAGGAGACTTGAAGTCGACCCCTATCTTGGCCAATATTGATTACACAAAGACATTTCAGATATTCTCTTTTACATCACATAATATCATAGTTATTGTCTTGTTGCAAAAGAATGATGATGGTCATGAGTAACCCATAACTTTATTTAGTAAAGGTATGCAAGGATCTAAACTGAATTACACCATCATATAAAAATAAGATTTTTCTCTCTTGAAGATTGTTAAAACATTCAGACCTTATATTATGAGTTTGAAGATTATTGCATATGTCCCACATATAATGGCGAAGAATATATTGACTTAGACTGAAGCATCGAGTAAGAGATGTAGGTGGGTTAACAAGTTGTAAGAGTATGACATGGATATTCAGACCACCAAGTTAGTGAGAGGGATGGTTATAGCTAAGCTTATGGCTAAGACAAATTTGCATGCTGTTGAGATAAACACTATTGTTTTTAATGTTGATGATTATTTGAATAGAATTAATATATTTTCATGGTATAAAGACATTGTTTATTACTTGAAAAATATGAATTATCCCCCTTACTTTCATAAGAACCAAATAAGAACTCTTAATCTTGTATCCCAAAAATATCTCTTGACTGAAAGTGGATTGGCATGGAAGAATCCAAATGGGGTTCTCCTAATATGCTTGGTAGAAGAACAAAGAGTGGATTTGATTAAAGACTTCCATAGTGGAGTATGTGGTGGTCACTTTGCACCTAAAGTCATAGCTCATAAAATTCTAATAGCTGGTTATTGGTGGCCGTCACTATTCAAGGATGTTGCACATAAAGTTAGAAAGTGTGAGAAATGTCAACACTTTGCTGGAAGGTTGAAAGCTTCTGGTTCTCTTCCCTCGTAGCCTATGATGATTGAAGGCCCATTTAGATAATGGGAAATGGATTTCACTGAGGAAATCACTGATTCATCAAGCGTTGGGCATAGACGGATATTGGTTGCAACTAATTACTTCACGAAATGGGTTAAGGCGGTCCCTACAAAGAAATATACACGCTGGGTGATTATGGACTTTCTATTAAATTGGATTATTTTTATATTTGGTGTGCTCATTAAGATAAATGCTAATAATGCCATGACTTTTAGATCTAAACCTTTGGTGGCATTAAGTAAAGAGTATGGGATCAAATTAGCGTATGCTTCCAATTACAACCCTTAAGGGAATGGGCAAGCATAATCTAGTAATAATAACTTACTTAAAATCATTAGACAAACCTTGGAAGTAAACAAGAAGAAGTGGGGTGAACAACTAAAGTCTGCCTTATGGGTTGATAGGATCATGCCTAAGAGAGCTACAGGTAAAAGCCCTTTTGAGTTTGTTTATGGAGCTCAAGTTGCTTTGCCTATGAATTTCTAGTTTCCAACCTATCAATTTATACAATAACTATAAGAAGATGAGAAAATCAAATACTATGAAAGTAGAACAAACCATATTATTGAGCTTGAGGAAACTAGAAGTCAAGCTCATTAAAGACACCTCAAGTTCAAGGAAAGACTCAAGAGAATATTTGATAGAAAGGTTGCTCTAAGAACTTTCCAGGTAGGTGATCTGGTTTTACTTTGGGACAGTAGGCACGAATAGAAAGGCAAGCATGGCAAGTTTGATGCCTTGTGGATGGGTCCTTATTCCATTGACTGTAAGATTTGGGAACACACTTTCTTCTTAAGAGACCTGGATGGTGAGATATTGGAGCTACCAGTTAATGGTAGACATCTGAAACACTTTTGTAATTGAGTCTATGATTGTGTATAGTAATGTATAGTGTATAGTTTTGTTATTATATTATTTTGTTTCCCCTTTATGTTGGGCCTTTATTTGTACGGTTCCTTTTGGTGCTTTTATGTCATGCGTTCATTCTCAGATCCTCCTGATCTATTTTTGTTGGTTTGCCTTTGTCCAATTGAGTTTCCATGGGTGTTTGCTAAGAAGGTGCTAAGGTTTTGAATCTGTGGCCCAAGGGATTAATATTTGGTCTTATTTTTTGGGGTTTTTTACACACCCACAGGGGGTGTACATCCTCGGGTGAGATCCAGTGTTAGTGCCCAAAATTGCACTGAGTAATTTGTGACCTTTTTCAAAATAATAGTGCATTAATATCTACCTATTGCCTCCTATTTATAAGTGTCCACCCAAGTTAAAAATCTAGTTTTTGCCTTGTCAAAACCTTGTGTAATCCCAGTTCCAACTAATGCTTAACATTTTCATGTTTTAATGAGATTGCAGGGTCTGTGATTAAAATCAAGCTGGGAAGATCAAATAATGTTGAGTATGATGTTTTCCATCTTCGAAAAGGCTTTGATGTGACAGAATTCTCAAGGTTGATTGCAAGTTTGCAATTGGGGTGAAAAGGTTTGCAGGAATATATGGTAGAAAAATAAGTTGCAAAAAATCGCAAGTTTGACTTTTTGAATTTTGAAGTTCTTTTTAAAAATTCTTAAGTTTTTTGGAAAATTCTTAAGTTTAAAATTTTTGGTCAAACATTTTGTTCAAATTCTTAAGTTCAGAAATTGTGGTTGGACATTTTATTTGGAACTTGTGGTCAGACATTTTATTCAAAACTTTTATGTCAGACATTTTGTTCAGAAATCCTTTATTAGATTTTGTGTTCCCCTTGCTTCGAAGGATTTGGTCATCAAAATTTTCATTTGGGGTTTGAGTTCAGAGCCTTCAATTTGTAATGTCCACCATCTACCAGTCAACATGCAGTCAAATGAGAAATGGTCCAAAAAGAAGCAATAAAGTTTTAAGGGAAAATAGGGTCGACGTGGAAAACAAGCAAGGCCATGAAAGTATTCAAGAGGCCATCTCAGCATTTATGCTCATTCCAAAATGTATGACTTGTCCAAGTTGGAGTTAAAAATTTCAAAGCTCGAGCTTTTAAGTAGAAGAGAGCCACACTGTTAATATAGTCCACGTGGAGGGTCAAATGACAAAGCCAAGCTTTTAAAAAGGGAAAATAATGCACTTAAGCATTATATAGTTTGGTAGCAACCCTAAAAGGTCAAAGGCAAAGTAAAAAATGAAAAGGCGTGAGAAAGTTTGGCATTGACCACAAAAAGCAAAAAGGTAAAATAAGCTAAGTCTTGCTATTTTTAATATTTTGCTTGTGTCAAAGACCTCCATATAGGAAAAGTATGTTGCAGGGTTGTGAGACCAAGGTGGGCCACTACAAACATATTTTTCAAATGGCCATGGATTATCATAGTTGGAATATTCCAATGCAATCATCACAAGGTAATGGGCTTTATTTGGCATGAACAAGAGTAAGGGTAGCCATCTAGAAGTTCCTAATTTTATAAATGATTATTGAGAGAGCATGACCAAGCAGTTACACATGAAGACAAGGAGTTTGTTTTACTCCCAAGGGAATATTCTCCCTCAAGCCCAAGTGCAGTGTATTTCCAGCCAAGAGGATCAAGGGTTTGTTTTCAAATTTTCATCATGACAAGAATAGGCAGTTACCAAAATGATTTTCTTGCAAGACATGAGCTTTTAAGCATGATCAAGGGCATCTTCTAGCTGAAACATATTCCTAGAATATTTTGGGTGAAAGAGTTGTATAAAAAGAGGGCTTGTCCTCTTTTCAAAGGTTGTTGTTCTTTTTATATTTTAGGCTCTTTCAAATTTTGGGATCCTTGCTATGTGTATGTCTTGTCTCTCTTACTAAGGTGGTTGTAGTTGTACACCCATTAACAAGCTCTAAGAGCATTGTATATGTCTCCCCTATCAAAAGATCAAATTCACCATGCTTTTCCCCATGGTATAATTCTAAAATAATGATGTATGTAAGATTTGTTTATGAGTTAATGGAAAATAACTTTGATTTCTTTTGTATTTTGTCAATGCAATGCAATAATATGTTTTACATGCTCTGCTAATTGGGTGTTTACTTTTGTGCTTATCAATGGTGGCAGTTGTTTTGGGCATAGATCTAAGTTGTAAATTCCTTCTTGTAGTTTGATTTGGAAATGTGTTGTTGATAACCTCTTAAGGGCACCCTAGGTTGATGGATTTGACAAGATAAAGTGTTTGAATCTCTAGTTGCAGTGTATGAATTAGGGTTTCAATAATCATTTTAATATTTGCATTGTATTGACACCAATGGATGCAACTCATTCCCGATAGTTTTCATAGCTTGTATTTCAATCTTTTTCATCTTTACAAATGAATGATGTCATGTTTATTGAAGGAGATCCTACTATTTTTTTTTGAAGAACCACACCACTCTTTTAATATACCTAACTCATCCTACCCTGTTCTATTATATAAATAATACACCCTGTTGCATATCCTAAGTATTGTTTACCTACAATGCATAAATGTTGCCTATATAAAATGTGTCTATATTTTGTGCTTTGAATCCCAGCATTAGAGTCTTCCATTTTCCCACCTATTATTTAAAAATTCTTTAGAATTAAGGTTGTAAGCACATTTTTATCTGTATACAGTGGCTTGTGTCTAACTTAGAGCATTTGTTCATTTCGTGTGACAACTCTTCTCAAGTGGAGTGAAGAAACTTGGTTATGTTTTGGTCAGATTTATGAGTTTTGTGTGTCAATAATCCCCATGGAGATTGAATTGAAATATCCCTCCATGTGAGAAAGCTACCCCTTATGTCCTCTCACCTTGGTTTAGGTAGATCCATAAGTAGCAAGGAGCTAACCGTACCCTTTGTTGATGTCTTCCAGTCATTATCTGTGTTCAATCTATCTTGATGCTAAACCCTTCCCTGACTATATGACATATTTGTGGGTTTTTTCATCTTTATTTGCCATGCTACACAAGTGTGCAAGGCTGAGTGTATGAGGTGTACAAATGGGAACTAACTCTCTATATACATATTTTTTAAGAGTAAACATTGTGATTCAGATGTATGAATAATTTATTTTGTTTGACTTAATACTAAACATTAAGTTTTATCTATTCTACAAAATTTCATTAAAATGATGGTGAAGATGACAATATGTTATAATTATAACACTATCCACTAAAGTATAAATCCTTGTAAAATGATGATTATTTATTTACTCTCACATAACATGTTCTATATCCCCATTTGATCCAGTGTATTATGATACTTGATAAAATGGTAGGATGGATCTCAAGCTAAATGTTTTGTCTCATGCTGACTCTCTTTCGACGACTCCTTTGAATTAGTCTTGAACTTCCTGTATTGAAAGGATTTGGTCTTGATGATCTATTTCTTGGCATGATAATTTATTAAGCAAGTCTTCAATGTCGAAGATCAAATCTGTGACCTTGTCATGTGTATTCTTAGCTTTATTAATACTCTTTGTGAGTATTCTTACTCTGAACTGAGTTGCTCTGTCTAATTCATTATTTTATTTTCTTTGAAATACTATCAAAATTTTATTAATATCCATAAGTACATTTTATAGTATTATAAGAAAAAATAGTAGATATGTATGAAATAATCAAAATGCCTAAGAAGTGTTATCAAATATCAACAACATTAGACTAAGAGTACCCAATAACTAACGACTAGAAAATTTAAATATATAAATAAAATAAAGTTAAGTTCATTAAAATGTAGTTGTTGTAAGGGGTATCATTGGGGGTGGGGTTATTCTTGAATGTTTGACCATCCTAGGTGACTTCTCATAGCCCACCCAAATGAGATAGCAAAGCTCACATCTTTTTGTAATGATAACAACCTTAGGTTTGCCATATCATTCATTTCAACAAGTTTCACTACTACATAGTCCAACCTTGATTTTTAAAAAAAGTTTGCATGATATTTAACTTTGAAAACACTTAATAGTTCACTTTTGCTTGGTTATACAAATCAATTCCAATAATTTGGGGGTCATTTTCTTTTCCAAATATATTGTTAAAACTTTGTTTATGTTTATTTTTATATACATACCATATGATATACATGTTTATAGGTTATTAGTGGATAAAATACTATTTTATAAAAGACATTCAAGGTCATATTCACGTTTTTAATCACAGGGTCTTAAATCTATTCCAAAATTTTTTCAGATGTATGCAAGTCCCTCGAATTAAGATGGTAATTATTTTCCTTATTCACGAGGAAATATCAGAGATAAAATGGAAATTAGTGAATATGTTCCATGATTAGAAATAAATATAAATTTTACATCTAATGATGTTCATGATGTGGAGGACAATTATAGTGTGTCTAATCATGGTATTGACATGAACCATGGGCTTAATAGTTTTTTTTTAAAGATTTTAAACTTAAGGAATTTGTCCGTACAATTCAAACATTTGAGAATGACATTAATTCTAACAAGTATACAACCAAGGAAAACGAAGAGGATATTTGGCCAAAAACAATCATGCAAACATTGAATCTAAATTTTAAAGAAGTGTATGCATATTTAAGCCAAGGAAATATTGGTAAGAAACATTAGGATAAAGTGGCAAATGTTGTTAACATACAATGCAAAACATATTTTATGGGTATTCAATGTAAGTACAATTGGAATAGATTAAAAATACATTAAACAAATAATAATTAAAAAATACTAAAGGGGAAAAGCCGTCTTTATGGAGTTTCTATAAAGATATGGGCCACATTACGTAGAACACTCTTAAGGTGATTGGTCTTACGAATGGTTATAGTGGAAATTAATGTGTCAACACTTCCAATACACTAAAATTTGACATGAAATCTCTTGAATAAAATCCATCTACAAATATTTATAATTTTGAAGAAAAAATAACAAATTAAGAAACCTATTTGAACAAGATTGGAATTGAATACAAACATAAAAAAATAAAAAGCTTCTCGTGAAGATTTTGGATAGAGGATGGAAAAAGAATTGTTGCATTTCACTCAAATAATGAAATAAATCAAGCAAGGACAAGTACAACTTGAGATTGAAAAAATGGAGCAAGAGAAAAAATGGATTGCAAAAATATTGGATGCACAACTCCAAATTGCAAAATTTATTTCCCAGGTAAATCCTAATATTTTAGTTTATGTGAGAAATACATGTAGATAAAACATTAACATCAAATTATTTTTTATTTCAAGGAAAGAAAGTCGTATCATTTCCCAAAACTAGCATTATATTTTATTTCCAATTCATGAAACATAGTGTCACTTTTGTGCCTTACCCTTATCTTTTTATAGCTTGATTACGATCTCAACTTTAGAATTAACACGTGGATTTGCTTGGATATCTAGGTCATATTCATTATTCCTTTGTAAATATTATGTAGTATGAAACATGACACGATAATCTTAGGAAAATTTTGCAACTCTAAACCCACATTTTGAAGAAATCTCCATCTTCTTTTGAGTAAGCCAAATGTATTATCAATTTTACATGCCCTCTAGATAAGTAATTGTCAAATAAAATATGCAATGGGGAGATTTTACTTTTAAATGGCTTCATCAAGTATGGGGATATTGGGTAGGTAGAATATCTAATTATTGATGGATACATAGTGTTTCCATTAATTTTAAATGTTATAGATGTTACTACCTCTATTTCTTGCACACTTTTTAAGTTATGGAACAATTCCAGTGATCAACATCATGAGTGCTACCGGGAGCATTGACATAGACATTCCAAAATATTTCTAATGTATCACATATTACTTATATAAAAACACTATAACAATGATGCTTGTTTACATAATTCATAGGATTATAATGTTTTTGTGGACAATATGATAACTTAATACGAGTGTTATCAATTGCACCACATATTAGGGGAAGTAGAGTTGAAGTATGAAAACCACTTAATATATTTTGCAATATGTTACTTGATGGAATACTTATATATTGATTTTTTGTAAATTTTGGATGATAATATTAATAATAACCATTGTGTTTTCTTATTGTTGATTCTCCAACATAATACAATCATGTTATTATGTGAAGGTGTCCCTTAGGCAAGATGATGCAAAACTATAAAAAGTACTTTTTTGATGGTATTAATTCTCTTACAAACTAATATGTGTTGGTGCTTGGCATATGTGGTTGTCATTTTGAAAAAATCAATTTGAAATAATGGAAATACATACTACAATGGTGACGGTATTAAACATTACAATAATGGCACTGCTCTTCAGAGTGTTTTTTTAAATTTTATTTAGCCATGATTTTTAAAATTTACTTCCCTCTAAATTTTTGGTGTTGACACTAAAAAATAGAGTTTGAATTTTGCATAACGTGTGCACCCTTTGCCAAAATGTTGCATGACGTCATATAAGGGTGCACTTTAGGGATGTTGTTTTTTGTATATGCATGCTTTTCTTCATAGAGTATATCTATTGAAACCCATCTAATTCATCCTCCTTGATCCAAAATAATCTTTGCCACATCATATCTAATATAGGAAGATACCTCAATGGATTATAAAGATCAATTATCTTGGTATAAGATTGAGGCCACACGAGGAACTTGTATGATAGTTGAATAAAATTCCAACCACTTGTGAATAGAGGAGAGTGTTCAATAGACCATTATTGCATGACCATCTACACCTCTAGTAGATGGGGGCATTGGGTGACATGCACCATGGAAAAAAAATATGGTATGTAACAATCATAATGCAAGGAGTAATCCACTAGTAGTCGAGAGAGTTTTGCATATTTTTAATCTTTACGGTCAATTATTTGACTTATGCTTGAATATAAAAAATGATCATACAATTTTCATTAATTTTTCCAGCCCATGAAAAATGAAATTACTAAAATTTAAGAAAATAAAGTAGCATTTTGATATTTACATAGTTGAAATAAGATATAAACTGTTAGAACATTACAAAGATTTGTTATGTGTGTGGATGAGTAAGCATTATCTTCAAAAAGACTAGTGGCCATTGAAATAGGATTTGGGTGAAATGGTGAAAAAGGCTCTAAATTGAAATCTAAACTTCTCAAGGATAGGGGTAATACATGAATAAATTATTTAAAAAATTTATATGCTATGAGCATGCCACATAGGGTTATCAATACATACGTATCAAAGTCGTTCCCCTAAAGGAAACCCCTAATACACAAAACACCACAAAAAATGTGTTTTATTCGCTTTGAGTCAAGTATTCCAAATTCAATCCAATTTCCTTAACAAGGTTTTAAGGAAATAATGAAGACTCCATCATTAGTCAATCTTTTCAAAGTCCAATGTAAATTCAAATTGAATTATAAAGAAGGCCATTGTTATATATCTTCTAAAAAGAGTATCCACATTCCATCTCCAATACTTTCATCACTGATGTAGAGGAGATAAACTGAGTTTATGAAGCATAACATTTGGCATAAGATTATGAATCTCTTGAATGGTGAGAATATCTAAGGTGATGAGATTGTATCTTTGTTTTAAATTAGGACAAGACATCAAGCCTCAATGAAATATTAGATCTCTAATGGTGTAAATCCTTCATGGAAGAAATGCAAGGTTGTGAGCCCATGGAATTTTATAAGAGGTAAATTCTACTAATTAAGCACATAGGACCTTAGATGAGGATAAGAATTGAAAAATTGTTTACTTCTAAATCCATCTGCAAATGAGACCTTTTTACATGCTTTCCAAGTACTCCAAACAATAAATGTGGCTTTGATTTTGATAGGGGCCAGAGCAATTTTTAAATTAGTGTTTTACCAAATTATGACACTGAGGTACAACAAAACTAAGAAAATGGTAAAATTATTTGTTCAAGGGACATATAACATGTATCCATTCAAAATGGTAAATTCAGATCTTCCCTAGTGGCTAAAATAGTAAACTAACATTAAACAAAACATTTGCATAGGCGATGAACAATATGAGAATAAAAAATGATGATAACTAACACACCTAAAATATGATTGGAATTCTAGAATTGGATCTAGGATATGTGTGTTTGAAGAATACTTTGTGTGGAATCTAACAATCAAAAGTTCATTCAACCAATTTAGTCATCAAATATGCCCTTCTTTTGATGCTGACGGATATGTCTAGGGCTGCAAAATCCATATTTTGCACCTTCCTAGGTTTTGAATTTTTATATATTATTTTACATTTTGATTTCATAAAGTATTACTCTATCTCTTTATTGATTTAATAGACAAAATTATTTGATTTTATCTTCTTTGTATTCTAACCTAATTCACCACAAAAACTCTTGTGAAAGAGAAAAAAAGAAGTAGTTGGGTTTGGAAACCCCAAGGGAGTTATAACTACGTATCTCACATATTGGAATCAAAAGATATGTAATTATAGTGTAGTGTGAATGGATAATTTGAGTAACATATTCAACCTCCTCTTTCTAGGTGGAGATGCAACTACGTGCACATTTACCTATCCTTATTTTGGTACAATATGCAAAATCAATCTTTAATGTAAGTCCTTGAGAAATGATAAAATAATGTAGTGTGCCTAAAATTGAGTATCCTTATGATAATCAGATTGGAAAATCCTTGATACTTTTTATTAAAATGCCTCTAGATGATTTGTATATATAGACTTCTCAAAATTGAATTAAATACCTATTGTTGCATAAGTCGATAAAAAAAAATCAAAGAACTGATGTACATATATCCAAACATTGAAAGGACATAAGGAATGGTAGAAGGGCCCATAAAAAAGACAACAGATGGATTCAATGAGCCATAGAATACACCTAGGGCACATTTGATAACATAGTTCAGGGGCTGAATTTTTCCCAAAAGAAGAAAGACTAGAGAACAAAGGAAAAACATAGGAAACATACATGTAAACACAAAAAAAACAAAACAAAAGAGGAAAATATCATAACATAATACCATAGGATCACATAAAGAAGAAGGAAAAGGATGAAAGCATGCAAACAAATGTCAATGAGACCCTAATTTAAACCAATTAATCATATGCACAAAATAATACTAAAAACATTGATATAACAAGCCTTGTACCAAAATTAGGCACCTATAAGTAGTGAGTGACATATAGAGGCCAAGCCCATGTCATGGTCACTTACCATAAGGTGACCCAGATTCAATACTTTGTCTAATTGAATTTTTTTCAAGACGTAGATACTAAAACACATCCCACTTGGGGCATCTGATAGTAGTTGAGGGTTGAGTTGTAATAATGTTTAAGATGGGTTAAATGACCAACTATTCATTAAAATGATTTAATTCATGAGTGATAATATACAATCCTATTCATAGCCACACAAAGTGAACTCATCAAACCTCTTATGATCTCAACCAACTCCTTTATGTTTCTTAAGGCACTTGCATGTAGTGAGGAGTCATACTTTAAATTTTTGAAGATGGCATCCAATATGTGGGGTTGGGCCTACCCACCTTAAAGTATTTTATCACTTATTTCCATGATGTGGAGGATTGTGTGCCTCCTATAGATGAGAATGCCTTTATGGGATACTACCCATAATATTAAATTTCACCTACCATTGTGGGTTCATTAATACTTCTAGACCAGGAAAGAGATCTACCTTCATCCTTGTAGGAGAACAATGAGGCTTTTGACAAATAATGAACCATGTAAAAATCCTTATTTAAGTTGATAATGAGTAAATTTGGCACCAATAGAGCCTAACATTCCTTTAAGGGTAAGTTCTTTGATACCTATGATTTTCCCCCAATTATATATGATAGGGTTATTGATGTTATGGTGTTGATGGTCCAATCCCTAAATTGTAACTAAATCCTAAAAATAATTAGTGGAGAAGGCCAAAAATGCCTTTAGCTAATATAATCACAAAAGATATAAAACAAGTTAAGTATTCAAAGTCTTCAAATAGTTATGGTATGGAAAGTGATGAGACAATGCCCTACAAAGAAAATATGTATATTTTTTAATGTACAAAACTCTGCTAATGTAAGTTTTTCATGTGGTGCATATAAGTTATAAATTTTTTTCCCATGGGGGATCTATGTCATGTGTTTTCTGACTAGTTTCTTTTTTGATTTTATGTATAGTTTGTTTGCCTCTTAATTATGTTAAGCGAACAAATTTTCTTAAAGTCTAGCAGGGAGACAATTCCTAAAGAAGATTGCAAAAGAGAATAATTTGTTTTTGTACTTCAGAGTTAGTGGAGATAGTGTGGCACTACATCCCAGAGTGTTTTACTTGCAATGATATCTAAATCAAGTACAATGAAAACTTTAAATTTGACTCCTTCACTACCTTGCTTCAAGACAAGAGATTATACAAAATAATTAGTTTTTTTAATCAAGATACATATAATAATATCCAACACTAAAAATGAAATGGATTTCACACAAACATAACTTGTTAACCCATTCTAGAAGGTTATTTGTAATTAAGAAAACATAGTCATTATCATTTGTTCCCATAAACTTCTTGGTCCTATGGACATTATTAAACGCATCCACTTGTTCACATTTGAGAGTTATTGTAAGTCTATAAACACCACTCATGATGCAAATATGATGATCAATTTCTAAATAACTGTCAAGGATAAATCACTAGAATGGTTGAAAAAACTAAAATCCATTTAACCATATATTAAAAAATGAAAGAATTTTTTTTGAATGCCTTTGAGTCGTTGATACTTGTGGTGTTCCATTGGATCTATTGGGTCCACAAAATTATATGTAACTTGTAATATGTATCTTGAAATTCTAATTATAAGGAATTGGGGTTAGTCCTAAATGTATCTAAAGGTCAACCTTCTATTTTGTCATATGTCGATAGGTGTATATAAAGACAATGCCTTCCATCTATTCAACTAATATTTTCACTCATTATATTATATTATTTTTAATTATTATGTTTAAATACTTTTCGACACCACTAAATATTTGTGTTGCCTTTCTTCTATTTTCTTGGAGTATTTAGATATTGATCAATTATTGACTTGCCTACATAATTTAACATGGTACCAACACCTATGGTTTAGGGTTCATCGAAGATACATTTGCGAAAAATGATTATACAATTATTTTGGGAATTTTTTTATAGAAACTTAATAAGACTTGTAGAGGATCATACTCTTCATGCATATTATATTGAGATGATTCTTATGCCATTGAAAAGTAGACCTCAACAACTTTATGACAAGTGGTCATTGTCCAAATTCTTATTAGTATTGAAGGAGTTATGGGTAATTGAAGTTCACAATCGAAAACTTTGGCTAATTTTCTATGATATTTTGAAAAAAATTAACACAATTTAAAAAAGTCTTTTTTCCTAACATAAGTGTGTGATAAAGGAAAATTTGGTGTCATTATATAATATGCTTCAAAATGTTTCTAGCAATTGGTGAAAATATATTTTAATAAAAATTATTGAGGGAGCAAAAGATCAAAGAAGACATGCCAATTGTTTTTAATCTTATTATGCTTAAATTATATCTTTTTATAAAATCACTGTAAAATGGGATAGGAGTGAAAAAAATTTGAAACATTTATATTGGAAGAAATATTGTTAGATTTCATTGGTAATTCCTATTCTCTACTTTTTTAAATATTGTTTTTTAAAATTTCAAATGTTTTGGACAAGTGTTTTGAATGTTTATGTTAAAATATGAATCATTGAAAATACTTAAAATATTTTCTAAATTTTATTTAAATATGGTTAGGGATTTTCTAAAGCTTTCTATAAAATATTTTTTGCTTAATCTTAAGGGTAATGCATTTCTTGGAGACATTTTAGTTTTTCTCTATCTAAGGCATATCCAAATTAGGTAGTTTTATATTTTTCCATATTTTTAAAGAAAATTTGTAGAAATAGCTTTAGATAATGTCAATATCAAAAATTGGTAGACAAATATATGATTGGTTTATAAAGTTTTGATAGGTCTTAAACTAGTGAAAAATAGGTGTCGTAGGGATATTTATTGTATATTTGGGAATTATTGTGGTATTTATTTTATAAATTATGTACTTGGTTGGAATATTTGGAGACTTATATATAGGTTTTGTATTTAAATATGGAAGTGATTTTGGTGGCCCATGTGTTGAAGAGATATCATTTTTTGGATTTGTAATAATTTATGATGAATGCATTAAGGACCATGGTTTTGTGGGAAATTGTTATAGGGAATGAAAAGGTTTATTCATTCGAGGAAGAGGAGGTTATCCATTATGATTGGGAGTATTAGGATTTGAGATTGATCTAAATCCATGTTGCACTTGAATTCATTTTTTCCTCATGAGGAAGAATATCATAAAGGAGATATGGCTCATGCTATGGCAACTATTCAACAAGGACTTGTTTGAGAATGATACTCATTAATATGGAAAAGAGATTGAAAATTTGAGTAAAATTAATTTGTTTCTATAAAAGAGGCTGCTTAAACAAGAAAGAAGAATGAAGACACTGAAAAAACATGCATTGTAATATGTTAAAGCTTCCACTTCTATGGATTCTATTTTTTTTTTATATTTCTACCTATACTGGTGATATTTTATGTTCTATTATAGATGAGCCTAATTTAGTTGATGCTAGTATTATTGATCATCATCTTGAAGCTTTTGTTATTGATACGTTTAAAAATCATTATAGATACCCAAATATGGTCAGAGATACTTGACAATGCTTATTCTTAACATATCCTAAACCACTTGACTTGAGTCTAAATACATGACCCTTATTTGTCATTCCTCTAAGCCATCGATCTATATGTGGGCTAGACCCTATGTTCATCACCACCATTACACATGACTTTCCAAGTTAATGCTCAAACCTCTATTACATCACTCTTAGAATACCCCAACTTAGGAAAATTATCCCTAATTATCTAGGACAAGTTCACCCTAGGTAAACAGGTCCACCAACACAGACCTGCCCACCTAGAGCCACCACATCTCGACCAATTAATGAATAATTTTCAGATTTTAAAATATCTATTTTGGTTTTCCCATACGTTTCATAAGGTTGGCTAAATAAAATTATCAAAGTCTTTTTCTATAAATATAAATAAAAGGTAATTCATTATTGATAACTTGGCACTATCTGTTGAGCACTCATTCATTATTGCACATTGAGAAAATCTACCCTGTTCATCCCAAATTCAAGATCATTCACAAGGAGCAACAACAAGCCAGGTCTAAATCATCTCAAATCAAGTCATGAGGTATCAATATCAAGTATCAAATCCATATTTATAGTTGCATACATATAGTCAAGGAACACAATTGCATAATCACTCTAGGTGGGAGAAGTATGTGTGGTTTGATCCCCTCTTCAAAGTATATGAAAATGTAAGCAATGATAAATCATCAAGGGGTGATTGAGGTCCATTCATCCCATTACACTCCCTTCTCTTTTCACAAGTTTCTAACTCTCACAAAGACCCGTAGGGTTTCAAAATAAAAGAGGAGAAAAATAGAAATATTTGCACAAAAATATCATAATCATAACATCTTATCCCACTTAGCCGACACATGCATATAATATGAAACAATCATATCTTCATCACAATCAACATAGATAAGTCCGCAGTCAATGAAAGCAATCAACCTGTATTGTTGTCTATAGAACACAATCTTGTCCAAGACTATCTTTAGTTTCTATTCCTAATATTGCATTGCCATAGTTCTATCTTTTTCTAATTTTCACTATCAGACATTAGTCACAATTAATTCAGATAAGTCTATGGTTAATAGACATGACTGGCCTACACTTTTTTCCAAGGAGAGCGAACCTATCCAAAAACATCTTCATATTTTATCCCTAAATTTTAATAGTCATAGTTTAATCTCATTCTAATTTCCACTATCATTTATCCAAAATAGTAAACATAAATCTAGATTTAAGCTAAGTTGTTTTCTTCCTAATGTTTTAAAAAATAACATATTTCAATTTTAGTAAATTGCAATGAAAATTGTTAACAATTATATATCATTAGCATTTTGATCTCTCTGAAGTTTTACACCTTTTTAATAAATATTTAATTGTTAAATAAAAAATAGGGTAAAACATATTGGCGACCTATACATCTTTCAACATTACTTTATTTTTTGATTTTTGTACTAGGGTTTCAATCAAGTTCTTAATTTCTAGATACTAAAAAAAAAATTGATTGTCCTTCATTAGATTTTATTGAGCATTACTTTAGGATTTCTCTTTGACCTCGGGACTTTAGATTGAATTCCTAATTTCCTTGCCTAAAAAACTTTGATTGTTTGGCTTTCAATTGCCTTTTCTTTCTTTCTTTTTTTGCTTTCTAAAAATTATGTTTTAAGATTTTAAAACTCATAAGAGTTGTCATTTGATTTTAGAGTTTAGTTACTTCGAATTCGACATGCAAAACTTGGATTAACAATAGTCACTGTTATTGATTTATAAAGTAAATGGCATGCAAAGAAGATGGGTGCGATAGAATAGGAAGGATAAAGGTATTAATAAGTAAAAATCCTTGAACTTTGAGGAAAGGGAATAGAGATAGAAGAAGTAGGAGAATTTATAGAGCTTTTACAAAGTAAGAAGAGCCAAGCAAATTCTTCTTTCAAGCAAATGTCTTACAAGGTTGGTTCTGTAATTTATATTTTTGAGTGTATTATTATTTGAAAATGGATATGAGTTTTAAATTTTTTATGGTATTTTATTGAATGAAATTTTGAGGTCTAGATAATAATAAGAATGGTTTTATATTTGACCATCGAGGTATCCTAGGAATGAAGGGATTGCGCTCACCATCCATTAAATTTTTATGCTAAAAATTAGAAATTTGTTGTATTGTAGTAAATTTTGGAAATGCTATGTTATATCGACTATATTTTATAGTTAATAGTATATAACAACTGTGTATACTTTTATATACCAGTCGACTGTGTATTAAGGATTAACCAAGCGTGCACACACACACACACACATATCATATATGCAAACAAAAATAGGGGTAAAAATCCCCAAATTGTATATGTTTGTGAATATATATATATATATATATATATATATATATATATATAAGTTAAGACTAGCCATGAACTATACCATAAACCCTAAATCTTTTTATCTCAGATTTTTTTGCAGTGAATAAGCCGAGTAGTCACTGAGTAAAAGAATTTTGTGATATCTATTTTATTGAGGATGTTTTGATGCTTATGATGGAATCTTAAAGACTTAGTCAAAAAATTTGGATCCAAAGTAAATGATCCTTATACATATAAGAATAATGTGTAAAATCCGAGCGATCTATATAAAAATATAGATGACTGCGTATTTATTTATATCTCAAACTTATATATAACTGCATTCTTATTTGTAATCAAACTTGTATATATCTGCACACTCGTTTAGTATATTTGGCTTAAGACTACACACTAGTTTGTAAACAAAAGTCTGTATTAAATATAAAATATAAGCAAGCTGCATATTATATATATCAATATGATTGCATCCTTCTTTTGGATATAGACCATACACTTGTTTGTGTAACAAACTTGTAATGGACCCAATCATGAGAATAGTTTACCTTTGTTTGAAAATGATTTTTGAACAAGATTATTTGAACCTAGGTAATAAAATTGATATATATTAAAGAATATTAATATGATCACTAGTATTTAAGAGCATAGTTTGTATAACGTTCAAAAACTTGATTTGAAGAATTGTGTGTATAGTACCTTGTTAGCTTAGTTGAGAAAGATCTATTATGAATAAAGATTTGAAATTAATTACAAATTTAAAGGAAATGAAATATAATTCTTGTCTTGTTTCATTTGGAAAATAGAATTGCTTGACCGAGTACATCAACTTGAATTAGTTGATTGAAAAATATAAAACAGTGACTTGGGTGTTTACGCATTATTAAAGGATAGAATTGAGATCCTAACGTGATATAGATTTTGGTTTGTTTGATGATTTCATATGTTAGATGAATTTATAAAACTTGTACTTAATTGAATAAAACAAGTACTATTGATTATATTTGAGTATGGAATTTACTTTTATAAAGTATGTTTAAAGGTTGATCTTTTGATAAACCATATATATACATATACATAAAGTATTTATATATAAGTATATCACAAAAAATATGTATGGAAACACTTTAAGATCATTTAAGGTAAACTCAACTTTGCAACATGACTGTATATGTTTGAATGTCTATGAAAAACTTGCAAACAAAATTACAAATTAAATGCTTTGGTTTGTTGTTTAACTTAGTAAAGGCAGATTATTATTTTTGGCCATACTTGTTTTCATATTTGGTGAATAGCAATATAAACTCGGTTGTGACTATGACCAAAAACAATTGTTTATTTAAATAGTATGTTACCTATGACATTTAAGTAATTATGGTCCTTGTGTAAGCATTCCCGGATGGTATGATCTTATATGGACTATGTTTTATTATATTTATTATATATGTAGTAATAACATGTTTTAGATTCATTATATGCATTTGACAGACAAAATATAAGATTGTGATTATTTTCATACTTATCATGTTCTCACTTCTGCTAATAAGAATAATTTGAATGAATCTTTAAGTTATATACTATGCTATATATAATAGATCCCACATTGATGATGCTAAGAAGGTAGTGAGATGGACTTCACTAGCCTAGATAGTACCACCAATGTTGTATGTAGATAATGTGATCAAGTGGTGTGTTATGAAATCAATCAATTTGTATGATCATATGTTATTTAATTTTTTTTGCCAAATTTATGTTAGATAGACATTGTTATTTCATATATTTGATTTATATATTGTATGATATCATGTTAGAAACATATTTTTCTTTATGATACACACTATGTAGTAAAAATCTTACAACACATAGGGTATTAGCACATCTCTCTAGATTCTTGCATTGTTATCATCTACCTATCCGTGAAGGGAGGGCCATTCCCTGATAGGAGATTATGCAAGGGATCGATGTTCCATGGTTGATGTGAAAAAGTACTCGGATGATGCTCTTCCTCCCCATTACAGTTCTTATCTACAAGGTACACTTGAGATTATTAAAGATATATGAGTTGGTTCGACTCAAGCTCTGGAGAGCTTGGTATCTATTTATTATATTAAGGCTGAATGCCTAATGAAAATGTAATTGTATTGTATTTGTTATACTTGAACAATAGTTGTTGTATTATTGGTCCAACTATGGTTGAGTATTAATGTATTTATTTTCCTTGCAGTTGTAATATGTTATATTGCATTCAATATTAGAATTTGGAACTATTATTGTTCTAAGTTATTGACAATTTAATATGATTGGCTAAGTTGATTTAGTATCATTGTGGAATGAGTGAATAGATGTTAAATAATTAGTTAAAAAAAGTACTGGATTATTCTAGGTACCACTGAGGGATTATAACAGATTTCATTGACGAAATAAAAGCTACTATGTTTGTTCCAGAAGCCCAAGAAGTAGAACAACCAAGCACTTTAACACTACAACATTTACTCTGTGGTTTTGACACTGAAAGATTACTCAAGGTACCTACCTTTGGCCAATTAAACGAAGTCATGAATATTTAAGATATCCTTGGTGGGGGAAGAGCCGACAGCTCAAACACATAATTAATCAGTTTCAATAACACATTTTAATTATTCAAGAACATTACAATATATAGGGAGTTATTACTTATAAGTGGGAATGTTAAGATCT
This sequence comes from Torreya grandis, assembly GCA_037957365.1. NCBI lineage: Eukaryota > Viridiplantae > Streptophyta > Pinopsida > Cupressales > Taxaceae > Torreya > Torreya grandis. The sequence continues at coordinate 686,366 of JARHVA010002228.1, forward strand.
CAGTAATAACTCACCAAACTAACCAACTAATTTAAATACAAAATATATTATTAACAATAATATATTCGTTTAACCAATTAACCCAAATAACTTTACATACAACCGTGGTAACTAAAACACGGTAAATAGTAACTAGTTTTTATCATATGTAAAAACTTAATTTTAGAACTATTTCCTAACATTCACCTCCTAATTCTAATATAGTTCTAGAATTCTGAATGTCGGTTTCAACTGATAATACATTCGATTACAAACACGTGACTTTGAAAATTTTATTTTGAAAATTATCTTTCAATATTTATTTGAAATTCATAATTGAAAAAAGGACTTGACTCACAAGACTCTAAACATAGATTCATAAATATACCACTAACTATCGACAAAAGACCACTCTTTTGATTAAAAAACAATATCAATTTATTGACGACACAAAATAAAATAAAATCAAAAAACAATTTAAAACTAAAATACTAATTAATACAAATATAAAAATGACAATGACATTAAACCTATAAACATTGACAATATTGACTAAAATGACTAAAAACATAAACTAATCAAAAATTAAATAAAAATTATATATAAAAACAAATAAAATATTATTCTATGACTAACAAGACATACTAAAAATAACAAAAACACGATTAAAAATTAAATCAATAAAAAATTATCTCAAACTTAAACAATAAACTAAATATAAAACATATCAAATAAAAAACTACCACTTAAAACCTAAAATCTAAAACCCACAAAAAAAGATAAAACCATAGGTTTTAAAAACATTAAAAACTAAATCTAAAACCTATACTAATACTTACACAATAACTAAGCCAAAAAATAAAATAAAAATAACAACAACAACAACATCGAAAACCAATACAAAATTTAGCATAGACTAAAACCATTAAAAGTCATACTAATAAACAAATTATTAAAGAATTAAATGATTTTTACAATAGCAATATATATATACATAAAAAATGAATCCCTAAACCTTAAAAAAACTAGATAATAACAAGACAAACTATCTCTTCTCGATTGTTGAGAGAGAGCTCAGCCGTTGAGATTTGGATGAACTTTGAATCAAACCATCACCATTGTCATCGAGTAAGGAGGTGAAGAAGCCATGGGAAATCACTATATAACTATGAAAAGCCAAGACAAAATAGAATTGGACCAAATGAAAAGAAGATACCACTGTTGAATGATGAGTTGGGTGCCAAAATAGCTTAGAATGTCTATTTTCAACTACAAATAGCTCCTTAGATATGCAAATTTTCCTCAAATAATTTTTGTGTTTTCTTCTCCTCTGAAACATATTTCCAGATTATATTAAAACATTGAATTTCATCAAGATAAGAAAAAGATATTCTAATTCTTGTGAGGCTATTTCAAACAAATTTTCAACATTTTTTTCTTTTTTCTTTTAATTTTTTAGATACTGATTAAAAAACAACTTCAAAATAAATATATAGGAAAACAAAAACATAAGCTAATATATATTTTTTTCTTTTCATTTTTTTGAATGCACAGAAAGAACATTATGGGTGAGCAAATTATGGAAAGAGATGAATAGGATGGAAAGGAGAGAGGAGAAACACAGGTGGATGGTGGAACCAACAAATGTGCACGTGGTTAGCATTACAATTCGTTGACAGGTGCAAGTAGGGGTGAATGGACTTTAATGGTTTTACACGTGGTCTACACTGCATATCCATTAATCTAATTTGGTGTATAACATAAGCAAATATTTTATAAAGAGGTCTATGGATGCTTGCTCTGATCCCAGATATTGAAAATACCTCTAATGGGGGAAGAGCCAAAGGTTCAAACACATAATTAATCAGTCTCAATAACACATTTTATTTATTTGAGAACATTATAATATATAGGGAGTTATTCCCTATAAATGGGGATGTTAAGATCCTAGTAATAACTCACCAAACCAATCAACTAACTCAAATACAAAATATATTGTTAACAACAATATATTCATTTAACCAATTAACTTATAATAACTTTACATATAACCATGGTAACTAACACATGGTAAATAGTAACTATTTTTTACTATATGTAAAAACTTAATGTTAGAACTATTATCTAACAATGATGACATTGTTGAGTAGGTATAATCAAGGTGTTATTCATCTAGCTCAATGTGCACTCTAGATCAATATGCACTGAATGTCGAGATCAACTGGCCTACCCAATCAGAGCAAATCTCTAATGTAATACAAGTCTATATTGCCACCACTTCATTCAAATATCAGAGAACAATACACCACTAGGGCAAGAAGGGGAACTCTGATTGATTCAATTACGGATGCTTCACTATGCACCATGGTCTAGTGTATTACTAAGAGGTTTTGGTAAACCACAAAGCATGAAAAATAAACAATAAGAGGTGTCATTGACATTGCTTACTGAATGACAGAGCTGCATGGAGATTTTAATTGGCTTGAATTTTTGGCCACTGAATTCACCACGAGTATCAAAAAGGTACTTGTAGGAACTATGCAAACCTTTCAATATCAATTCTTGGTCCTGTTGTTATGTTTCACTCATTGAAAGTCTCCCCTAGGGCCAACAAATGTCACTACCAATTTTTGGCCAGGTAATACCTTCGCAAGCATTGCAGGGACTAAAACTAATTAGTATTATGAATAATTAGGGTAGTTTAATGCATGGTGGTTGGAAGCCCTCGCACTAATTTGATCACATCCTAGAATTCTATAGGATGTCATGTAGTATCTAGGTCAGCATGCATCCATCACCAAGCTACATAATGACATACAAATAAAGGTACATGAGTTGGCTAATGCCACTATCACTCTAATGCCATTATTCATTTAAATGGTTGAAGCAAAAGCTGAGGTCTATTGACAAAAAGTCTTAGTTCCCAAGTTGGTACCTCCATTGAAAACCATTTTTTACAGGACCAATAATAATAGATAGAACAAGTACTTGCACAACCACCTGCATGACTCGCACAACTAAAATATTCGACACAACTAGAGAAAGGAAAAAGGAAAGCACCTACACGTAGAGCCTCACCACCTCCACCAAAGAAACAAACTTGGAAATTGAAGTGTGCAAATACTCCATGGTTCCATGAATATCTGTTGAATATATCCTACATGAGATGGGGGTAGAAGAAAAAGAAATGCTTTAATCAATGCTGGAAGACATCAACACCAAGGTCTATGATGTAGAGGAGGAAAAGGAGTTCCTATTTTAGAAAGCAATGTGTACTTTCCAAGTGCATAATTAGGTAAGGAAAAATATTTGGGTTGTTATCATTCAACCACCTACTTCTATTATTGTTGACACTATAGAATAGGAAGTAACTCGATGGAAATTAGAAGCCAAAATAATTTCAAAAGAACCAGATATGGGATCATCTTCTACGCATGTTGTAGACTTATCTACAAAAAGACAACCTCACATAAATCTTGTTCAGGCAACCATGCACACATCCAACGACAAACGCATCAAAAATAGTGCAAGAAAGGATGGCTTCTTTTGGTGCACCTACAAAATAAAGTACTGTGAATCTAGATCTATAATGGTAACCTTAAGGAGCAAGGAAATAAAATAATACACTCAAGACTTAGACCAAATCTAGAAGAAAGAAACTGGTACAAAAAGAACAATTGAGTACAATAAAATCATCTAAATAAACTGCATCAGATGAAATCACTGAGGAAGAATAGTAACCCATGGATACATCCATGCTTGGCGAAGAGGAGGAACAACAACAAGGTCAAGGCACACTTGTTCCCGATGTGAGACAACAAGAACAAAGCACTAAAGGATCACAAGAACAAACAACCATGATACCATCAACATAAAAACAAGTTAGACAGAGTCCATAATTGGAGTATCAAGATGTAGCCATGAAACAACAAAAGAAAATTGATGAAGTAGAGGTTGTGCAAAATAAATCTAAGGAAGCTGAAGCCAAAATGAAGAAATTTGAGGAAGCTGAAGCTATGCACAAGTAGGCTGAAAAAGCAAAGGCAAAGAAGAAATGATAGGAAGAAGAGTAAAGGTGACAATAAGAGGCACACACTACATAATAAAATAAAAAGGAACAAGAAGCCAAGGTGAAAGCTGAAGTTAAAGCCAAGGTTAAGGTTGAAGCAAAAGTTAAAGCCAATGCTGACACAGAGGCCAAAGCCAAAGCCCGAGATGAAGCTCAAATAAAGGTTGCAGAGGAAGCTATAAAACAAGTTAAAGCTGAGAATAAGGCTATAACAGAGGCAATAACCCATACTAAGGAGTTGAAGGATGCATAAGTCTAAGTTGAGGTAGAATCCACCAGTCACACTAAGGGCACTGAAGAAGTAGTTCAACTTTCTAGTCAATGGCTATGGGATGTATTTACTACATCCACCCAATAAACTACCTTCTTACTCCCACTTGCTCAATTTACACCTACTCTTGTGACATCCACCACTACATTCATGGCACTTTCCATCACTATGATGGAAACATCATGTATATGTAACCCAACTGTTGTTATCCAAACAAATTGAAAGACTAGCCATTTTATAGGAATCCATTGCTTAGAGGGCTTTAGATTTGGAGCAAGAAGTTTTGAGGTTGTGAGATGAAAAGGCTGAAGAAAAGGAGAGGTGATTAATGTGAGGCAGATAATCAATAACCTTTGTCCGACCTTAGTTATGCAAGTACTAGGTGATCAAGTTATGTCAGAAGATAAACAATTCACGATGTTATTGACAGCTTACAAAGAGCTGGGGAGCTGCAGAAAAAGTTTTTTCACTATGCACATAAGGACAAGCCTACAGGTTAGAAATAGATACCATGTGTTGATTGCTTGAAGAATATGAGTAGATCTTAGACACTACTGCAACACAAGCCAAAAATCTAACCAAAGATATGATCAATTAAATACAACATTTGAATCAATCTCTGACTACTATGCAACCTAAATTTTCTATTGCTGACAAAGCTAAGGCCATGTTGAAGGATCAAATGGTAACTACAAAAAACATGAGTAACACACTTAAACAACTATTAGATTCTTGAGATTGTATTGCACAAAATCACTAGTATCATGAAACAATGCACAACACTTTTGTAGTTGTTTAATGCTAGAGAACAATAGATAGAATAGACAAGCTTGTCTTGGACATGCAGTAGAAAAAATATAATACCAAGGCATTGCTTACAATCATTAAAGATGAAGACCTATAGAACATGATGATGATCTAGGTACCACTACGCATTCTACTTGCAATGCTATGTAAAATCCTTACTAACTAGAAAATGCTCAAGAAAAATCTAGCACAAGTTGATCCAACAATTGCACCAATAGTAAATGGGCCCTAGTTCATTCCTCTGCATCAACTTCTATTAATCATATAGGAAATGGAAATTAAATTATAGGGACAATCTTCATAGATACCCTTGGCAGTGGATATATTAGGGGCTACTAGGCTAACAACTTCTGAGCAACAATAAACTTCTCAAACCTCTAGCGAACTATTCGCTCAACCATAGTAGTAAAGTCTGTGATATACAATTTTGTAACTTCTAGTATATTCATAATTTTTTTAGATAGCCTAAACATTAGGAGTTGGTCTAGATTGATTTAAAACCCATAAATGACAACCACCTAGTTATGTTAGTCTATTGAAACCTTGAAAGGGTGGTAGGCTAGTATGCTACTTAGTTGAAAACCCAAAAGGGTAGCGAAGTAGTGCACAAAGGGTGAAAACTAATAAACAACACCTAGAGTGATCACTGTAACTTTTGTTTAGAATTTATATATTATTTTGTAACTTCTAATGGATTCACAATTTTGTTAGATAGCCTAAACATTAGGAGCAGGGCCAGATTTATTTAAAACTGATAAAGGGTAGGCACCTAGTTATGTCAGTTTATTGAAAATCTAAAAGGGTGGTAGGCTAGTATGCTACTTAGTTAAAAACCTAAAAGTGTGGCTAAGTAGTGCACAAAGGGTGAAAACTGACAAACAACACCTAGAATAATTACTATGACTTATTTTTAGGACTTATCTTTTTCGTTCAGCTTAGCTTGCACCTTTGTCTTAGGATGAGACAAATATTTAAATTTGAAAAAGTGTTGGACGTAGAATGGAGCTTGCTAAAACCATGAAGTATATAAGATAAACACATGTACGAAGTGTTTGATTTTGTATTTTGTGTAGTTTTGTACTTATTCGGCCTTGAAAGTCTAATCAAATAATTGGAGAATGTGAAGAGTCTTTCATTTTGTTTCTCAGAAAGTTGGAAGGTGAAGAGACATCAGGATTGTAAAAGGCTATAAATATTACTTTGACGTAGTTGAATTTGGTTTGATTTGTTGATAGAGATTAATAGAAATTGTCTTGTTATGGTTTTCCCTTATTTTATTTTATGTATGCTATATGTGCAATCAAGTACTATGTTTTGATTTATTCTATAATATAATGCAATATGAATTATGGTCATGTTCCTTTATATAGATGTTGAAACCTATTTTTTGGTCTAATTCAAGATGTTGTATGTGGTCTGTATGATTTTTGTCTCTCTTTCACCTATTCTGCTCTCCATTGCATAAGTTATCCCTATAATTAGCATGTTCTAGTGAAACTCTAAGAACCTCTGCTAACACCCCTTTGTAGCATAAATGCATGATTGTGTTTCTTCCCTTTTATCATGGGTAGATTAGATTTCTATATAACATTTATTTATTTAATGGCATGCACATCAGGGCTTCACAACTTTTACATATTATTAACTTTGATGATATGGTTCTTGTGATAATATTTATGGATTTTTCCATGTTTCTTTTCTTGTTGTACATTAGCATATTATTTGAAACATGACATGGCTGAACATGATAGTGATGTTTTTGTCTTGAAACCATTGCAATTGATGCTTTTATTTTTTTCCTTCTAATAGTCCCTCTTGTATGGCTTAATAAATAATGATTCCTTATGAGGTATATGTCATAACAGTTAGGAGGAGTAAAGCACACAATAATCCTCTTATATCTTTTCAAGAAAAAGATGGCATAAACCAAAACATCCCTCCTAACCTTCCACAAACTTTTAGTATTAGAGTTAAAGTAGCTAGGAATTATGATCTTATTGACAAAATTAAGAACACCCATGCTAAAATATCTACCCTAGAGTTGATTAAAAGGTCAAATATCTATAAGGATATACTTTATTAGGCCTTACATGATGTTATCTTACCACAACATACTAAACTAGATTACTTTTCATCCATTACATTAAAACTTTAGAAGATATTGAGAATCTCAGCTCTTGTAAGAAGGAAGACCTACTTCCTTAATAGATTTTTGACCAATATTTACCCTTTTACATTTAATTTATCATCTTTATCAAGGGAATCAAACATTTAATCATAAAAATTAGCTCCAAATTGAAAATTTATAGTGAAGACTTTCTTAAGGCACTTGGGCTTGGTTATCATTCTCTAACACCTTCATATATGATCATAAAAGGGTTTGACAATTAGCCAAGAAGGGCTCTAAAAAAAATACATTAGACATAACTGTTGGACCTACAAATCTAGCCATAAAATATAAAGTGATATCTAATGTGTAAGCTATAATATTTTACTTATTTAGACCATGGATTCATGCTATGAAAGTGATTCCATTTACACTACACAATTGTGTTAAATTTATCTGTGAGGATTACATATATACTTGTTCAACACACAATGTCCCTTTGTAGTTTTTCAAAGTGGATGAACCTATACAAAAATTCATTTTACAACTTAATATACCTAAATTGTATATAATAACTTCTGAGAAATCAATCCCCATGGAAAAATTGAATACATATTGCATTAGGAGAAGGTAGTACGACCAATGGGGGTAATGTCACTTCCAATGATATTATAGATGAACATTTGTCCATAGTAAGCTTTACTCCTATCACTCCTAAGGAATATAGGGATGACATGCACAAGTTCAGTATTGGCTAATTGTATTTCACCCCTCAAGACTATGGAAGACATTTTCCATCATATTTCCTTAATGACACATTATATTTTGATATTAAAGGTAAATATCCTATGACAGACACTTGTTTTAATACTAATAAACTTAAACAATCCCTTGATATAGCTCAAACTACTTTGGAACAATCTGGAATAGGATACACATGTGTAAATAAAATAGGATACAAAGGCCAAGGTCAAGGAAAACATGAATAATGTATTCAAGAACAACTCATTCCATCTTCTCATCAATACAAATTAGGTCTTGGATATAGTAAGGAGACTCAAGCTAAAGAGATAACTTTCCAAACAGATAATGAGAATTTTAATGCTTATAATAATTATTGTAATTCAATGTAAAAACATTTACATACTCACTTCTCCAAGTCTAGTACATCTCACTTACATGAAGTAAACAATGTTACATCTTTATAACTTATATATCTTGAGTTGATTGATGAAGGCACTTTACCTGATATTTTAACACTTTACAATGTTGTAAACGATCTTCAAAAATATGTAAAATACTATGTGGATTTACATTCTTTCCATCATAAGGCTAGGTTCCCCTACAACTTGAGTCACTATGCATATTTTGGCGAGTGTGAACCCTCTTTATTGATGATGATATTACATTGAATGGTTTTTATTTCTTACCTACTACTCCATATATTAAGGGACAATATGCAATATTGAATGAAATAACAATTGAATTCAATTATGGTACTAAATAAGATACCAAGATTATGTTGTTAAGTGAATTGATGTCATCTCAATAAGATAAAGACCATATAGAGCATTCGATAGAGTTTGTTGAGTTATTTTTTTGGTCTTATTTCAACATTCCTAGTATCGATCCATCTATTGTGGTTCATAATCTAGTTATTCATCCTGATTCTAAACTAGTCAAGAAAAGATTGGAAAGATGCATTTTATAGCTACTAAAATTAGATATTAAGTTCTTGGCAATGAAAATCTTGACATACATTTACCACACATGACTTGTATGCACAAGTATTCTTATAGATACTAAAATATGATTATATATAACATATCACTCTTATACACTTGACACATACCAAGCAAGGCTCTATGCTTCAGTCGTAGACCTTCTAGCTACCAAAAGGCTCGCATTCAAGATCTAATTATTCTAATTACTTATCTTATAGTCTCACCTTATCATTATGATGACCCATATCACTTTGACAATACATAAATCTTAAATATGATCTATATCCTTCAATACTAGTTATAAACCTTTAACAATTTTCTATCATGACAGACACTTGTGTTTCCATAGGGACACTATCACAGTTTCCTTATCAAGTGTTTGTACCTCAAAAGTCATCGTTATTGCAAATATTTCAAAACATATGGGTCAACATACTTGTCTTATCTAACCCTTATGTGAGATATTTTCAAAAGGTGTGGTATAAATACAAAACAAAGAACATTCATCGGTTAAACACACATGTAACAAATACCAAGTAAACACTTATTCAAGTTCATTCAATCAATTACCCAATGGAGTTGTATCACCATATTATTCCCTATTTAGATATTAGTCATAGGAGTAATCATATTATAGGTCTGAAGCATGCAAAAAACAACACATAAGCATTACTTGTCAAGTTGTAAGCTAGATCATTACATGCTCTTGCATATAACATATTGCACCCTTGTGCCCACACACAAGCCCACACTCATGGGAGAACTATATGTCTGAGGTCCTCCTTGGAGTATTTGATATGTAGGCAATGCTCATTGATAGAGGGGTCCTTTAGGTCATCTTAACTTTATGAACCCACTAACCCATTTTTGGCAAGGTGACCTGACCTAAGGTAAAGTGCTAGGGTTTAAGTTATACACATTCATACAAATATTGTGCACATAATCTAAATACATCAATAAAAAGGTGACAAAAAATCCTAATAGGCACAGGTGATCACTTTGTAATACATTAAATTTTTTATACATGAAAATTGTATCGAGATTCAGATAGAAGTATCAACACAAGTGTCTAGGCCTCTAGAAATAATATTTATAGAACCTAGAGACTTGATCCTAAGCATCAAACTACATGATTCCACCTCTATACAAATTGGATCTACCTACACATCTAAAAATAAGCTAAGTATTATCCCTTTCTTATGTTACAATTATCATAATATCATTTGGCATTGTAATTTCCATATTTAATATTTTTGTAGATTCAATATATTATGATTTTAGATAAGTTTAATTGGTTTACTCTATAATTGTTTTATTCATCCATTTGATTAGGCTATTTTACTCATTAACCCTAACAAACCTATATGAAAAGGGTTAAACATGTCCTAACCCACCATTTTATCATACATCCATGATACTTTATGAGTATTACCTTCTCCGTTTGTTATCAAACACCTACATAAACCCTACAATTTGTGTAATTCTAACTTATTATCTTATATAGATATCTCTAGACTTTTAGTTTAGGCCTTTTGTGCATGATTCACTACCGTCAGTATCGCCAATCGATATTGAGCTGCATTAATGATAGTGACCCTCTCTTAACAAAAAATAATTTTTAAAATAAAATATTTCCTTAGGGTCAACCCATTTACCTAGAATGTTAGTGGCACGAGTAATTACCTAATTGGACTCACACACACACACACACACACACACACACACACACACACACACACACACACACACACACACACACACACACACATCAAGGCCTCACTTGATAGGGATTTACATTTATTTGGTACACATCTATACAGTAGTGCACATTGAATAAAATTGTCCTATTTATCCCAATTTTCAAATCAATCATTAGGAGTATCCCACAAGTTACAACTAAGACTAAAAAATACCAAATCAAAGTCAAATCAGTAGTTGCATTCATATAACAAATGAGCACTCTTACATAATCACACTATGTGGGAGAACTATGTGTGGATTGATTTCGCTCCTTGGAGTATGGGATACATAAATAATGATCAATTATCGATTGATCAGCTCAACCCATTACACTTTCTAAAATTTTACAAGTTTATTACATTCACGAGCACACCTAGGGTTTCAAGGTGAAAAAGGTTTATTTTTAGAGCTGTTTGCATCATCAAGGTTTATAATTTTACATACAAAGATTTCAAAGATAGGTAAAGATGATTGTTTAGTTAGAGACCATGTTTTACACATAGGTCACTGTCGACCACTATGGGTTAGTATCGACAGTCGATACTGACCTAAAGTTGATAGATCTGACCCTATACAATTAGGAACATGGTTCTAAATTTGGATGTATCAAAACCATGATTCAATTTATTTTCTACTATTACAACAAAGTCATAGTTAGTCAAACAATCATAAAATCTAAGTACTTATCCCTTTTTGTAATTAATGCATTTAACATATGCCACTTGTCAAATCACTGCAATCTATTTCAACCTTTTACATTCATATTTTTGCTTAAATTCTATATTTAATAATTTGAATTCACATACTATTTTCTATCTTAATTAGATTAAGTAAGTCATCTTAATATAATTTAGGGTAAAACATGTTTGTGAATCCATATATTGTTTGAACCATCAAACCCAAGGTCATCCTCAAGGTTTTAGATTTTTTTATATTAAGGTTTTAATTTCAATTTATTATTATCCCAAACAAAAGATGATAAATATTTTCACCTTTAGCCCTAACCTATTGCATATTTGTATGATTCCATCCCATGCCATCCAGAAAGGACAAAGATGACAGTTAATGACAGTTAATGCAATATCACACACTTCATGTACAAATAATTATATGGTAAAATTAGATGTATTAATATATAAAGGAACACACACACACACACACACACACACACACACACACACACACACACACACACACACACACACACACACACACACACACACACACACACACACACACACACACACACACACACACACAAAATAAAAGTACAATAAATTTTTATATAATTTAAAAATTTGTTAGTTACCTCATCTATGTTTCATCACCCCATGCGATGATTCATCTGCTTCCCTTTTTGCATTCTTGCTTCGTAACCCTTCAGATAGTTACTTTTCTTCCTTACATTAATTTAAATATTTAATTAAAAATATTTTCTATGTATCATTAATTTGGTTAACTAACGTACAACCTTGTAAATGCCCTCTTTTAGCCATTTATCGCACAAACCATTCTATGCATCTCTATCTATTTCAGGAGGTCAAAGATTTCTCCTCTCTTCACTAGTGTTTCCTTGGTATTGAACCTAAAAATTATAGATATGAAATTTATTAAAATACAACAACATTGAAAAATATTGTATTTATGCAACATAATTACCCTCAAATGCCTATGTATCTCTTAAACCCCTATGAGGCATATTTTTCAATTAAAGGATTCTTATGGTGGGCAATTCTTAAGTCTTCTTGAATCACAAAGACTAGTTTTATGTGTTTCATAAATGATATTTTTTACCACTTTAGATGGAAAAATGAATAAAATAATTTCCAAGCTTAGTCAACTATTATTTTCTTGAAATACCAAAACCTAAAAAAAAAATTAAATCTTAGTAAATAAATCACTATAAATGAACAATTAAATAAATTAAAAATAGTAGAAACTTGAAATCAAACAAATTAAAATACTCAATTTAAACATAATAAAATACTTGCATTCCTTGAGCATCTATTGATATCGTCATCTTATTATTTAAATAGAGGTCCATTCTGAGATTGCCTCTCACTAAATGTTTGTACTGTTTGTGAGTAGGATGAGAGGGCATGTTTTCATCTAACCCTGGTAGGGATAACCTTACTTTGTTATTGTCCTTCTCCCTTAATGCATTGGGGATTATCTCATTGATGCTAGTTGAGGTAAAATCTTACTATCCGGGTTTTTTTTTTTTTTTCCTTTTTAGAGGACAAGAGGGTCATCCACATGATGAGGATCTATGATAAAATTTTAGGATGTTATAATTCAATTAATTAAAATAAATTAAAATAAAAAAACAAGAAAAACACACCTCTATGTAGGTGAGTCCATTACAATAGATGAAAGATGTCTACTCATCCTAATGCCCTCATCCTTCCACCTATCGATATAAGAAGCAAACTCACCATAATCAAGTTATATTATAAATTTTCAATGGCAATAAAAAAATAATTAAAAATAAACTTTAAATTTATACCTCTATTCAAGTGACTCCCTGACACCAAATGAAGTAAGTCTATATGGGAAGTAAACTTATCATGCACAAGTTGTATTAGAATTTACTTAATGAAAAAAAAAATTAATTAGAAAATAAATAAAAAATTTATACCTCTATTTCGGGTCCCTAAAGGTTGAGGGGCATCCACTTGTATGAACCCTCCTCATGCATGTCGCTATAAGTAGTATAATATCATTATCAAGTTGTATAATTAGATGTTTTTTGATGAGAACAAATATTTTTTAATCACAAAAAAAACTAAACATTTTTACCTCTATGGTGGGTGCATAGAGGTCAATGTACGCTTACTTGTGGAAGAGCATTGAGGTGGCTCATAAGCCTTGTTGAAATCCTCCTCCATGTCACATTGTGCTAGCACATGAATACTAGATCTACCACATACAAAATTATCCAATGCCATCCTAAAAATATTCATAGGATGAGATGCATTACTTTTTGTAGCATGTCATCTCTAATATCTAAAAAAATAACATGCACATGCTATATAAAGATGTTGATTATGCAAGAAATTACACTAAATAAGCTATTTTTCAAATTTAATTTTTTAGTTTATGGAACATAACTATTTGAAAAATTCTTCTAAATAATTAAATTTAGTTTATGGAATGCATTAATTTCAAGGTAGACACAAATTGTTTTGGATTTTTTTAAAAAATCATATGCAATTTCAGGTCAATTCCCAAAATTTATTCAAACTAAAGATTTTTTTATCGATGGGTTTGCCAGGAAGAGCTAATATTTTTGTGCTCAATTTTATCCTAGGGTTTAGATAATTTATTCCATGTTTTATAAAATTCAACTTAGGGTTTACAAATTATTCTTATATTTTATACAATTTATCCTTTTATTTATATAATTTATTCTAGGGTTTCATAATTTATCTTAGGGTTTATAAATATTATCTTAGAGTTTATTTCCTACAAATTCAACATTTTACATTTTAGGATTTACATAATTTTTATTAAAATTTAGGTACAAAATCTACATAGCTCTAATCTGGTATATCAAAAATGCTGCACATTCTTTCTTTTCTTCTTCCTTTACTTGTGTTAAAGCTCTTCTTTGCACTAGAGTTCTTACTTTTCCTCCCCGACTATATTGGTATGCCATTTTTATCCCTTCCTCCTCTCATTTCTCTTGTCCCTTTCTCCTCTCCCTTCCACTATTATTTTCCCCTCCCATGGCTTTCGTTGTGTTTTCTCCTCCTATCACCATCGAGAAACAAAAGAATAAAGTGGGAAAACTTTTGTGCCCTCCATGTTAGGATGTGAAGTCATTATTCATGAATCACTATTCATGGTCACTATTCATGGTGATGTGGCCAGGTGGTGCTGTGGATAGTTAGTGATGTGGCTAGGTGATGACTTGGCATGACCCATGGTGGGTGGTATGGCCCATAGAGCATCTTTGAAGGTCAAAAGAGGAGGAGAGAAAAATGGGGCACATTTCTCCACTAAGTCACATGGGTTGGATTGTGTGAAAGCATGTGAGGACATAATGACAGTGGATCACCTGTTTCTACCTAGGCATGTGCTTGTGGGGCACAATTGTCTGTAGGCTCCTAGTTGGTGAGGTCAAAAGTGGGAATCTTTAAAATCACACATGTGTACACACGGGAAAGTGGGAGACAAGGATCACTATTCTAGATTGAATTCACATGTGGAGTGGAGTGTAGTATATAGGAGAGCACATGGGTGTGCACATAGAGTGGTCAAGTGGGCATGATGAGATGCCATTCAAAAGATTGACTTGGCACATGGGGGGACAAGATTTCCTATTGATGAACAATGCTCCCACATGGATTATGGCACAATTTTCTCATCTCTCTCTATTTTCTCTCTATGTTGTAAATGTTATTTATTAGCATGAGATCTCCTTTGTAAATTTATCCAATTAGTGGATCCATACAAGCCTTGGGCTTGCATGCTTGGAGGTTAGATCTTGTAGGCTAGGTTATGATGGGTTCACAACTTGAATGCTTCAGGTGGAAGCATTAAGTGCTTTGTTTGTAAGCACTAAGGAGTTATTATGGAGGAACTATTGTAGAGGAGAGTTAATGCTATGAATGAATGAAGTCTGGAAGCTGCCATTTTGCCTGTTGTTTTTCCTTGCACATTGTAAGGTTTTCACGTAATCTCTATGTAATGTGTTCCTTTTTCTTATCTATTCTTTTTTAGCTTATTTTTTACATTATTTACTTGCACTGTAAGATATAGTTCATTTATCTAACAAGTAGTATCAGGACTTTAATCCTAACACTCCCACTTTTTATTTTTTTCATTATAGGGGTCAGTGTGACATAAATGTGATTTAAGTTTCTTGAGCTTTACACTACCTTTGCATCACTCCCCCAAAATTTTTAATATTCTATATTATATAATATTTATAATATACAATATAAAATATGATAAATATATTTTTTGGATTGATTATCACTTTTGACTAGAGCTATGAAATGGATATAAGACACAACATGTAATGAAATTACTTCATCAACAAATTAAAATAACAAAAATAGTTCAAAATATGATTGAAATAGAGCAAAATATATAAATAGATGATAAGCCACTTTTACGGGGAAACCTCCACAACCTTACAATAAGAACACAATTCACAACCATTGATACCAGATGAATTGTTTTGGTTATATATATAAAGATGTCATGACCCCCTTCTATCCACACAGGATATGATGTAAATCAAAAAAATTATCCATTTAGTTGATCCAAGTGACTATATCTTTCCCATCGAACTTATGCATTTCCACTTTTGACATCAAGTTTCATGGTTGCAAAGTATTTAGATTTGGATTAGGCTAGCTGTAAGGTCTACCTTGGTTGGGTGGGGAAATAATGATTTGTAGTTGATTTGGAAGATGCTAAAGAACATTCAAAATTTGATTGAGTGCCTATAGGAGATAATCCATTTATTGATTGATTTAGTTCACATCTCCTTTTATCTCCAATTGTAGGTTTCTCACGTCAAATTTAATCTAGTGCACTTTGTGATCAATCGAAGAAAAACCTATAGTAGAATATCCTTCAATTCCTATTTTGGAATCTATATCTTCTTTGTAAGGAGTGTTATCCAGATTTTCATAATTCTTGCCTCAACCCCAAGTTTGCGGTCTTGCCATAATAAGGCTTAAAATGTTGACCTTGATTGTCATATTTGACCCAACTTTGACCAATCATTTTTGTAATTATGTAAGTCTCCAATTAGAAAATACAAATAATATACCCCCATTATATTTTTGAAATATTTTTGAAAATGTAAATAAATCAGGAAAATTACTCAAAATGTGGCTTATAAAAATAATTTATGAAAAACCCCAAAATGGTAATAACTCGATAAAAAATGATCTCTAAACCCTAATTTTTTTACTAAGATATCTTTGAATGATATTCAAACTCTTGAAAAAATATTGTAAATAATTTTGCTATGGATTATAAGATATAATAGATTTTCTAAAATTAGGGTTTTGCCCACTCAATCACCCAAATTGAAGTTCTAATACCAATTGTAATAAAATTGCTTTACCAATAAAGTAGAATAATAGTAATAGATCACAATATGACTAAAATAGAGTAGAATATATGAATAAATGATAAGCCACTTTGAGGTGGCAACCTCCACAACCCTACAATAAGATTAGAATTTGTAATATGATACTCAAGTATTAATCACTAGCTCCTATTTATACTCTAATTAGGCTATGGTTACTCCATAGGCCGACCTATCTAACCAAATGAGAACATAGAGATATTTAATATGATAAGGAAGGGTTATGTAAGCCATAAGTCAGTTGCATATATCCCAACACAGACTATATGCTTGGGGTATTTCACAATAGGGGCCCTAGTCCCCAAGAACCAGTAAACCAACACAAATGGCCACCACTAGCCACTAAAATCATCAAATCAACTCAAATAGCCACATCTGACCTATAAATGTGCAACTAGATTTGAACCTGGGTGGGGTTAGACACAACCAACCCACTTACCAACCCATCTACATCTCTTTGACATAAATAAATTATTAATTAGATATTTTATTATAATTATAATTAAATAATATATTTATTGATTGAATATTATTATCAATTTATTATTATATATAATATATAATTATTAAATTATATATATATATATATATATGTATCAATCAATAAATAAAATATTTTATACATTAAACTACTTAAAAAACTCTTACAACGAAACACAACAACTAGACACAATGACCTTGTCAAACAACAAGGTCACATTAACTACTTATTTACTATTCGATCTTTATTAGGACTCTGAATCTTAGTTTCCCATAACCTAGTCTTCATCCTCTTCTCCAGCTTCCTCTTCCTGATGGCTTACCTGAGGGTTATTATTTTGCACATAGTGCCAATGATACAAATGTTCTTTCATGTTCATAGCATCTTGTACAATGCTTGTTAAAGTATTTTGTACACCCTTTATTTCATTTGTGTTGATATGAAGCAGTATCAGTATGGGTGTGTGCACTCTCAGTTATTTTCCATGAAATTATTTATGTGAATCAAGTCATTGATAGCTTCAGTTAGATTAAAGTGGGCCATGAAAAACTCCCTGAATCTCTTGGTTGAGGCCTCCAAATCTTTTTATTGCTCTAAATTTTAGTTCTTTTATTTGGCAACTAGTTTTTTGATGGTTTCCATTGCCTCCTTTATGGAGTGAATCCTCATTGCTAGATATTTGAGATTATCTATCAATCTATCCTCTTGGTTGTGCCTATCCCTAGTAGGAAGCATTTATTCCCCATATTCTAAACCCCTGGCCTGTTGTGCTTCCTTGATTTTGATGGCAAACTATCTCTTCATCAGTCCTCCTTGGGTCACTCTTGCCTTCCATTTTTTTTGTCTCCCCTCTATTTTCCATCTCATTTATTTTTTGCTTTCCTTTTTCGAAAGATTCTTTGGGTTACCCACTCACTCTGATCCATCTTCTGCCTTCCTAGAAGGTTGCATAAAAGTGCCTACTTTTGTAATTTACTCCCTTATCACCCTCTTACTTTATGATAGCATTCTGGTTTATTTCCACTTCTCATCCCTAACCTAAGCACTCTTACTCGTCAATTAATCCTTTTCTTGTTCCCTCTTTAGTTCTCTTTACACCCTTATGCTTAGCTTGGTTGATGTAGGGGTTGCCTTCTTCTCAACCTTTTTCATTTTATTCCATGTTTCTAGCATGTGGCTAGTCATCCATCATGTTGTATTGAATGATTGAGGTCCCACATGTAGGCTAATCAATCATAGTTTTTAATTTTTATATAAAATTTATTTTTATTGATGAAAATAGTCTCACAACTTGCAGAAATGCCATTATCAGCTCCAATAGAGTCTTAAAACACAATGCTAGTTTAACAAATTCTCAGGGTTTTTTCTCCTTTCTTCCCTCCATATTAATGTATTAAAATGGGCCTTATTTTTTATTCCTTTTTCCCTATATTTCCACCAAAGGAAGGTCACACCTCTCAAGGCAAGTTTCCATTCCTCACTGCCCCTTCCATTTGAACTTACCATTATTATCTTCTCCTTGCTCTACAAGTTAAACTTTTGCCAGCTCATGCTTTTTTATACTAAGAGTTTTATTGTGTAGATTTATTTCTATTTTATTTCTTCCAACTCCTCATCCCATCTTATTAATCCCACTCTTAGTTACCATGACTAATATAATGCCAACTTTCCTTGGTATTGGTTGGTTGTATTTCTTTTTTGGTCTTTTGGCGCCAAACTTTGTTTTGGCTTTTTTCCATTTTTTTCTTTACTTTCTCCATTATTTTGGGAATTATTTGATAATTATCACCCTTAATTCCTCCATCTCCTTTTATTCAGAGATAATCTTCATATTACCCATTTTATCTTCTATCATATTTTTTAGCCCAAAACTTGTGAGCCAGTCTACCACCTGGTTCCCTTCCTGTAGCTATGACTAACCTTTGTCTTCTCAAAATTATTTTGAAAATGATTTGCCTCTTCCATTACCCATTAAAATCTCCATTTTAAGTTATTATTTTTATTCTTCAGTGAATTAATGATAAATAATGAATATCCCTTTATTTGTAAGTTTTTAATTTTTTATTTCAAATCTATCTTTAAACCCAGGGTTAGTCCTTCTACTTCTGCCATGTTATTCATATTGATTCTCATCGAAACTACCTTATAAGATCTCACCTATCCTATATGGTTTCTTACTGTGGATCATACCCTAGATTGACTAGGGGTTTGTTGTGATGATCCATCAAAATTAACTTTATGCTAGTCCTGCACTAGAGGAAGCCATTTCACTTTTTCCCTTAGTAGCATTCTTTTTTGTTTCTTGTTTGGTTGCACAGAATCATATGTTTTTATACCTTCCCCCTAGTTATTAGGATTCTAATTTCCTTGAGGTCCACTTCATTATTTTTTGGTTGTTTGATTATTGTGATGACCTAAAGAATACTAGCTTCCGTTTCCCTCCAAATTTCCTTACTTGCTTCATTTCAAATTTCTGATTCAAAAATTAGTTTATTCTATTCAAGTCAAACTTTCCATGTGATAAAACTTGGGCCCATATCCCAAATATCCTTTAAGATATTTAGTTTCTTATTCCAATGCCAAGCCTTCAAGTGATTTTATATATTATTACTTATACTCCATCTTAGATTAAACTTATCTAAAAAAGAATTCCACAAGTCTGAGGCGAAATTACAATGTAGCAGTAGGTGATCAATATTCTTTTCACTATTTAAACACATGACACATATTTTTAGGCCTTAAAATCTTCTCCTTTTTATATTCTCCCCTTTCAAGATATTCCCATATGTTGCCAACCATAAGAATGTTTTATTTTTGGCTAGGCTTTCAATTTATAAATGTTTGTCCAAACCAAAGTCATTGAGTCCCTTTGCTTAGCTTCTTCTTAAGCTTTATAGCTTGTTTTTACTAAGTATTCCCCTGTTTCTTTTCTATTCCATTTGACCTTATCTGGTTTAGACTCAGTTGGATCCTAAAGCCTTTTAGAATTTTGTTTAGGGCCTTTTGTGCTTTGTTTTGAGTTCCATACCTATTCTGAAAGCTTTTCCAAGTAACCATCCCAAGCCCTGAACACCCAATACTCCTTCATTTTATTCCCCCACTACCCAATGATGTCCTCTCTAATTTATACAAATCTTGGGTCTGATCTTAGAGGTATATCTATCACCCAAATATCTTCCTAGAAGTCTGTATCTTCTTCATTTTTAACCTATCAAAATAGGCCTTTGAGAATGCTTACTCTAGCTTCCTTCATACCATTCCATATGAGGGAGCCATTTAAAAGTTCCTAAGCTATGAACATTCTATTTAGGTTCCTTTCATCTAGGTATTTTTCCCTAAGTAACTCCATTTTTCCTTCCATCTTGTTCCTATTCTCCATATGAGCTTTGTTAATAGTGCTAGTTTTCTCTTTTGGAGGTTTATTATTCTCGACTTCCTTGGGATAATGGTTTGCATGTCTTTTCCCAGGATAAGAGAGGTAGTTTGGATTTTTTCCCCATTCTTTGCCATAGAAAGCTTATGACAATCCTATTTATCTTAGTCCATATTCCTTTAGGCACTTTTAGTAGAGAGAACTAGTAATTGGTAGTGGTTTGTAGCATGGTTCTGATGAGAATTATCCTACCTACATAAGTTAGATACTTTCATTTCCAGTTGATCAACTTCTTTTTCATATTTTTTATGACTATTATCTAGATATATTATGTCCCATTTACCTTTGAACAACGAGAATCCTAAGTAGTTATCTAGGAAAGTGGTTATTCTAAATCCAAGGATTCTTGACAAGAAACTTTACAGATTATGAGAGATATTAATGAAAAAATATCTTCTCAGTAGATCCCTTATGTCCCTAATCCCTTGAATCCTAGGAAATGCTAAAAACATTGTGTTGTCTATGAAATGCAAGTGAGTATGAGCCATTTCCCCCATTTATGCTTGTATCCCTTTTATCTTTCCCTTCTCTTTGAGGGATCTTATCTTCCTTCCCAAGTCTTCCGCCATGAGGATGAAAAGATAATTAGATAATGGGTCCCATTGCCTGAGGTCCCTAGTAGACAAGAAAAATCCTTATAGAGAGCCATTTATCATTAATGAGAACTTATCAAATGTATAACAAACAAATTTGAATCCACCTTCTCCACTCTTCCTTAAAACCATACTTTTGGAGTATCCTATCTAGAAATGTCCAATCAACTTTATCATATGCCTTTACTATATCTAATTTTTTTAGCATTCCTTGCCTTTTGCTTACATTTAATGAATGAATTATCTCATGTGCTATCACTATTCCATCAAAAATTAACCTTCCTTTTACAAAAACCCCTTGATCCTCTAATATAAGTTTTGGGAGGAGGTCCTGTAGCTTATTTTCTATAACCTTCAAGATTATATTATAGATGGTATTATAGAGGGAGATTTATTTAAAGTCCTTTGGAATTCTACTATCTGATTTTTTAGGTATAAGAATAAAGAAGATGGAATTAAAGGCTTTCAATATCCTTTGGGATTCTTTTGATTCTTGAACCACTACCTTAATTTCTTAGCCTATGAGGTCCCAGACGTGCTGAAATAAAAGAGCAAGAAAACCATTTGGACCTGGGGAGTGGTCCCTTGCCATCTCAAATACTGCCCTCCTAACCTATTCTAGTGAAAAATTCTTCATTAAACTATTGTTGTTAGACTAGGTTATCTTGTGAGGGATATGCTTCACAAAATCTTTTTATTTTTCCTTATTTTCCTCTTCTTCTTGGTTTAACGATCCCTCCCAATATTTAACCAAGTATTCCTTTATCTCATCGGCTTCTTCAAGGGTATTTCCTTCTAGGGTCTCCACCTTATTTATATAATTCTTTTGTCTTTTGATCATACATGATAGATGAAAGAATTTTCTTTTTCAATCTCCCTCTTTTAGCCATATGATTTTGGACTTCTATTTCCAATATATTTCATCTTTTTTATAAATCCCCTCTAGCATTCTAGCCATTTCCTCTTCTTCTTGTAGTAATTCAATTGAATCATGCTACTCCATTCTCAAGCCCTGAAATTTACTACTTTTCCTTAACAAATCTTATTTGTCTTAGTAGTTTGATTCCATCTCTTCAAAGCCTCCTTTAGTTCTATGTGTTTTTGTGAAAAGGAAAAATATTTGTGTCCCCTCTTTATGGATTGAGGAATTCTATTGTTGAGTGACAAAGTTATGAATGTTTGGATGCTCTATCCACATTTTTTCAAATCTAAATGGGGATCTACCTAGTCTCTCATTAGGTGTCAGTTATATGGCTATCAACCAATGGTCTAATCTTGTTATTTTTAGCACCTCTATTTCAAGGGTATGATTTTAATCCAACCAGTTTCTCAAGGCTAAAAATATATCTAGCCTTTTTAGGATTAGTTCCCTTGCCCCTTTTTTATTGCTCAATATAAACCATCCTTACTTTGTTATTATATCCCAGAGTTCTGACCTGTCTAATTTTTTTTGAAAAATACTAAAGTCTCTATCCCTCGTGCTCCCCCACTTCTTTTTTGATGAATCTAGTTGAGCATTAAAATCCTCTCATATTAACCATAAAGCCTCTTCTCTAATCTTAATGAACTCTTTTAATTATTTTCAAGCTTGTTATTTATCTTTTTTATTTTGTGATACATAGATGTTTACTAAGCAAAATTTTAATCCTGTCCTTCGCCATTCCACCTCACATACAATGTATTATTTTTGGGCCTAGATGACCTCTAGATTGATCAAGTTAGGTTCTCATAGAATGACCATTCCTCTTACCATTCCTTCAGCATTACTTCCTACAATTTCCTTTTTGAGCTTATCTGATTGTCACATCCTGATTTCTCTCTAAGTTGAATAACCTATTTGATCCATGGATTATTATGGTTGTTAGTTGATTAACTATTGTTTGATTAAGTTTTATGTCATATACTAATTATGAGATAGTTATATGTTTCTTAATTTACATGATTGATTTGCTATGAGATAGCTATACTTTTATACTCTATACATTATGATCATGTTTGTTAGTTATACAATAACATTTTATGGATATAATTATGTTTCAAGGTAACTACTTTCATTATTATGAGGTGGATGCATGACATATCCATCCCTTAGAGTATGAAAGAGGGAGAGCAACATCAAAGAGGATGGTGTAAATGGAGGCATTGGAAGATGATAGAGAGCAAAATCAGAAACCCATGCACACACTTCAATAGAATAATATATTTTGTGATTATTGTTATGATTTAAATAGTTGTATTATGTTTTGTTTTATATTGTGTGTGTGTCTACTATGATATTTTTTAATTCTATAATCATGTTGTTTGTTTACGTAATTTCACTAATCTATGTGTTACTGCAATATTAATTATTAATGTTGTAGTTGGGTTGATTGAATGAATTTATTCATGTATTAACATGACTAACCATTATTTGATAATATCTGAATGGATATATTGTACATAGCCCCATGTTTGTATTACCAGTGCTTGTTTGGATTATTTGTTATGGTAACGGATGTATTCTATTACTTAAATTGACCTATTTATTTAAGTGATTGATTATGTTATAAATTTACTATTGTCAATCAGACCCATACCCTTATGAAGGTAGTTTCAGGCCTTCATAGTCTGCTAAAACATGGAAATAATCTTAGGCTGTGGGTGGCCTAATCGACAGATTGAATCTCTAGATTCTAAGGGCTAGCTCCCCTCGATGTATCAATTAGGATCTCTACTCTACACTACAAACTGTTGGGAAAAAGGAAGAAAGAAAACTGAAGGAAAAATCCCATTTAATGATGGTGATACACCTAAATTTTGGTCATCCACTCAATTTGAGTTCTTAAAAACACTGATCAAAGCTTGAGGGAAATGAGGGAATAGGCCTAATTCAAGGCACTAACTAGCCACTTACATCCACTATAAATTCAACCAAAAGACACCGAACATAGAACATGACCTGCATAATCTAATCAACTATTAATTGGGTAAGAAACAGGGCTTGACAAGGAAAAAAATTTCTATCACACATGCAAATCATTGACATAAATACACTATATCAACATCCTACAATCTAAAAATAGTCCTATCTATCTGAAAAGGTTACAAAACTCAAATTTTGGCAGAGTCTGATCTTACCAAAAGAGGGATTGATATCTTCAAAATGGCTAGAAAAGCCAACTTATATAGAAAAAACACACAAAAGCCAAGAGATTGGCACTGAACATAGAAGAGGAGATCAACTCCCACATCTGAAAACTCCAATTTTAGCTATCGAAAGATAACTAAGCCTTTTGATCATATCTTTTTTTCTTTCATCCTTCATGAAAAGCTCTTTGGCATTGAAAAGGATGGTGGGCCCAACTTTGAAAAGTCAAACTATCTTACATGAAAAGCCATGCCACAATCTTCAAAGGAATATGCCTCTTGATTGAACTTGAAGCTGAGTTGGATCATTGAATGCATGAGATGACTAGGAGGTAAGCATGACTTCAACAATCAATCAATTGAAGCTTTGAGCAATCAATTATATATAGCCTTTTCTTACATAGAAAAAGACCTTGATGAGTGAGAGGTACATGTAAAATCCAAGGTAATAACAAATACATGTTGTAGAAACTTAGATTGAACTCCTTGTTAACTTATTCTAATGCTAAACTCATTGAGCCCTTCATGTATTCGAGTTTATTTTTTTGGAACTGAGAGAGCCATGCTTGAAGGTAGCTGCATGTCTTTATTTTTTGCATGTTTGTGCCCCACCTAGATGTGTCTTCTCCTGCTTGGGCCACTTTGCATGTTCTACATGTATTCTATAAAACACATTGGTCTAATTCAAAAGGGAAAGTCTTTATTGTACTCTATTGATTGGTTGTTGAAATCCCACTAATTGAATGTGCTTATGCCACCTATCCCTGACTAATTGGTCCTTCAGATTTACACTGGGTAACCTTATATTCCTTTTACCCTTCTTTGTTTTAGCTGATTATTGTGGGCTTATTATTTGGGCTCTTTATATTTAGACCCTATGTTTCTGTCTATTCCCGTGAACTTTCCTCTTGAACAATTTCCTATCTATTTCTTGCGAACAATTTGTCCGAGACTATTTTCTGTATGCACTTTTCATTCGGACTTTTCCTTCAGACAATTTCCTCAAAGGAATTGTCTCTGATTTTTGGCCTTTAGATTTTTGTCTGTGACTTATCTCCTTGTTTATTTCCTTCAAACAATATGTCCAAAGGAATTCTTTTTGTTTATTTACTTCGAACAAAAAATCTGAAGTAATTCTTTCAAAATTTCCTCTCTTCATTTCCTTTGGACAAAAATTCCAAAGGAATTCATGTACTTGGAACTTTTGCAAATTGCCCTTTAGGTTTTTTTGAAACTACCCTTTGGGCTTGTTTGAAATGGTTCTTTCAACTTTTTGGAATGTGCCCTTTGAATTTTTTGAAAAGGGCTTTAGAAAACTTGCAAAGGACTTTCCTAAAGAAAAAGACCCTTCGAAAATTTTTATTGTTACTTTCCCAAAAGAAATGGCCCTTCAAAAAAATTAAGTGACCCTTCAGCTTCATGAGAGTGCCCTTCAGACTTTTGGAAATGAACCTTTCAAAATTTTGAAAATGGATCATTCGATAATTTTGAAATGGTTTCTTTCCCTTTAGAAAAATTGTAATGGTTCCCTTACCCTTCGAAAAAGTTGTCTGGTCCACTGATTTTTTGAAAATGACCTTCGAGCTTTTGGAAAACACCTTTCACAAAAGTTGTCTCACCTTTCAGAAAACTTGAAATGAACCTTCAAAAAAGTTGGTAAGTCCCTTCATCTTTTTTATTTGACAACTTCCTTCAAGCATTTTGTCCAAAGGAATTATTGTCTTTAGATTTATTGAAAAGGACTTTCCCAAAAGAATTATTTCCTTGGACTTATTGCAGATGATCCTCAAGAACCTTTTGAAGATGGACGTTTTTGGAAGGAAATTAACCCTTTAAACTTTATGAGAATGCCCTTTTTAGACCCAAAGAAGCCTCCATAATGCTTTTCTCAAAAAATCCTTTGAAAACCAAAGTGAATGCCTAAAAAAGCCCTATTAATCATGGATTATTTCAAGGAATTTTTAACACCAATAACTGACTCACAAGACAAATTGGCATGATATACAAAGTTTCAAAAAATGAGGGTGGCAATTTGACCTATAGGGTCAAAATTGTCAACAGTTACTATTATCGTTATAACAGTTAACATGATTAAATGTAATCAATGTTTTGACATATGAGCAGTGCTTAAGCATTAAATCAAATACTATATAAAGTGTTTTAGATAATATCATTGTTTAATGATTAAGTAGATGCCATTGTGTTTATCGAATCTTTATTAATGGCTATGGTTATTTGTCTAACCTAGGGAGTTAACTTATAGTGAGGTCGGATACATAATGTTTGATTCATTGGATAACTTGTAATATAGTTGATAATCTTTTAAAGTCATATATACATTACCTAGTCATATAGTCATTATGTTATATATACTTGTCAATTATTAACATTGCATGGAATAATATTAATTGTGACTTGACATTTAGTCAATTTATAAGGACTAAGGGAAGTCGATGTTAGTTTTGTTAAAATCAAAAGGCATGCATACTTTTAAAGTTGTATAATGATTATTTAATCATTTGTTATGAAGTTTGAGATGATTAGGGTTTCTAATCTCTTGTTGACTCTAGTTAACAATGATTCTTAGAAAAATCATTCTACGAGTTTGAAGGTTGGCTGTATGAGAAATGGTGGCAAACTGTAACTTAGTGGAGTTTGGTTGAGATATTCTTGGAATGCATTATTTTAGTCTATTTTTATTTGATGAGGAGGGAAATTGATGGCAAGGGATGAAAGAGGATAAATAAGAGGAAAATAAGGCTTGAAAGGGAACAATTTATGGTGTGTAGCAGGTAGAAAGTGAAGAAAGAATATTTGAGATAAAAAAGAAGAAAGATATGACTTTCTTGGAATTATCATTATCATTATAGGTCGGTGTGGTACTTTAAAATCTTGTGTTATGTTGATGGATCTTAGAATTTAAAATTGTTTACTAGGGTTTTCATTTTTTTTGAAATTATATAAAAAAAATAGGGGTTGTATGTAGGTCCCTGTGGAAGGCTTAGCCCTCCACAGAACCCTACATCCAACCCAGGGTAAACCTAGTAGAATGGGTAGAGCTATAGGATTTTTTCCATGGTTATTATGGCTATATGTAAGCTCTATCTTAATTCTTAATACAATTAAAAAATCCCTATGAATTCATTGAATGATTATTTCTTTTAAAGGGTATTTGGATTTTGTCTTCAACATAGATTTGTTATCGAACTAGTTAAGGGATATATTCATTAAGGCATTAAAAAAATATAGTGAAATCTATTTTGTAGGAGGGACTCAATCATGTATAACCCTAATTGAATTTTTGGTTATAGATGTTATGGGTTCTTTATAACAAATTAGACTGTGAAGATACACACACACACACATGCATGTATGTATATACTTAGTTTGTGGCTGATGATACACACACACATACATACATACATGTATATATATGTATCTATGCATACATACATACATACACACACAAATATATACACATATCTATACATATATACATTATATATATGTATATATACACACACACACATACACACACACACACATATATATATATGTATATATATATATATATATATATATATATATATATATATATATATCCTAAAAGTTGGGGCTTTTGAAAGAAACTGTGTGTATTAGACATAACCAATTTAGGGTACATGTATAAATGACTTCGAAGTTTTGGTTTTTGAATGAATTCTATTTACTTTAGGTTATAAACGGATTTATGAATTATAAATTATGAGCATGGTATATATACTCGACTCTATTTTAAATCCTAAAGCATAAATATTTATACATATATAGGTTTGGGAACAAATCTGGTTAACCCATAAACAAATAAAGCTTGGAAATGAGTAGGAGTATGAACACTTGTCTGTGTACTCGACTTTATGTAGAGATAAATACATAAAAGGTAAATGTTGATTTGGAAGACTTTATGATTTCAATTGAATTTATTATATATGAACTATGTAAATGTTAAGGTCGGTTTTAAAATGGAATGAATATTTAGTATGTCTGTGTATTATTATATATGTTTAGATTAGTCTATGATTTTTGAATAAGAGCCTTGCATAGTTTATGAAAGGACTGAGTATACAGTTTAATAAGTATTTTGTATGAGAGTGTTTATGTGGTCAAAAGTCTAAGTTATTATCAAAATTCTCAATTTTGAACATACTTGGCTAAGTGTATATCTTTAACCATTTTTGTATACAAGTAATTCAATTGTTACTGTGAATTGAATGTTTTGAGTAGTTTAAATTGGAGTATAATTATTTGGCTGTGTTTGAATTGTAAATCACATGTATTCTGTGTGTTTTTAGTCAAAAAAGTAAATTGGGATTTATATAGTATATAAAAGGGTATTATAACTATTTTATTGGCTAAATGTATACTTAAAGCATACAAAATATTCTAAGACATAGACGGTGGTTGTCTTCTTAGAGTATACCATATATAATAAAATATTTGTGACTGTATGGAAATTTTATCTAAGAGTTCTATTATATATATATATATGGTATAAATTATATGATTTTTGACTATGTTATAAATTTGATAATGATTATACCACACACACACACACACACACACATACCATAACATAGTCAAAAATCATACAATTTATACCATATATATGTGTGTGTGTGTGTGTGTGGTATAAATTATATGATTTTTGACTATGTTATAAATCTGAAAATGATTATACCATATATATATATATGGTATAATCAGTTTCAGATTTATAACATAGTCAAAAATCATATAATTTATACCCGCGCCCCACGCCCCCGCCCGCACCCCACGCCCCCGCCTGCGCCCCCCATATATATGGTATAATCATTTTCAGATTTATAACATAGTCAAAAATCATATAATTTATATCCCCGCCCCCCCAACACCCACACACACACACACACACACACACACACACACATTGTGATACGCTTGTAAACAATATTATGATAATAGGGTAAACTAGGTGCTTTGTTGTATATTTAATGTTTGGATAAAAGCCTTAAAATAAGGTACTTAAGGGTTTAAATATAGAGCTTATTAAGTTGTTTTTTACTGGCTTTTGTTATATAAGTGGTATATGAACAAATAATAAGCCTGTGTTTTCATGTTTGTTTTGTGGATGAAATAACATTATAAGTTACTTTGTGATTTGGGTAACTGGTAGTCTAGATACAATCTTTACCCAAATGGTATGTTATATTAAGGACTATTTTTGATTATATTATATTATTCTATAATAAACTAGATGATATTAGATTCATTGCATTACATTTGACGAACTAAATGTGTGTATTTGATATTTTCATACTTAGCATATTTTTATCTGCTAAAAGGAAATATTTTGAATGAATATGTTGGTTTTTTAATATTATATATATTTTAACTCAATATTGCATTTATGACACTAAGTAAATAGTGGACAAATTCCAATGGCTTAATTAGTGCCATCAATGCAAGATGAGGTATAATATGATTGAGTGTTGTGTATGAAATTGATTGATCCTAGAGATCATAACTATGTGAAAACTTTGGCTAAAGTAACGTTTTTAGTTAAGCATTATTATTTAATATGTTGATATAGTTTTCATATTTGTGTGATATCATGTTAGGACATATTTATTTATGGTACACATTATGTATTAGATATATACCGCACATGAGTTCTAGTTTATCATCTAGATTCGTACGTTGTCATTATCTACCCATCTATGAAGGGAGGTCCACTCCCTTATTGGGAGATAGTGAAGGGAATATATGGTTTGTGGTTGTATGGAAAAGCACTTAGATGATGTTCTCCCTCCCTGCAAGAGCACTACACTAGAGACTACACTTGAGATTATAAATTTTAAATTTGAGTTGATGAGACTCTTGAGTCATGGAGACTCATACCCCGTGGAGATTTGTATCATGTATTATTATTTGAATTATCATTTATTGTTGAAACTATAATTTTATTTATTGTACTTACACAATAGGGGTTGTGTTGTTGTATCAATAATAGATGAAATTGTACTATTAAATATTGTCAATTCATATGTTGATATAGTTTTCATTTTGTGCACTATCATGTTAGAATGAATTTATTTATGGTACACATTATGTATTATATATCTACAACACACATGTTTTAGTTTATCAGTCTGGATTCTTCCACCATCATTATCTATCCATCTGTGAAGGGAGGGCCATTTTCTTATTGAGAGATAGTGTAGGGGATCTATGGTCTATGCTTGGTGTGGAAAATCACTCAAATGATGCTCTCTCTCCTTGTAATAGTACTACACTAGAGACTAAATTTGAGATTATAGATTGATACTTTAGTCGAGGAGACTCTTGATTCATGAATACTCATGCTCCATGGAGCTTTGTATCATGCATTATTATTTAAAATATTTATTGCTGAAATTGTAATTTTATTCATTATACTTCTACACAGGGGATGTATTTTTGTATCAATCATGGTTGAAATTATATTATTACTTTAATTATTTAGATGCAGTATTTATTGTATATTCAACATTGTGCATGATTTATTATATCTTTTTATGGTGATCATTAACTAAGTGAATTAGTTATAAACCTTGTGGTTAACTAAATTTATGTAGTTAGTTAAAAATCACTAATGACATTTCTCATGGTGAAATATGTAAGATGAATATGTGTAATATATATATATATATATATATATATATATATATATATATATATATATATATATATATATATATTTTTTTTTTTTTTTTCTCTATATTCTAGTAAAACCTAGTGGGGTTGTTACACCAATAGCGTCCTTCTAGTTTTCTCAAGATTATCTAATTTAGTTTTTTAAAGCATCACAATTTTAGGATTACACTGATTAATTAATTATCTTAATGTTCACCTTTTGGAGGGATCATTGACTCCCATTATATTCAAAGATATGATCTACATTATGGAAGATCACTTTGAATGGTGCTCTCCAAGAAACTATGCACTTGTTTTTATGTTCCTACCCTTATAGCTTTCATTGCCTCCTCATGCCTCTTTTTTTTCTTACTAGGACTCCCTCCCCTCCTCTTTTCGATGTTTCTTTTGGGATTTAGGTTTGGGGTTTATCTGATTCCAATTTTGTCTTATTCACTTCTACTCTCTATTTTTATCTCATCTTCCTCTGTACTTATTTAGTTTTCTAAAAACTATTGTCCTTCCTCCTGTCTTTTTCTTATATGTTTCATCCCTTTCTTCTCATTTATCTTTTGTTTTTCTTCTTTTCTTGCATTCCCTTCTTTGAGTAGATTTTCAAGATCCTCCTTAAATCCATAGTTTACTGTTATATCTTCCCCCTCCTTTCTTGTCTGATTATCATGTCCTATGTTTCTGGTATTGATTATATTCCTTCTATTAAGATACCTTCCTTCATCCTGGTAACTTTACTACCTTTTGGAACATGTTTTTTGATCATTTTTTTCCTATTTTTAATGGTATGTTTTTTATTTGGATTAACAAAGCCCTCTTAGTCCTTCTCCATGGTTTATGGTGCTTTCTATGGCATGCTATTTTTTTTAAGTATAAGACATTCCCTGATTAGGTGTTCATATTCATGACACCCTTTGCATTTGAAAGGAATACTTTTGTAATCCAAATCTTGGATCTATTCCATCTCCCTTGCTTTAAGCATGACACTCTTGGGAAAGGACCTTATTAGGTCTAATTCCACACATATTATTGCATAGATTGATAATCATTTTCCATGATGTGGCTTAGATACATATATTGGCCTACCTATTATATAAACAATGGTTTCAAAAACATACCTTGACTAGAATTCTTGTGGGAGAGCATATAGTTTGATACACACTGGTACTATTGTTGGTCTATCCTCCATCAGTTTGAAAGTAGTATGCCAGTGATTTAAAAATAGGCCCACAATTTTGAAAAAATATGGTCCACCTTCAAAAACTCTGTCTCAATTTGATTCATTTGCAAGATTTTGATGAAATATCCTTTAGCACATGTTCTCAGTTCATATTTTCCATTTGTCTTCTAGTTCCTTCTAGTCCATGCATGCAACTCTTCTAACATTAACTGAGCTCCCATAAATTTCCAAATCAAGCTTTTGCCATGCAACCTCATTATATTTCTTGTAATTTTTATAAGGTCTAATAGAGTAATAGGGTTCTCCTTTGGTGCCTACATGTATGCCCTGTTAGGTCCATTTGTCTGTATTTGCATCTTATTTTTACATGTTGACCTCATTAGGGCATTGATATCTATCTCAAAAATGCTATCACCATTTTCCTAAAAGGTGGTCTATAGGGGGGAAGGATCCCCTTTCGCTGAAACATTCTTTGTGATGCCACTCTATTCATAGTCCTTTCTTGGCTCGATCTCCTATGAAATCTAGTTTGTACACTTTGAAATATTCAAACCCTATCTCCTCTCATGCCTCTCCTCAGATTATTTTATATATTTATAATAATTTACTATAATTAAATATTATAATTTTTTGTGTAGAATAGAAAATATTTTATAAAAAAATTAAAAATAAAGATAATTGAATGTGATTTTATAGCATTTGATTACACAACA
Organism: Torreya grandis; assembly: GCA_037957365.1. Taxonomy (NCBI): domain Eukaryota; kingdom Viridiplantae; phylum Streptophyta; class Pinopsida; order Cupressales; family Taxaceae; genus Torreya; species Torreya grandis. The sequence continues at coordinate 719,403 of JARHVA010002228.1, forward strand.
TTCTTTTCAAAACACATCGCTATATTGAATCAATAAACTATTTATTTTGATATTTTAAAAATTTCTCTAGTTCTTCTTTAGTTACATTACTTGGATTTCTAGTCAATACTATTTTCCCCTTAATCTTACTAGTTATATATTTTGCTATTGACATATCTCATTAATTATCATAATATCTCGTAATTGGGATAATCATTTTATCATCCTCTTTGATGTTTGCAACTTCACCTAAATTTATCACTTTCACTTTCATCAAATTCAACAACTTCATTTTCATGAGCTTCATTATCTTCAAAATCAACTTCACTAACTTCAAAAACTTTATCTTGAAGAACTAGATCATTATTTGCAAGGTCATGTTCATCACTATAGTCATCTTGATCATTTATGTTAACAATAATACTCCTTCCCCATGCTACTCATGTTACAATATTATTGTCATTAACAACATGTCTCATCCTTGGCTCACAATGCAATACAAATTGCCAATTACCTTGTTTCTCTATATCAAGATAGAAGAAGACCTACATAAACATAGTTACAATAAAGGTTATTCCCTGATAAAGACACATATATAAAAATTTACATATGAAAATAAAAATACCTATATATGAAAAATATGTGCATAAAAGAGGATAAGACATACATATGGAAATTTTCACAAATTAATACTTTATCACAATGTTGAGGAAGCACATATGGCACTTTCCCCTTAGGTAATGGTATACTAAGGGCAATCTAATAAAGACCACTATCAATGTTCATTTTGAAATATTTGTAAATAATAGGAGGGTACCATGTACACTTAAATATGACAACTTTAAAATTTATATAATCAAGTTTTATTATTTATTCTATCTTTCCAATATAATAAAAATTTTAGTGGACCAAATTCTTATCATTTGCACTTTGTTGACTACCTATTCAAAAGGAATTACAACTCCATAACAACAAATAACCCTTTTCTTGTCAATGTTTTAAATAAAAAAATATTTGTAATTTGACCACATTGTAAAATGCTTAATCACCTTCATTATGTCATATCATTTTATAAAAATTTTAATAGAATTACAACAAAAATGTTATGCACTTATACAAAAAATATTTTTACAACTTACCAAACTTTCACATCCTCACACTATGTCTAACGCTTCTTGTGTGACTATCTTTGGATTGATGTTGTAAATATCCACTTTATATGAACTCATCCAATCAAAAGTAGGTTGGTCTAGTTATGGAATTTGTAGCGCAGTTGGGGGTGGTTTGCATGGATTCCATCATCTCCAATCAATCCTTTAGTTCTCATGGCTAATCTTCTCTTCATTTTTGTTAAGTCATGCAAGCATTTTTGAAGTTATGAAGAGTATGAACTACTCTATGGCATCTTTCTTATTAACACTTGATATCAAACATGTAATTAATTAAATTAATTATTATTATAAACATACATGGATAATCATAAATTGTATATGTTTTTTATGTATATGTATAGATACCAAATTTCATGTATTTTCCTTTTCCAAGAATGTTGTCCTCTAATTTTTCATTTCCATGGTCAGTATCCCAAATGTGTGGAATATATGGAAATTACTCTAAAATATTTTTTGACATTTAGAAAAATGGTTCTTGAATAATGTATCCTTCTACCATAGATCCCTCCATATGTGCTAACTAATTCACAAATCCCTTCAAGGTTTTCATGTACCTCTCTAGCTAAAACATCGATCAAGTGTTAACTACACCTACCATTTGAAGATCATCAACTGAATACACTAAAAAATGGATTTGAGAGTCCATGAAGGAGGCAAGTCATTCCTTTTCTAAGTTTAAAACTATATCTATAATATTTTGTTTCTCTTTCTAAATCTTTGTTTTAGATATATCTCTTTTAAAATTAGACACATATTTTACATATAATGTTAGTCATGCAAGTTACTCTAATGTTTCTCATAAAATTATTTGAGGTTTGTAATTGAAAAAAAAAAAATTATTTCCTCAAAAACATTGAATGTCTATATAATGCCTTTAGTAGGTTAGGCAAAATATTACAATACATCCTCGTTAATGCGAAGGGAAATATATGATGTATGAATTAAAAAAATTAAATGTGATAAATTACATCTCTAATTTAAGGAAAAAAATCATAAGAATTACCTTCAAAATGTTATTCCAATCATGTGTTTTGAGTTGTGTGATGTGTTCATCAATAGAAAATGCACGCTTCATGGAGGACCCATAGTCGTTTGATGTGAAAATGTTTTGGATATTTTAATTCACAAAATTGACTTGATCTTTAGTTAATATTGTCATAGTGCTTAAGGCACTCACCCAGGGTCTATTTAAGAGCTCATTATTGTAAATCTAAAGATACTGAATTGCACACAAAGATTACTCACATAAAGATATGAACTATTTATTATTCACAAATAACTTAATACAATGAGAGGTCCTCACAAATCCATATCCCTCATCTCTCATATGAATGCACTACATAAGTGCATCATATATAGTATAGTGAGAAAGTGAGTGGTGGATAAAATGCTGGCCCTCACAATAGGGTGAGTGGTGAGACCCTTGTCTCCCATTGAAGAGTTAGTGGTGAGGCCATTATCCCCCAATGAGGAGTGACTAGGGATCATGAGCACTAAACATGTGCGAAATATATTAAGCCCTAAAAGACCTTAACTAACTCTAAGTCAACTAATCTAACACCCTCCATTAAGTGAAGTTTAGGGAGATAAAACACACAAAAAATGGGTCTTTAGACTGGGCCTGATAAGGTACCCATACATAAAAAAGATGTAGTGTGAAGCAAAGTGTCCCTATGGATGATAATCCATCTTGTTGGAATACATGGATATGGAGTCACTGTAACCACTAAGTCAAAATACGAATTGGTTTTGAATATGAGGATCACTCAAAAAATAAACACCACTCTCCAAAATATTGGGTATAGTAATGAACCCAAAGAAACATTACGCAAACACCCAAACTTAATGCTAAACTGGGAGAAGATGGCAATGGATGTCTTTGTTGACAAGCTACAAAAAATGGTGACAACTAAAAAAAAATATTGGTATAAACTCCACACTGGTGTCACTAAACAAAATCACCAAAGCTATGAATAAGTATACTACTTTAAGAACTATATGATAGGTCATCACCCTGCTAACACTGGAATCCACCAAAATAATTCCACCATAACCAGAGACTGTTAATAGGCAAAAAAGATGTTGAAGATACAACTGAGGAGAAAATAGTTGAGAATAGGGAAGAAGTGCACAAAATTGAGATCACACATGCATAAACACATGATATGGCACTATCTCAGTATAATTGAAAGATATGCCAGTGAGAATGAGACATGAATAGTTATTAGATGGGTTTTGTCAAACAAAATGCCTAATAAGATACCCATGTATAATGGAAGAATCCAAAAAACACTCAAAAGAGTGAAAAACAAGAATGTACAAGTGCAACAAAAAACACAATTGCTAAACAAGGAGCTCAAATAATAAAGAAGCATAAAAAAATAAGAGGAATAATGTGCGGTCAAATAATCTAAATAATGGAGGAAAGATGTCTATAGTATCCTCACCAATATTGATTCTGATACTACCAAGAATAATAAGAGAACCACCACAAATGAATATGAATGCTGGATGAAGATGGTTGCATAAGAGTGGGTGCAAAGTCCACAAGAAAAGAATGTGAGGTAACATTTGTATGTATGCTAGATTGATCATGTTTGATAATTATAATCTCAGTACTCTCAAGCCTAAGTGAAGGTTATGGTGTCTACACAAAAGAAGAAATGGTGTGAAGTAATGGTCCTTGAAGGAGACATGACACACACTTAAAAGTGTGCCAAAGTAGATAATACACATACTAAAAGTGTTCAAAAAATAATTATAGGGCACAATCTACAAGAGTGTCATAAAAAAGTGTGGTGCTCATAATAGAGCATGTCATTTTATGACGTAAGAGTGTGGAAAATGGCACAAAAATCCATTAAAAAGGCAAAAAACACACTAAAAAAATCATCACTATAAAATGACAAGCTATAAGACCTCAAACTTTGCCAAAAATACGTCCGTAAAATATAATGTGGGCCTATCCTACTACAAAAAAATGTTGATACTGGGATACTCCAGATTAACAACTCTTCAAAAGGAGAACAAACTCCACCTAAATCTGAAGTAGATTGTCAATAAATAGATATAGTTTCAAAATCTACCAAGAGGATGTCCTTGGTGGGATAGGATAATCAGGAAACTAAAGAATAAAGTGATCAACATGGATCACACACACATGAATAAAAAAACCTTCATGAATCTCAGTGTGACTACAAAATAGGTCCCATCAAACAACCAATATTACCAAGTGATACAAGAAAGTCCATAGTGTAGTCAAGTTGTGGAAGATGTCATCTATGAAATGAGAGGTGCATGCTCTAAAAAACACACCTACCTAATAAAGAGATCAAAAAACATCAAAAGGTAGGAGGAGTAGTAATCTCAAACATCTAAACATTGGGCTTTGTCAAAAATGTGTTCATAAATGAGAGCAATGAGAACAATGTATACTCAAAAGTTGGATGTTAGGCTCTTCCAAAAATGTATCCATGTAAAAAGCTCATCAAACCAAATGTGTTTGTGATGGGATCCAACCACTTGTCAGATCAAATCTCACTCTCTGGTATAATGGGTCAGGGTGCAAGGATCTGGGGATGGTATCCCCCAATAGTGTCAAGGGGTAGTGCCCCTTGTAGTGTCATAGTCTCCATTCACTCCCAATTCAAAAGTATATTTCAAACATAATAAAGAACTTCAACCCTCATAGTAACTAGACATATGAGGATGACCTAAGGAGCATCACTTGCATGAAGTTAGAGAGGCCTAGATATTATTCACATTATAGTGTATCAAAGGCTCCTGTAGAGTTTTCTAAAGCAAATGTTAGATAAAAAACCCACCAAAGCAATGTCATAGAAATGCTGATAAGGAGGCCATTGATGTAGTATTGTTAGAAAGCCCATCACTGAGTCTATGGGTTTCTTTCTATTTGCCAAGCAAGGTCTAATGCAGATGTAGTTGGCTCGATCCAGATAGAATATGGTGAGCCACATTGGAAAATCATAGCCTATAAACTGGTCTCATGCACCAAAGTAGTCTCATATACTTGTAAAGAATATGAATGGATACCAAATGAGACATTCATTGCAAGATTACCAATGCAAAGGACCCTAATGATAGTTGGTTATGGATGAGAATGTAACCATTGATTAAGAGAAAGGTTGGAATGCCTATGGTGGAGCAACTTTGTAGACTAAGTTAAAAACATTCATGGCTGTTCCAAAGAGGAAAATGAACTACCAAGAACACTCAAGCTTGGGCAAGGAGACCAAAGGCAAGAAGGCATACTAGAGATAGTAATGCAAGTATAAATCTATAAAGCGATAAAAGTACTATGTGAGCATCAATCCATAAAAGTGCTTAATATCTTATATATAGAGAGCCTTCAAGGCTATCAAAGACCATATAAAGTGTTGGTTGAATATTTTGTCAATAAGCATACTGATGAACAAAATAGGTATGATCAACCACAACAAGGAAGATTGGTAGGCCAAATGTGCGGATTTACCACATCAAAAGGGGATAAATCTCTCCTCTCATCAAGGGGAGGTTCCCTATAAGTATGAAGCGGCTATATATATATGCTAATCTACTATAAATAAGCTAAAAATAACACTCAAGGGTAGGTTAACACCATCCATCTCTCTTTTTTCAGAGATGATGTTCACCAATCAAAGGATAAATCCTAATAAAATGACAGAAGGCACTCCTCTTCTTTCAGAAGTACTGTTCAACAGACAACATGAACCTTTTGGGTAGTGATAAGTGTTGTCCCTAAAAAATGTCGCTTATTTTTGAGACAACATGTGAACTATTTTGGTCTTGTAAAACCAAAATAGCCTCTTCCCTTTTCAAAATTTGTTCTGAGCATTCAATTTCCTTATTTTCCAAGCTTTTCCAGTAAAGGGACTAGTTGATTCAATGGGTTCAATGGCTTCTTTGGGCAAGTTCAATCAAAAGAGGCAACTTTCCAACACTTAGACGCTTTTCAAGGTTGGTTTAAGTGCCAAGCAACCAGTGACGTCCTTGTGGACGTCAAATTCAGGTTTCTCCCAAGCTTCTCTCAGAATCCAACAGATTCTGCCAAGTGTCATCTGCTGAGCCCCATTATACTTTGTTTCTAAAAAGTAGTGAATACTACCACATGTCCCTTGTAAATCTTGTCAGAAGCCTCCAAGTGTCAATATCCATAGTTCCTTCCTTCCATCTCACTATATTGAGCGAGGACCATGGTGGGTCCCAGGCGAATGGCTAAAACAAGCAGAATGCAACAAGTGTCATCATTCATGAGAACCCAAATGAGCCCCAAATGTTTCTATGGTGTTACAGAAGCTCGAGAGCAGAAGTTGCCAAGTGTGATCTTCTAGGACACAATTTCTAATAAAGTTTCAAAGCAGTGGAACTAGCCATGTGTCCCAGTGTAACTCAGTGGAGCATGAAAAGTGTCGGTGTCTGCTTCTTCGGCTTCCCATAAGTTTCAAACCTTCTTTCGATAAGCTTCTCTCAGAGTCTTGTGAAAAGTGCCAAGTGTCAATAGTAGAAGGTTTCAATATGATGTAGCGGAAGATGCCATGTGTCCCTAGTAAACTCGACAGAAGCTACCAAGTGTCGACATCTGCAGCTATTGAGTAAGGACTAGTGAGCCCTAGGTTTTATTGCTAAAGTAAATAGAGACCACCACATGTCATCTTTTGCATGAATCTGAAATGAGTCCCTAATGTTTTTGTAGTGTTTCTAGAGCTTAGCGGAAACTGCCACGTGTAATTTCCTGTAGGACTCTCAAAGGTTTCTAAAAAGTGGCAGATGCTGCCAAGTGTCCTCACTTGTTTCGATGGAAGCCGCCACATGTCACTTATTTAAAGTAGTAGAATGTGCCACGTGTCAAAAATAGAACACTCCCAATATAAAGATGTAGAGCCAAAGAAAGATTTCCTTCAGACAAATTGTTCGAAGGAATTCCTTCAGACATTTTGTCTGAAGGAAATAAAGGATCAAGCCTAACTGAAGAAATTGAGACCCGAAGAGGCACTCGACACTTAGCAAGCAGAAAATGCACGAGGGAATTGTCAAGGAAAGTGACGGGCCTGCAGACGTCAAATTCATAGAATTGAAATAGCCATTGATCTTTGAAAGCTGGAACATGGACCTGAATGCAAAAGGCGAAAATGCCAAAAGGAGGAACCGCTGAGAGGAGCATAAAGATCCAGTAAAGCTAGGAATGTAGCCCTGAGAGCTTAATTTATAAGAAGAGACAAAGCTAGAAAAGACAAAAGCAGAAAGAGGGAAAAGCCTAAAATACATGTGGGAGTTATTTCCAATAGGTGGAATAGTTCATTAGGTAGATATTTGGGCCTGCAAACATTGAAGGTGCAACCTATTTGTCTCTTTTGGGGTAAAGGCAAAGTGGATAGCTACATGGATAGCAGGTGATAGAATAAGTGACTCAGGCTTAGGATGCGAAATTTGAGATGAATCAACATGCCATAGTTAAGGGAGCTGCCTTGTTCCAGCCTGGCCCTCCCTGACAGAACCAAAAATGCATCCAAGGCATTAATGCACAGCATGGGATGCTCAATGGGACAAAGTGCCAAGCCTTCTTTGGCCTCTATATAATGTATTCTCTTGTATCATTTTAAGGGAGATCTTTCCATTACCAGAAGCAAAACTCTACCCAAATTGAGAGGCATTACTGAGACTTTGAGCTCAGATTGTTCATCATATTTCTTTGTTTAAATCAGAAAGCAAGTTACTCTCAGACTTTGTGATGTTATAGCTTGTATCATTATAGGAGATTATTCTTATGTCAATTCCCTAAATGTATTCTTATTTATGCAATTTAACAAGCAGAGCTAGTGGAATTGATAAAGAAGGTGTCCTGAAGCTAGCTACTTTCAGACTTTGTGCTATAATAGTTGTCCTCAGTGTGTGTTTATTTTCTATTTCTGTGTAAAGGACCTTTGGATGACTTTGTGCCCCCATTGTTCTCCATATCTCACTCTAGGGCAGTCAAGGTGGAGACTTTGTGCTACATCTTAGATTGTTGGTTATTCTGCACTTTATAACTAGTTACTTGTCACTACCAAAAAGATTCCTATTGTTTGCAAGAACAAGCACTTCTGAAAGAAGAGAAGTGCCTTCTATTATTTCACAAGGATTTATACTATCAAGAAAGGGATCTGGCTCCTAACTGAATGTTACTTCTGAAAGAAGAGAAGTACCTTCACCAATCACCCAAGATTTCTCCTTTGATCTACAAGCATCATCTCTGAAAAAAGAGAGATGGATGGTGTATCCTACCCCTGAGTGGTATTTTCAGCTTATATATATAGTATATATCACCTTTATACCTATAGGGAACCTCCCCTTGATGAGAGGAGAGATTTGTACCCTTTGGATGTGGTAAAACTACAACTTTGGATGACCAATCTCCTTATGCTGTGGTTGAAGAGACCTATTTTGCTCACCAATTAGCTGGTTGACAAAATATTCACCCAACAGTTTTTTGGTGACTCTGCTGGGGATGAACGTGCAGTCTAAAGCCTCAAGTTTCAGATTGAAGCAATCCCTACCCTTATCCATTATAGACTCTGGTGACTCCTTTTCGTGTCTTACCCATTATCATTATAGCCTTACCATCTTCCTCTATCTCCATTATATTATCTGGTCTGCAAACTAGATCTGCTGGAGAAGAACAATAGTTTGAAGTCTCAAGCTTCAAGCTGAAGTAGGTCTTGTTCTTTCTCATTTTTGTCCTATAATCTAGAAGCTCCATGATATATAAGAAGCCATAAATCTCAAGGTGTTTTTAACCCTATTTTTGAGTTGGTGCAATAGAGCAATTTTGATTTGTTTCCTCTACAACCTCACCTTCAACGAACTAGGAGTCTTCCTCCTACCCCTACTAGGTCACCAACACAAGGCAAACCTTCCTTTTTTGCTATTAGCATAGCTTTGCCCATCCACACTCTACCCATATTTGTTATCCCACTTTTACATAATCAAATCATGGCTCAAGGCCCCTGGGGTAACTCATTTGGCCCACTCAATTTGACTCCACCCCTGCATGAACTTCCATGCAGCTCAAGAAAGAATTTCCCAAATTCTTTAAGAATGGAAGAGTTTACCCCGATGAACACATTGCAGCCTTCAGCATAGCTTGTGGTGTAATAGGTGTGGAATATGAAGACATATCAATCAAGCTATTTGTAGAGACACTACAAGGCACTGTTGCAGACTGGTTTTACCATCTACAAGCTCGGTCAGTGACTGATTGGGACACACTTAAAGATAAATTTGAAGCCAGGTTCAAGCTTACAAAAGATGCACATGCCTTGCTGGCCCAGCTCACACAGATGAAGAAGGAGCCCCATGAACCTATGAGAGACTTCATTTCCAGGTTCGACAAGCTGAGGCACAAGATTTCCATGATCGCCCAGCTGACACCTCATAATCTTAAGTGTTTCTTGATCAACTCACAGCTGCCTAAAGTGAGTTTCTTGCTGAGACAGGCTAGAGACATAGACCTTGCTACTGCTTAGGACTTGGCTACTGAGGTATAAGATGACCTTATCTTGGATGGAAAGATAAGAAGAGACCCAAATAGAGGTAAACCCTCTTCATCTTTTGAATACTCCCCTTCAACCACCACTAATCCAATGGTGTAAAAGCTAGAAAATGAATTGCTGGTCCTCAGAAGACAAATGGCCCAAGTTATGTCTGCTCCTAATTAGGATATGCCAAGGAAGACATTTCAGAATCAGGTATACCAAGGCAATGCTGCTAGGAATCAAGGGCAGCCAAATCGTCTTCCTCCCCTATAGAGGAACCTTGCCTTTGAAGCACCTCCAACCAACTCAGTAGTTGGATATCTTGAAACTGAACATGATTTCTCTTTCCAACTTGAGTTTGATTAAGAAAATGATGCTGATCTCTTCACGGAGGGTCAAGAAGAGTTAGCTAGTGACTCCCACATTAGTTTTTTGAATTATCAGGATGAATCTAGAGGTGAAGGTAATGCAACTGAGGGTTCATATGTTGTATTCACTCGGTCCAAAAATCAACTAGCTCAACAAGCTAATAAGGAGAAAGTAGAGGAGCAACCTCAACCAATAGTTTCAATTGCTAAGTGGGGGTCCACTCTTCCTTTCCAGCCAAAGGACCCATTGATTGCAAGAAAGGTAAGTACCTCGAGTACCCCTACACCTTCTATTTCAAATTTGCAGTCCAGTCCTTCCCCTTCCAAAAATCAAAAGAATAAATTTCCATCCTCTGCTTCTGGCTCATTCCAAACATTTGACATAATTGACCACATAAAAAAAATCAAAATTCAAATGTCTAAATTTGAGTTCCTACAGTCCAATCCTGAGCAATTGGACAAGTTGGTTCAATGTGTTAAGAACCAAACCATCCCTACAAGAGAAGAGGTTAAGAAAGTAACTCATGATCCCCCAAGGAACATGTCCATCCCAAACAATCTTGTCATTACTCTTTCTGAAGCCCCTAGGAAAATAGAGCCTTTTTATGTTTTCGTATTGATAAATGGTCACCAGCTCAACAATTGCATCATTGCTTTTGGGGCTTTAGAAAATGTCATGCCTACTAAAGTAGTAGAATCTCTAGGTCTCACATTGACCAAGACATTTGGGAGATGTTTCTCCATGGAGAACAAACAAGTGCCACTGCTGGGGCAAATTAAAGACACTCAATTTGCATTTGCTACTTTTCCAGACAAGTGAATTAAGATGACTATCCTAGTGGCCGACGTCCTAGCATCATATGGCATCCTTCTTGGGTGGAACTTCTACAAGGATGTTAGAGGGGAATTAAGCATGGACTTGTCTCAGGCAAGAATCCCTATGAAAGGTGTAATGCAGAGGTTGCTTCCTGAGAAGGAGGCAAAATGTGTTGTCACTCAGACATCAAGGCTTGAAGCTCAAATTCTGTTTGAGTCTTTAGGCAGGGGTAATTATTTTCTATCTACTGAAGACATTCATGTTTCAGCAGATGAATATCCTGTAGGTGATGATGTAGGAATTGGTTCAAATGGAACAACACCAAGTATGCCTGATAGTGCCAATCATTAGTAGGTGTTGAAAGGGAACAATCAAATCATGTGCTGGAATGAACCAATTATGGTAATTCACCATGCTACTGCGCATCAAAATCAGGAAAAGAAACTCTTTGCCAAGAGAGCAAAAATTCATGGTTTTTGAATTAAAATTCAAGTCTTGCTGTGGGGCAAGAGGAGAAAACCAAAGGGAAGACACAAAAAATTGGTTTCCTGGTGGAGAGTTCCATTCACCCATCACCAATTTTGGGGAGAAAATGTCTTCTTACTAGTTTATCAGGATAGAGTGCCATTTTTACTACCTCTCAGGGGGCAGCATCTGAAGTACTTCAATTCTTGAAATACCAGATAAGTTTACCTATACATTTATATATTTGTATAGTTTTTGTTTCTGCTTTGTGTTGTTCATTTTCATTTTTGGAACCTTTTTTTTTAGGTAGCATGACTCCATAGCCCAATGGCATACTTCAAGGCATTGGAGATTCTGGTTTCTACTCCTCTCAGCTGTGTTTCAAGTTTCCAACTGAAGGAAGTTCCCCAACTAGAGCCAACTATTGTCTCTAAAAAATGTCACTTATTTTTGAGATATCATGTGAACTATTTTGGTCTTGTAAAACCAAAATAGTCTCTTCCCTTTTCAAATTTTGTTCCAAGCATTCAATTTCCTTATTTTCTAAGCTTTTCCAGTAAAGGGACTAGTTGATTCAACGGGTTTAATGGCTTTTTCGGGCAAGTTCAATCAAAAGAGGCAAGTTTCCAACACTTAGATGCTTTTCGAGGCTAGTTTAAGTGCCAAACAACCAATGATGTCCACAAAAATGTCAAATTTAAGTTTCTCCCAAGCTTCTCTCATAATCTAGCAGATTCTGCCAAGTGTTGTCTGCCGAGCCCCATTATACTTTGTTTCTAAAAAGTGGCAGATACCGCCATGTGTCCCTTGTAAAGCTTATCAAAAGCCTCCAAGTGTCAATATTCATAGTTCCTTCCATCTCATTATATTATGCAAGGACTATGGTGGGTCCCAAGTGAATGGCTAAAACAAGCAGAACATAACAAGTGGCATCATTCATGAGAACCCAAATGAGCCCTAAATGTTTTTATGGTGTTACAAAAGCTTGAGAGTAGAAGCTGCCAAGTGTCATATTTTGGGACACAGTTTCTAATAAAGTTTCAAAGCAGCAAAACTAGCCACGTGTCCCATTATAACTCAGCAGAGTGCAACAAGTGTTGGTGTTCACTTCTTAGGCTTCCCATAGGTTTCAAACCTTCTTTCGATAAGCTTCTCTCAGAGTCCCACAGAAAGTGCCAAGTGTCAATGGTGAAAGGTTTTGATATGATGCAGTGGAAGACGCCACGTGTCCCTGGTAAACTCGATGGAAGCCACCAATTGTTGACATCCGTAGCTATTGAGTAAGGACTGGTGAGCCCCAAGTTTTGTTGCTAAAGTAAACAGAGACCACCACGTGTCATCTTCTGTGTGAATCTAAAATGAGTCCTAAATGTTTTTATAGTGTTTTTAGAGCTCAATGGCTGCCATGTGTCATTTCCTGTAGGACTCTCAAAGGTTTCTAAAAAGTGGCAGATGCTGCTAAGTGTCCTCTACTATTCCAGTAGAAGCCACCACGTGTCACTTGTTCAAAGCAACAGAATATGCCACATGTCAAAAATAGAACACTCCCAATATAAAGACGCAGAGCCAAAGAAAGATTTCCTTCGGATAAATTATCTGAAGGAATTCCTTCAAACATTTTGTCTGAAGGAAATAAAAGATCAAGCCTAACCGAAGAAATTGAGACCTGAAAAGGCACTCGACACTCAAGCAAATAGAAAAGGCACGAAGGAATTGTTAAGGAAAGTGATGGGCTCACAGTCGTCAAATTCACGAAAATGAAATAGTTGTTGATCTTTGAAAGCTGGAACATGGACCCGAATGCAAAAGGCCAAAACACCAAAAGGAGGAACCACTGTGAGAAGGAGCATAAAGAGCTAGTAAAGTAGGGAATGTAGCCCCGAGAGCTTAATTTCCAAGAAGAGACAAAGCTGGAAAAGACAAAAGTAGAAAGAGGGAAAAGCCTGAAATACTTGTGGAAGTTATTTTCAGTAGGTGGAATAGTTCATCAGGTAGATATTTGGGCCTACAAACATTGAAAGCACATCCTGTTTATCTCCTTTGGGGTAAAGGCAAAGTGGACAGCTGCATGGATAGTAGGTGATAGAATAAGTGACTCAGGCTCAAGAGGAGACATTCGAGATGAATCAACACACCATAGTTAAGGGAGATGCCCTGTTCCAGCATGGCCCTCCCTGACAGAACCAAAAATACATCCAAGGCATTAATGCACATCATGGGACACTCCATGGGACAAAGTGCCAAGCCTTCCTTGGCCTCTATATAATGTAATCTCTTGTATCATTTTAAGGGAGATCTTCCCATTACTAGAAGCAAAACTCTACCCAAATTGAGAGGCATTACTGAGACTTTGAGCTCATATTGTTCATCATATTTCTTTGTTTGAATCAGAAAGCAAGTTACTTTCAGACTTTGTGCTGTTATAGCTTGTATCATTTTAGGAGATTGTTCTTATGTCAATTCCTTAAATGTATTCTTGTTTATGCAATTTAATAAGCAGAGCTAGTGGAAGTGATAAGGAAGGTGTCCTGAAGCCAACTACTTTTAGACTTTGTGCTATCATAGTTGTCCTCAGTGTGTGTTTATTTTTTGTTTCTGTGTAAAGGACCTTAGGATGACTTTGTGCCCCCATTGTTATTCGTATCTCACTCTAGGGCAGTCAAGGTGGAGACTTTGTGCTACATATTAGATTGCTGGTTACTCTGCACTTGGTTACCAGTTACTAGTCACTACTAGAAAAATTCCTATTATTTGCAAGAACAAACACTTCTAAAAGAAGAGAAGTGCCTTCTATTATTTCACCAAGATTTCTACTATCTAGGAAAGGATCTGGCTTTTGGCTGAATGTTACTTCTGAAAGAAGAGAATATCCTTCAGCAATCACCCAAGATTTCTCCTTTGATCTGCAAGCATCATCTCTGAAAAAAGAGAGATGGATGGTGTATCCTACCCTTGAGTGTTATTTTCAGCTTATATATATATATATAGTATATAGCACCTTTATACCTATAGGGAACATCCCCTTAATAAGAGGAGAGATTTGTCCCCTTTGGATGTGGTAAACTTGCAACTTTGGATGACCAATCTCCCTATGCTGTGGTTGAAGAGACCTATTTTACTCACTAGTTAGCTAGTTGACAAAATATTCACCCAACAATAAGTAACTGTAACAGGGTGCAATAACACAGTAGGATGAAATGTAGCATAAAGTCTCCACCTCAACTACCAAAGAGTGCAATACGAAGGATAATGAGGGCACAAAGTCATCCCAAGATTCTTTACACAGAAACAAAAAATAGACAAACTAAAGATAATTGTGGCAGCACAAAGTCTCTCCACAGCTGACTTCAAGACACCTTCCCGATTACTTTCACTAATTCTACTTATTTAATTAAATGGACAAAAAATGTATTAACGAAACAGACATAAGAACAATTTTCCCAACAACCAAGCTATTTCAGCACAAAGTTTGAAAAGTCACTTGTTTTCTTATTCAAATAACGAAATATGATCAACAATCTGAGCTAAAAGTTTCAGTAATGCCTTTCAATTTGGGCAGAGTTTTGTTTTTGATCATAGAGAGATCTCCCTAAAACAATAAGAGAGAGTCCTATATATAGTGCTCTAAGAAAGACTTGGGTGCTTTGTTTCACAAAAATGGCCTACGATGCATTCAATACATTTTAAATTTTATCCATGGGCTATGTTGTAATCGAGCATCGATCTTAAATATGGGCTGCCTGATGAGTCTTATGATGTGTGCACAGTTTTTTACGTTATTTAATGCAAAAAAATAGGCCACACCATTCAATGTTTATGCTCTCTGATGTCCACCTGATGGGCTACTTTACCTTCTAGAATATATCCATGCATGGATATTTATGATCTTTCTCCATCATTTCCCCTTTCCTTGTTGTATTTCATCCTTATCTGTGCGATCTGAGCTCTCAGGCTATCTCTTTGCCTGGTTGTTGAATTTGTTCATAGGGTCTATGTCATATTTAAATTTTAACAGATATCCCATCACCTTAAATTTGACATCCGTGAGGATGTCATTGGTTACTACTTTGTTTGAACCATATTGAACTTGTGAACATTCATCACTTCCCTATTCAATAGCTTCTTTGAATATGCCTTTAGAACCATCTGTTGCTACTTCTTTCTTTTCTTGAGGCTGTCTTTGTATTGGGAATGCTCCGTCTTTGACATCTATCACAGTTCGCTGCTTTGAAACTTTATCAACTTACAGAAAATGGGACCCACAACACTTCTTGCCTAAGCAGCTTCAAAAGGGGAATGTGGATGCAAACACTTGTCACGCTCTACTAAGTTAAAATGGGACACATGGCACATTTTGCTTAACTTATAGAAGCTTTAGATATCTTTTAAGAGTTCTACAGAAGATGACACGTGGTGACTTTCGCTGGGCTTTAGAAATAATATAAAAACATTAAGACTCATTTGGACTCACGTAGATGATGACACGTGGTGCACTCCACTGAGTTCTAGCAACTCACTCAGATGATGACACGTGGCACACTCTGTTGATTTCTAGCAACTCACTCGGGGCCCACCACAGTCCTTATGAAATAAAGAAGCAAAAGGAAGAAATTGTGGATGTTGACACTTGTCAACTTTTGCCAAGCTTTTCAAGGGACATGTGGCGACTTTTGTTGCCTTTGAAAAGAAACATATTAAGACCTTCTGCCATTGCCACTTGGCATCCTCTGTGATACTTTGAAAGAAGCTTATTGAGAGAAGCTTTGAATCTTTTAAGAAAATCAAAATGTGGATGCAGACACTTGTCGCGCTCTGCTTAGTTTTAGCTGCTCACCCAAGGCCTGCCATAGTCTTTACAAAACAAAGAAGCAAAAGGAAGAAATTGTGAATGTTGACACTTGGCAGCTTCCACTGAGTTATAACAGGACACGTGCTGCGTTCTACTACTTTGAAACTTACTAAAAATTGTGTCTTGATAGACGACACTTGGTAGATTTCACTTGACTTTATAAGGGACACGTGGTGGCTTTCGCTGCTCTTAGAGGTTTGATCTTTCTTGGAGGGAAATTGCCCTTTGAGGTCTTGAAAAAAATGGTTCATTTTCTTTGGCTAGAGCCCCTCCCACAAGGGTATCTATCTTAGTTCATTTCCCTCCGCAAGGGCACTCAGCTTTGGGACACTCCCTTGAACTTGATAAAGCCGTTGAACCTGTTTCTTTCCTACAAAGTTCGTAGAAACTAACCTACAAAGTCTATAGTTTTTTCGTAGCCTCTCGAGCCTTGGAAGAGTCCATAGAATCTCACTTTCGGAGTCCATAGATTCAAGCCTACAAAGTCCATAGATTCAAGCCTACAAAGTCCATAGATTCAAGTGTACAAAGTCTGTAGATTCCTGAAGAGCTTGAATAATGAAGAATTTGAATGCATAGAACAATTTTTGAAAAGGGGAGAGAGTATTTTGGTCTGTTGAACCAAAATAGTTCATAGGTTGTCTCAAAAATGAGAAGTCAACTTTTGGGGACAACAGCTGGCTCCTGTTGGGGAACTTTGTTCAGATGAAAACTTGGAACATTTAAGGGGAGTAGAAACTAGAATCTCTAGTGCCTTGAATCATGCCATTGGGCTATGGAGTCATGCTAACCAAAAAGAAAGGCAACAAAAACAAAAATGAAAGCATAGAAACATAATTAAAGACTATACAAATATACATATGTATAAATTGATCTTTATCTGATACTTCATGGATTAAAGTGTTTTAGATGTTGCCCACTATGAGGCAATGAAAAGAGTGTGCCATCTTGGTACTTCAACAGGAAACTATTTTCACCATTGAGTTGATGAATAGTAAATGGGCTTCTCCATAGGGAATCAAATTTCCCATGCATCCCTTTTGGTTCTCTTCTCTTGTCCCACAATAGAACTTGATCTCCAATCTAGAAATCATGGTTCTTTGCTTTCTGGTCGAAGAGCTTCTTCACCAGACTTTGATGGGCAAAAATTTGATCCACCACTACAGTTATCTTCTCTTCCAGCTCAGTCAGGCACATGATCCTCTTATCAAGGGCGCTTTCATACGTTTGATCTTCAATTGCCTTAGCTAATTTCAATGCTAGCAATTCCAAGGTGATTGGTATCTCAGCATTGATACCATAAAGAACTTGGAAAGGAGATGTACCAATTACCCTTTTTGGAGTAATTCTATTTTTCCACAAAGCATCAACCAATGCTTTATGCCATGTCCTTTGGTTGTCATCCACTAGCTTCTTAATGATAGTCAACAGGTTCTTGTTACTTGATTCAGCTTATCTATTCCCTTCTGAAAAGTAATCAGAAGAGTGAGAGAGGGTGATCCCATAGTAAAAATAGAACTGAGTAATCTCTTAGAAAAAGAAACAAGCTACGTTTTCTGTGACAATCTTGACTAGGACCCCAAACCTAGAAATAATGTTCTCATTGAGGAAATTGCACACTACTTCTGAAGTAACATGTTTGGTTGGGATAGCTTCCACCCACTTGGTGAAGTAATCTATGGCTATGAGGACATAATCATGTCCAACACTTGAAGATGGGTTTATAACACCAATGAAATCGATGACCTATTACTGAAATAGCTCTTCTATGACCACTAGCTTTAGAGGCAAGGCAGCTAACTTGGGTCTTTCAACGAACTGTTGGCACAGTTCACACTTTTATATCCATTTGTATGCATCTTGAAACAAAGTAGGCCATTAATAACTGGCTCTAAGAATCTTCTGAGTAGTTACAAGAGCAAAAAAATGTCCTCCATAGGCCAGATTGTGGAAGGATTCAAGAAGTTTGTTCTGTTGCACTTTATCCATGCAGTGAAGGAATACCCCATCAAGGCTTTTCTTGTACAGGCCGTTGTTCTAGAGGACAAAATTGGTAGCTTTCAACTTGATAGTCCTCCTTTCCTTGTAAGATAGGTGAGTAGGATATTCACCATAAGTAAGGAAATGAGCAATACTTGAATACCACTCATTCGTAGTGGAGACAAAGAAGACTGTTGGCGTGTCTTTTTCTTTTGATTCTTCATGCTTTGTTCCCTCTAGCTTGTTATCAATAATTAATTGGCATAGGCCCTTTCCATGCACCAGATTCATTGGGTTGATGACCAAATCAAACTCTTAGATATTTTCAACCCAATTGCCTCTTTTCATCCCAAACTCTTCATGAGTTAGTATGGATTTGACCGTGGTGTTAGGAACCAAGGCAATAGTGTGTGAATTCAAGATGTAGAAGTGGAAATGCTTTATTGCCTTCACCACTGCATAAGTATGCTTCTTTATGTTTGAGTATTTCAATGCATGAGCTTTGAGAGGATAGCTCATAAAATAAATAGGAGATTCCATACCTTCTTTATTCTGTTAAACCAGAATTGCTGAAAGTGTGTGTTTTGAAGCATAACTGTATATGGTGAACTCTTTGTTATAGTCTGAACAAACCAGAATTAGGGCATGGGCAATGGTAGTCTTGATATCCTCAAATGCTGACTTGCCTTCTTCAGTCTAGCTGAAGGTGGCCTTTCCCTTCATCATGTTTACAATTTGTCTAGTCTTGCAGCAAATTTGGGGATGAACCTCCGTAAGAAATTCACTTTTCCAAAGAAAGAGTGAACAACAGTCTTACTTTTGGAAAAGGTAAGCTCTTGGATAGACTTGACTCTGTCTGAGTCAATCTTTATGCCTCCTTTGGACACAATGCATCTGTGAAGTTTCTCCTCTGTTACTCCAAAAATTGACTTCTTGGGGTTTAAGAAAATGCCATTTTGGTGGTAGCATTCCAACACTTGTTGCAAGTGGCGTATATGATCTGGGTGATGCTTAGAAAAGACGGTCAAATCATCAAGATAAACTATAATGAACTTACCTATTTCATCTCTGAAAGTAAGGTCCATTACTCTCTGAAAAGTAGCGCCATCATTTATCAAGCTAAATGGCATCCTTCGATATGTAAAGGTGCTCCAAAGTGTGGTGAATGCAGTCTTATACTAGTCTACCTCACAAACTTGAACCTGATTATATCTTGAGAAGCTATCTAGCATTGATAACATTTTTGAACCAGTCATTGCCTGAAGCACTTGATCCATGATTGGTAAAGGATAGTTATCCTTCAAGGATGACTGATTTAAATTCCTAAAATCCACACAGAGGCAAATTTTACTATTCTTCTTCTTTACAGGTACTATATTGGCAATCCATGTGGAATGATGGATTGAAAAGATTATCCTGGCATTTAGCATTTTTTATATCTCAGACAAAATGGTACTTGATATTTTTTGGATTATACTACCTAGACTTTTGCCTGTAAGGTGCTAAATCAGCCTTGAGAAGAATGTCATGTCAAATTTCATCAGGCCAAAGTGACTTCAGGTCATCATAGGAGTAATCTAAGATGTCCATGTACTGGTTGAGCAAAGTAGTGAACTTGAATATTTTCTCAGGAGTACAATATTTCTCAATGTTCACCATCTTGGGATTTTCTTTGGTACCCAAATTTATCTGATCAAACCCTTGAGATGAGTTTGAATCTATTTGTTGCTATTTGATGAACATGTCGTGCTTGTTAAATAATTTTTCAAGGAAAATCAATCCTTTGAGAATTTTATTCCCAATTAGTTGCAAGAATTCTTCACCTACATCTGAGTTCATTTCAAGAGCTGATTCGAGTTTTTAGAGCTTACTGCCTTCGAAGTGAAGCTGTTCAAAGCTATCTTTTTGCTCTAAGAAGGCAATGATTTGATTATCATTATTAAATACCTACCAATGACTGACATTATTAGGTACTCTTGGTCAGAAGACTAGCTCGATGGTGTACTTAACTCTTATGAAGTCTGGATGAGGGACTAAGAGAGTTGTTGAAATAGCTAGTACATCAACTTGATCATTGAATTTCCTAGGTATGGTAGAGATGCTGAAAGCATCAAAGCTTTCAATTTGATCCCACACTAGATTACGATAGTGGCGTAATCTCTTATTTTTGGTTTGGTATCAATTTCTCACCTAAAAAACCATTAGTTCAATATCTCTTTTGGCATGAAGGAGTTTGACGCCTTTATCTTGAGCAGCCTTCAATCTAAGCAATAGAGATTCATATTTAGTTATGTTGTTGGTGTTACTGAACTAAAACTTGTATGAAGAAAAAAAATATCTTTTTGAGGAGATATCAACACAATTCTAGCTCTTGAACTGATAGAGGAACAACTGCCATCAAATTCTAGCATCCATACCTTATTTGAAACTGATCCTTTCTCAGGTTTCTCTTTGCTTGAAAGGGGGAATTCTTCTGCATTTACATTGTGCTCTATCAAATCTTCTGATGTTCTATTTGAACTAATTTTTAGATTGTCATTTTTAGAAGTTTTATCAACTGAAACATGAGTATCCTCTGTGGTCAAGAAATAGTTACCCATGTCTGAGTATTCAAACAGAATTTAAGCTTTAGGGGCTGATGTCTGAGTGACAACATATTTTGAATCCTTTTCAGGAAGTAGCCTCTCCATGATGCCTTTGACAGAGATCCTCACTTCAGATAGGTCCATTTTAAATTCTCCTCTAACATCCTTGCAAAAATTTTGTCTAAGAAGAATGCCGTATGAGGCTAGAACATCAGCCACCAGGACTGTCATCTTGATTCTCTTGTCTGGGAATGCTATGAATGCAAATTAGGCGTCTTTGATTTGTCTCAATAGAGGTACTTATTTGTTCTCCATGGACAAACATCTCCCAAAGGTTTTGGTCAGTGTGAGTCCAAAAGATTCTATCACTTTAAAAGGCATGACATTGTTTAAAGCTCTAGAATCAATGATGCAATTGCTCAGTTTATAACTATTTATCAACAGGGAAACATAGCAAGGCTCTATTTTCTCAGGGGCAGCTAGAGGAGTAATGACAAGATTGTTTGGGATGGATGTGTTCTTTGGAGGATCATGAGTTACTTTTTTAACATCTTGTCTTGTAGGGATGGCTTTATTCTTCACACACTCAACCAACCTATCCAACTGCTTAGGATTGGCTTGTAGGAATTCAAATTCAGACATTTAAATTTTGGTTTTCTTGACATGGTCTATTTATTGTCAAATGTTTGAAATAAACTAGAAATAGAGGAAGGCAGTTCATATTTCTAGTTTTTAGGAGGGGTGATACTGGTGTATGGAATTGAAGTTGAAGATGGAGGAATGTTTGATGTGTTTACCTTTTTATTATTCACTGGGTCCTTTGGCTAGAAAGTCAGAGAAGTTTCTCGTTTGGTAATTGAAATTGTAGGCTGAGAATTTTTCCCTATTTTTATTTTATCAGCTTACTGGGCTGACTGGTTTTGGGACTGGGTGAATACAACATATGATCCATCAACTGCTTCACCTTCACTTTTGGGTTTATCCTGGTAATTCAAAAAACCAATGTTGGAGTTGCCAGCTGATTCTTCTTGGTCTTCTGTAAGGAGATCAACATCATTTTTTTGATTCAATTCAGGGTAGCAAGAGAAATTAGATTCTGTTTCAAGATATCTAACTGCTGAATTGGTTGGGGGTACTTTAATGGCAAGTTTCCTCTATAGAGGAGGAAGACAATTTGGCTGCCCTTGACTTTTGGCAGCATTGCCTTGATATGGCTAGTTCTGAAATGTCTTCCTTGGCATATCCTGATAAGGAAGAACAGACATACCTTGGGCCATTTGTCTTTTCAAGGCTATCAATTTATTTTCTAGCTTCTGCACCATTAGATCAGTGGTACCTGTAGATGGGTATTCAGAAGATGAAGATTTACCTCTGTTAGGATCTCTCCTTATCTTTTCTACTAAGATAAGGTCATCTTCTACCTTAGTGGCCAAATCTTGAGCTCTAGTAAGGTCTATTTAGCCAGCACGTCTTAGCAAAAAACTCACTTTAGGAAGCTGAGAGTTGATGAAGAAACATTTGAGATTTTCAGCTGTAGGCTGAGTAATTGCAAGAACCCTATTCCTCAGCTTGTCAAACTTGGCTATGAAATCCCTCATTGGTTCATGAGGCTCCTTCTTCATTTGTGTGAGTTGAGCCAATAGGGCATGCACATTTTTTGCAGGTTTGATTCTAGCTTCAAATTTGGCTTTGAGAGTGTTCCAATTAGTTACTGACTGAGCCTGTAGATGATAGAACTAGTCTGTAGCAACACCTTGTAAAGTTTCTATGAATAGCCTACCTGCTACATCCTCAAATTCTATGTCTATTATGCCACAGGCTATACTGAAGGTTGCAATATGTTCATCAAGATGAACCTTCCCATCACCATAAAACTTGGGGAATTTTTTTTTTGAACTGCATGGTAGCTCATGTAGAGGTGGAGTTAAATTGAGTGGGCCAAAAGAGTTACCCTAAGGACCTTAAATTGCCATTGTATGACTATGGAAAGGTGGAATAACAAATATTAGATGGGTAAGTATTGACAAAGCTTTATTAATAGTAGAAATATATGCTTTGCCTGGTAATAGAGACTTGAAATTAGTAGGAGGAAAGCTCCTAGTTCATTGGAGGTGAGATGGTGAAGGAAACAAATCAAAATTACTTTGCTTTACCAACTCGAATACAGGGTCAAAAATACCTTTAGCTCTTTGGCTTCGTGTATACCATGGATCTGCTAGAGTGAAAAAATAAAAATAGAAAAAAATTGGCACTACTTTAGCTTGAAGCTTGAGGCTTCAAACTGCGTGTTCTTTCCCAGTAGGATAAATGGATAAGGCTATAATGATAATGGGTAAGACACAGGTGATGTTTCAATCTGAAACTTTAGGTTCCAAATTGCACAAAATTATTGTGTCCCCAGCAGAGTTGCGAAAAACTATTGATTGAATATTTTGTCAATCAGCATACTGATGAACAAAATAGGTCTAATCAACCACATCAAGGAAGATTGGTTGGCCAAATGTGCAGATTTACCACATCAAAAGGGGACAAATCTCTCCTCTCATCAAGGGGAGGTTCGCTATAAGTATGAAGGGGCTATATATATATGCTAATCTACTATAAATAAGCTAAAAATAACACTCAGGTGTAGGATAACACCATCCATCTCTCTTTTTTCAGAGATGATGTTCACCAATCAAAGGATAAATCTTAATGAAATGATAGAAGGCACTCCTCTTCTTTCAGAAGTACTATTCAATAGATAACAAGAACCTTTTGGGTAGTGATAAGTAACTGTAACAAGGTGCAATAACATAGTAGGATGAAATGTAGCACAAATTCTCCACCTCAACTGCCAAAGAGTGAAATACGAAGGATAATGAGGGCACAAAGTCATCCCAAGATCCTTTACACAGAAACAAAAAATAGACAAACTAAAGACAATTGTGATAGCACAAAGTCTCTCCACTATTGACTTCAGGACACCTTCCCGATTAATTTCACTAAATCTGCTTATTTAATTAAATGAACAAAAAATGTATTAAAGAAACAAACATAAGAACTATTTCCCCAACAACCAATCTATTCCAACATAAAGTCTAAAAAGTCACTTGTTTTATTATTCAAATAATGAAATATGATCAACAATCTGAGCTCAAAGTCTTAGTAATGCCTTTCAATTTGGGCAGAGTTTTGTTTTTGATAACAGAGAGATCTCCTTAAAACAATAAGAGAGAGTCCTATATATAGTGCTCCAAGAAATACTTGGGCACTTTGTTTCACAAAAATGGCCTACGATGCATTCAATACATTTTAAATTCTATCCATGGGCTAAGCTATAATCGGGCATCGGTCTTAAATACGGGCTGCCTGATGTGTTTCCTGATGTGTGCATAATGGTTTGCTTTATTCAATGCAAAAAAATGGGCCGTGCCATTGAATGTTTATGCTCTCTGATGTCCACTTGGTGGGCTGCTTTACCTTCTAGAAACATATCCCATGCGTGGATATTTTTGATCTTTCTCCATCATTTCCCCTTTCCTTGTTGTATTTCATCCTTATCTGTGCGATCTGAGCTCTCAAGCTATCTCTTTGGCTGGTCACTAAATTTGTTCACAAGGTTTGTGCCATATTTAAATTTTAACAGATATCCCATCACCTTAAATTTGACGTCTGCAGGGACGTCATTGGTTACTACTTTGTTTGAACCATATTGAACTTGTGAACGTTCATCACTTCCTTATTCAATTACTTCTTTGAATCTACCTTTGGAACCATCCATTGTTGCTTCTTTCTTTGCTTGACGCTGTCTTTGTATTAGGAATGCTCCACCTTTGACATCTATCACAGTTCGTTGCTTTGAAACTTTATAAACTTACAAAAAATGGGACCCACAACACTTCTTGCCTGAGCAGCTTCAAAAGGGGAATGTGGATGCAAACACTTGTCACGCTCCGCTGAGTTAAAATGAGACACGTGGCACATTCTGATTAACTTATAGAAGCTTTAGATATCTTTTGAGAGTTTTGCAAAAGATGACACGTGGCAACTTCCACTGGGCTTTAGAAATAATATAGAAACATTGGGACTCATTTGGACTCATGCAGATGATGACATGTGGCACGCTCTACTGAGTTCTAGTAACTCACTTAGATGATGACATGTGGCACACTCCACTAAGTTCTAAAAACTCACTTAGGGCCCACCACAGTCCTTACAAAATAAAGAAGCAAAATGAAGAAATTGTAGATGTTGACACTTGTCAGCTTTTGCCAAGCTTTTCAAGGGACACGTGGCAACTTTTGCTGCCTTTGAAAAGAAACATATTAAGACCTTCTGCCATTGCCACTTGGCATCCTCTCTGATACTCGAAAAGAAGCTTATTGAAAGAAGCTTTGAAGCTTTTAAGAAAATCAAAATGTGGATGCAGACACTTATCGTGCTCTGCTTAGTTTTAGCCACTCACCCAGGGCCCACCACAGTCTTTACGAAACAAAGAAGCAAAAGAAAGAAACTACAGATGTTGACACTTGGTAGCTTCTGCTAAGTTATAATGGGACATGTGGCATGTTCTGCTACTTTGAAACTTACTAGAAATTGTGTCCTAATAGATGACACTTGGTAGCTTTCACTTGAATTTATAAGGGACACATGGTGGCTTTCACTGCTCTTAGAGGTTTGATCTTTCCCAGAGAGAAATTTCCCTTTGGGGTCTTGAAAAAAATGGTTCATTTTCTTTGGTGAGAGGCCCTCCCATAAGGGTATCTATCTTGGTTCATTGCCATCTGCAAGGGCACTTAGCTTTGGGACACTCCCTTGAACCTGCTAAAGTCGCTAAACCTATTTCTTTCTTGCAGAGTCCGTAGAAACTAACCTGTAAAGTCCATAGTTTTCTCCTAGCCTCTTGAGCCTTGGAAGAGTTCATAGAATCTCGCCTGCAGAGTCTGTAGATTCAAGCCTACAAAGTTCATAGATTCAAGCCTGTAGAGTCTGTAGATTCAAGCCTACAAAGTCCATAGATTCAAGCTTGCAGAGTCTGTGGATTCCTGAAGAGCTTGAAGAATGAATAATTTGAATGCACAAAACAATTTTTGAAAAGGTGAGAGAGGATTTTGGTCTGTTGAACCAAAATAGTTCATAGGTTGTCCTAAAAATGAGAAGTTAGCTTTTGGGGTCAACATAAAGCATGGTGGTTGTGGTTTGAAATGTAGATGTATATTGAGAACTTGTAGCTAGGGTTATGGTAGATGTTGAAGGCTGAGCGATGACATTAATGAAAATGCAAGTGCAAATCTATGACCATCTTGATATCAAGACACAAATCTAGAAAACAAATCAACCAATCCAAATGCAAATCCTTATGACTGATTAGATATGAGCAAACACATAATCAACCACTAGTATAGGTGCCTAAAATAGTGCATGGAGGCCGAGTAATGGCTACTTGGAGTAGTTATGATACCATGTTTGAGTGTTCAAGGGTCTCACCTAGGGTTTTCTTAAGATCTCATTACTATAGCTATAAAGCTATTACATTGCACATAAATATTACTCACACAAAGATATGAGCTATATATTATTCACAAATTACTTAATACAATGAGAAGTCCTCACAACTCCATCTCCCTCATCTCTCATATGAATGCACTACATAAGTGCATAATATATAGGATAGTGAGAAGGTGAGTGGTAGATAAACTGGTGGCCCTCCCACTAGGGTTAGTAATGAGGAGTCAGTGGTGAGTCAACTATCCCCCATTGAGGAGTGACTAGGGCCCATGAACACTAAACACATGTGCACAATATATTAAGCCCTAAATGAGCTTAACTAAACATAAGTAAACTATTCCATTAAATATCTGTGAAACACCTCCTTATTTTTTAAGGTGCTTCTTTGTCTCTATAAGTTTTAGATATGCTATAGAAATTGGAGTGTATTTTTATTTTTTAGAGATGTTACTGCATATAGAAACCATTACATTCTTAAATATATATTTTGGATCTAAAATATTCCCAGATAATAATTTCTCCCAATATGGGAGATTTTAGAATATAGATATTTTCTTCATTCCTGCTAACATTTCAACCTTTTGACTAATTTTTGACATTCATAACCAATCTCTCCACCAACATCGAGGAATAAGAACATTTGATCTTATGTACGCTTATGTGAGGGCTTTGTACCAATCTACATATGGCATAATCTTCAAAGCTTATCTAGTATCAAATTTCCCATCTAACTTATTTGTTTACACTAGAATTAATTAAAATAAATAATTAACTCTAATTGAAAATGTAAACTATTGAAATCTAATCTAGGAAGTCAAATAAGCAAAATATAATAAATACATAGATCTACATAATTTATAGAAGTTTTAAATGACTAAAATAACAACTATGGTTAGGGTTAGATAATTGTCATTACAAGTCAAATTAATTCAGATTGTAATCATTTTATGTGACTGATTTAAATGATTTACAAACATAGATGCATTAGAAAATAGAGATCCACTATATATCGAGACAAGGTTGTAGAAGGGAAACAAGGTCATAGTACAATATTGTCTAATATTGTGACTTTATCCAAATAGAATGTGGGTTGGATATGAAAGTATGGGATTGTTCACCCCTACCTATAGGTCAAATGTTTTTGATTGAAGCTTGATTTGATGAGAGGAAGACTTGTAAAGTTGTTACCATAGCCCTACACAAGCACATAAGAGAGACTAAATGTAAAATGAGGAAAAAATGGAGGATGTGGGAATGGTTGAACTATCCTTTGAAAACCCCTTGTTAATTGATTTATACCTACATTGCCCAAAGGTGCTAGGATGATGTAGTTCTCCCTGTAGGGAAGTTCATGTAAATGTATAAAATAATATTTGATTAGAATGCTTGACAAATGATGCCCTTAACTTGAAATAAAATAATGTTAGACTTGGACAAGGACTAATGTATTGCAACATAATTACAATAAAACTCTTAACTCAAAAGATAATTTTTTTTGAAATCATAGAATATATATATTTTTTTTCAATGAGTTCTAGGTTTGTTCAAGTGTGAGCCTTGATATGATTTTATAGGTACATCTTTAGAATATTTCTAATAAATGACCTATTATTTTGCATGGGAGAGTTGTTATAAAGCATGTCATTTTTAGAAGATGACCATTAGAGCACTATGGATAAAGTCACACTATAGGACAAGGATGTAGTGCACCCTTGTTTGATAGTGCACTTTTGTCCAATAGAGACAAATGTTTTTGAAATTAAAGTGATAGTGAAGTACATACTGGATATGAATGAATATGGATATAATAGGAAGTCTTGGAAATATTCATAGTAATTATGAGACTTTGAACGCTTTATTATAGATTGCGAGTTATTGAAATGGCAAATTGACCAAGCAAGATAAATATGTCAAGGGCAAGCAGTTTCAAGAATTTATTGATTAATTTTTAGTGTCTACATTCTCCCCCATTTTATTCTAATGATGCATAAAATTACTATAGTAAAGAAAATGCAACCCCTGAGTGTGTGTACACATTTTGTCTTTGTCATGGAGATGTGCATACCCCATTGTTGAGGCATGTGGACAAGTGTTGAATCTGTGATGAATAGAGAGTGATCGAGTCTCAATTTGAAGAATCAATGATGATGCTTGGGTTGGAAATATTATATGCTCTAACCCTTATAGATTAATTTTTAATACATTTGAAGAGGTGGGAACCAAACAATTGGTTTGTTAAAGTGCAATCAATATGTGAAGCATCATTAAGCTCAAATATGGCTCACTTGTTTAATTAAAAAGAGGAGGTGGGAACCAATACATGGCTCACTAAAGTGAAATTAAGACATATAGTGTCACTAAGCTCATGGTCCATTTACAAAGGACAAATCACACTAATGTAGATAGATTTTGATTCATACTGTAAATTCTTGAAGATTGAGAATTGAAAAAGAGAAATCTAAATTTTGTGAATTAATATCTTGGACAAGAATGCATAACATTCCCCCTGTATTATATAGAGTGCTAATTTTATATTTGAAAAAATGTTTGGAACTTGTAACTGTCTTTGGACAAGTGTATCTATGGTCAATTAGTTGTAAGAGCAGAGTGCATAAGCAAGCCAAATGCCTCAAAAATCTAAATATTCAAAATTTTCATATTGTAAACTGTCAAATCTAAAATATATTACTTGTGAGAGTTTGGAGATAAGCCCATTATGATGCCCCCATTTTGAGATGTGGGTAATTTCCTACAATTAACTTGTTTCAAAAGAAAAAAGTAAGAGAATTTGTTAAAGATGTAATAAGTTAATAAAATTTGAATATTTGAATTGTATTAGAATCTAAAAGATGTAACCTTGAGGTATATGACAAGTTTGGATATTGCATTGCATCATTTTAATTGAATATAGCAATGAAGTAGTGTATGAAGCATGTAAATAACTTGAAATTTTTGTATATGTATTGTATGTGTAGTAGTGAATAGATTAATAATTTGAAGCACATATGTAGTATGTGTACGATATTTATCATGTCACCATAGATGTATGTAATTATATATGTAGTAGTGCATAATATGCATCATGGCACCATAGTTATAAGTAACAAACATGTAAGCAAAGTCACACATTGTCACACAAGAAGACACAAATGCCACATACAAGAGACATATAAGATGTCGTATAGAGTTATAAAGCATGTATAAATGTCTCACATATGACCAAAAGGATAAATATAAGGTACATGTGAATGTCATACAAACATATAAGGCCAATTACCCTTTCTTTAGGATAATTTATTTTATCCTAAGTTCTCTTTTTTGTATGAGGAATTTCTATTTATGTGAATTATTAATTCACATAAAAATGGGTTCCATGAGGTATCACTCACCTCTTTGTGCTCCGTTAAGATTTGAGAGTTAATTACATGAGTAACTCCTTCCCCCACATGGCTCACACCTCCCTTAACTTTCTAAGGGACCAGAATGCAAGTGGTACACACATAGGAGGCTTGTAAGATAATAATAGGATTCTTTGTAACTCCCATTCTCCTCTCTATCTATATCAACGAGCCCTTCCTCCCCTCTTTTCCTCACTAGAATCTTATATCTTTCTCTCTTCTTCTCTTGTGCTCTTGATTCAATTTTATGCTTATGAAGATTTTGGTTTCAAGTCTTATAATATGATCACATGGGTTTTTCTTCTCTACATTTGGTTGTCCACTTTAAATTTTTTTGTCTCATTTATGGTTTACACCTTGAGAGAGAATTTTTCTTGTGATTTCTTTATATATGCACTTTCATACTATGTCATTGATGATTATTCTTGAGATAAATCCTTCATGGCATCAGAGCTAAGATTATCTTATTGACATTTTTTTTTAAAGAGTGTAGAATTTTTTGGGATATTTTATGATTTTTTTTGCAAGGGCTCCACCCTTGCTATCCATTTAATCAATTTATCTGTCTTTTGTTTGGTATTATTGATTTCTAACTACACGTTGTAGGCTGCTCATCAGGAGTATTTTTTCACTTTTCTCCTCATTAGCCAGTCCCTCCAAGTAATTTTTTTATTAAGCAAATTCAAAATCAACATATCAGGATTCATATTTAATTTATGTTCTATTTTTAATAAAATAAAAATAAAATTATTTACTCTATTCTAGTTATTGCAATCTGGTTTAGGAATTTATACCTCTATTTTGCCTATCTAAATTGTTTAATTTTTGAGTTTTTTTATCAGTAGGGAAAATAAATATTTATTCCTACTCTTTTTTAAATTTATGGGCACTTATATTGTCTAAAAATCCTCATATCTATTTCTTTTTATCCTATTTGTCTTGCTTACTCTTTATGGGTGTATGACGCTTAACCAAAGTTGTATAACCTACCTTGTGTAGTGCTTCTTTTCTTCTCTGAGTCATTTCTAGTGTCTTACTTTTCCTCTCTTTATTGGTTATTACACCTACCTCTTCCAGCTAATGGGTTTTTTCAGAGTCTTCACAAGATCTACCTCATGCACTGTATAATAAAATCAGACACAGAGACAAGTTTAAACATAATAATTAATATTCTCACTATATTTTATTCTGAGGCATTACAACTTTGTAAGAATATTATTACTATAATTATGGAGATTATCTCTTTGTCAAACTCTCACCCAAATCTTATACACTAACAAATAAAATAAGTTCATATTATTGTTGTAAATATATTATAACTATCTAAATATAACTAACAAACTAACCAATAAGCAATTTACCTCTCAGTAAATACTGAATGTAGCTGCTAATGTAAAAGCTAATCCATAACATTCCCCCCATAGTTTTTACAAGGTACAAAAACATTCACACTCTTATTTTTAGTATGCTCACTCATTTTATCATGCCCTATTTGGTTCATGACCTTTATATAAAGAGAGGCTCACTCCTCCCATGGTTTTAATCAGGTTTACCAAAAACCTTGACATAAATAAGACCCATCAACTGTTCACCTTGGTGGTTTTCTAGATCTACCAAAAACTTTTTCAATATCCATGAATTGACTTACATTGGTGCTTTTATCCTTTCACTATGTTCTCACATCAAGGAATTATGTTTAGAATTATACACACATTACACTACTTAAACAAACATATACTTCTATTCTTATTTTTAAACATACAATGGAAAATTAAAAAAAAACACCACACTACATATGCCACCAATTCTTCTTGGGCCCCATCATTGGTGATTGATGAGAGGCTATGGAACCTTCAACCTCTATTTCCTCCTTCCTCTAGTAGGTCACGACTTACTCAGCTGATGAAATGTTGATGAAGCTCAGATGCATGATTTTGTCGAGAAGAAATCCCTCGCATAGTTTGGATGCATGTGACATTTGATGACATTTAACTCAGGATGTCGTGTACAAGTGATAATGCATCCTTGTATAAATCATTAACTTTGATTTTAATAATTTTGACATAAAACTAACACTTCAACTAATTTGAATCCTGATGAATTTCAACAATAGATCCAAATAACTATGACACCTATGACATTTTGGACTTTTATAAAATACAAAACATTAAAATATCAAATGTTTATATTTTAACTCTTAGAAACACGACTCAAACTTTTTTTTAAAAAATAATAACTTATTAAAACTCTAAAGACATATATGACTTAACAAAGACTAATTTTTTTTTATGACCCACTAAAACATAACTGAACCTCTTTAAAATAAACTTTAAATATGTCCATAAATACATAAAGATCATGTATAAAGAAGAAAACTCCAAATATTAAACCAAATGACTAAAGAAACATGATCTTATAACTTAAAAATATCACTCAAGTCTAAATAACTGACTATACATACTTTTGACTTGTTTTGTAAACATTTTACAAAACTTATAATTATGGTCAAAGTTGGGCATAATAAAGCCATAGGATAAAAATTGTGTGTCAATTCTAAAAGAAGGAGGGTGAAGAGAATCACCAAAATAAGCAATCAAAATGGGTTTGTAGGGAGAGTAAAACCTTCACTCTATGACACTTTGTATGGAATGACTTTGACAGATAATGCATTTACCATACTTCTGAGTTCTCAAACCTCCAATGTAGATAGAAATATAGTGCAATGGTAATTTTTGTGGGCGAATAATAAACTAGAATGTACTACATCGATGTCAATATAAATTTTTGAATGAGGATCTCAAACATGATAGGTTTGTGTGTTGGAGAGAGGTCTGCATGTTGACAGATCTGGGTATTTTTTTCACCTTGTTCTAATTTCAACCAAAGTTAGATAGCCTAGGTCATGAAGTTGCCATATGTTGACAAATTGGATGAAATGCTGAGTTTTGAATCTACAATGCTGAGAGATGTGATGGAATATATTGATTACTCTGATTGATTCAATAAAGTCTCATCTACAAATAGATGGCTAATAACATAGAAATGGATGGAAGATACACATAGGCAGGTGATCAAATATTTTTGAGAATCAAACCAACTTTACAAAGGCGTGGATAAAATCATGGTAGTGGTAGATGCATGCATGGAAAGGCTAATGTGCAAGTCGTGATTCAACATTGGTTGTATTTGGTATTGGAATATAATGGTAGGAGGGATGATTTAGATATAAGTTTGGATAAAACCAAATAAATGGCAATCTAGATAAAATTTCTATTGGAGAAAACACATATGTAATAGGGGGCACCCAAATCATGTACACATCTAAAGATACAACTGTAGATACCAAACTTTTATGACTAGATGGTGCTAACAACTAACCCATATCTATTCCCACACATTCATTAAACCATCAAAATATCCTACTTTGATACCAGATGATGGGGTTTTTTAGAGTCTTCACAAGATCTACCTCATGCATCGTATAACAAAATTGGACACAAAGACAAATGTTTAAACACAATAATTAATTTTCTCACTATATTTTATTCATCTGGGGCATTACAGCTTTATAGAAATATTATTCTTATAATTATAGAGATTATCTCTTCGTCAAATTCTCACCCAAATCTCATACACTAACAAACAAACTAAGTTCATAATATTGTTGTAATAATATTACGACTACCCAAATATAATTAACAAACTAACCAATATGGAATTTAGCTATTGGTTAATATTGAATGTAGCTGCTAATGTAAAAGCTAATCCCTAACAACAGCTTCGTTTCTTCCTCCTTTTAACATGACACAGACTAGTTTTAGACCTTTTTTTCTCTCAACCTATGCCTAACTCGTCCTTATCCTCCTTTTGGCATCTAGATGGTCTCTCTCATATACATTTTTTTTTCATTTTTATCAGGGCTAACATATTTTTGTGTCACTTTGTATGATTAGATAGTTGTTTACTTCTCAAGAATATTCACTTATGCTGAGCCTTGTTTTTCTAATAATTATTAATAAGACTCTCCTTCTTGGAAAGTATATGTTCGATTCTTTTTTTTTCACAAATAAATCACTCCTCTTTTAGGTTGATATTTATATAATCAACACACAAAAAAAATCAATAATTTCTTACTTTTGTACAGTGTAATCCTCTTCGTACAAATAAAACTAAATTCTTTAATAATATCACTTAGTTTTTTTTAATACATTATTTCCATGTTTTGTTTACCATACATGTAATCTCTTCCACAAAAAGATAAAAGCATCCACCTCTCTTAAATCTGCATGTCACCTTTTGTTTACTAAGTTGACTTTTTATTTCATACACTTAAATTATATCAAAACAAAACAAAAGGGCCTACTATTTAAGTATTTTTTGTGGATTTAATTCACCTTTTTTAAATATATTACTATACTTTAAAAAAAAAAAGATAATTCCTGTATATGATAATTCTCACAAAAGAGCTTAAACTATTTTGAACGTGTAATTGCTTTATACCCTTTTTTTTGATAAATGTTGGAAATTCCATTAAATATTATTATTTCCTTTAATCATAATCCAATCAAAACAACAATTTTTTCATTTTCTTGCAAATTTCTATAAAGTTCACCTTTTTAAAATTCCTCAATTTTTTTTAGAGTTTTAGTGTGGACTTACATTTATAAGTTAATTAATCTTAAAGTATTTTAAATTGGTTAAAGCTTCTTTTTTCAATAATTCATAGTTTTTTAATAAACATTGGTATAATTATCATTTTCATTATAATTAGTGATAAAATAAATCCTTTGCTTTTCGATAATTGTACCCATCAATTTGCCTTTCTTTGCAATTTTCACCTTTTCCAAGTCATCATTTTTTTACCATTACCCTTTCTTCAATTCTTTAGCTTAGCCCATCTTTTTATTAGCATTCTTGTCCTTTCTCCATGCCTCCTTCGTTTACATGATTTGCTTTACCTATTTACTTTTTGGGGATCGAGTGAGCTTTCGAGGCACAATGACTCAATTATTTCTCAAATTTAAACTCACGTCTACTAATTAACACTTATAGAAATCACATATGTAATACATATTCACTTTCAAACACTTGGTATGCATAGTAGATGGCATAGGCCCCAAACCTGATATAAAGAATACCTCCATTGAAGTTCAAGAGAAATGACAAATGATGAGGACTTATGATTTATTGGCATGGCCATGACCCTTGAATTACATGTGCATATTCATGGTTTCCTTCTTGCATCCACTGTTTGGTCTAAGTTAAATTTGTTTATGACATTATGAATAAATCTTACAAAATTTAAATTCAAGATCAACTGTCTGATTTAAAATACAATGACTTCAAAATTATGGATGATTTTTTTTTATTAAAGTTGGTTTAGGCATTAAACTTTTAAATTTGAATTTGAATCATATTATCATGAAAAATTACTTGTCTCGACCTTTTCAGTAGTTTATTATAAATGTTCATTCGCAACTAGATTTTTCTACTTTATTTTCTTTGGTGACGTTTGACTTTTTTTATATTTTGTTATGTCAAGAAAAACAAAAGTTGATTCAATTTGGTAGTCTTAAGAATAATGAACATGCTTTTATTTCTAAACACCAACATCAGAATGACAAAGAACATGTTAAGTCTAATCATACACATGATAAGAAAGATATAAAATATAACTCCAAACTTAAGAAAAAGTTAGAGTGTAATTATTATGACAAAAACACTCATGATGAAGATCATTGCTATAATAATAAATGTGATATCAAAAGTGGAAAGCTTAAGGTCAAATACAATGCTAACACTAGTAACACTAAGACTCAAGCTAAACAAAAGTTTAATACTTGAGCTGCTTTTACTTATGCTTTACATGCTTTTGCTGTTGAATGGATCATTGATTTTAGTACTATTCAACATATGACATCTAATGCTAAACTGTTTACTTTTTAAAATAAGATCTTTCTAACAATCATTTAAGTCTTACAAATTATGTTTTTTGTAATGATGAAGCCATAAGAATTGTTAAAATCCCTAATGATGAATTTCATAATGTCTTGTTTGTTCCTGATTTATTTTTGAATTGTGCAAACATGACTATCAAGTAGAATTTTCTAATGACACTTGTTATGTTAAATCTACTAGGCAATATTTTTAAGTTGTTGCTACTACCTTTTTAGACAATAATAAGTTTTTCAAATTTATCATATTTTTTTCTTCCTCCTCTTCTCATGCCTTGTTTGTTTTTAATGATGCTAAATTATGGCATGAAAGATTAGGACATATAAATTATCAAAGTATTTCACTTATGAATAGACTTAATATGGTGAAAGGTTTGCTTGAAATTCTTCCCACTACTTTTACTTGTAGTGGTTGTATGATTGGTAAAATTCATAGAGAAACTTTTTTTAAGAATCACTCTTAGTGTACTATCGAAAAGCTTCATTTACTTCATAGTGATATCTTAGGCCCTATGAAAACTCCTTATATTAATGATGTAAAAAATTCTTTAACTTTAATTGATGATCACACTATACGAGTTTGACTTTATTTCTTGAAATCTGAAGATCAAGTTTTAGACACTTCTTTTGAGTTTCATGCCTTTGTTAAAAATTATATCATTATTCTTTATGCATATTACATACTGATAATGGTATTGAATATGTTAACAATGATTTTTTTGCATATTGTAAATAACATGGTATTAAACATGAGAAAATAGTTTCCTACACACTTGAGCAAAATGGTGTTGTTGAACGTAAACATAGGACTATCACTGAAATGACGAGGTGTATGTTGCATGCTAAAAATATGCATTATAAATTTTGGGTTGAATTTATGTATTGTGATATCTATCTCATTAATATGACTCCCACTAAAATTATTTCAAATGTGACACCTGAAGAAGCTTGGAGAGGTACAAAACATAATTTAAGGCATTTATGTGTTTTTTATTATGATGCATTTGTTCATATTCTAATTGAGAAATGTAAGAAGTTAGATTCTAAAGCAAACACTTTTATCTTTGTTGGTTATGATGAATCATATAAAGCTGATAGGGTGTATGATCCTCAAACTAACAAAATCAAGATTAAAAAAGATGCTAACATTGTTAAAAATAATGTACTTGATTGTGCTCCCAATTCAAATTCTCTTGATATAGTTTCTGATTATTTTCTTTTTGAAATGAGTGATGATTATAATGATTCGGTGCATAATGATATTGTTCCTAAAGTTCCTTCTCCTTATTTTAATCTTTCTCCACCAAAATCTATGTTTAAGTGGGCCGAGACTACTATAGGAGCTTCTAGAATTGATATAAATCTTCATGATACTCATAAAACAAGGAAATAATTTTGTAATTATGATTTGATGTCTAAACTCTCAAGCAAGCTCAAGGTCACCCTCAATCAAAAAATGAAATGCATGATGAATATGACTCTTTAATTTCTAATAACACTCGAGACTTAGTACCTTTCCCTAAATGTCATAATTTGGTGAGTTATAAATGGTTGTTTAAAACTAAGTTCAATTCTGACAATCAAATTAAAAAATATAAAGCTAGATTAGTTGCTAGAGGTTTTTCAAAAATTGAAGGAATTGATTATAATGAAACTTTTTCTCCCATTGTTAAGATGCCCATAATTAAATTTATTTTATCTTTAGCTACTCACATGCATTGGCCCATTTATCAAATAGATGTTAAGAGTGCTTTTTAAAATGGTGACTTGCATGAAGAATTTTACATGTCTGAACCCCTTGATTTCATTAAGAAAGGCAATGAACATCTCATTTGCACGTTAAACAAAGCTATTTATGGTTTGAAATGATCTTTTAGAGAATGGTACTATAAAATTTATCAATTTTTATAGCTCAAGGCTTTACTCCTAGTTCTAATGATCCTAATCTTTTTATCAAAAACACTCCAAATGGTATAAGTATCATTGTTTTGTATGTTGATGACTTAATCATTACTGGTAATAATAGTTCAATAATTTTTTATACTAAAAATGTTTTGAATAATACCTTTGAAATGAAAAAATTGGGTCTCTTACATTACTTTTTAGGTATTCAAGTTTGGCATGAAAAGGATAACATTTCTATTTCTCAATCTAAATATACATATGACTTCTTATGTAGGTTTAATATGTTAGATTGCAACCTTATTGCTACTCTTTTTAAACTTGGTGTTAAATTATTTACTAACATTGAAACTGTTGATCCAACTCTATATACACAATTAGTTGATAGTTTGAATTATTTTACTCATACTTATCTTGACATTGCTTTCTCTATTGAATTGGTTTCTTGTTTTATGTCTAAACCTCAAGCTACTCATTTTAAAGCTCCTAAAATAATTTTTCATTATATTAAAGGTACTTTGGCATTGAGTATACCTCGAATAGCAATTTTTATTTGACAAGTTATTTTGATGCTGATTGGGTTAGTGATTTTAATGATCATAGATCCATAAGTGGTTATTATTTTTCTTTGGGTTCTAACATCGTTTCATAGAATAGTAAAAATTAGACTACTGTATCTTTATCTTCCATAAAAGTTAAGTATAAATCTTGTAATCATGCTGTAAAGGAAGTTGTTTGGATTAAAAGACTTTTTGTAGACTTAGGCCACCTATAACATGCAACTACTCCAATTTTTGATGATATTTTAAGTTCCATTGCCTTAGTAAAAAGTTTAATTTTCCATGCAAGGTACAAGTACATTGAGATTCAACATCACTTTCAGCGTGAAATTATTAAAGATAATCAAATTCTTCTCTCTTTCTGTCCTACTGAAGAACAAATGACTGATATCTTCACTAAGCCATTATGCAAAGAAAAGTTTGTATTCTTTTGTAATTTGTTAAGATTGAAGGAAGTTCTCATCAAGGGGGAGAGTTAGCGATGTTTCCTCCCTTTTAAATTTTAAACTCTTAAATAAAGTTTAAGGGGGAGTGTTAGGATTACCTTTTATTTAGGATAATTTATTTTATCTTAAGTTCTTTTTTTATGTGCAATGAATTTTTATTTATGTGAATTATTAATTCACATAAATATAGATTTCATGATGTGTCACTCACATATTTGTGTTCTTTTAGGATTTGGGAATTACTTGCATGAGTAATTCCTTCTCCCTCACGACACACACCTCCCTTCACTTTCTAAGGGACTAAGACACAAGTGACACACACATAAGAGGATTGTAAGGTAATAATGAGATTCCTTATAACTCCCATTCTCCTTCTCTAGCTCTATGAAAGAGCCATTCTTTTTTTTTCTCACTAGAATATTATAGCTCTCTCTCTTCTTCTTTTATGCTCTTGATTCAATGTTGTACTTGTAGAGATGTTGGTTGCAATCTTTCTAATAAGATCATGTGATTTTTTTGATAGTTTAGTTTCCTAATTTAAAATTCTTGTCTCATTTATAGTTTACACCTTGAAAGGTAATTTGTCTTGTGATTTATTTATTTCTTCACTTTCATACTATGTCATTGATGATTATTCTTGGGATAAATCCTTCATTTATCATGGCACCATAGATGTATGTAATTATATATGTTATAGTGCATAATATGCATCATGGTACCATAGTAATAAGTAACAAACATGTAAGCAAAGTCATACATTATCACACAAGAAGGCACAAATGCCACATATATGAGACATGTAAGATGCCATATAGAGTTAGAAAGCATGTATAAATGTCACACATAAAGCTAAAAGTGTAATGTCCCCTTATAGGGCCAAAGAAGAAAGTAAATAAAATCCCACTTATCTTCAAATGAAAAAAGTCATAATATTAAAGCCAAAATCTGAATAAATTATCGGAAATATTAGATCGCTACCCTAGGTTAGTGATTCGGTAAAAAATGCTTTTTCTACCCTTAAACAATTCCAAAAATTATAAAAAATCTAGTTTGTAAGTACTAAATGAATATTCAGATCAGACTCTCTAATTAGTTTTTTCACATCATCAATTATGGAATTTTTATTGGCAAAATAGAATAAAAACTTATAAAATTAATTGCTCCAAAGATACTTAGCTAATCAACACAAATGATATACCAAAATGACCATAAAAATAGGAAGAATCCAATGATCTTTATTGTAGAATTTTTTAAGCACAAAATGTCCATAAAAAGTGAAAATTATCTTCCCAAAAAGTGACATCACCCTTAGGTAGTGTGATGTCACACTCTTAGAGGGGTTCACTCTACCCTAGAGCCCTCATAAATATATTCAATCTGATCACTCACTTTAGATCTGATATCCTTACTTACCTTCAAAAATAGACCTAACATATAAAAACATTGAAAATACTTCTTCAAATCAACAACCTACAAAAAAGCAGAATGTCTTCAATGTGATTTTTTGGTGAAATCACTCTTCACTCCACAACAACCTTGGGCATTCACATCCCAATCCTTTTTCAAAAATGAAGATTTAATATATCAAATTAGTATATCCAAAATAGAAGCCTTCATGTCCATATATAGTCTTCAAAGTGGGTCGAACCACTTTTGGAGGCAAAATATCTTTTTAAAATCACTTAACCACTTTTCAAAATATCTTTTCTTCTTTTATTTTCCTTCCAAGCTGATATTTACTCTTTTTCCCACTTATAATATTAAATTAATTGTCAAAATAGAATTTGTAATTAAAATTATTCTAAGGCAATAATTTAATAATTAATTAATTAATTTACCCAATTTACAAGAATTAAAATACCTTCTTCAATTATTATTCAAACTATCAAGAGTAATAGTGGTTAAAACCACTTTTATAAAATGCTTTAGTGGTAAAAACCACTTTTTAATAATATTATATTAACCATCTAAACTTGCCTTATATGGTCAAATGATCAAAATCACTATTTGGGAAATTTTAATCAATTAATAAAATAAAATCCCCAAAATTTATCCTTTAGTCTATGGAAAAAAGTAGACTAAAGGTTTTCAAGACCTATTTACTTGTGAACCATAAATGGGGACATTACAGTCCTCCCTTCCTAAAATTATTTACCCTCAAGCAATTCCAAACATGGCTGATCCTTCTCTTCCACATAACCGTTTGGATTCCTTGATAGTGCATCCACTTGCATATTGTTTTTACCTTTCACATAGTCAATGCCAAAATCATAGCTTGTACTTTGCTTACCCACTTTTATTTCCATCATTCAATTCTTTTTGACTGAGAAAAAACCTCAAAATCACTATTCAAGCAATCTTAATCAATTAATAAAATAAAATTCCCAAAGTTTATCCCTTATTCTATGGGGAAAAGTAGGCTAAAGGTCCTAGATACATGTTTACTTATGAACCAGAAATGGGGACATTACAAAAAAGCTAAATACAAGGTACATGTGAATGTCACACAAACATATAAGGCCAAGGGCCACACACACAAGGAATGATGATGCCATATAATAAAGAGGGCTTATGTTCAACATACATAAGGCCAATAACTACATACAAAAATAAAATAAATTGAATGATGTGATGAAATGAAATCAAGCATATGAAATAAGTGTATAAAATTAAAACTATTCCACCTTAAGCATATGTATATATGTTCATGTTAGTGAATATCATATTTATTGTGGTACATATAAATTATGAGTGAAAAAGAGACATATTTTTTTTATATCTCAACATGGACAAAGAGTTTTTGGATAAATAAACCCTGAAATAGTGTCTGTATAGAATAAAGATATGCCCCCAATTGAGCAAGGTTATTAGGTAGAAGGCTAGCCCAACATCACCCCATGGAAAAGTATGCCTTAAGCTTGAAATATGAGTTATTCTGAGTACATGCTTAGCTATGTGATGAGAATCTATAAAAGAAGTCATTGTTATTATGTTTTAGTTGGAAACAAAGTTGTAAAATGCATATGGACATGAGCAACATAGAGGACAAGGACATAATCTGTTGTTGTTCGATTGGTGTGCCTCTATCCTAATTGACTATATGTGAGATTTTTTGATCAGGATGGGTTCTTCAATGTATGAATATTTGTTATTTCTATAAAAATGTGTCCTATTACACACTCATATACATTATGAGAAGCATTATGTACTAAAAGTGAATGAAATATTATATATACTGAACAAAGAGGTAAAGAACATATGCAAAATGTAATCCAACAATATGAAAGCAACAACTTGTACCTGGGAGGACATGAAGTAACACCCTATACCTATGTAGTTGTCTTTTGCAT
The DNA here is from genome assembly GCA_037957365.1 of Torreya grandis. Taxonomy (NCBI): domain Eukaryota; kingdom Viridiplantae; phylum Streptophyta; class Pinopsida; order Cupressales; family Taxaceae; genus Torreya; species Torreya grandis. The sequence continues at coordinate 761,249 of JARHVA010002228.1, forward strand.
AACATGTGATCCACTATTAGATAAATATCTTGTATTATGTGCTACTTTTTACTTAGGAGTAACTATCTTTCTCTTTTTGGCCAAATGATCGTGCTCATATGTAATCATATTATGCTCAATAATAGATGGATAAATTGTAATATCTTCATACTCATAACTAGGTAAAGAAATTGGAAGATGCTCATGAGTAGGTGCAAAAACTAATTTCAGAATATGTTTTTTTGAATGTAAACCATGATCTTAAATAATTGTATAAATTAATTCATTACCATTTTGATTAATAAGTATGCCAACCAACTATTTTGGAGTAGGAGTAGGCACCCTTGGTTCTATAGGATATTCATACTAAATGCCTAAAATTTTAACCACTTGATTATCATGAATATACTTTAGACATTTATGAACTATAGAAATAATCGATTTGATTTTATGTAGCCAAGATCTTCCTAATAACATATTAATGACACATGTGCTTGGTGACACTAAGAAAGGAGTGGGCAAAATGAGAGGTCCCATTTGTAATACAATAAGATATATCTAAGAGTATCTTGTGTATGACCATAAAATGCTTTCAAAACTCTATATATATGTTGTATATCTTTCTCTATATAACCAAAAGAAGGTAGATGTGTTATGGTGTACACATTTTCACTTGATCTATTGTCTAGAATTACACTATAGTTTGGATGTATGCCAACATATACTCTAATGAATAATGTATGTCTATCATAATCAATTTTTTTTTCTAAATTATCAAATGTAATACAAGGGCATGATGATAGCTTGCTTATAAATATACCAATGATGTTGTCAAATGGATGTCTATATGAAGATGGAGGAGGATGAACATTATATGCATAATGTAGTTCAAGATTTTTCTTGTTAGCTAATGCTTTATGATTTGGAAAGGTCTCTTTATACATTTGTATCTTGGCATTGTCATTCATTTGTGACTTATCCTCTTCATTAGATGTGCCAATGTCGATAATGTTCTCATCAATGACATATTGACTTTTATGTTTGAGGTTCATATACATATTAGTGGAATGTCCAACACATTTATGATAATCACAAATTTCAATCCCATCAAATCTTCTAAATTGAGGTCTAGATATATCTATCTCCAATTGTGGGGGAAGTGTAATAACATGAAATTTAAAAAGATTTTATAGTGGCACATGAAGAGGTGAAGGTAACCTTGAGAATTGTCTTCTTGGTGGAGCTTGTAGTTGAAGCTTAGGTGGTGGTTGTGATATAGCATTTACTGTATTATTAGCCTCATTTTTTATATCATTATCTTTGATCTTATAATTATGCTTACCTTGAAACTTGATAGTTTAAGTAGAGGGAGTAAATCTATAATTGAGCTTATTCAATGTAGCCAATTTGGCCTCATGCCCTTTAACTATATGGCATAATTTATCAAAGGATTTTAACTTATCAAACATTATAGACTCTTGAAGAGGATTAAGCAAGATTTGAGTAAAAATGTCTTGAAGCTAATTATCATCCATTTGATTTGTGATATTGGCAAGCATAGTCTTGTACATCTTAAAACATACTCAGTAAGTATCTCATTTGGACCTTATTTGATCTTTAGAATTTGAGCATAAGATAACTTCTCACCAATATTGATAGAAAATGTGCCAAAAAATGATTTTCCAAAGGATTTAAAGTTGTAATTAATTGGAGTGTAATATCATTAGAACCATCTAAAAGTATAATATTTGAGACTGTGTGGAAAAAACTTAATTAACGATCTATCATTATTCACATAATCTAGACAAGTTGTATGGAAGGCATACAAATGTTGTTTAGAATCATCTTTATCTTCATAAAGAGGAAGCTTAAGAGCCAAAAATCCATTTGGAAAAGGATAGGATGAAATTTAAGGAACCAAAGGGTTATGCAATAAGGTACCAAAATCTAAGGAAAGGCTAACATGAGAAATGGTGTGCTCAATATTAGTTGTCATGGCTTACAAGAGAAGAATGGTTTCCTCAAGGGAAGCATTAGTTGTAGTAATAAGATGGGTTTAGGTAGAGGAAATAACATTAGAAGGAATAGGGGAATTTGATTTCTTAAGTTCATCATGAGCAATATAAATAAATGTATTAATCTTTTTTGGATGTGCTCAATCAAATTTCAGCATGGTTGGTTTTTGGCATCAAATTTAGAGACAAGGGACATGATGTGCACATAGATAGGATGAGGGATGGGTAATAAGAAAATTTGTGGGGATATATGTATAACATAGGCCTTCTATTGTTCCATATCAATTGAATATTTGGCAATAAAGTAGGGGCAACCAAATGACAAGATGAGGTAAGACAAACATTGGGAGTAAGAGCAAGGGGTAGAGTATGGGAGGGAGCTTATTTAATTATTTTAGATGAAATACAATAAAAACATAATGAATGACATGTTGATTTTTTTTTAAATGTTGCAATAAACTTCATGATTATATGATAAAAACATGTATATGCTACACCCATGATAGAAATGGAAAATGAAACAAGCAAATCTACTAACTAAGAAGACAATGCAAGCAAAAATCAAGGATAAATGGGGATCTAGGCAAGGATTTGAATGATTTTTAAGTTCTCATATATAATTTTTTATTCATTTATTAGTGTCGGTAAAATATTTAAGATCACTAACTATAGAGGTAAAACTATTCTTTTAGCCCACTAACCCTAGTTTAGAGGGTAAGTTGAGAGTAGCTTCCTTGGGTGATATGCTCCTCTCAGGTGCACCGCATATTAAAAGAATAAAAGAGGCTTATTCTTGGTGTAAACAAGGAGATCCTAAGAATTTATAATATACCATGAGGTAAGTGGAAACTAAAGTATGTGTTTAGCTCTATATATGGCTGAGTATTCGAGTAAAACTCCTCATGCCACAATGTCTGTAAACAAAACATTACATAGCCTTTCATGACAATGGCTAAGTAGTTTTAAAACTATAAGAACACACTTTATAAAAAATAAAAATAAAATATAAAATAAAGTGAAAATAAAAGTGAAATATTTTTGAAGACAAAAAGAAAAAATCAACCCAAGGTCGAATTAAAGAGCCTATGTGTCGGTATTTATATGAGGTGACAAGATAAACTTTTTCATTGTAAAATTTCTCCAAAGTATAAAAATTTGAATAATTATGTTATGGATAATATCCAAGGTTGAGGACTATATTATTTCACTTTTACGAATTTACATAATTAAATTAAATCCTTAAGCCAAAAATCAACAAATAACTAGCAACAAGCAATGTTCGAAATAAAATATAGGTTCATTAAAATGTTTACATTAGAATTAACTAGAACAAATAATTAACTCTAATTATAAATGTAAACTATTAATATCTGATCTATGAAGTTAAATAAGATAAAATACAATAAATACAAAGATCTATAGAATTTATAGAAGTCGTAAATTACTAAAAATAACAACTAGGGCTAGGGTTAGATAATTATCCTTATAAAATAAGCTAATTTAGACTGTAATCACTTTCTATGAGATGTGATTGTTTTAAATGACTTGAAAACATAAATGTATAAGAAAATAGATATCCACTATATGTTGGGACAAGGATGCAGAAGGAAAACAAGGTCATATTGCACTATTGTCTAATACTATGACTTTGTCCAAACATAATGTACATTGGATCTAAAAAATCTAGGCTTGTTCACCCCTATTTGTATGTGAACTATTTATCGATGGAACTCAATTTGATACATGAAAGACTTGTAAATTTGATAACCTAGTACTACACAATCACACAAAATATATCAAATACAAAAGGAATAAAAACTAGGGGATGTGGGAATGGATGAGCTATCCTAAAAAAACTCCTTGTTAACTGAGTGTTGATTACATAGCCCAAAGGCCTTAGGATGATGTAGCTATACCTATAAGGAAGATCATGTAGATGTATATAGGAATATTTTATTAGAATGTTTGATAAACAATACCCTTAACCTATAATAAAATAATGTTAGACTTGGTCATGGAATGTGGTATTGCAATAACAATCGTAACTAGGAAGATAGATGCTTTTGAAATCATATAATAGATTCTTTGTCAATGAGTGATAGGTGTGTTCAATTGTGAGCCTTGATATGATTTTATACACAAATATTTAGAAAATTTATAGTAACTGACCTATTAGTTTGTGTGGGAGAGTTGTTTTGAAGCATGCCATTTTGAAAAGATGACCATTAGAATACTATGGATAAAGTAACACTACATGACAAGGATGTAATGTTCCATTATCTGATAGTGTGCTCTTGTGCAATATAGACAAAGGCTTATGAAATCAAAGTGATAGTGAAGTAGATGTTGAATAAAGATGAATAGGGATATAATAGGGAAGTCTTGGAGAGATGCATGGTAATTGTGAGACTTTAAAGGCTTTACTATAGATTTTGGGTTATCATAATGGTAAATTGACCAATCAAAGTAAATATGTTAAGGATAAGCATTATCAATCATTTATTGATTAATTTTCAATGTCTACATTATTCTTCTTTTTAACACAATATTCATGCTCTATTGGCAAAAAACTTCAATGGCCTTCATATACAATTTTTTTTGAGATATTTGGATGAATTGCCACATAGTTTATCACCACAACTTGGACATATATACTTTCCTTTTGTTGAATGACCTGTATATAGAAATAATTTACACACTTTGTATATAATATGAAGAAACATAAATATATATATGATATTTTTATTTTAAATTTTAACATATGGTAAATACTTGAACAAATAGCCATCCCAATAAATCATGAATAGTTTAGCATAAGATACCATAACAAGGGAACTACATTCGACCAATGGGTTTTAAAATATCTTACATTCTAATGACATCCCATAATTCTTTCAATTCATCAATTAGACGTTCAAGGTAGCCATCCATAATTTTTACTTGCCACTTACTAGGTACTAGTAATGATAACATTAAATGATCCTTACGAATCATTAACCATGAAGGAATATTGTAATTTATCAACACTTATAAAAAATAGAGTATCTAGTTGACATACTAGAAAAGGGGTTAAAAACATCTATTACAAAACCATACCATACATTGTGCGACATGTATCTAAAAAGTTTAGGCCACAACTACTCAATGTGCTTCATTACATTTGAATCTAAAGGTACACACCAAAGTCCATCAATACTTATATTATTGTAATTCTATGACATTATCTCTACAAGTATTTTGCAACAAATAATATGCATGATTCTAAGAAATACTGAAAAATGTCACTATACTTTATTTGGAATGCTAATACCTCTAACTCCTTATCAATATCTTCGTGCCTTGCATGTGAGACAACTCACATCATGCTCATATTACTTGATAAATAGAATGCAATTATTTGTGCATGCATAATAATTGGCATATAAAACCCATAAATGTGATGATATTTATTACGCCTCCTAATATAATGAGGAAATTTGTTATTTTCGAGAAACAAACTAGTTTTTAGTAGATTTGTAATTAAAAACACAAAAGAAGATAAATCAGACATAATATAAGACAAAAAGAATATATCAAACATAATATATAGTTATGGAAATGTCATCTAGTGTCAATAAAGTATTGACATTGATTTTTGGCTGACCAAACCTTTCTTTTAAGTTATCAGTGATAATATAAAACCCAACATTGATGTTCTAGATTGTCCAGACATAAATAATGGAGTTTGAACAAATTTCAAATAAATATCTCTTGTTTAATTTCCCCAAGATTATCATCCATATTAGGTAACCTCATGATAAACATCATTAACTTGATCATCCAAATCATCATCATAATGATCATTGCTATCATTTTAAAATAAATGGTCTACCATATTTTGAAGTCTAATTCTTTCTTCTACTATTGGAACGTCTTCAATACCATAAAAATTTATTTGTTTTTTCTATCAGCCCAACATTTATTTTGAATAAATTATTTTAAGAAGAGATTTATTACTCTTTGTGATGTTAGTATGATGTCTTTCATCTTTAGGATGACACTTAGGGATAAATTACTTTTTCTTTTTTGTTGTTGGTTGAGGTTGAAGTTGAAGATCAGAGTCAGTTTATGAATATGAAGTAGTAGTTACTTGTACATAACTTAATATTAGCACAACATCCATACACAAACATTATGATGGATTCATTTGAAAACAAAATATTAAAAAATTCATTTACCTAAAAAAAACTACCATTTGGTGGGAGAGGTGTTCTACCGTTGCATCCTCCTCCTCTTCTGTTTCCTCTATTTTGACCCCTACCTCAATGATGAGGTTGTGATGAATTTCACTATACATCAAATATTTTTTTAAATATTTGATTTAACCATGGAAAAAATCAAAATAGCTATTAACATAAAATTGAATTTTCTATGTTATATTAAGATTACATATAAACTCATATGCTACAAATATACTCGTAGATGAAGATATTTTTTCTTGCGAAGTAGACTTCAGTATAAAATATGATCTCTATATAGTGTATTATGATGTATACCTACTTGATTATGACAAACTATTTATAAGGCAAAATACTAATTATTTAAACAAATCTTAGTTTACACAAAAAATGTATCTACTTAGCTTTCCAAATTTACAGGTTTTGAAAAAAAATGTTCTTAAAACAATCACGTGACAAAAAAAATTATGCACCTTATTGTACCAAAATTTAGACTACTACTTTTCCCTATGAATTTTGGTCTCTTATTTTCCCCAAAAATTGTAAACTATCATACCAAGGGTAAAATGAGTTCGCGACGTGCCTTATTTTTGTACAATGCTAATGAGAATTTTTTTTTTTGGCATTTACCTTTTTATTGGTAATACAAAGGTGGTGCTAACATTAAAACTAAATTTTCACCACATTTTGTGCCATATTAGTGTTAACACAAGGAAAAAGAAATGAAAAAAAATTAAATGACGTGAAATTGACACAATTTATGGCACAAATTACACTTTATGTAGTAGTGAATATGCCAAAATATAAGCTAGATATAACATTAAATGTACCAAATATAGTATATCCCAATTTGAGTAAGATGTTATAAATGTATAATCAATAAATGCATGGATAAAACATTCCCCCAATGGATATGTATAGGTGATAATCATAGTAATAACATGCTTATGTGCTGGCTAGTGATGTAGTGTCACTAAAGAGTTCCCCCCCAATGTAGGCAAGATATAATATAAGAAGCTTAATAAAGACAGTACTTTAAGACATGTGTCAACATGACCATGAAAGACAACTGAAGACAAAAATAAATAGATATAAGCGTAAAAAAGTAATGACTCAATAAAATATAAAAGACACTGTAACAAACATGAAATCAAAGAAAAAAATGACCCTAAAAAAATGAAAAGACTCAAAACAGTAAGAATAAAAAATAACTCAAGTGTAAAATTGATGCAAGTACATGATATTCATTAGATTCTTTAGGGGCTTGCCTTGTAATATAGCTAGGTGATAAGCATTTGAACCAAGTTTCTACGTAATAATGAATGGACTAGACCAATTAAGTTTGAATTCACCTTCATTTTCTTTATCCACATATATTTTTTTAATTTTATTTTAGAATCAAGACACCCTCAATGAATTATATTGATCTAATCTTTTTGTTATAAGTTTTCTTAAGTCAATTTTGATAAAATCTCAAGTTCTCAATAACATGAATGCATGCTTTGTCAATTTTTTTTAATTAATGTAACATTTTTATCTATATTCATTATCATCAACAATGACTTTAAGGGACACGTGAATTAGGGGTAGCCCCTACAGTTATCCTAACTCTCGCTCGATATGCCCATAAAGTGTATACAATCTTATTATGCCAATCATCACCATGTTTATAAATTATTTTACTCAAGATATTTATAGTTGCCTTTTTTGTAACCTCAAATTAACCATTTCATTGAGGGTAATGAGGAGTTGAAAATGTTTTTCAAATATTGCATTTAGCATAAAAATTCTTTACCATATTATTATTGAAAGAATGAAGATTTGTCTATAATAATAGAAGACAAAAGTGTTGTAGACTTAGATTTTAATCTAGCTAAGTAAAGGATTGTTCAGATCCTCTACTCAAATATATCCCAACATGGGAACAACCCTAGGCTATGGGTCACCTATGGTGGGGTTGGACCTCTAGGATTTTTAATGAGGCTAGCTCCTTTGATGCATCACTTAGCTCATTTATACTAAAACCTACTCAATACTGGGGAAAAGAGAGATAAAGATGACTATAAGGGAAATCTAAGCTAATGTTGGTGATGCACCAAAAATGATTATTGATCCACTCTATTTGAGCTCCTAAAAACACTAATGGGACAAGAAAAAGACTAGATCTACAACCCCAAATGTCTGTTATACATCAATATTTCATGTAGAGGTTCACCAAGTGATCAAAACCTAAGGGAATTGATAGAGAGGCTTGATTCAAGGTATTGATGAGTCAATGTATCCACATGATAGCTTCACCAAATGACATTAAACACTAAACATGACCTACATAACAAGATAACTAGTAGCTAGGTGAGATCAAAACTTAACAAGAGAGAAAGCTCTACCACATATGCAAATCAAACTGACATTTACACACTATACTAGAATAATGAAATGTGAAAGCAATTTTATTTTCATCTCAAGAGGTTACAAATCTCAATCTTGGCAAAGTCTAGTCATACCCAAGAAAGGGGTCATTTTTTAAGCCTCCAAAACCTATATATATATATATATATATATATATATATATATATATATAACATAATAAGAATGAGAGAGATGGGGAATATGCATGGGGGAATGGAGAAGGAGTCATCAATGATCAAGAAGTGTGGTGGTAGTTAATTGATTGCCTTTGTATGCATGCTTTCATTTAAACAAGACTAATCCTTTACTTTCAAGCTAACCCTTATCTACTCTAATAGTCTTCAAGACCCTCTCATTGGATGAGATATTCACTAGAAGACAAGGGTTAGTTTTGACGAGTCATGAATTATCTTTTGGAGAAAATATCTTTAAGATCTAAATAGAATCAATGCTCTAGCTGCCTCAAAAATTCTCAACCTTGGGAATCTATGCCATCTTCTACTTGACCTGTTCATTATAAGGACAAAGTCCTCGTGCCTTGAAAATTAGACAGGGCCATGCTATATTTACTTAAGCAATGGTTTGTCAGATCTATGACTATGTAGAAGATGAGATACTCATTCATAACTATTCATATTTTCCCCTACTCTATCTTGAACATAAATCTTTACTATAGGTCAAAAACCAATCTCCTTTATTGGTTTTCTATAGCTAATATATCGATGCAAACCTATATAATACATATCTTCATTCTTTATCTCCATTAGGTTTAAAATACATGTTTTTGTCTTTGAACATTCATACAAATTGAGAACTCTTCATATACAAGTCTTCTTCAAAGAATGGTGAACATAGTCACATAATGAACCCTGTATGATACAAATCTTTGAACTAGAGGTCTATATTAAGATTCAATGGTGTTAGAACTTCATCATTGTTCATTATAACTACATCATTATGTCCTTTAATGTTATTACATCAAGATATAATGATGATGGGATGATCCTTTCAAGAATTGCTTGCTTCAATTGAAAACTGCTTCTTTGACCTCCAATGAGAAAGTTCTTGGGTTTGACTTTGGCCATCGAATATCGACCTAGGCCAATCAAATTATGCCAAACTATCTTCTCTCTATTAGTCCCTATGATACTCTAACTTTTTGAATTCTCTCACACTATTAGATGTAGATGTATGAATGAATGCACATCATAGATCTTCTTAGGCCTACTGCCTCAAGATTGCACCATGTACCATTGGATCAAGATACTTCTAACAAGATCATGCCACTTGTCACCCATGTATTCTATGTTGACCTTTTAACTTAGTTCGCACCATTGGATCATAATGTATGATTTACAAGCCATAAATCTCAATGGGACCCATCATTTGAACTTAAACAACTAATTTATGAGGCTCAAAAATGACATTTGTGTGCTTGTATTTGATGTTTACATGAATGTCTTTGACATTTACATGAATGTCTTAGGATCTCTAAACCCCAATAGCTATTTGTTGTGGCTTAAATTTGATATCCATGTGCCTGTAATTTGATGTCCACATGACTATCAATGACATTCACATGACTATCACACTTTGAACACCAAATGGTTATTTGATGTGGCTTTATTTTTACACTTGCACGAACATCTTACTCTGCTGGATCAAGTTTGAAGGCTTGTATCTTGAGACAGAGAAATCATCGAGACATGAAATTTGAAGAGGGTCTTCTTAGAATGAAATGCATCATGTATAGGCAATTATTTAACATTGAGAGGTCTCCCAAATGCATCTATCAAATGTGAAACTAGATTTCTCTATTCATTTTTTTATGATGTCCTAATGATGGTCTGGTCTTTCAAAGCTTGTACAAGTCATTTGATCATTCACTCAATCAAAAAATTTGCTCATATATTCAATCCAGGTAAAAGCTTGGTATCTGGGACAAAATTGGCCAACATCTTTGATGACTCAACTAAGAAGCATGCTTGAGAATCCAGATCATTGTCTTGACTAGTCCATTGGGCATGGAGTCTCCTCTTTGGTTCAATAATTTGATCTGAATTTAAAATTGACCACCCCTCTAGATAAACTCCTCTTCAAACAAATAGGGACCAAAAGGGAGCAAAATAACATAAAGTACCCAAGGCACTTATTGAAGGGAAGCACAAAATAGAAGGGAAACTAATCTAATAAAGCAAGGAATACTAACCTAATGTGCTAGGACAACACTTGGAGGAAAAAAAATAACTAATTATGTACAAGGAACCTAACTAACTAAAGTAAATCATGATCCACCTAGATCAAAATAAAAACTCATAGACTCACCTGGAGAATGGCATATCACATGTTCCCTTACAAGCCTGGTGGTTAAAGAAGTAATTCTCTTCTTTGCCAACCCATTTGGCACACTCATATGTGGAATGGTAGGGGAAAAATAGCCTCAAATGTAAACATACTCACTTAGTGGCTCTTCTTCTTTAACAATCTATAACTAAAATTGGTGTCTCAAAGAACACCCTCTTGTAATAATAATCCTAATAGCAATCCTTAGCTTGGATTTAAGCTCCATTTATTCACAATCTGTTGACTAGGCTGAGCACCAAATAGACTTGTATTACCTTATAGAAGCATAACCCTATCTGTAGGCCCACCAAGGATTTGATAGACCATTCTAAAGATCTTAAATAGGTCCATGTCTATAATGAACTCTTGAGGTGGTAGTATTGAAGGACTGCCTACTCCATGCTCTTTGATTTGCTTGACAAGGATGCTCTCTTTGGCTATAATCAGCCCATAGTCCTCTTGGAGAAGAGTATATCCTAATCCCAAAACTTTAAAAAAGTCTTCCAATGGGCCTTTTAGCTGATTGGTGACCTTTGCTTGCCCCATAAATTTATCAATTTGATCTGCTATTATATTCATTTCTTGATCTTCTACATAAGATGACAACTCATCCAAGGAGTTGATAGCCTCAATATCTTCATTCTCAACATAAGGTGGTACCTCTACTTCCTCCTCCTTGAAGGCATAAATTTAAGACATCCCCACTTCTAATGTAACCTAATTTTTTTGGGCAACCCCTTGATAGAGGAAGCTCATGAAGCTTATAACTTTGACTTGCTTGACCTCTTCTAACTCCTTTACTTGATTAGATGGACTAGGCATACTAATATCCTTATGACAAAGGCTAGGTATCACATAATTTGAGTTCATAGCCCATGAAGGTTTCCAGGTTTATGATGGATGGGTTATATAAGGAATGGTAGGTGGAGTGGGCTAAGGGACATCTATCTCTTGGGAAGGTAAGAATCTTGGGACTTTAAATGAAATAGGTGTAGGATTTGGTAAAATGGATGTATCTTGAGGCATGGAAGGAATTAGTGTGAAAATTGGTACCTTTATGGATTGCTCTTTAGGGGAGGAATCTATGAAACTAGGAACTTTCATTAGAGTAGATTCCTCTTGATATAGTTGTTCTTGTACTTACATCTCAACCTCTATCTCAACTTCCTCTTTGAATTCATCTATTCTTGCATCTTGAAAGATCGTAACATGTTTGTCCTTGCCCATTGGTGTCCCAATTATGAAATATTCTTCCCAATCACTTAGGTCACACCTTTATTTTCTATTTCCTTGGCTACATCTTCTTGATTTGCCTCATAAAGGAGAGGCTCCTTCTCAAAGAGTGGCATAGTAAAACCTTGAAAATATTCAATAAGATGAGAAAAATATATAGAAGTTACCATAGGTACCTAATTTTTCTCATTGAGATAATATTCTTGATTCACTTGTACCTCCTCTCTCTATTGCTTTACTTCTTGAATGGATTTCCATGAAGGAAAATATTTGGGATTTTGAGGGGAAAAGGTGGAGTCTGAATAATCTTTGGCTTGATCTTGATTTTAGCATCTTGACTTATGCTTGATTATTTTCCCTTCTTTCTTGATCATTTAATCTGATTCCAAGTCATAAATTTAGGTTTAGAAACCTCTATTTATACACTTGTTTTTGTTATAGGTGAGAAAGGAGTTTACTACGATGTTGCTTTTGTAGCTACTATTGAATGCTGGAGATGTTGATTGACCAACTCAATTTGCTTGGATAAAAGAGCCTCAAAATCATGGACTAGATCATTGGAGATATATTTTTGTAAACCTGAAGATATAGGCTCATGTATGGTTTTCTAAGAAACATGGAGATTAATTTCCTTAAAACATGCTTGTTCAGCCTTCTGAGGCCTTTTTTGGATAGACTTCCAGGTAGGAGAGTTAGGCAAGGCCTAAATAAACTCTTGAGGGATATGACAAACATTGGTTTGCTGATCATAAGTAGGAAAGGGGGTCTCTATGGGAACATATTGCTGAAAATGATGACCTTGGGGTTCTCATAAATCACCAACCTCTCTTCAATGGCTACTATTAGACCACCTATTACTAAAACATCAAAGCTAAACTTAGAGTGGCCTTGTCTTATGAAAGATGAACATAACTCTTTAGATTTTTGCAAATTACCTCTCATGCTTTGAATTTCATGCTTGGAAATCTCCTCTCTATAGCCCTTCCTAATGTCTATGCTTATCATCTCTTTCTAATAACCAATCAAAGTTTTCTTGAAGCTTGAGATGGATTGATTTGGGGTTTGATAGGTTTGATTAGGAAGAAAACCAGATTCATGAGGGCTGTTATAGGATTGGTAAGGGTCATGAGGAAGGTAAGAGCCATGCCCTTGATAATAAGGATCATAAGAAGCTTGATAAGGCTCATCATAACTTTGATAGAATTTTTGGTAAGGCTTATTAGGTTCATATGGATCATGAGGATCTTGTTGGAATTGTTAATAAAGAGGTAAATGATAGGGGTATTCACCATAGCTATTTATATTAACCTCATATGTCAAAAGAGATGTAAAAGTAATTAAAATATTTAATAAGACATACCTGGGTTGCTTATAACTAGAAGCTTTGATTTAGAGTCACCACTAGTGTTGACTTGCTTGCTTCCAAAAGCTTATTAGAGGAAAAACACACCAATAATCTTTTTACTCTTTTGGATCTTGGTCCCACCAGGTGTGCCAAAACTATTGTAGACATAGATTGCACCCTAGTTGAGCAAAATATTATTCAGGTCCTCTACTCAAATATAGTCCAACATGGGAACAACCCCAGGTTGTGGGTCACCTATGGTGGGGTTGGACCTCTAGGATTTTTAATGAGGCTAGCTCCTCTAATGCATCACTTAACTCATTTATACTAAAACCTACTCATTGCTAGGGAAAAGGGAGAGAAAGATGACTGAAAGTGAAATCTAAGCTAATGTTGGTGATGCACCTAAAATGATTGTTGATCCACTCTATTTGAGATCCTAAAAACATTAATGGGATAAGAAAAAGACCGGATCTACAACCCCAAATGTTTGTTATGCATAAGTATTTCATGCAGAGGTTCACCAAGTGATCAAAACCTAAGGGAAGTGATATAGAGGCCTAATTCAAAGGCATTGACCAGTCAATGTATCCACATGCTAGCTTCAACCAAATGAAATTAAACACTAAACATGACCTGCATAACAAGATAACTAGTAGCTAGGTGAGATTAGTACTTGACAAGGGAGAAAGCTCTACCACATATGCAAATCAAATTGACATTTATAGACTATACCAGAACAATGAAAATCGAAAGTAGTTTTCTATTCATCTCAAGATGTTACAAATCTCAATCTTGGTAGAGTCTAGTCATACCTATGAGAGGGGTCCCATTTTAAGGCTCCAAAGCCTATATATATAGTAGAATAAGAATTAAAGAGATGGGGAATATGTGTAGGGGAATGGATAAGGAGTCATCAATGATTACGCAATTCATTAATTACCTTTTATATGCATGCTTTCATTTAAGTATGACTAATCCTTTACTTATAAGTTAACGCTTATCTACTCTAATAGTCTTCGAAATCCTCTCATTAGCTGAGGAATTCACTAAAAGACAAGGGTTAGTTTTGATGAGTAATGACTTATCTTTTGGAGAAAATATCTTCAAGATATGATTAGAATCAATGCTCCAACTGCCTCATTAGTTCTTCACCTCAGGACTCTATGCCATCTTCCACTTGACCTACTCATTGTAAGGACAAAGTCCTCATGCCTTGAAAACTAGACATGGCCATGCTATATATATTTAAGTAATAGTTCATCAGAGCTATGACTATATAGAATATGAGACACTTGTTCATAACTATTCATATCTATCCCTACTCCATCTTGAATATATATGTTTACTATAGGTCAAAAAGCAATCTCCTTTATTGGTTTTCTTATAGCTAATATATCGATGTAGACCTATAGACTACATAAATTCATTATTGATCTCCATTAGGTATAAAAGACCTATTTTTGTCTTTGAGCATTCATAGAAACTGAGAACTCATGATATACAAGTCTTCTTTAAATAATGGCAAACATAGTCACATAATGAACCATGTATGATATAAATCTTCAAACTAGAGTTTTATATTAAGCTTCAATGGTGTTGGAACTTCATCATTGATCATCCTTACTACATCAATGTGTCTTTTAATGGTATTCCATAAAGGTTTAGTGATGATGGGATGATCCTTTCAATACTTGCTTGCTTTGGTCAAAAACTGCTTCTTTGACCTCAATGAGAAAGTTCTTAGGTTTGACTTTGGCTATCGACTATCGACTTAGGCCAAGTAAATTATACCAAACTATCTTCTCCTTGTTGGTCCCTAAGATAATATAACTTCTTGAATTCCCTTGCATTATTATATGTAGATGTATGATTGAATGTACATCATAGATCTGCCTAGGCCCACTGCCTTGAGCTTACACTATGTACCATTGGATCAAGATCCTTCTAGCAAGATCATGCCACTTATCACCTATGAGTGCTATGCTGACCTTTTGAATTAGCTCATACTATTGGATCATAATGTATAATTTAATGCAAGATATATATCTCATTGTGACCCATCATTTGAACTCAAAATTCTAATTCATGAGGCTCAAAAATGACATCTATGTGCCCATAATTGATGTTCGCATAAACATCTTTGATGTCTATGTGAACATCTTAGGATTTTTGAAACCCAATGGTTATTTTAGATGGATTTATTTTGATGTCAATGTGCCTATAATTTTACATCCATGTGACCATTAATGATGTTCGTGTAACTATCACACTTTGAATGCCAATCAACTATTTAACGTGGCTTTATTTTGACATTTGCATGAATATCTTACTCTGTTAGATCAACTTTGAAGGCTTGTATCTCGAGATAGATAAATCATTGAGACATGAAATTTGTAGAGGCTTTTCTTGGCATGAAATGCATCATCTCTATGTAATTATTTGGCTTTGAGAGGTCTCCCAAGTGCATCTATCAAATGTGAAACTAGTTTGATCTATTCATTTTTATATGACATCCTGATGATGATTTGGTCTTTCAAAGCTTGTAATAGTCATTTGATCATTCAATTGTGATACAAGAATTTGACTCAAGATAGTATGGTTAGTATCATGTTAGTTTAAAAATGAAGTCCTTGGCAATGGAAGATTGGATACCTCCATCTCTCCTTGGCACCTTTGGCTTGTGGCTTGGCTTGGTTTGGAATCAATATGGCATGGTAACATTAGTTTCATGAAGCTTTTGGAATCAATTCTGCATTATAAATTTGCACAATCATGTATTTTAAATATATTTTTACATTATAAATTTGCACCTAAATAGCTTAGAAATGATGTGGTAAGGCCTCCTATTTATAGATTTTTGCAAATGTCTAGAATCAACCTGAACCATCCATATCAGGATTGAGATGTATGGTTAAGGATTAATCCAATTATGAAATTAAAGTTGATAAATAGGCTCACCAATATTTGGGATAGTGGAGCAATTAAGAGGCATGGAGGGCTTTAATGAGGCATGGGAGGCATGAATCCTGATATTTATGGCATTTATGGCCTAAGGATGTCTTTCCAAGAAATGAGGTCACCTGATGATGTAGATATTAAATATTCATTTCCAAAACAAATTATTCAACAAGTTTCCATGGATTTACTAATTAGGCCTTGATTTGGATTAATTATCTCTTAATCATGTTTAAGTACTTTGTGCACAAATTACCCAAATTGATCAGAATGCCTTGTTATTGGTCTAAAATTTGACTAGATTAGAATTGGAAGTCAATGTCAAATGTGTTGGAACCATATTCTCATTTAGGATGTTACCAACAAAAAATAACAAAGGCATATGTCTCATTCAAGAGATTTGATAGGAAAGAGCAATCCAAAGCACCTAAGTGCAAAATTGGCATTGTGACTCAATGATCTGATCAAAGTTAGCTGGCCCATAAATTACATTGCACCATTTAATGATACTTTAACCAAAATTAGCATTTGAATATGTCAGTTTCAAATCTTTTAATGTGTTTTAGTGTTTTTAGGCCAAATTATGTATTTTAAATGGAAATTAGCCAAAATCCTGATTGGAGGTTATTGGTGGCCAAATTTAGGTGTCTACAGTTTGCCCCTATTTGAGAAGATGTTACAAACCATAGGCAAAGCAATGTATTCTCAAAGAATGAGAAATGCCCTGTATGCCAAAAAGAAGATGATGGTTAAAGAACAAAGCTCCAAATTGTTTTGGGAAGCCTATGATGATGCCCCCTTGAGGGAGTGGTCATCACATTTGTTGATGAACGGTCCCTCAAAAAGAAACAAGAAGAAAGGTGGAATTAACCCATGGTTGAGATTAATCCAAATGTGAAAATACTTGCATGCATTGATGTAAAAAGGATGCTGATTTACCCAAAGGTGCTTATAATTAGGAATATAAGTCAAAATAATAATTTGCTCATAGGTGGTTATAATCATTAAGAAGACTTGGATTGGCCAAAGATGATGGTGCCCCAGTTAGAGCTGATTAGTAAGCATAACTTAAGGATGTAACTTGGATTACAGATTAAAGATGAGTGGGTGAAAAATGATGAAAAAGATGACTAGATGAATAAGATTGATCAATGTGAATGATTCAGTTGTACCTACCAACAAGGAGATGCTCATCTTGATTAATAATGATACAACTAGAATGGTCAAATGAGTTATATTTGATCAAGGGTGGGATGGGAGGATTTGCCAAGGTGCCAAGGAGAAACTTATACATCTCCATTGATTATAGACCTTTTTGAAGTCAATTTTTGTTTTAGCATGTGATGGTAGGCTTCATGATAGAACACCATGAAGACTTGGCCAAAGAATGCATAAGGACTGACTCCTGATATCTAATAAACACTAAATAATAATATACCAATGATAAAAACCATGATGATAATATTGACATATGAATATGGATAGACTCAAGAATAATGTGCTCAAGGAATCACCTAATGAACACATATAGATTGAGTTAAGGCAAAAGTAATGAAAGCAAACAAACAGGCAACAAATAAACAAACAAACAAACAAACAACCTAAAATAAACAAACAAATAGAAACCCTTAAAACAAAAGCAAAAGAAAGCATCCTAATAATGACAATGCCCCTGAAAGGCAGATCATGGATAACTTACTAGGCTTAGACAAGACAACTGTTTTTGGATTTTGAAATATTATGAATGTTTTTAGAATTTTGAGGTATCTTAACTTGATCGAGAATGACAAGATACCTACTCACAAAATGGCAAGAGTGTTTGGCTTAGGTTTCTCATAAAATGGTGAGAGCGTATGGAAAGGGGGACTAAGGTGACCTCAACATGAATTGAGCATGACCCACATTGTCCCAAAATAACCTCAAGTCATAGTAATTCCATCCACACAAAAGGGAAGGAAAAACCAACTAGGTCCCAACAAGTTCTCAAATCTGACAAATGGTCAGTCAAATGAAAATAGTAATGGTAAGGTGATGTGGTAATGCATGATAAAAAAGTGTTTCCCATAGTTTTCCCATAGGTGGTTATAACTAGGATACAACAACATAGGTCAATGATACTAATTTGCCCATAGGTAGTTATAATCAGGCTCACGTAAACAAACTTAATAGGATGAAAGATGTCTTGCTAGATCAACTGTCACACTACCTTCATAGACTGTCATTGTAAACATGAACTTGATTGATTATTGAAACTTGATTAGAATCTCCTCTTAAAAGGTATGAGAAGAACGAAATGAACCAATATAAAAATAGGATTGGGTAGGATGACTAAAAATAGGCTTTGGTCTAGATAGGAATGGAATGGTTAGATGGCATGCATGATCTTGCTCTAAGATAATGATGGTTTGATAAATTGGATAAAAGGGTAAGAGGGTTTCCCCCAGGTGATGGGGTAAATGGCTAGGATCTAAAATAATGGTAAATACGCATATATAACAATGGCAATGGCATGACAACATGAAATGATATGATACATGTTTTTGGCCTGGGTATGGTAAAATGGCATATGATTCTATTTTTCCTATTGAGATGGAGATGCACATCCTAATCAATAAATTATACAAAAAAATACTTGATCATGATAATTACTAGCCCACACCTCATCTGAATAACTTTTCTATCAAAAACTTGATGTAGATTATGATTCCAAGAATGTTGTGATCTTCATTGGTTGTTATTTATGATTCCTTCAAAAGTCGAGATAAGGTATCTTTGTAGCCTCTATAAAGGAAAGTGTGACCATGGATGGTAAACAAGGAAAGATAATGGATGGTAGGTTTGATTGTGAAATGGAATGGTAGATGATAATGGAATGTGGAAAGGTTGGGAAACAAATGAAGATCAAGACATTCAGTCACACGTAATGTTGCAGATGCCAAATTTGACATAATTTTAGTTTTGGTGGGGAAAAAGACTTATTCTCTCAATAGGACCATCATATTTTTTTTTGTTTGGGCTTGAGAGTAGCTACCATCTGATTAGGCTATAGATTGGAATTTATTTTGATTTCATCTTTGATTTTGTCTTCATTAAGTAGTGAAGAAATTTTGTGCTCAGCTATTGGTGTCTCTATGAGGTTTTCACCAATGAAGTTGTCTTTATTATCCTATAGAGCCTCCAAGAAGGTTTCACTAATGAACATTGGATTCTGAATTTGATTTTATTCTACTGCTTTTGAAAAAGTTTCACTAGAAGATGCTGAGTTCTGATTTTGATTATCCCCTAGCGCCTCTGAAAAGGTTTCACTAGGATAGTGTTCTTATACTATATGAATGTGGTCTTGGCCTCCTTGATTTTCTTTAACTGCTATGTCAGAATGGATGCAGTTCAACAAAGTGTGATTTTTTTGATCCCAATCAACACTTGTAGGAAATGGAATGTCAATGATATGGATATTTTGGTTGATGGTAATGGCATGTGGAATGGTAATGGAATGGGGAAAGGCTGCACAATCCTCATAGAAGATACTATGATAAATTGTGTCGAAGCTAAATTACTCATCCTAAAAAACTATAGAAGGATAAAAAATGTATTCAAATTGATTTTCAAAGCATGTGTAACCAATGTTGTAATAGTCATGAACATATTCTATATTTGAATCTAATTTTAACTCAAGGGACTCTAAATCTGAGGTCAAGATTGGTGTTGATTGTGATTTTGATGCTAAATTTGATGTCAATTCAAGAATAGAACCTGACTCTAACTCTAATTCTTCATCTGATGGGTACTCTATTATAATGATGTCTTGTTGAATGTTTAGTATTAGATAAGTAACAACCTATAATGGCATGATGGGCTACACAAAGACTAATTTATTAAAGTGTGACTCCTCTAGAATGGGAAAAAGGTCAAGAGATAACTCTTCAAAGACTAGGTTATCAATAGGAGGCTCTTGAAAAATAGGTACATGGTCAAGGTAATAATTTTCCCAAAGGTGGTTATAATAATTAAGAAGTGACTCAACAAAGACTAGATTATCAGAGTGAGACTCCTCGACAACTAGTATAGGATCAATAGGTGATTCATCACAAGTTGACTTATCATAAGTGGTTGGTTCAACAAAAACATCTTGGATTGATTGGTTGTCTAGGCTTTGGTTTCCAATGAGTTGGAAAATACCCATTTTGAACATAGCTTGGACTTTAAATGATAGGATTGGTTGAGGTTTGGATGGGATTCGTACTAGATGAGGAATGACTTATGGTTGGATAATGGTAGGGCCTTGGGGAGCATGATTGATCACATGAGCCAAAGGATAAAGTATTGAAATGGTAATGATAGGGAGTTATGGGGCTTGATTTCTTGTACAAGACAAAGGACTACATCTTGGAATGATGAAGGGGCATTTTGGAGGTTGATTGCTCACACAAACCAAAGGATGAGGTCTTGGTATGGGAATAGTGTGACATTATGGTCTTTGAATATAAATGGTATGATGTGGTCTTGGATATAAATGGTACAATGTGGTGGAGCTTGATTAATCGCATAAGCCAAAGCATTCAAGTCTTCCTCATAAACCATATCATCCTAGTTGTGAGTTGGCTCATAAGCTAGTTCTTGACTCTGTTCCATGTACTAATTATTACAAAGAGGGTATGGATCTCTATATCAAACAACACTATCTAAAGTTGGATCTTCAAATCCCTTCTCACAAGCCTCTTCATACAAATCAAGGTTTTGATTTGGATTTTGTGGAATTTGACTATGTTCCCCATATGGAGTATTATAGGGAGAATAATAAAACTCCTTAGAAAATCTTTCTCTATAGGGGTTCCTAGTGGGATTTTGTGCAAACATTGTATCATAAGTTGGATTGTACATGACTCCACCATAAGTGTAGTGAGACATGTCCACATACATGACAAAAACTCTGAAACAAAAAAGCTTAGAGTTATACAAAATCTAAAAAACTATGTCCAAAGGACAAATGGTTCAAGCTTGGTCTAACTCGGTCAAAAGGTGGCACTGTATCTCCAATGTAGTTTGAAAGTGGAGTTGTATCTCCACAATGATTTATGCTAAGACTTGGCATAAAATATCCTAACATCAAATGTCTAATGTCCAATGTCATACGCATAAAAGGTCAAGTGTCTGAATAAAAACTAACATGTCAAAGGTCTAGGTCAAGGTGCTCGAAATAAGGTCTAAACTTGGAAAGGGAAAATTTGAGTTACTAGGTCTTTTATCCAAACACAAAGTCAAAATATAGGCTCAAACAAATAGGCATATTCTAGGACTTTTGGCCAAACAACGTCAAAATCTAGACTTGAAACAAAGGTTGATATGATTTCATTTAACCTAACAAGTTTGGAAACAACTTTGACATAAACCTAGCACACAGAATCAAACATAAACATGATTAGTTAGCATAAGGCATAAGACAAAAGGCTCTTTGAAGAAAGACTATGTTTTCCCAAATAAATGCATGAACAATGATGAGGATAGGTGCTAAACAAACAAACCAATAATAGTTTTCAAATTTGGGTAATCGATTAACCGAAGTTATGCAACCCAAAAGAGAAAGATCTATGTATGAGCCCCACTAATTGAGGCCTAAATAGAAATTAATCAATGTTTGGATCCAAACTTGACAAGGTTAATTGAAAACTCAATGTTGAAAACTAGGATTCGAGCAAACAAGCTAGACAAGGTTGAATAACATGAAGGCACAAGACAAAGGTCTAAATGGTAGACATGACATGGTTTAAAACAAATGGTTTTTAGCACAAGGTGAAACAAGTCTTGAAACAATTTGATTAGACTAATGGTGTAAGCATGCTTGAATGATGTGATCTATGTTATGCTTTAAAAGACTCAAAGGCAAAATAGTTTTGACATGATTTGGGTAGCATAACACTACCCTCCTCAACTCAAATGACACACACATAAACAAGTATAAAAATTTTCAAGGCACAAGTTTGGTGTAAAATGGCCGGCATAATGCCTCTTTAGACAAAAGAGTTTTGTATAGACAAATTGATTTTGACATGGATTTATGAACATACATACAAGTTTTTGTCTCAAAAATACCAAGTAAGATAAATGACCAAAATATACTAAGTATACTCATCCAAATCCTTGCAAGGGTATGGCAATGTAGGGTTGACTAAACTATCAAGTTTCAAATGTTTCTAGGGGAATCAATTGCATAATGACTTTCACATCAAACAATGCAAAATATAAACATGAAAATTAGGTGATCACAACATTTGCTAGTTGTAAAAATGTTTAGTCTTTTTTACAACTACTACATCCTATTATTCGCTCAGTGTAGTGTGATGTCCAAATACAAATATGTCTCATGTGAAACTCTAAAGGAGTAAGTGAAGTCAATGCTGGAAGATGAAACCCTGGGTCAAAGCTTCCCTAAAGAGCTCATGGGAGGTAATGACATCCCCCTCACAAGCCAAGTTTGCATGAAAATAAAAGACTAATAGAAATACTTTAGGGTCATTTTCAAGGTCACCCAAACTTTGATGAGTTTTTGTAGAGTGCTTTAGATGATATTATTTCTAAGCCTTGGACTAGGATTTTTGTAATAGGAATGACACTTTTGTTTCTAAGGGTTTCCTAAAGGAGACAAATGGAAGAGCATACATGTAATACCCCTCTTTTTACCAAACAAAAATTTAATTTAAATAACTAAGTGAATATAAAAATCTTGGAAACGTGAGTTCATTTTTAATCCCAAATTTGAAAAATGAGGTGGTGTTCATTTGACCCCTTGGTCTTAGTTGTAACTCTAAAAACTAATACTAAAAACACTTATTTAATCACCTTAAATGTTACTTTAAGCACTAAAATAATTTTATTAATTCATTTTTAAGCATGCAAAAGGTGATCTAATCATGTTTTTAGCAAATGTCAAGCTTGGTCCTGTAACAAAAACATTAGCATGTCCTTTAGCCTTGAAGTTATTTTGGGTTTGAAATAATGAACTTCAAAAAAGAGCTCTCGAGTTTGTGTTTTAAGAAAAACATAGTGATCGACATTGTTTATATTAACTGATAATGGTTACACTTACTAACTGATGATGGTTATCTAATTGACATCGGTGATACCAATAGTGACTGATGATAGCTATCCAACTGATGACAATTTTATTAACTGACATCGGTTACTGTGTAAACTTGTGACAAAGAAAAATGGCAAAACAAAGTTATAAAATCAATTTGCAAGAGTTTTAATGATCCAAATAGATATTTTAAAGCTATAAAATGATCTTCTTTATGTGTGGGATGCATCTTGTCCCTGGGTGTGCCATATGTGATCTAAGAATTTGGCATAAGAGAAGATGGTTAGTATCAGGTTAGTTTCAAAATGAAAACAAAATGAAAGAAACACACTAACTAACATAACATCTCTAGGCCTAGACACTGGGAAGAGCTTAGTTAACAGACATAAATAAAACACACAACTAAAATGTAAAAGAAACCCTCTTTTACCTTCCTTTGATGCTCCAAAATGATTGTTGTAGTGGATTTCTCAACTTGTGCTCATGAAGTCCTTGGCAATGGAAGTTTGGCTACCTCCATCTCTCCTTGGCACCTTTGGCTTGTGGATTGGCTTGGCTTAGAATCAATTTGACATGGTAACACTAGTTTTATGAAGCTTTTGGAATCAATTCTGCATTATAACTTTTCATAATCATGTCTTTTAAAGATATTTGTGCATTATAACTTTGCACCAAAATAGCTTAGAAATGATGTGGTAAGGCCTCCTATTTATTGATTTTTGCAAATGTCTAGAATCAACTTGAATCGTCCATCTCAAGATTAAGATGTGTGGCTAAGGATTAATCTAATTATGCAATTAAAATTGATAAATAAGCTCATTAATATTTGGGATAGAGGAGAAATTAAGAGGCATGGAGGGCTTTAATGAGACATGGGAGGCATGAATCCTGATATTTATGGCATTTATGGCCTAGGGATGTCTTCCCAAGAAATGAGGTCACCTGATGATGCAAATATTCAATATTTATTTCCAAAACAAATTATTCAACAAGTTTCCATGGATTTATTAATTAGGCCTTGATTTGGATTAATTAGCTCTTAAGCATGTTTAAGCACTTTTTGCACAAATTACTCAAATTGATCAGAATGCCTTGTTATTGGTCCAAAATTTGATTGGATTGGAATTAGAAGTCAGTGTTAGATGCATTGGAACTATATTCCCATTGAGGATGTTACCAACAAAAAATAAGAAAGGCATGTGTCTCATGCAAGATATTTGATAGGAAAGAGCAATCTAGAGCACCCAGGTGCAAAATTGGTATTTTGACTCGAAATGATCTAATCAAATTTAGCTGGCTCACAAATTGCATTTCCCCATTTAGTGATACTTTAGCCAAAATTGGCATTTGAATATGTTAGTTTCAAATCTTTTAATGTGATTTAGTGTTTTTAGGCCAAATTGTGTATTTTAAGTGGAAATTGGCCAAAAGCCTGGTTGGAGGTTATTGGTGGCCAGATTTAGGTGTCTACATCAATCAATCAAGAACTTTTCTCATCTGTTCAATCCAAGCAAAATCTTGGTATGTGGGCCAAAATTGGCCAACAAAAATTTCAAATAAAGAATTGATACAAGTCATTATAAATATACAAATGTCTTTACGCACGGTAGATTCTAAACAAATAATGTCAACCCATTTTGTAAAATATTGAGTAGTAATAATAATAAATTTGTGACCTTATGAGGATGTAGGATTAATTTTTTTGACTAGATCAAATCCCCAAATAGAAAATGGCCAAGAAGAAACTATAGGTTATAATTTGTGAGATGGTGCATACATAAATTAATATGTGTTTTCCTAAATAATGACACTAGGGTATAATGACATAATTAAATAGGTAAAATTATGACATAGGGCTAGATTAAGATAAATTAGTCTCAACAAAGAACATACCTAGCTCAATGTGCTAATAATTGTAAACTAACATCAATGAAACAAATTTTACAAGTAATGAACTAGGAAGAGAAGTAAAAATGATGAAAATTGATACAACTAATAATATATTATGAAATATAAAAGTGAATATGGACTATGTAGGTGTCAAAAATACTCTGTGCAAAATTTGGCAACTTAGACCTCAAAGAATATATTTGGTGCTTGACAGATGATGTCAAATCTACCTTGATTGTGTTTGCACTGAATATGTTTTACTACATAAAATCAATATTTCAAAACTTTTTTTGATCTAGATTTTTATATGTTGAGGTGTTGTAAGATATTGTACACTAGAAAAATATCCGATTTATCTTCTTGACCTAATTAACTACAAATACTTTTAATAGGAAAATAAAAGGGTTCACTTGTTCGAGAAACCTTCTAGGAGTTACAACCACATATCCCACACATTGGAACCATATTTTAGCTATTTTTTTAGTGTGAAAGGAATTTCAATTGAGGGTTTGGCCTTGTCTTCTTTATATGATATGCAACTACATGGACATTCACCTATTCTTCATTTGGTAAAAGATGTAACTGAAACCCTTGATTAATGTCCTTAAGATTAAGCTAAATATAAGTAAAATCTAGAGTGTGCCTAGAATTGAATTCCTCTTAGTGGTATTTAAACTTTCCAAATACTTCTTATTTTTTGTTCAATAAGTTTTCTTAAAATGCCACTAGATAATTGGGTATATATAGATGTCTCAAGTAAAGACCTGTTGGTGTGTAAGTTGACAAAAAAAAAATTAAACAACAAAAATACATGTATCCAAATGTTGAAAATATGGGAGGAAATGTATAAGGACCCACAAAAAGATAGAGAATAGATTTGGTAGGTCGTTGAATCTAACCCAAGGGAAGAAATAACACAAGATGAAGGTAAAACACTAGAAAAGGGCTACACACACAAAATAAACAAAATGGAAAGATAAACAGAGGAATAAAATACATATAATCACATAAATAATAATGATAAGGATTAAATCACATAGATAAGTCTAATAATACTTTCATTTGAAACAATAATCCATATGTATAAAACTATACTATAAACATTACAATAACAAACCTTATACCAAAATTAGGTGTCTACACTATGTTATTGATATTTATCACAAACCTTTGTATATTATTGAAATTCATGTTCCATTATAGGCCAATAACAATCAAGTATTATTAATTTATATGGCATGGACTTTCCACTAAATTTTCCATTACATTCACTATCATTAACTTCTTATGTCTACACTATGTCATTGATATTGCTCACAAACCTTTGTATATTATTGACATTAATGTTCCATCTTAGGAAAATAAAAATCAATTATTATTTGTTTGTATGACATGTATGTTTCATAAAAATTTCCATCGCATTCACTAGCATTAACTTCTTATAATGCAATCCTCACTACTTCACACCCAAGGATCTAAGCAAATGACCATCAAAGGTTTTATTGAAAAGAGTGAATTTAATAATGACATATAATACACCTTCTTAGTAATTTTATTTTATTATTTATTAATAAATTGAGAGGAATAGTCTCATATAATAAAAAATTATATATATCTACATACCAATCTAAATTGTTTATATCACTTGCACTGGTGTTTAACCCTAATTTGGATAATAAGCTTATCCTAATTGGGTAGATAGGGTTAGGGATATAGAAATGATTGGGTAGAAGGATGAATATCATATATATAGTAGGTAAATTAATGTGTTAAACTCAGATGTACATGTGCTTAATTTATAAAACTGAGACAAGCTATTAATGGAAAGTATAATTATGCTAGATATAAAATGACATAAAAGAAAGTACTTAACTATTTTTGATGCTAATACAATGTTGGATCTGGCACAAGAAAAAAATAGGCATGAATCAGTTCTAGATCAATCATTAAATTCTAGATCTGGTGCCTCTGGATCTATGGCTAATTACAACTTGAGATAATTATGTTGATGTTAGTGTTTTAGGTCAACCTAGTGTCCTATATGGAATATGCACTCAAACAAGATGAAACTACATGGATGCTTCTAGGTTTGGTTTCACCTTCACTCTAGTGTATTTAAATCTAGGTCACAGACTGTCACTCCCAATGAAATGAAAAAAACCCTAGCTTTGATCTTTAATGTGACATTGGGGAAAAATTAGGTTAGTGGTCACATGGTATCAAATTGACCCTTTTTACTCCATTTTCAAAGGGCACTGCCTACATAACCACTACTCTATAAGAGGGCCTCATACTCTTGTAGTTCTCTCCTACGTGTTGACTTGTGTGAATTATGTAATGTGTAAAGCAAGTACAATAGTGACCTAGCTTGTAACTTGATAAATATGACCTTCTAAATACTTATTTAATACTACAAATTTGTAGATGTGTTGTACCTATGACTGGTGTGAAAATAGGGAAAATTTGATCAATTGAGTACTTGATAGAGTGATTTTTGATAAGTGCCTTAGTCTCTTTGGTCTTTTCTAAGTGAGAAATGAATGAGAGTTGATATTGTATTTATACTGATCTTATCAAGATATGTCTCACATTAAATCACTTAGGATGACCATTATGATATGTTTAATTTGCAAATTAAATGAATTTAGGGCATTTGACACTTGCATCAGGCTAAGACCGTAATGTTGATGCTAATATCTGACCCATATGTTAGTGTTTAGGAGAAAGAGAGTAGGCATAGGCTCATAACTTACAAAGGTATAAGATAAGTAAATTTTAAGCATTCTAAGCAAGATGGGATGTTTGTGTCATTTATATAAGGCTAGTTGAATAAAGAGATATGCCTATGGGCACAAGATAGAGTAGATACAAGGCTTGGAAAAGCAATGCATGTGTATAACTAAGAGGAACATCTAGGGTCATGAGTTTACCAAGTGTACAAGACTGAGGTGATACATAATCAAAAAATATCATACACATTTCCCCCCATTTAATATCATAATGAAATTACTAATTTAAAGGAAAGTAATAACTACTTATGTGTATATACATGCCTTGTCTTTACTTGAGTTGAATTTGGGTGCTTTGTTAGAGTTGGGTTTGACTGCTTTACTAGTGATTGACCTACAATTAATAACATGTTAGAGTGTATAATCCATGCATATAATTTGGGTCAAATTTACTTAAAATAGATTAAAATTGAAAGAGCAAGGTTTAAGAGTACACTTGTGTGTCAGTGTAAATGCCTTGACTATTGGCAAGTTATTTTTAAAAAATATGTTTCATTGTAAGACTTAGAAATTGATATTAGGATAAATAAAGATAATTATTTAAAGTGCATATATTAGAGAGAGAGAGAGAGAGAGAGAGAGAGAGAGAGAGAGAGAGAGAGAGAGAGAGAGAGAGAGAGAGAGAGAGAGAGAGAGAGAGAGAGAGAGAGAGAGAGAGAGAGAGAGAGAGAGAGATGCCCCCAACTTTAGAGAAAAATTGAGTTTCCACATAGAAATTAATATTAGCTCAATTATGGAAACCAATGATTGTCATAACCTGGTGAGTTTGGATGATTAAGTCCAAAATAAAAACTTGGAAAGACTGATTGATTTAATCACCCCAATCATGCCAAAAGGTGAACCAAATACTATAGTAGATTGGCTCACTAAAATCCATAAAATTCTACTGGGTATCAGTATGTGAAATAGTTTTAAAATCTGAATTTGATTTTGATTTTTTAATATTAGGCACAAGTTGTATATCATATGCACCTTAGATTTGTTTCATGTTGAAACAATGGTATCATGTATTGAATTTTGCCACAAATGTGTATCAAAATCATATAAATGTGTGCTTTGGCCAATTCAAAAAATTATTTAAGTGTAGAGGACATGCTTCTAAAGCATTCCCCCACTATATATGAATAAATCTAAAACTTGTTAGGTGTGAAGTCACTATTCACAATCACTATTCATGGTGACATGGCATGTGATATGGCATGCAGGTGATGTGGTTGATTGGTGATGTGGCAAGACCCATGGAGGGTCTCTCACATGTGATCAGGTTGATGTGATGGGAGTGGGGTGTAGCACTCCACCAAGGCACATGGGTTTGTCCTTGGTAGTCATATGGGGTTTGTATTATGGGATAACTAGTGAAGGGTTAATTACGGGTCAGATTTTAAGGTACCCCATGGTTAACCTATGTGGAGAAAGACAAAGGTGATTTTAACACCTTTTAAACTTTAGTGTGCACATAGAAGAAGAAAAGAGTTTACTGTTGCTGATTGTCCTCACATGTGAAGTGGGGGACAATGTTTGGAGTCACATGGAAGTGGATTGGATCTTGTCTAAAGTGGATGGTCCACTTTGTTGACCCTTGTACATGAAGACATACATTTCACTATTGATCACTAGTGCCCACATGGAGTGTGGCAAATTCATTGGGCCACCTTTTTGATTCTCTCTCCCTCTCTCTTCTATGTTGTAAATGATATAAAAACATAAACTTTCCTTTATTTTTCTCATCCCTTTGAGGATCACTCTTAGATCCTTATAATCTTGGTATTCCATGCTTATATAAGGTAGAGCCTAGAGCTTATGTAAGCTTGGCACACTTAGATGCATTGTATGCTTTTTTGTAAGCATAATTATCCTTGAGGTTGGAGGTTAGATCCTAAAGGCTTTATATGCTTGGATCACTTGAGTGATTGGTTGTTATCACTGTGAAAGGAGTTGCTGGAGGAAGCTATTGTAGAGAGGAGATATACTAAAGTAATGAAGTTTGAAAGCTTCGATTTTCCATATGGTTTATCCTTGCATATTACAAGGTTTCCACATATATCGTGTGTAATGTGTTCCTTCTTATCTCATGTTTTTTAGCTTGTTTTTATTATGCATTTTTACTTACAATTTAGGATCTATTTTTTATAACAAAATTGATATAAGTACTAATGTGGAGCACATATTTGCAAAACATGCCCCCATTATAAATTAGAGATGCTAAAAACTGAGTAGGAGTGGAGAACATGCTTTCAAATCATACCCTCACTGAATTTATCAATTATAAGTACCATACTGAATAAATGTGGATAACATGCTTCCAAAACATACCCCCAATTAATTTTAAACTATGAATGTGTGAAAGCCATTCCATCATGACATTCCCCTACTAAATATGAAAATTGGTATAATTACCATATATCATGTGAATGTGGAGAACATGCTTCCAAAGCATGCCCCCACTATAATATGGAAACTATGAAAATGTGGAAGCAATGTCACCATGACATGCCCCCACTAATATGCCTCCCATTTGAGGTGAGGGAAAAATAGTACCTGATAGTTAGCTCACCTCAAAAGGATAAGATAACTGTAAATCTATGAATATAACCATGTAACATACAGAAGGAAATATTTCTAGGTAGATGTAACATTTAAAGTGCATAGAACTGATGTGATCACATGTAGGCCTAAGATGCATGATAAATATCATGGCAACTTCTAGATGATAATAATCCATACTCAACAAGCAAACAAGCACACACATAATAACACTCAAAAGCAAGTCAAAAGGCAATGGTCTAAGGAGACCACAAGTCAGGGGCATGTTCAAATGCCACAAAATTGAATGGACATGACTTAGTCAAATGTCCACAAAAGTAAGAAATGATATATTAAAATTTATAATAATGCAATGATATATTCAAATGTTCGAGAAAGCAAACATAGGATTAGGGGCCACATACAATGAAACATATATCAATGTTTAAAAAAGCAAGGCAATAAAAAGGCAAAACACTCAAGGAAGTGTGTAAAGGAAAATCATAAGAAACTAGCATAAACATGTCAAGTGGCCCATGGATCAAATGTGTTAAAAAAAATGTCAAGTAAATAACATATCAAATACCCTATATAATGTATAATTATGGGTAATAGGCATGTGTAACTACATATGTACGCTCAAACATGATAGTGTAGAGTGATCATCAAATCATATAACCTATGTGTATCAATATCATAAAAGATGGATTCCCCTAATGCCCTGATGACATGAGTAGAATTAAGGCCCAACACCCATAAGTGTATCATGCATATGTGTATGTAAGAGTAAATAATATGCTTGTCCTCAACATGGAACTAACACATAGATGCCAAGGGGCCAATATAACATATAGGTGCCGACAATGTTTTTAGATTTTTTTAGTGTTTATTTTTTATTTTTTTGGTATTTTGGAAAGAGACAAGATCACCCTATGATCTCATCCAAAGGATGATCATAGGTATCTCCCCACTCAGAACCCAGTGCAAGAAATTAGTGGTACTGCCAAAGAGAATGTATAGGTGAAATATCTATCATTATAGTATCTATGATGTTCGACATATGTATAATAGGACTCTGAGGTCATGAAGTACCAATATAAGGAACATGGGTTCTTATAACCCATCTCTATGTACTCTATGGTTTATTTAAAAATAACAATATTAAGAACATGTGTAGGTGCTCTAGATATCTAAATATGGTGCATAGAATATGAGGGTTTTATGGAACCCATTATTTGTCTCTGATGTAAAGGTATCTCAATTATCAAACACCTAGTAAAGAGGATTGTTTGTTACTTACCATTTTTAGGTGTATTATCCTTAACAATCTTGATAATTAACTATCTAGGTATGAAGTTATCTTGTTTAAGAGGATGCTCATATAGAATACTAGAAACTATAATTACCTAATTGGCCTTAATGTATTTAATACACCCATGCACTATATAAGTTACTAATTGAAGAGTATGTATCCAAGATCATCCAAAAAACATGTCAAAGACAATTTTATAAGGTATAAATGAGAAAGTAATAACCACATGTGCAAGACCAACCTATAAAGGTAGATCAATCTCACCAAGAACCTTCTAGGAGGTCTTATCACATGCTCTGATTGATTTGGTAGAGGTGTGTAAAATGTGATGAGTATAGCTGAAATGTGCAAGTAATGTCATGGTGCAAACATTTTTGCTTGCACCATTATCAATCATAAAAATGTGTATGGGGTGTTTATCAATGTATTCTCAAATTAATATCAAATTAATCACCCTTAATTTCACTATCATCAAAAGAAATGGTAGGTTTCTGAACCACAAGAGGTATATGTATCGTGTAAGTATCAATGAACCCATCTAGTGGGTGTCCATAATATGATGGAGAAGGATGTGCACTCTATGCCATTTAAAATTTTGGTTTCTTATTGGTATGGTCTTGCAAAGGATTGTTAAATATTTTCTATTTATGGTGATCACCAGATTGTGAACTTGATTCCTTTGAAGTATCATCAAATGTAATTTATTTGTCATAGATGAGATCCAAAATATTATGGTTTAAGGTAAAAAATTTGTGTGTAGAATGCTCACGGACTTGGAGATAGTCATAATAAGCATTCACATCATATCCTTTGGGTAGAGGTATATTTACGTCAACCTCTATATGAGGAGGGAGAGATATAATATGACACTCTAGTAATTGTAGGAGTACTGAATAAGGAGGCTTAGGTAAATGTGTAAACTATCTCCTTGGTGCATTAGATAGGAGAAAATGATTAGGCTATTTTTTAACTATGTTAACCATGGTGGTTATTTTCTTTTTAGGCTCAAGAGGTTTTACCTTATAACTTGGTTAATTTTAAATTTGGTACTAGATGTAGATGAAACTAGTATGTTTACTACATACTTGAGTTTATTCAATTACATAAGCATCATTTCACAGTCCCGTAAAGCATGCCATAAATCAACAAAAGATTGATTTTTTTGAAAATAATGGAATCATGTAAAAGAACAATTATAATTTTCTTGAGTATTTCATGCAGCCCTTTATCTTCCATAAAATTGGTCATTTTGGCTATTATCTAATATCTCAAGACATGTTCATTGACAGGTTCATTGGTTCCTTGTTTGATCTTTATAATTTAAGCATAGGAAATATTTTTGGTAATGTTAATATAAATATGTGCCAAAAATTGATCTATAATAGGCTTTAATGCTTTCACATATTAGAGAGGTAAGTCATAAAACCACCTCAAAGCATAGTCTTTGATGCTCTTTAGAAATAGTGTGGTCAAAAGTTTATCATTTGAAGCATAATCAAGGCATGTTGTATAAGAGGTTTGAGGATGTTGTTTAGGATCACCCTTGCCATCATAATATGTGAACTTAGATTAAAAAAATCTAATTGGCAAAGGTTGTAAAGAGATCTCAAGTGAAAGAGGGTTATGCACTACTTCGTGCAAATCTATAGTATGTGAAGATTTTGAAGCCTACTGTTCATTGCTTGTAACCTTATCCTAAAAGGTCTTTATGACTTGAAGAAGTGATTGAACTGTAGGCCTAGTGGGATTTTGGTTAGCAATTTGAGTAGTCACCATAGGGGATGGAAAAATGTTTTGAGTAGTAATAGGCATTGAAGTTGGTATTTGTGTTAAAATAATAGGCAAATTCATAATAAATGTATCTATAGTTGTTTTTAAAGAACAAAGGTTGGAACACATAATCCATGCCTCCATTAGATGTATTAAGTTGTAATGTGTTGAAGGGGATGGATGTATCCACTAAAGTTTTTGCATTTTTATCTTGAAGTATAGTTTATAAGATTTTATCAAGATCTTTAGGGTTTTGTGGAATGTGCTCATGAAATATTGCAATTACATGTACTTGGTCATTGTCATTTGTTTCTAGATTTTCATTATTAGAATCTTCTTCTATGATAAGCCTAATAGGTTTTTTTTATTGCCAACGTGGGTATCATCATAATCCAAGGTATGAGATCCCTCATTGGTTTATGACATCTTAGATGGGTTGAGTGGAATTTAAATATGTTTAATAGACACACCCCACAATCTAGGGATATGCCTATGTTGAATGCAAAATAATACCAATATAAATTGAAAAAGTATAATAATCTAAAACCCTAAGAATAAAAAAATAGCTTTCACATGGATGAGGTTCACCAAATGTTTAACCCTAATTTAGATAATATGCTTATCATACTTACATAAATAAGGTTATGGATATAGAAATGATAGGGCACAAGGGTGAATATCAGATCTACAATAGGTTAATTAATGTGCTAAACTCATATGTATCAAGTGTTGAATTTATAAAATTGAGATAAGCTATTAATGAAAAGTACAACTATGCGAGATATACAAATGAAATAAAAGAAAGTAGTTAGCTATTTTTGATGCTAATACAATGCTAGATCTGATATAAGTAGAAATTAGGTAGGAAGAGAGTTTTGTATCAATCATTAGATTCTGGATCTGATGCCTCTAACTCTCTAGATAGTTGCATCAACACTAGTGTTTGAGTTCAATGCTAGTTTATTATATGAAATATGCACTCAAAAAAGATGTGACTACTTGGATGCTTATAGGTTTATTTTTGCCTTCACTCTGGTACATTTAGATTTGGGTCATAGACATCATTCTAGTGAAATGGCAAAACCCTAGCTTTCTATCTTTAATGTGACCTTGGGAAAAATGGGTTAGTGGGCACATGATGTCGAGCTAACCTGTAATGACCCCACTATCAAAGGACACTATCTACATATCCAATAATCTATAAGAGGGCCTCAAAATCTTGTATTTCTCCCCTATGTGTTAGCTTATGTGTAAATCAGGCAATGTGTAAAGTAATTACAATAGTGACCTAGCTTATAACTTGGAAAATATGGGCTTATGACTACTCCTTTAATACTTAAGATCTGTAGATGTCTTTTACCTATGATTGGTGTGGAAATAAGGAAGATTTGATCAATTGAGTGCTTGATAGAGTACTCTAATAAGTGCCTTGGTCTCTTTAGTTTTTTCTAAGTGAGGAATGAATGAGGGTTCATATTTTATTTATACCAATCATATCAGGAGATAACCCACATTAAAGTACTTAGGCTGACCATTGTGATATGTTTCATTTACAAATTGGATGAATTTAGGGCATTGGACACTTGCGTCGGGCCAGGATAGTAACATTAATACTACTATCTGTTCTAAACATTAATGTCTAGGGAGAAAGAGAGAAGGCATAGGCTCATAACTTGTATAGGTATAAGTACATTTTAAGCATTCTAGAAAGGATGGGATGTTTGTGTCATCAATATAAGGCTATTCAAATAAAGAGATAGGTCGAAGGACACAAGATAGAGTAGATGCAAGGCTTTCAAAAGTAATGCATGTGCAAAACTAAGAGGGACAACTAAGATCATGATTTTTCCAAGTGTACAAGACTGAGGTGATACATAATCATAAAATATCATCTAAATTTTCCCTCAATCTAATCTATTAATGAAATTTCTATCTTAAAATTAAAAAATAAGTACCTATGTGTGTACACACATCTTGTCTTTGCTTGAGTTGAATTTGAGTGACTGTTGGAGTTAGGTTTGAGTGCTTTACTAGTGACTGACCTGCAACTAAGAGCACATTACACTATATAATTAGTGCATATAATCTGGGTCAAAAGTACAAGAAATAGATTGAAATTGAAAGAATAAGGTTTAGGAGTACACCTGCGTGTCAATGTAATTGCCTTGCCTATTGGAAAGTTATTTTTTAAAAATATGTTTCATTGTAAGGCTCTAAAATTGAGATTAGGATAAATATAGATAATTGTAAAAAGTGCATATATCCAAGGAGATAGATATAGAGATAGAGAGAGATTGGAAGGCACATACCCCCAACTTTGGAGAAAAAGTGAGTTTCCACCTAGAAATTGATATTAGATCAACTGCGTAACCCAATGATACTCATAACATGGTGAGTTTGGAT
This sequence comes from Torreya grandis, assembly GCA_037957365.1. Lineage (NCBI taxonomy): Eukaryota > Viridiplantae > Streptophyta > Pinopsida > Cupressales > Taxaceae > Torreya > Torreya grandis. The sequence goes on from JARHVA010002228.1 coordinate 797,510, forward strand.
GATAAATTCTAAACTGAAGACTTGAAAAGATTGAGTGATTTAATCACCCCAATCATACCAAAAGGTGAACTGATTACTGTAGAATATTGGCTTGCTAAAATCCATAAAAGTCTACAAGGTATTAGTACATGTAATAGTTTTAAAATCTAAATTTGATTTGGATTTTGTAATATTAAGCACATGTTGCATAACATATGCACCTTGGATTTATCTCATGCTAAAACTATGTAACAATGGTATCATGTATTGAATTCTACCATAAATGTGTATCAAAATCATATAATTGTGTGATTTGGAAAATTTGGAAAACTATGTAAATGTGGAGGACATGATACCAAAGCATACCCCCACCATATTTGGAGAAATATAAAGTTGATATAAGTACCAATTTGTAGGACATGTTTCTAAAACATTCCCCCATTATAAATTGGAGATGTTGAAAATTGAGGTGTGGAGAACATGCTTCCAAAGCATGCCCCTACTGAATCTATGAATTATAGGTACCATACTAAATGAAAGTGGAGAACATGCTTCCCAAGCATGCCCCCACTAAGACTAAAATTGTAAATTTGTGGAAGCCATGCCATCATGACATGCCCATACTAAATTTGCAAACTGGTGTAAGTAACATATACTATTTGAATGTGGAGAACATGCTCCCAAATCATGCCCCCACTATAATATGGAAACTATGAAAAATGTAGAAGCCATGTCACCATGACATGGCCCCACCAATATGCCTTCCCCTTTGAGGTGAGGGAAAAATAGTACCTGATAGTTAGCTCACCTCAAAAGGTTAGACAACTATAAATCTGTGAATGCAACCATGTAGCATATAGAAGGAAATATGTTTAGGTAGCTGTAACATTTGAAGTGCATATAACTAATGTGATCACATGTAGCCTAAGATTCATGATAAATATCATGGCAATGTCTAGATAATAACATGATAAGCTCAACAAGTAAGCAACCACATACACAAGAGCACTCAAAAGCAAGTCAAAAGATAATGGTCAAAGGAGACTAAAAACAAGGGGCATGTTCAAATGCCACAAAATTGAATGGATATGACTTAGTTAAATGCCCACAAAATCAAGGAATGACATATTCCAATTTCCTAGCATATAATGACATATTCAAATGTCTGAGAAAGAAAAAATAGGTTCAAGGGATGCATAAAATGAAGCATGTATAAATGCTCAAAAAAGGAAGGCAATAATAAGGCAAAACACTCAAGGAAGTGTGTAAAGGAAAATCATAAGTAAACAACATAAAAATTTCATAATAACTTATGGGATTGAATGTGTTAGCAAAAAATGTCAAGTACATAACATATTAAGTACCCTATGTAATGTATAGTCATGGATAATAGGCATGTGTAAGTACATATATAAGCTCAAAAATGATAGTGTAGAGTGATAATTGAAGCATATAACCTATGCGTATCAATATCATAGAAGATGGATGTCCCCAACATCTTGATGATGTGAGTAGAGGGAAGACCCAACACCCATATGTGTGTCATGTATCTATGTATGACCATGGGGTGTATCTAAGAGTAAATGATTTCATAGTCCTCAACATGAAACTAACACATAAATGCTAAGGGGATAATAGAACATATAGGTGCCAAAATCATTTTTGGATTTTTTTTGAGTGTTTTTTGATTTTTTTAGTTTTTTTGAAAGATAAAAGATCATCTTATAATCTCATCCAAAGTATGATCTAATGTATCTCTCCACTTAAAACCTGGTGTAATAATCTAGTGGTACTACCAAAGAGAATGTATAGGTGCAATATTTGTCACTATAGTATCTGTGATGATTGACATATGTATAATATGACTCTGGGTTGTGAAGTACCAATAGAATTAATAGGGGTTCTTCAAATCTATATCTATAAATTCTATGGTTTCTTTGGAATAAAAATAGTAGGAACATGTTTAGGTGCTCTAGATATCTGAATATGGTGCATAGAAGATGATGATTCTATGGAACCCACTGTTTATCTCTGAAGTAAAGGTCTCTCAAGTACTAACCACCTAGTAAAGAGGATTGCTTGTCTCTTACCCTTTTTAGGTGTATTAGAGTGAACAAGCTTGATGATTAATTTCCTAGGTATGAATTTCTCTTATTCAAGAGGACACTTATATGGAATACCAAAAATTATAATTACCTAATTGACCTTAATGTATTTAATACACCCATGCACTATAGAAGGTACTACTCAGAGAAGTATGTATCCAAGGTCATCCCAACAACATGTTAGAGACACATGTATAAGGTATAACTGAGAAAGCAGTAACCACATGTGTAGGACTAACGTATAAAGGTAGATCAATCTTGCCAAGAACCTTCTTGGAGGTCCCATTGAATGCTTTGAATGATCTAGTAGAGATGTGTAAAATGTGATGAGTATAACTAAAATGCGTAAGTAATGCCATGGTGAATTTTTTTTTACTTGCATCATTATCAATCATTAAACTATGTATGGGGTGTTTATCAATGTATTCTTGAATGAATATCAGAGTCATCATCCTTAAATTCACTATCATCAAAAGAAATGGTAGGTTTCTAAACCACAAGAGGTATATGTATCATGTAAGTACCAATGAACCCATCTAGTGGGTGTCCATAATATGATGGAGGAGGATGTGCTCTATATGCCATTTAAACTTTTGGTTCCTTTTTGAAATGGTCTTGCAAAGGATTGCTAAATATTTTCTATTTATGGTGATTACCTAATTGTGAACTTGATTCCTTTGGAGGATCATCAAATGTAATCTATTGGTCATTGATGAGGTTTAGGATCTTATACTTTAGGGTTAAACATTTGTTCATAGAATTCTCAGGGACTTGGTGATAGTCAAAATAATCATTTGCATTATATCCTTTGAGTATAGGTCTATTTACATCAACCTCTATATGAGGAAGAAGAGATATAAGATGACACTCTAGTAACCATGGGAGTAATGAAGCATGAGGCTTAGGTAAACATTTAAATTTTCTCGGTGGTGTATTAGATAGGAGAAGCTGATTAGGCTATTTTACAATTGTGTTAACCATGGTGTTTGTTTCATTTTTAGGATTAGGAGGTTTTATGTTATAACTTGATTTAATTGTAAATTTGGTAATAAATTTAGATGCAACTAGTGTGTTTACTACATAATTGAGTTTATTCAATGACATAAGGTTCATTTCATGGTCCCATACAACATGGCATAAGTCATCAAAAGATTTATTTTTATTTAAATAATGGATTCATGTAGAGGAGTAAGCAAAATTTTCTTGAATATGTCTTGCAAATCTTTGTCTGCCATAAGATTGGTCATTTTGGCTAGCATTGTCTAACATCTCAAGACATATTCATTGACAGGTTTATTGGTTCCTTATTTGATCTTTACAATTTGAGCATAGGAAACATTTTTGGTAATGTTAATAGAAAAGTGTGCCAAAAAATGATCTGTAACAGGTTTGAATGCTTTCAAAGATTAGAGAGGTAAGTCATATAACCACCTCATAGCATAGTCCCGAGGTTTATACTTTTAATACACCCTTGCACTATACAAGGTACTATTCAAAGAGTATGTATTCAAGGTCATCCTAATAACATGTCAAAAATGCTTGTATAAGGTATAACTAAGAAAGTATTAATCACATGTGCAAGATCAACCTAGAAAGGTAGATCAATCTTGTAAATAACCATCTGGGAGGTCCCATAAAATGCTCTGATTGATCTATTAGAGGTGTGTAAATCATGATGAGTATAACCTAAATGCATAAGTAATGCCATGGTGCAAACATTTTTGATTGCACCATTATCAATCATAATACTATGTATGGGTTGTTATTAATGTATGCTCAAATGAATAGAGAATGAAGATCAAAGTCATCATCTTTAATTTCACCATCATCAAAAGAAATGATAGGATTTTGAACCAAATGAGGTATATGTATCGTGTAAGTACCAATGACCACATCTAGTGGGTCTTCTTAATATGATGGAGGAGGATGTGCACTATATGCCATTTTAACTTCTGGTTCCTTTTTAGAATGGTCTTACAAAGGATTATTACATATTTCTATTTATGGTGATCACAATGTTGTGAACCTAATTCCTTTGGAGGAATGTTAAATGTAATCTATTAGTTATTGATGAGGTCTTGGATCTTATGCTTTAGGGTAAAACATCTATTCTTAGAATGCCCAAGGCCTTAGTGATAGTCAAAATAAACATTTGCATCATATCTTTTGGGTAGAGGTATATTTACATCAACCTTTATAGGAGGAGGGAGAGATATAATATGACATTCTAGTAACCACAAGAGTAATGAAGTAGGAGGCTTAGGTAAAGGTTTAAACTGTATCCTTGATGTATTAGATAGGACAAGTCGATTAGGTTGTTGTGTCACTATGTTAACCATGATGGTTGTTTCTTTTTTAGGCTTAGGAGGTTTACCTTATAACTTGGTTTAATTATAAATTTTGTATTAGATGTATATGTAACTGGTGTGCTTGCTACACACTTGCTTATTCAATGACATAAGCTTCATTTCATAGTTTTATACAACATGGCACAAGTCATCAAAAGATTGAAAGTTTTTGAAAATAATGGACTCATATAAAGGAGCAAGCAAAATTTTCTTGAATATGTCTTACAACTCTTTGTCTACCACATGATCGGTCATTTTGGCTAGAATTATCTTATATCTCAAGACATATTCATTGACTGCTTCATTGGTTCCTTTTGTATATTTACAATTTGAGCATAAGAAACCTTTTCAGTAAAATTAATAGAAAAGTGTGCCAAAAATTGGTGTGAAATAAGTTTGAATGCTATCATGCATTAGAGAGTTAAGTCATAAAACCACCTCAAGGCATAGTAATTAAGGCTCCTTAGAAATAGTTTGGTCAAAATTTTATCATTTGAAGCATAATAAAGGCATGTTGTATAAAAGGTTCAAAGATGTTGTTCAGGATCACCCTTTCCATCATAAAATGTGAACTTAGGTGTAACAAATCCAGTTGGAAAAGGGTGTAAAGAGGTCTTAAGTGCAAGATGTTTATGTAGCACATCTTGTGAATCTATAACATGTGAATATTTTGAAGCCTTTTGTTCAATGTTTGTAACCTTATCCTGCAAGGTCTTTATGACATGAAGGACTAATTGAATTATAGGCACAATGGGATTTTGGTTAACAATTTGAGTATGCACCATAGGGGATGGAAACATGTTTTGAGTAGTGATAGGCATTAAAAATGATATTTGTGTTGAAATAATTGGTAAATTCATAATAGATGCATCTATAGTAGCTTCACGGAACAAAGGTTGGAACACATAATCTATTCCCCCATTAGATGTATTAAGTTGTAATGTGTTAAAGGGGATGGATGTATCCACTAAAGTTTTTGCTTTTTAAGATTGAATTATAGTTTATAATATTTTATCAAGACCTTAAGGGTTTTATGGAATGCAATCCTAAAATATTGTAATTACACACATTTGATCATTATATACTTGGTCATTGTCATTTGTTTCTAGATTTTCATTATTAGAATCTTCTTCTATGATAAGCCTATCATGATTTTTTCATTGTCAACATGAGTATCATCATGATCCAAGGTATGATATCCCTCATTGGTTTATGACATTTTAGATGGTTTGAGGTGAATCTCAATTTATTTAATAAACACACCCCACAATCTAGGGCTACGCCTAGGTTGAATGCAAAATAGTAACAATAGAAAATGAAAAAGTACATCAATCTAAAACCCTAACTAGTTTAAAACCCTAGAAATCAATTTTTTATGCATTCACATGGACTAGTTTCACCAAATGTTTAACCCTAATTTGAATAATAGGATTATCCTACTTGGGTAGATAGTGTTAGGGATATATAAATGATAGGGCATAAGGTTGAATATTATATCTATAGCAGGTCAGTTAATGTGCTAAACTTATATGTACCAAGTGATGAATTTATAAAATTGAGACAAGTTATTAATGGAAAGTATAACTATACTAGATATACAAATGACATAAAAGAAACTAATTAGCTATTTCTAATGATAGATCTGGTACAAGTAGAAAGTAGGTAGGAAGACAATTTTGGATCAATTATCATATTCTAGATATGGTGCCTCTGGCTCTTTGGACAATTATATCAGCTTGGGATAGTTACATCGACACTAGTGTTTGAGTTTGATGCTAGTGTACCATATAAAATATACACTCAAATAGGATGGGACCATTTGGATGCTTCTAGGATTATCTTTGCCTTCACTCTGGTGCATTTAGATCTAGGTCATGGACTTTCAGTCTTGATGAAATGGTAAAACCCTAGATTTCTATCTTTAATGTGACCTTGGGGAAAAATGGGTTAGTGGGCACATGGTGTTAAACTAACCTATAATTATCCCACTATCAAAGGGGGTTTCCTTATATCCAATACTCCATAAGAGGGTGTTAGACTCGTGTAGTTCTCCCCTATGTGTTGGCTTGTATGTGAATCATGCAATGTGTAAAGAAAGTACAATAACAACCTATCTTGTAACTAGGCAAATATGTCCTTATGACTACTCATTTAGTACTTAAGACTTATATATGTGTTGTAACTATGATGTGGAAATAAGTAAGATTTGATTAATTGAGTGCTTGATAGAGTGATTTATGATAAGTTCTTTGGTCTCTTTGGTCTTTTTTATGTGAGGAATGAATGAGGGTTGATATTGCATATATACCAATCCTATCAGGATCTAATTAACATTAAAGCACTTAGGCTAACCATTGTGATGCATTTCCTTTATAAATTAAATGATTTAGGGCACTAGGCACTTGCATTAGTCTAGTATAGTAACATCAATGCTACTATCTGACCCAGACATTAGTGTCCAAAATCAGGAGAGTAGGCATGGGCTCAGAACTTGTAGAGGTATAAGATAAGTAAATTTTAAGCATTCTGGCTAAGATAAGATGTCTATGTCATCAATATAAGGCTGGTCATACTAAGAGATAGGCCAAGGGGCACATGATAGAGCAAATGTGAGGCTTTAAAAATCAAGGCATGTGTAAAACTAAGAGGAACAACCAAGGTCATGAGTTTTCCAAGAGTACAAGACGAAGATGCTACATAATCATAAAATGTCATCTACAACTAGTAAATATATTCAACCTATCTAGAAATGGTAATGTGATGGTTGATTTTTATAATAATCTAATATTATAATATATCATGATCAATTATAGTATCAATAGGAATAAAGGAAGAAATTCTAAACATAACATCCTCATGACAATTATTTCTCTATCAAACTCATCAAAGTGGGTGATTAAACTAAGCACTAGATTTTGATATGGAATTATTTTTATTATTTTTTTGAGAGGCATCAATCACTTGATTGAATAAAATTTGAGAATCACCATATAATTTTATATATTTGATATTTAAAGGTGTGACATGTAATCCTTAAATCAAAGCCTTGTACTTTGCTATGTTATTCATTAATTGAAAGCTTAATCAATATGCTAATAACTTGGTCTTGACTTTGGGGAGTTACTAATATAGTGCCTACCTTGGCACTAAAAGCACATTTAAAACCATAAAAATACATGGTCCAAGTTTTTTTAACATTTTTATACATAACAAACTCACCACAAAAAGTTTCATCCATAGGAGCATGGTCTAATAAATCACTCGCAATCAATTGATTGATGACAACCTGCCATTTTGCCAATTTTTTTAGTACAATTTTAAGAAAAAAATCCATGATTACCCACTTACATATGAATTTATACAGATATGGCTTAGACATGATCTACTTTAATAGATCAATCTTAAAAATAACAAGATTATTAGTATTAAGGATGTAATGTCTAAGTTTCTCTATGACAAACACTATATCCAAACATAAATTTTCCATTAAGTTGTAACTATTTTAATAATCTACCAATGTGTGATTGATTTAATAAATAACATGTTCTATATGTTCATCATAATATTGTGCAAGTAGGTTTTCCAAGGCATGATTGGTGGTAGATATGTATAGCAATAACTATCAATTAGAAATTAGCGACATCATAACTAGGGTATTCACTAGATATTTTTAAATTTCATCAAAAGCCTATTGAAATTATTCATCCCATTAAAACTTAGTACATTTTTTTAACAATCATGAAAATGATTTGGGTTTATCAACTAATAAAGCAATAAACTATCTAATGGATTGGATTTTTAATTGTAAACTTCTCAGTTATTTTATTCATTTAGGTGGAGGCATAATAATAATTTGTACTTTCTTAGGATCAAACTCAAGGCCACACTGAGAAATAATAATTTTTATAAGCTTTCTTGATGGAACACCAAAGACACATTTATTAGGGTTTGACTCCACATTGTAATTTTGTAGTCTTTTAAATATTTTTCCCAAAGTCCCAAAAGTGATTTTCACACTTCTTATATTTTACAAATATATCATTGACATGATGCTCTAAAATTTTATGCTTGTAATCATGCAATAATGAGTGCTAGACCTTTGATAAGTTGCACTAGAATTTTTAAGGTCAAAAGGTATGAATATATATCAAAATGTACCACAAGAAGTTGTAAAATTAGTTTTATGTTGATCACTAGGATTTATATTGATTTGATTATAATCGATGAATCCATTCATAAAGGAAATCATTTCATACTCAAATGTATATTTAAATTTCATATCAATGTTGGTTAATGAAAAGTTATCATTGGGAAATGATTTTTTAAGGTTTGTAAATTTTATACAAATCCTTACTCCCCTATTTAATTTAATAATTGGGATAGTGTTAAAAATCCAAGGTGAATAAATAATAGGTCATATGAAACCAAAATCTAATAATTTTTTGATTTTGTCTTTAACTAATAATGAAAAAATTGGATGCATTTTTCTAATATTTTTATTAAATAGCTTGGCACAAGGGTGTAAAACTAGATTATGATCAAAATAGATGGATTGATAATAGGCATATCAACATAAGAGAAATAAAATAAATTGGAAAATTCATGCCATATCTCTCTATGGTCTTGATTCTCTTTATAAGTCATCAATGATCTCAACTATATCATCTTAATAACTTCCTTAGTAACATAATTGAATTTAGTTGTTGCTTCATTTAATAAATTAGACTTATCCTCAACATATGGAGTAACAGGAAAATAATTATAAATATCTAATGGAATGTTCTCATGAATAAGTAAGGGCTCGCACTCTCCAAAATATGCATGCATAGTAAAATTGAAAGGGAATTTATTATTATGATATAAAATAGAAATCCACATATGATCCCAAATATTCTTGATGGGATTCATCATTAAATAAATTTTCAAGAGTCAAAATATCAAGGGAAGCAACTTTGTCAATCAATTCACGCTATACATGGTGTAAAGATGTAACAATATTTAATTCATGTTCATGATTCATACTAAACTTAGAAAAGTGGGTGTTTAAGGGTCTTTTTCTTGATAACACACTCATGAGTGTCAATATAATTTTTATTCAATTTAAATGGCACATATTTTACTTAAGAGTCTTTATTATATTCAAGATAATTTTTGAATTTATGAGCCATTAGAAGCCACATATTTTTCTCAACACACTATATCCAAGACCCATTTGAATAATTGGTTATTTACTAACTTAATCATGTTTTCCTAAATTTAGACCTTTGTATCCCATTTTTTGTATGCATTTAGGTCCAAATCCATATTTTTGTAAAGCAATTTTCACTAGACCAACATCTTGTTTTAGCTTATTAGTAATAAAAAAAGTGTTTGTCATAGGTTTTTTACCTTTATCATCATAAGATGGTGAATAATTAAGAAAAAATGATTGAATAAGTCTTCCATAGTCTTGAAGGGTATAATATATTTTACCAATACCAAAGGTATGCATGTCATGTCTCTATTCCCCTAGACACATACGACTAAATCTAAGCTTGGAAAAATGTTTGTCTCTACTATCATTTTGATTGCCATTATCCTCATTGGATTAATACTTTTAATTATCTTAAATTTATTCAATTTTTCTATGGGAATGTATTTTTTAGGTGCCAAAATATATGGTTGCAATAAAGTAAGATGCATAATGACTCTTTATGTGGGTTGTACCATCTTGCAAAACTGGAAAGGACATCATCCATAGGAAAAGTATATATGAATCCCTAATAAGGTGTTTTAAGCCTATATGTAATGTAGATGGAACCAAATTTATAACATGAATACGTGGTCTAAAAAATTAAATTTTATAACTCACATCATTAGATATCACTTGAAATTCTATGGTTAATGTTTGTTGCCTAATAATTATGTTCAATGTAATTTTCCCCAAAGCCTTTCTTGGTTGATTATAAAACACATTTATGATCATGGATAAAGGTGTATGAAAATGATAAACAATCCCAAATCCATTAAGAAAGGTCTCATTAAAAATATCCAATCTTGAACCATTATCCATGAGCACACATTTAATCCCTATACTATGAATGATAACTTGAACATACAAGGGTAAATGTTGGTCCAAAACATATTTGGAAGGTAAATCCAATTATTAAAAATATAAGAGGTTCTATCCATCTTTCAAACTTATAAAAATATAAGAAAATTTTATTGGTTCAGTATCATGTGGAAAATTAGTATCATGCAATGTCTCATAAGGTATATCCTTGTAAATATTATACTTCAAATGGATTTTTAAGCTAGTAATTTTGGCATGGATATTCTTAATTTGATCAATAATTTCATAATCCTTAGTGATTTTCACTCTAATTGTATGTGTTTTAAGAAGGTCAGGAGGGGTGTTGGGGTTTACTCCACCTTTAGGCTATAAGGAAAGATGCAGGATGGAAGCATTGTGTGTTATACCCATCCGAGTTATTATGACATATACTCATAATGAACCATCATATAATCAACCACACAAGATGTGTCACTAAGGAGAAATAAATAAAAATTATCTATTTCAAGGGTATTAACACATAAATCATTGCTATGAAATACAAACCTATCCTACATCAAAATATATGCCAAAATAATATGATATAAGTAATGAAATAAAAATTAAATGATTGATAACCATTTTAAAAACAACCATATCATCAATCCTAATAACCTACAAATTTTGGGAACCCTTCATGTACATGTTATCATATAAATAAATGTTATATATGAATCACATGTACCCATGAGGGAAGGGAAGAAACATAATCATATATATAAGATAGAAAGAGAAAAAGAGAAAAAAAACCAATGTTTTTAAAAAATGACATGGTCTAAGTAAGGGGATGCATAATTATAAGGCACAAACAAGAGAGGTTTGATAAAAACCCTAACCCTAAAATAATCAAATATTAGCAAATTCAGGTCCTAGAGGGATAATGTTATGAAATCCTAAGGTTAGATGTTCCTAAGGATTGGGGTCACTAACATGTATTATGCAGAGGGTGCACCAGTGTTCAAAACACTGCACCAACCATATAAAATGACCACACAAAAATAAATCTAGTAGTAAATATAGGAAATAAAAGAATTAATATCTACCCTTATTGGAAATAGGGAAGATGAATGCAAATACCCTGAAATGGGAATCAACAAGAGAAATAAATAGATAAATAACTATCTTTGACTCACCCAAATTCTAACAGAGGATGAAAATGTAGATAACACGGTCCTAGAATAGTGCAATAGAAAATCTATAAAACATGCATTACTCTGTGACACCGACTAATTTTATATATCTTGAAAGAGGCACAACTAGATATAAAATGTCAAAAAAGTAATCAACTCCCCTAAAAATGGTCAGATTGGGTTGAAAAAGGCTCTATAAATCCATTTAGTTTGGTTTTTTTAGAGTCCTTTATTAATAAAAAATGCCTATAAACCTCTTTCTAATAAGCATAATTATGCACACACCTGTATGAATATTATCTCCTTTGATATAACCCTATTCCAACATCAACAACTAGAAATATATACATGAAAAAAGGAAATATGTAGATTCATTAGATCAAGCCCCTTGAGTGGGGGTTTATATACATATCAAGCTAAGAATAATGGCTCATTTAGTTATATGCATGCCTGTGAGCCATCCTAATGAGTGAGAGAGGTGGCTCATTTAGTTATATGCATGCATGTGAGCCATCCTAAGGAGTAAGAGAGGCCCCCAACCTCTATATATAGACTTGATAAATGAATGTATATACTCCTTTGATTATTAGACCTTCTTTTGGTATAAGTTTGTAGAAAATGAAACCAATAGAGTTGATATCTAGATGTCATCCTTGAAAGTTTAATATATAATCAATGCAAGCTCATATATTTTGTTCACTTGTTATGAAATGCATTAATGTGTTTGTGTATATATATACTTCTTGAATTTAAATTTGGATCTATTAGAAAGCAAGTAGATGAAATGGTAAAATGGAAAACCAGGCACAATGAAACATGAAGAACATGGGTAGAAGGGTCAATATACCACAACCAACTTGACCAATTTTGTACCATATGAAAGAGGCCAAGACAAATTTTATGATGCTTCACAAATGGCCAAAACACAAAACCCCCAAAATAGAGACCTAGATGAGTTGCAAGGGACCCAGGTGGATCTCGAGGTAGACAAATGATAGAGTACAAAAACATTTAGGAAGGAATAACGACATGGGAAGGCAATAAACCAACATGAACATAAATGAACCAATAAGATCCTAAATTGAAAAAATGATCCATATATATTAAAATATGATAATATAATTACAATTACAAGCATTGTAGAAAAATAGGTATCTACATTCTTATGTTGAATTCATGGTAGAATTAAAAAATTCTTCAAGTCCTATTATCATGATGTATTCAAGGTCAATTTTTGTCTTTGTGATTGCTTCTAAAAGCTCATTTTATTTTGTTTTGTCCTTTTATACATTATTTCTAGTATCACTCTCATCACAAAAAATTATTCACTTTTATTTATCCCACACTCTTATTGGATCTCTTCATTACTTGCACTAAATTCAACACACAGATTATTATTATTTTGATGGGTAATTGAGGGTCGTGGGGTCCCTCACCCTATATTAATAATCAATGATTTTACAAAAAATTATGTTCAAATCAAAACAAATACATAAGAGAACAAAAATACAAAAAAGGGCCTTCCAACCAACCAATACAATAAGAAATCCACCAAATTTTTTTGCTATCACAATAAAAAGAACACATGCCAAAACATCAAAGCATAGATAAGGAAGGCCCGACCACTATCCTGCCATCGAGGATCCACTAGAGCAATTGCTACCCTAAAAATTCCTACCAAAATTTATCCTATGATGTCCAAAAGTTTCCCTCATTTCTACAGTGACATTCCTTTTTATCCCCATCAAATTATCATCAATAAAACATCCTCTTAGCCCTGGGGCACAAAATGTTGAATCAAAATAGGCCCACATATGCCCTGAATTCGTATGAAGCCTTATTGCTGACCAAACATTAGCATGACTAGGACCCTTAGAATCCTCCTATGGAGGAAACACTAGGTGTCTAGCTCCAAACAACTAAAACATCAATTTAGTGACATAAAGAACCCTTAATTCTTAAAATTGCTACCAATAATGCTAGCAAAGATTTGAGGTTATTCACATCTAGCTAAGGGAAAACATTACTCGTATGAGTAGGATGATGAATGAACCATTCCATACACTCAAAAAACTATACCATACTACAAAACCACTCCTCTAGCTCTTAAAAAGTCTCAAGAGGGATTATACCATGGAAATCGTTACTAGAAAAGGGCAATGGGGAAGAATATTTGACCTAAAACTTGTCAATGGCTTGATTCCATCCAACCCTAAACCTCAGTCTCACCACTTTCTCCACCATATACTTAATAATATCTCTATCTTATAATTATAATAAAAAATTTACAATAGATAGTGATGCCACCACTGAATTAGCTTTAAAATAGAACGAGGTCTCTAAACACACTAAGCCCACAAGCTCCTTCATTGCTTACATAACTTGTCGAGACTAAATTATGAAGATATTATTCAAACATCCCTCACTAACACTATAATTAAAACACATTTCCCTTTTAAATTCATTCATCCTTAGCAAATGTTCACTAATGGAAAATTGACTCATTCTTTCTTTGGTGAGAAATGAAAACCCTACAAAAAAAACTCAAATCAACTTGCCCTCCACACTAGTTACAAGCTCACCAAACCCTTACCATTATTGGAGAACCCAAATCATATTAATAAATCCCAAATATAATGAAAAGGTGTGAAGGGATGCTTGGGCATGTGAATCATGTACTATGCTTGCATAAGGGAGAGAGAGAGTCTCATTACCAACGTAACCAAATCAACCAAAGATATAAAAAATAATGTCTTAACATGATTGAACTTAATCACTACCAAACCTTGAATCCAAATGGGCACCACATGAATTATCAACAATTAACTTTGCATCTAGCCAGACAACCCACATATTATTAATGATTAACTCTACATCCTAAGAAATCTCTTTGTTAGTGAGGAAATTGGTAACTGAGTTAGCCTCATGAAATAAATGGTTAACCTCCTATATAGAAAAGGACTCCAAGATGTCCAAAGCACATCCAAATATATTCTCATTATTATAAGAGAATGCCCTATGATTACAAAAATCTTGGATCAACACCATTGAGTCACCTTCAATAAGGACCTTGTCAATGCCACACTGAACCATTTGGTCTAACCTAAGTATGAGAAATTAAACCTTAGATTCATCATTAGTTGTATCAAAAAGTTTTTTAAAAACAACTCTAATCAAATATCCAACACAATATTTGATGATACATGCTTCCCTAGAGGCCCCTAGGTTTTCCTTAGTTGTGCCATTAAAATTCAACTTGAACATACTGGAAGGTGAGGGAGACTAGTTAGAATTATCTGTCCTTGTAGAAGCCATAAAGGATACATTTGACCCATTAATGGGGGGAAATTTAATAGGGTTCTAGGAATAAATTATTTACCTATCCCACTATGATAGACAACCTTTGAATCTTTTGGTGTGTGTGGAACTAATTTAAGACATGGCCACTTTAGCCTTTTGGAACACTTCTCTTAGATGACTGATTTTAACTTAAAAAATCTTCCAGTTTTAATCTTTCCAAATTGTCCAAATTAGAAGGGAAAGGTAAGCAAGCCATAAAGAAGAGAAATTATCCATGGGGGACCTAACTAGCCATGAGGAAAAGGATTGAAGAAGCATCCTAGGTCTATCCCAACTCCAATTTTTTTTAACACACAACTAGTCTTGGTAAGTCATAGTGAAGGGGAACTTAAAGATAATGATCAACATCTTCCTCAACTAAAAGATAAAAATAATAGTGAGAAGGGCCTACAATCCCCATTTTGTGTATCCTATCATGAGATAGGATCCTACCTTGAGTGGCCAACCAAGCAAATGCCCTAGCCTTGGGAAGGCAAACCTTATTAGAACAAAGGAATATTGCCCACTCAAAGGAAAGTTTAAATTGTTCCACCATCTTATAAGAAAAATAACTACATACATTCTAGACTCATCCCTAATCGATAAAATGAAATATTATTTGCTATTAGGGAAAACCTTCCTCTTGGAGAGGATCTCAATAAGCAATGTTTATTGATTATCTAGGATTGGCAGGTCCTTTATGTCTTTCCATATCCATCTAACTAGGCCAGCCCAAGTGTGAGGTTCTAAGTAATCATAAATTTTGTTTCCCCAAACCAAATTGAAGACTGTCTTAGTAATCTATATCCCCTAAAAATCTTGAGTGGTTTATGGCCATTCTAAGAATCCACCCAAAAATCAGTCAATCACCCATTGTTGATCATCCACAATACATGATCCTTAATGATGAAATGACATTTGAGGATAAAGTTCCATAGATGAGATACCTTTAGAGTATTACCAAGAGATATAATATTGGAAAGAAAATGTTCCCCAAAGTATTTGAATTATAATAATTTATTCCATAAATCATGAGGATGAGAAATCATTCCCCAAACTAACTTTGATCATAAATCCAAATTCTGAACCACCAATATTTTGAACCCACCCCACCCCTAGCTTGAGGAAAACAAACCTAATCCTATTTGAGTAAAGGAACCTTCTTCTTATCTTCCACACCCTACCATAAAAAGGCTTTTATGATTTGATTGATATCCTTTAAAACTTTGACTAGGGGGTGAAGAACCGACATGATGTACACTGACAATGCACTCATAACATATTTGATAAGAATAATTATGTTAGTGAAAGAAAACCAATTAGATTTTGTAGATGAAAGGTAGGGAAAAAAACTCTCCATCAAATTATCCAAAAGGGTTATTTTTACTACCCCCCTAAAATTTGAACACCCAAATACTTAGCAGGAACTTTACCAAAATTTTAAGCTCAAAATGTGAGCAATCTTCAATAAAGATTATTTGGCAATGTTCAAGAAATACACCTATGATTTCAAATAATTTACCAATTGGCCTGATGCTTATTCATACTCCATTGATTTTTTCTTGAATATAAGGGTTTCACACTTACAGGCAACACCAAATAAGATATTATTGTTAAAAAAATGTTGATGAGTAAGGCTATCAAGGCCCTCCAATCACCTTGATTGTACTCAATCTCCTATTTGAGAATGCCCCAAAGATATTCCTTCTAAGAGCCTATGACATTAGAATAAGGAGAAAGGGTGAGAGGGGTAGACCTTGCCTTAACCCTTGTAATGCTTCAAAGAAGCTAGTAGGTTCACGATTAATCAATATTGATTTGAGGCTTGAAATACAAATGAACACCTAGCATACCATCCCTTACCAAACTCAAAATTTTCTAATGTTTTGATTAGGAATCATCAATTCACCCTATCATATGCCTTACTAATGTCAAGTTTTAAGATCATACCCTTCTTATGATTGCTCAGGGGAGAGTGAAATATTTCATTAGTGATTATTATGCCATCCTAAATATGCCTTCTAGGAACAAACCCACCATGTTTATGATAAATTAGGGAGTCTAAGAGAGTCTTAATCAATAAATAAATAGATTTGAAAATGATCTTGTAGATGGTGTTGAATAGTTAGATTAACCTAAAATAACTATAGGAAGTCTACGTCTCTCCTTTAGGATGGAGTATTATGAATGTGTAGTTGATATCCATACCCACTTTTTGTTCAAGAGGGATTCCTACACCATGATGACCACCTCACCAATAATGTCCTAAAAACACTAAAAAATATATGAGAAAGTCATCAGGGCCTGGTGATTTATCCGTGCTCATTGAGAAGACCATAACCCTAATCTCTTCCTTAATGAATATAGTCATTAGTATAACATTCTTCTAATTTATCGTAATTCAAAGAATTTAATTGATACTACTAGATTGAGCCAAAATATTTGAGGCCTCTATATTATGCAAATGATCTTAAAAACATCAAATCACTTCCTCCTTGATTTTAGAATTGGTCTCAATCAAACGACCATATATTTCCCTAATATTAGATATTCAATTGGACAACCTTCTTTCCAAAGTGAATTGTGAAATAACTTAGTGTTTTTATCACCCTCCTTTAGCCATTGTTCATGTGAATTTTGTTTCCAATACAACTCTTCTTTGGCATGGAGTTCCTTTAACTCAAAAATAAGTGATTTTTCTTTGTAGCACAACTCTGAATCCATACCCACAACAAACACAACTTGGTTGATAGATTACAACTCCACCCCACCCTTAAAATTTATTGAAAAAGTGTTTTTGAAGATGTTACAATTCAAAGATTGGATGCACACCTTTATAAAGTTTAGCTTTTTGCTCATCAAGAACATCTTTATCTCAGACTAAACATGGGCCTTAATCCACCATTCCTTGAACAAGTCATGAAGAGAGGCATCCCTAAGCCACATCATTTAAATCTTAAAAGGTCACTTTGGAGGGGCACCATATTCAACAATTTTTAGTTTAATTGGAGCATGGTTTGATCCTAAAATAGGATGGATGTTGCTTTCTAAATACAATCAATGTCCTAATATTTTAAACTAACAAGAAATATATTCAACCTTTTCAAAATATTACTAAACCTCACTATTTTGTTTGTCCATGAAAATAAACCATTATTATGGACCATATTTATCAACCTTGAGGAAGAGATAAACCTTGAGAAGTCTTTCCAAGATTGAGTCTCTCTCAAAATCTCCCCTCTCTTATCTATACTATACAAAATGGAATTAAATTTCCCACCAATAACACATCATTGGATCTAAAGCAACCCCGAATACTGAAGGATATCCTCCCAACATCCATCCTTAAGAATAATGAATTTTAAGCCATTCACATTAAAAATGTAGAAAATAATGTCGAAGGTAAAGGTCAAAACCTTGCACAACTATAAATTAGCCCTCAAACCACAATCCTAAACTAGAACCCTATAAGGAAACCATATAATTTATAGACACCTGATGCCCTAACCGACTTGATAAAGAAACATTTCCATATATTCCACCTTCTATTCACTAGAGTGTCAACATAATTATTACTAATATTTTTCTCTTGAAGTAAAAAATATCAAACCCATGATTTTGTAATTATCTCCTAACTAGGTATCTCTTGTTAGGGGCATTTAGTCCCCTAACATTCCATGAAAATATCTTCATTGAATAGGAGAGGGGAATTCTACCCTTCACTTATCATAAAAAATGAAATTATTAATATAGTATTGCTTTCCAATCGAAACTTCCATATCAGTGATATCCTTGGTCAATTTCTATGGCCTCTTCCTAATAGCACCATAATTGGTTGTGTGAGCAGATAGTCCATTTGAGAAAGGGTGAGAAATTCTGTTGAATTTAACTCATCTTCCATGATCAAGTCCCCAACAAAGGGAGATAATTTTAGGTCACTTACCCAACTAGAAGGCTCCACTTTAGAACTAGAGCCATCAATACCTACTCTAGATGGATTACCTTCCAACACAAAAGGATTCAAAATTATGATGTTAATGATATTTTTAGCTTCTTCTAAGATAAACTAGCACTCTTTTAACATAGATGAGGGTGAGAGTAATTTCTCATTTTCTAGCTTATCTTTTAAGGTTAAAGTTGCATTAATGTTGTGACCTTAAATATTAGGAGGGAGCCTAGCCAATGGCTTGGAGATGGCCAACCTTTATTATGCTCTAAAAGGCTCCAAATGGGGTCTTGTTATCATGAAATTTTGTGTTTCATGAAAACACCTATAATTGCACTCATACAGGGTGATTGGAGGTTTTTTTAAGACAAGGATGTTCAAAAATTGAAAATAAAAAATACTAACTCTATAGTCTAATGGATAAAGCTTAGTGGAATTTCTTGAAAATTTATGCAGACTATTCAACTAGAGTCTCAAATCATAAAATGAATAGTTCCATCAGATTCAAAAGGTGCCAAAACCTTAAGATCGATTGTAAACATGACCTAATTTTTCAATAGTCAATTTTTGGGCATTTTGAAGGGTTTTAGATCCTTTTTTTGGTGATTTCACAAAAAATCATTGTCAAGTTCTCTAGAAAAAAATATTTTTTTGGGGTTTTCTAGGTTTTTGGAGATCCTTAGTGGGTTTTTTGTGGATTTTTCATAACCATTCTATATTTGTAGATTTTGGACTTGGTGGGATTTGATCCTTTATATGCACTTGCAAGAAATTCTAACTTCCCCAATACTATGATTTCTCTTCAAATCCATAGCACTATAATAACTCTTATATTCCCTGGTACTATAGTAACTATCAGCTCCCATGGCACTATGAGAACTCCTTACTTCCTTGACACTATGGGAAATCTTAATATCTCTGATACTGTGAGAACTCTTATGTTCCATAGCACTGCAGTAACTCTCAACATCTCTAGCATTGCAAGAAATCTAAACCTTCCTAAAACTTTAGGAAATCCTAAATTTCCTAGAATTATAAGAACTCTTCAAACCCATGACACTATGGTAACTCTCAACTCCCTCAACACTATGATAACTCTCAGCATCCATGGTACTATAGGAACTATTGACTTTCTTGACATTGTAGGAAATCTTAAAACCCCCAGCACTGTGGGAACTCTTAGCTTCCCCATCACTGTAGGAACTCTCAACTTCCCTAGCACTATGGTTATTCTCATCTCCCTTAGCATTTCAAGAACTCTTCACATCCCTAACACTGCATCTAGACCTCCAAACTCCCCTTGTCCATAACTTTTGCATATGAACTCCATTTTCATTCAAAGTTAATGTGTTGGGAAGATATTATGATGAATATTTTATGTTAAGGACTCATAATATAAAAATTTCATTTTGAAATTAAAAAATGAAAGTGGAATCAAAGCACTGCATTGTAGCCTTAAAGTTCCTATAACTACAAAGCATAATCAAAGTTCCCCTTGTTCATAACTTTTGCATCACAACTCTATTTTGAATCTTGTTTGATGCATTGGGAATATATTATTATGAGGAACATTTTATGTTAAGGAGTCATGTTAAAAAAATTTCATGTTGAACTTTAAAAATGAAAGTAGAATTCGAGGATTGCATTGCAGCCTTAAAATTCATACAACTGTAAAGTAGGGTTGAATTTGCCCTTATTCATAGATTTCAAATGATAAATCCATTTTAATTATCATTTAATGTGTTTGGAAGATATTGTGATGAGGAAAAAATAACAGTGAAGACACCCCGATCTATAGCTCAATAATGATTTTTAGCACAACCTTCTTCATAAGGTCAAGGTTATATTTTGGTTTAGGTTTCTTAGCAATTTTTGCACGTAGTTAATTGGGTCACATTTAAACCTAAAAATGTGCAACCACTTTCTATTCTTAGAAATTCACTCCCCAAATCTAGGAGAAAGACCATCCTATAAGTAGAAGGCTTGCATGCCTTTTTAAAGGGTCAAGTAGTGGATAATTCTTCTTCCCTCTCTCCTCATTCCTTATCCCTCTTTGAGATTCTTCTCTTTCTCATGATCTTGGAGAGGACTAACTGTAACTTTGTGTACAACTATGAAATTTTAGGTTAGAGTAATGAATACAAGTGAGTAAGTAATGTTATTTTTTGAATTTTATGGATTTCAATAGTCTTTGTTTATGAACTTTATTCTTCTATTCATAGATAAAGTTTCTATTAAAACTCTATAATTTATTGATTATGCATAACTTTTGGTTTCTAAAATTTGTATTGAAAACCCCCTTGTATGTGCTCCCTTGATGTCCACAATTTTATGCGTGTTTGATTTCAAGTAAGCTCCATACCAAGTGTGTAACCAAATTTTTTGGGAAGACTTTGGGCTTCCAGGCATTGCCCCTTATCCCCAAAATCCTTGCTACTCCTATATTCATTTTTGAGTAAAAATAAAGATGTCCATTTAGGTTATTTAATCTTAAGTTACTCAAAATGTTCTATGCATTTAATACCTCATTATGGGTTTCTCCCCTTCTTCTCTCTTATTTCATATTATTTCTACCTCCTTCCATCCTTTTCCCCCTTCTATTTCCTTTTTGTGCTTTTCAGTTAAAAGCACACAAAAACAAAAAAAGACCCATATCCAAAGAGGGAGTTTCCCCTCTAAAATGTAGAGGAAAATCACCGTTTACATGGTGATTTCTCCCATGTTTCAATTTTATGCCACTATCCATTGGCTGAGTCACTACAAATAACAAATAAAGTGTAGTGACATAAAATCATGCCAATAGTTTTTGGCAACTTTGCTGGGGAAGAACTATCGGTGCATTCACATTTCAAGAACATCTTCCTCTTTTAAGTGAATATTGGCAACTCTGATTGAATAAAATTGACCAGAGCCATGTCTGATACTGATGGTGATAGTGATGAAGAGAAAAGTGGTCCTCTATGTGTACCTACATTTCAATAAAATCAATTTCTTGATGATCCTAATAGTGTCATTTTAAATTTTTTTCTATGGATGTATGCCAATAAGGCCAAAAAATATGCACCCTTCTCTACTTCAAACCCTACAAAATATTAATCAAAAGGAATAAGACAAAATATATAAGTGTTTCAAACAAGATTGAGTTAGGGTTTGATTGGGTTTATGTGAATGATGATATAATGAAGAATGTTTTTATCTTCATACTGGCCTTCAAAGAAAATATAATTCATGAAGTTGTGGATGATCATGAAAGAGTTCAGTTTTTGAAGAACTTATATGGAGCTATGAAAGTCAAAAGAAAATAAGTTGGCCTAATTAAAAATGAAGCTCTATACAGTAAAGGAAACAACCCTATGATCATTGAGTCTTCTAGTCTCAAACTGGAAGAACCAAAAAATATAAAATAGGTTGTTGAAGAAGAATGCATTATAAAGGAAAATTCAACCTCCTTTCAAGAGCATGTGATGAGTCACAAAAGTAGTGAGCTTCATATTGGTAAAGAGAAAGTGTGTGATGACATTAAACATAAGCTCATAATAGGTTTTGAAGAGGAAACATGGAACAATCAATGAAATGTTTTTGGCTAGGTTGAGTGTCAAGAGGTTTTAGTCCCAATCTCACTTTTGGAAGTGCCTATGGGAGATTCGATTTAGTCATTTATGGTTGAAGGATCAAAAAAATAGTTAAAATGTGAAGAGGCTAGAGGTATGTCCCATGTGGTTTATGTTTCAAGTCTTAAATAAAAATGCAATCTTTACATTCAAAAGTAAAATGTAAGTGCCCTACATCCTTATATGAATGCAAATAGTCCTGATATATCAATTGCCCTTGGTCAAATGTTTGAATTAGTGTTTATGTTTCCTCCCATGCCTCATGTCTTTCCCATGTACATAATTAGAAAGTTGTTGTTGTCTTAACTCATATATTTTTAAGAGATGTCTTCCTCATGCCAAATTTTGTCTCCCAAAGGCTCATATTTCACCCAACTCATGAACGACTACGTCTAGTCTTCCTGTGTGTTAAGGTCCTTTGTAAATAGTTTTTGTTTTCCATTTTTGGTTTTATTTTTTCTTGGTCTTCTTTTTGGTGTGCATATGTTTCCAATAAATACAATAGCTTATTCAGTGTTCTTCCTTAAAAATAATAAGAATTATCAATGCAAGGACTTGGCCTAATAATGCTTTCATTTATAGGTAATTGAGATAGGTTAGTTGGGTCAAAATGATTAAGGCATAAATCATAGAAGATTCTGGAGTTCCCCTGCATTCCTATAAGAAATGTGATCCCATAGTTAGAGCTAGTTATTGTCATAAAATTTTACATTTCATGACAACACCTCCAATTTTAATCATACAGGGCTATTGGAGGTTTTTCAAAGATAAGGATGTTAAAAAAATTGAAAATAATAAATATCGACTCCATAGTCTGATGAACAAGGTTTGGTGGGATTTATTGAAAATTTGTGCAAACTATTCATTTGGAGTCTCAAATCACAAAATAAATAGTGCCATCTGATTCAAAAGGTGATAAAACGTAAATATTAACTATAAACATAGCCTAGTTTCATGATAGTAAATTTTTGGGCATTTTGGAGGGTTTCAAGGTTTTTTTTGATGATTTCACCAAAAATTGTACAATCAAGTTCTCTAAAGGAAAATCTTGTTCTAGGTATTTATAGGTTTTTGGAGATCTTTAGTGCATCTTTGGTGGGATTTTCATAAGCATTCTCTATTTAGAGATTTCAGACTTAGCAAGAGTTCATCCTTTATTTGTACCTATGGTAAGCTCTAACTTCCCTAGAACTATGGGATCTATTTAAACCCTCAGTATTACAAGAATTCTCAGCTTCCTTGACATTACAGGAACTCTCAACATCTTGGGACTATGGGAACTCTTAGATTCCCTGACATTATGGGAACTCTCAACTTCCCTAGTAGTGGGATAAATCTCAACATCTCCAGCACTATGGAAAATCCTAACTTCCCTAGCACTATGAGAACTCCCAACTTCCCTAGTACTACGAGAACTCCCAACTTCCCTAGCACTACGAGAACTCCCAACTTCCCTGGCACTGTGAGAATTCCTAAGTTTCCCAACATTATGGGAACTCTTTGAATCCCCTAAAACTAAGGGAATTCTTGAATTTATCAAAATTTTAAGAACTCTTTGAACCCCTAACATTATGTGAAATCTTAGCTTCCCTGTCACTACAAGAGCTCTCAGCACCCCCAACACTGTGGGAACTGTCAACATCCTTGACACTACATCTAGACCTCCAAACTCCCATTATCCATAAATTTTGCATATTAAATCTATTTTGATTCTCATTTGATGTGTTGGGAATATATTGTGATGAGGAAAATTTTATATTAAGGACTCATAGTATAAAAAATTCATCTTGCAATTCAAAAATGAAAATAGAATCAAAGGATTGCATTGTAGCCCTAAAGTTCCTACACTTTCAAAGTAGGGTCAAAGTTCCCCTTATTCATATCTTTCGAATCACAACTCCATTTTGATTCTCCTTTGATGCATTGGGAAGATATTATGATGAGAAATAAGTGATGATGAATATACCCCAATCTATAGCTCAATAATGATTTATAACACAACCTTCTTCATAAGGTAAAGGTTGTATTTGGTTTAGGTTTCTCGATAGTTTTTACATGCAGTTGACTGGGTCAACTTTGCACCTAAAAATATGCAATCACTCTCCATTCTTAGAAATTCACTCCATAAATCTAGGAAAAAGACCCTCCTATAAGTAGAAGGCTTACATGCCTTTTTAAAGGGTCAAGTAGTAGATAATTCTTCTTCCCTCTCTCATAATTCCTTCTCCCTCTCTAAGATTCTTCTATTTCTCATGCTCTTAGAGAGAACTAGCTATAAATTTACATGAAACTATGTAGTTTTAGTATAGAACAATGAATAAAAGTAAGTGGTGTTATTTTTTAGCTTTTGTGGATTTCAATATTCTTTGTTTATGAACTCTATTCTCCTATTCGTACATAAAGTTTTTATTAAAACTCTATAATTTATTGATTATGTACAACCTATGGTTTCTAGTCTTTATATTGAAAACCCTCTTGTATGTGATCCCTTGATGTCCATGAGTTTTTATGTGTTTGATCTCAAGGAAGCTATACCCAATGTGTAACTAGATTTTTTGGGAATTCTTTGGGCTTTTAGGCATTCCTCCTTATCCCCAAAACTCTTGCTACTCTTATATTCATTTTCAAGTAGATATAAGGATCTCCATTTAGGTTATTTACTCTTGAGTAACTCAAACTATTCTCTGCATTTTCTACTCCATTGTGGGTTTCTCCCCTTCTTCTCTCTTCTTCTATTTTTTCTACCACCTTCCATCCTTTTCCCCCTTCTAATTCATTTTCATTCTTTTTGGTTAAATGCACATAAAAACACAAAAAGACCCATATTCGAAGAGGGAGTCACCACTCTCAAACACATAGCAAAATCACCCTTTATAGGGTGATTTCTCTGATGTTGTAAGTTTATGATGTTTTCCATTGGATGAGTCACTAAAACTAACAAATAAAGTGTAGTGACATAAAATCTAGCCAATAGGTCCAAACTTTACTTTCCACATCTTTACAAACC
Organism: Torreya grandis; assembly: GCA_037957365.1. NCBI lineage: Eukaryota > Viridiplantae > Streptophyta > Pinopsida > Cupressales > Taxaceae > Torreya > Torreya grandis. Next base: position 823,066 of record JARHVA010002228.1, read on the forward strand.
TTTAAGGAGAGAAATTTTGAGGACAAAATTTATGAATATGCCCCACTTTATAGCATTTGAATAAACAAATTAGTACCTTATCCACATCAATATTCTACTCCCAAAATCTGCCTTATGATATAAGGATGATACTTTCTAGGATTTTATCTTACATATCTAAAAACACAAATCTGGGCATATGATGCCAACACTCCTTCATTGGTGACTAGGTCAATCTATACAAAATCACCAATCATCGAGCAAATAATTCTCAATCACATTTCATTATATTACTCCACATGTAATCTATACAATCAAACCTAGATATGGAACCTCCATTTTTCACTGAGTCAGGGTCAAAATCAGGGCACAAGTTCTTAATCCATAGTCACACACCATCCAAAAAACAATGTACACCTTCCAAAATCTCTTAATTTTTATGCAAGGAAGGGTAGATGATTAAAAAAAACCCTTGGGAAAGAAATTAATCTTAAATCTTAGGCCCTAAACAAAGGATAACCATGATTCCATTGAGCTAATGACAGGGCACTTACTAATGAATTTATCGATCAATATTTTGTCCCTTAAAATTTATATGTTTTCCCCAAAAATTTCACTATCAAAGATCACAATCCTCATCAGAGGGTTGGTAAGCCTATGTGACCTCCGAGTTTCCACTTTTTATTAAAGGTACCTCCAAAGACCTAGAATCAGCTTTGAGAAGGGAATAAGGGAAAATCCATTTACCATGTCACAAGGGCACTTTGTTTACACCAATAGAAAACCCTCTATCTTCCTACACTAAAAGAATGGAATTTTCATCAGGAAAAACATCCCAATCTCTACCCACCATTCATCTTCTTCCCTCTACTACTAAGCCTCCATAATTTCCTATCGAATCTCATGATTAGAGCTCATGTTGTCTAAAACTTATTTGAAGGAAGCATTTCCAAACCTTATCCCTCGATCGCTTATCTACTCCCATGAATGTTACATATATTTGCTTTTATGTATAGTCAACACAAAAATTATAATGAGAACCAAACAATCCCTTTTATATATTCTTAATAGACATCTCTACTACAAAACCACTCTTTTGTAACTTTTATAACTACAATTTTTCCTAGTGTGCTCTCAACTTTATACACTTCACATGCATATTTATATTAAAATCAAGGCTCTCATGAACCATAATGTATACATATTTCATTGGTTTTGAATCTTCTTCTTTGTCCTCAATCTTCTCAACTCTTCTACTTGTCTTCTACATATCTTAACCACTAATTGCATTCTATTGATAACTTTCTGACACATGATGGATTTTAAAGATTTCAAATTTTCCTTTTTCTTAGCTTCATCAACTCTATAGTTGCCTCATCAAAATTATTCACTTGATTATTTACCTCAACTTCATATGGATGGCATTCAATTATATTATTTTGCTAGTAAGGAAATTCTTCCACCAATATCTCTTTACGTTTCCTCACATCTTTATCCTACTTGGTCACCTTTGTTGGTTGAATTTATTATTTATCTTCACATCCTATATCTCTATCCTCATTCACAAGGATTTATTATTTTCCATAATTTTCCCAATTTATATAATAATTGGGCTTCTCAAAGCTTAGCACATTCACATCTCAATTTATCAAAGTGGTTTATAGTTGTTCATAAAAAAACTATTCTTTCTCTAGGAGTAGTTCAAAGCCTCTCACACTCTGTATACTCATCAAAACAATTTTTTTTCTCACATAGAAACACCACTCTCTCATTTCATTTCATTATTCTATTCACTCATAAGCCTCAATACTTGAACTTTCTCAACTACTCTGATTGCATTGTTGGGTGCACTATCTACCCCATCAACTTGGAAATAATTTGTTCTCATTTTATTACTTATTATAAATTATTTTTTATTTTCTCCCTCCTAGAGACCTCTCCAATTCTTCACTGCACATCCATTCATCCTAAAGCTATCATCTTTAACCTTCAAAGAGTATTCAACATTTTTTTCACAAAATACATCTTTATATTTAATATCCACAACATCAACTCTTTTGGGCTATATTTTCCTAAGGATTTTTGGAACTTGCACTTGAATCTTCATTCTTTTCTCCTCATGTAAACCTCACTCTTTAAAAAACATCCATGGGATTTTATTTTTTATATTTTTTGTTGTCTTATTTGTCTTCATTGCACTCTCCTTCATAACAACTTTCTTTTATTTGACTTGTTTATTTATTCCTATGACATTATTTTATTTTCTACCCACCTATTGAGATGGAGAACACTCATATTCTATTTTCTATTCAACCACTTTTATCAAAATGGAGGACACTAAAATATAACATATTCTACCTACTAATGTTTGATGAAAGATGGATTGACAACATGATTCTATATTAGGTCTAGATTTCTTCTCCTTTAGTCTCAATTTCTCCAACTTTTATTCTTCCTTTGGTTTTATCCCACTTTTATACTATAGGATGTAATCAAGGTTAGGGTGTTAAATTAATAACCTTACCTTGTAGCTTTTTAGAAATCTCCAACTATAAATACCAACAATAGTTATGCTCCATATTAATTCCACTCTTTAAACATGATAGAAAGGATATTTAAATGTAATCATCCATGAGTTAAACTCTTAAAAAAAGAGATAAATATTGTCACAACCTAGAATCAAACTTAATTTCAAGCATTAAATAACCAAACATAGTGTTTAAATGTTATATACTTTCCTTGTCAAGGCAATCATACAATAATAATACATATCAGTCCAAAAAGAGTTTTCACATCTCTTAAAATGCTAAAATCCTAAGATTAATACTTCACAATTATTACAAACATGAAGAAAAACTTCAAAAACCTATTATTGATTGTTATAACATGAAATAAAAAACAAAAAATTCATTAAGTACTCAGCCTTAAATTTGGACATTAAAATATATTTAAAAACATTTTTTTGAAGGTTTGTATTTTTTCTACTCAGAAAAACCATATAAAAAATGTTCTAGTTTCTTCCCATAAGTTTCTTAAAATGAGTATCCTTAAATTTAAAGAAACACCTATATTTTGATAAAAAAAATAGTCTGTACAGAATAGAGGGGATCCCAAACTAAAAAATTTTAAGCTCTACACATTTTCCATGCCAAGAGTTATCTATCGATTGTGTGGGAACCTATATGCACCCAAATTTTGAATGATGTAACATTTCATGATATCCAATGATTATGCAAGGACTTCTATAAATAAAACATGCTTAGACCTAGTCTTCTCCTCCCTTTTCTATTTTTTTGCATCGTTTCTAGCCTTGTTAAAATGTCAAGTTTGCATTTTTACAAGTCTTTCATTCAAATTTTCAATCCTTGAGAGGCATGGAAAAATTATTGTAGCAGTTTATGCAACTACCCTAGTGATTTGGACCACTATCACTATGGTTCTTCAAATAACTCCAACATTTTTACTTATTGCCAAGGTGATTGCGTAACCACCACTTGCATAAAGTGGCAATTTCACCACCATTGCATACTCTTTCAAACTCACTCCTATGATGTGTTTTCACACATTTTGCATATTTTAACTCACATTTTAAAACATATTATATATTAATTTTGAAATATACTCCTAGTCACATTCAATTCAATTTTATATACCTTCAAGTTAACTCTAACAAGATCTCGATCTAGCTTCAGTCAACTCCTACATGCAACTTCTTCTCCTTCTTTATAAGTAACTCCTTTTTCCTTGATTTTTAGATCCAAACATTGCATTAATATTTGAGCACACATGTTTTTGAGAGATATAGTATATATTTTATATATTTTGAATAACTTAACCTATGTTTCACAGTAATATTTTGGTTACCCACATGAATTGGAAGAAGAAACCCATGGGTTTGTAACACAATACTATGTTGTTTGTGAATAACCAACCACCGTTCAAATATATCCTTATTCAATTTGTTATTTTGTCTTCATATTATTATGTGATTCCTCATAATATAATATTCCTATGTCTAATTAAGAAACAAACATATAATTAGTAGCCTGAGGATTAATTGATTTCATCATTTGTTTAATATCATATTTTCCAATAATTCTTTGCTTTGGCCAAGTTAGAGATTTTAGTTTTCTTTCTAATTATTAATTTTATTATTAAATTAGATATTATATATTAATTAAAATAGTTTGTATTAAAAAATTCATATATAAAAAAACATCAAAATAATTTATCTTTCATTATCTTTGCATTGAAAGATTATTGAAACATTTGTAGTTGTATTCATACACAATAGATTTAAAAGAATAATAGCCTGCATGTTAGATTATAAATAGATAGGTAAAATTATATTTCAATTAAAACCAATAATATTATTTAGATTTAGTTTATATCACATAAAATTTCACATAAAACACAAACAAATAACTCTCATACATATTTGTATAGAAAATCTAGGAAACCTAAAAAGAGAAATTGCATTTAGAATCATTTTATCTTCTTGTATGTTGGGAAAATTCATGTAAAATACATATTATAATTGTAAATTTAAATTAATTTAGTTTTATATAAAATTTAGTTACACATAATTTTATTATAATTTGGAATTAATAATTAAGATAAAATGGATTGAAGGGTAGCTAATGCTGTAAATGACTTGAAACTAGTATAATGAAAGTAAATTACTAAAATGGATAAAACTTGAATGAATTAAATAAGCTAACCATGAAGAGAAAAAATAATACAAAAATAATTATCTAATCATTTCCTATTAATTTGACCATGCATGCATGTAAGATGGTTGTAATGATCAAATCAAACCTAATTATGTGCGTGGAACTGAAATAATAATTATCACTAATATAGGTTAGAACTGATTAGAAATAGTCAAGATTGAATGTAATTATTGAAATATATGGGTTTATATTGAACTACATGGAAAAATAGGGAACTAATGGTACCATCACTTGTGCCTACTTGAAATTCTATTATATGCAAAATTTTTAACCTTTGGCTTTGCACAAATGACCTACAAATGACCTCCTCAAGGTCGAACCCCCACGAAGATTTGTGATAGCTAAAAATATGAAAAATAAAGGGGGGAGTGTAATGGGTTGAGATTACCCTAATCACTCCTATGATGATTGAATGCTCCCTATGTATTTAGATTACTCCAAAGAGGGAATCAAGCCCATGTAGTTCTCCCACCTAGAGTGCTTAGTGTAATAGTGTTTCTTTACTCTATGTATGCATCTATAGATGGATTGAATAATTGATAATGATTTGATTAAATTAGATATAATAGGTTTTTGACTTGGATAAGGGTTTTTTCAAGTGAATATAATTTAATTTGGAAATAATAGGAAAGTTTTGCTCAATGTGCAATAGTAGTTCAGTGTGTCCAAATAGTGAAATTTTGTGATTGATAAGTAATAGAATAAGTGGCTTAGAGGTGATTTTATTGTGGGATATTGGAGGATCCAAACACTAATTAAATCATACAAAGTTGACAATAGATAGTCTATAAAATATTTTCACACATAAATAATAATATATTATTCTCTTCTCTGAACTATATAAAACATTCTGTGAGATTACCTATATATAGGTAAATATATTCCTATATTCTCTCCCTTATTTTATCTCACCCTATGATTATGCAATATGATATATTGTTATAACAAATAATAATATATCTAACAATATAAAATCTATTATTGTAATATTGTTAATATAACAATATTCTGATATACAAACTTACCATATTAACCATACGGTTATAGCTATTTACCTCTTAATAAATATCAACTATTACTATTTACCATCTTGATAAATATCCCATATAAACATTATCCGTAACATTCACCCCCCAATTTTGACATGGTACAACATAACTACTTTTTCTACTACAATGTGCTACACTGACTTGCCTCATAATCTAGATCAAATAAAGGCATGTAAACTTCCAACTGGCTAACTGTCTTATTGCACATGACCACAAATATGTAAAGGAACACATACTGTATTTAATCCATAAAAAGAATGTACACGACATTCCATTGGTAGATCATCTTCATAAATAAGGAAGGTAATCAGAGAACCGCTACACCATTAAAAGTTTATCTACCTTTTTACATCTGTGGTTTTCTGGATCGATCACCAACCCTTTCCAAATATATGAGTGTTACAAGAAACTTAGAGACACACTCTACAATGTTTTTTACTAAGAGTTAAAACATTAGGATTCTATTTATGTCTTCTGCACACCAATTATAATTGAAAGAAAATACACATTGAATGTCACATTTGACCTTGTAAGAAATCAAATTGTTACCTATAGCCACTGTGTGTGATTGTGCCACTCAATCTCACATAATAAAGAAGACTTCCACTACCACTAGTAGTGTTCCTTAACTTTATCCGGTTTGGTTTTGAATGGAAAATGAAACATTGAACTATGTTCCCCTCCCACAATCTGAACATTTTTTAAAAAAACACACCACACAATTTATAAGCTAATGCCCACCACACACAAATCACCAAATCATGATGTTGCCCCATCATTGGCAACTGAAAAGAGGTCATTAAAAGACTTCCTTCCTCTGTGTATCCTCCATACTTTAATAGCTACTACTTAGTCAATGTGTTGATGAAGCTCAAAAAATTTCTAAGATATCAGGTACTCTTGATAATGCATCTGTGTAAAAATATGTTATAATTTTTTTTGACAATAATGACTCAATTTTGACTCTTTTGATAGAAAAAGTGACTCTTAACTATTGATGTTAATACTTTTAATTTTTTTGATAAATGACAACTCTTTGATGCTTTGCATTTTGAATGGAAATTTTTTTGAAAATGATAACCAAAAAATTCTGACTCTAGACTGACAATCGACAATATCAAATATTTATGAAATCTAATTAAAGATTGTATTTACTATACTTTCATAAAATAACTCTTTTACTAAAAAACAAAAGATGTATATTAACAAATAAAACTTTGATTTCTAATAATTCTAATACTCAACTCAACTCAAATATAGATAATTAGAACTAAACTCTTACTTTTGAAAACATCACTAAAACTAAAGTAAAAAAAAATGACTCATAAACTAAACTTAAATACCAAAACTCAAATGATAAGACAATAAATAAAGATTTTAAAAAAACCTTGATGCAAGGACTAGTGACAAATAGTAGAAAGAGTGAATTCGTGACTTATTGAAACCCACATAGGACTATATATGGAACAATAATAATTGTAGGTCTACGCACATGTGTACGACATTAAACGTAATATGAAGAATGAAGTAGTCAATCCTGAGCTAGGTAGTGCTGTTAGAGAGATATCAACTTCAGTGGTAAGTTACATGGAGAACCAATGCAAGTTAGGTATGAGGAAGATAATAATATCAACACATTTATATGTAGGATATATTCAAATTTGTAGGTGCAATTTAAAAATGATGAGTCAAATGCTGAGTTTGCATTCATATCATTTTCTTCATGATAGGTGAGAACCTTGACACACATATATACTAAATTTTTTGGTCATCATTTAGTTGATGTGAAGATTGACACCGAAGCAAATGAAAGGTATTAATAATGTAGTGTTAAGCAGAGCCTGATGTAGATCGAGTCAAGAGATTTAGTGACTTATGCTTCCAAAAGATGTGGGGTGATTCTTTCATCAATGTCTAAAACACATTGATCACCCAATAGGATTTATTAAACATGAAAGATTCTAGAGATTGACTGTCTCTCATTCACAGGTAGAGCAAATTTGAATGCCCATGCTAAACTTGCTCACATGCAATGCATAAAGTGTCTAAAACACACATATATTACACCTCCTCATGTGTAACTCTATCTCTTTTTACACTAAACTAAATTGAATAAATAAAAAAATAAATCATATCAATGAATGGCATACACATAGGCAACTCGTAGTGTAACTACCCCTCAACATCCTTAAGATTCCATTACTTTGAGAATAGCTTGCTTTGATACCACTGTTGGATATTAGAGGAGCCAAATAATGATTAATTTATGCAAATTTGACAATATACAGTCTAAAAAATATTTTCACACATAAATAATATTCTATTATTCTCTTCTCTAGTCTATATAAAACATTCTATGAGATTACATATATATAGGAATTATATTCCTATATTCTCTCCCTTGTTATATGATTATGAAATATGATATATTGTTATAACAAATAATAATATATCTAATAATATAAAAACTATTATTGTAATATTGTTAATATAATAATATTTTGATATACAAACTTACCATATTAACCATATGGTTATAACAACTATTTACTATTTACCTCTTGGTAAAATTAGCTATTACTATTTACCATCCCGGTAAATATCCCATGTAAACATTATCCATAACATTTATAACAATACAAATGGGTGAATCTTCATGCTACCTATCCTAAAAACATGGAACTAAATGTATAGAAGAGTTTAAATTCAAAAAATAGGCATTTCTAGGTAAAGGGCAAGATCCACCCATAAAGGTCAGGATTGACTATCGATCTTGACCCATGCAGGTCAAATCTAACCTAGTTAGGGTGACATTTTTCTAAGGAATTTGAATCTCTGTAAAAATTATTATATATTTTTTTATAAATTAAGAACATTATGTAGGTTTAAAATAAAAACTTAGAAGGGATGGGTCCATGCAAGTACCTAGGATAGAGTGAGATGGTGAAATAGGACCAATTTAAATGCTTAAGGCAATATGGGCCAAAATTGACATTATCAAGTATTCATGACCAAATTTGAGTATCTACATTTTCCTCCAATTTAGTCTAGAAATTAAATTACTAGAGTAAAGGGAAAGATATACTTGAGTGTGTACAACATACTTTACCTTTGAGGGGAAGCTCTAATCATGCAAAATGTTCCCTATTAAACCATGCAATGATGTAAAAGTGGTTAATGTTCATAAGTGAAATTAAAAACTAAATGTAACTTAAATTTGAAAATATTTTAAAGAACAAGGAAAAAATACACCTGTATGTGTGACACCAGTGTTGTTTTTATACTTTTATTGAGGATGATGTTTCCTTGAAGCATTTGAGAATTGGTGCTTCCCATGAAGCACTTGGAAGGATTGGTCCCTTTTTCGAACCATGGTGAATTGAGGGTGACCAAAACCCAATTTGAAGTGAACATGTATGGAAAATATAACACATAGATACACATAGAAACATCAATTTAAATTATTGGTATTTATAACCCCAAGACAAAAATAGGTTAGAATCTATAATGGATTTACAGTTTGTAATGTTAAAGGATGGTGAATCTCCAATATGCATTATGCACTTTAATTGAACAAAACATTACAACTAGAATATAAATTCAATTGTCACTTTATTCCTTAGTTCTTGTATGCATGATCAAAAGATAATGGATAACATCCATTCTTCTACCATGAGTATGAATAATAAATAGTAATGACAATATGATATGAATTTGTATCATGCTCCCATATGATAGATGTAAAATATGTAACTGTATGTAGATATAAATTTATAATTTTTGTTTGAATATTGTGAACATATACCCATGCATATGCACCTAAAATGTATGAATTTTTAATCTATTCTTATGATGTGAATGCATATGCATGGCACATGCCTCCATAATTTGTACTAATAATTAAATTTTGAACCATTTTAATTTTTTTGAAACTATATTACGTACCCAAAATTAATTTCTACTCATAGAGGCTTATCTCATATATGAAAATCCAACTAAAATTTCATATTTTAAAGGTGAGGGTGTGTCCTAAAAGTCACTCATCTCAAAATAAAATTTAATTATATCATGAGTATCAAGATATAATCATTGAATTTCATATCATATGTGAAAAGGTATGTCATCATAGTAAGATATGTTTCATTAAAAGCATGTATGAAACATATGAGGTAGGGCCGTAAGTGTCTAATCTAGATAAATGTATCAATGAAGCTCATTGTATTAGGTCTATTAGAAGAAACCAACATAATAGTTAATGCATGATATGAATCATGTCACTCATCAAACTCAACAAGCTTAAAAAGCACACAAACATAACACACAACAATGTCATGCAATGTCAAGAAATAAGGATAAGGGCCACACATAAAAGACATTAATAATGTTGCAAAAAAGGCACATTTAAATATTGCACAAAACATATGGCCAAGGGACACAAACAATGGTCATGTTCAAATGTGGCACATACCAAGAAAAAATCTCATAGAAATGTTTAAGAATTTTTCACACAAGGGCCAAGGGCCATTCACTTAATGGACATTAATATGTCACAATCACATAAAAGATCCAAGATCCATAGACAATAGACAAACAAAGACTAATTTAATATTTACAAGTGATAAAATCAATGAACCATAGAACTAGAAACATAGTTTACACCATGTATATGTAATGTGATCATATCCTAGCAAATATCATATCCATGTACATAATGTAAGATAAATATGTTAGAAAGATATTTGTAAAAATTATATAGCTCAACTCAATATAGGGGTTATAAAATGGTAACACTTATTAATATGGTAACCTTTAGATAAGATGCCCAAAACATGGAATGACCATTGGGTAGAGGCAAGTCCAACATCTAAGTTCATGTAGAATTTGTATGTCTTGCATGACACTCATAAATACCAATGAAATGCATGTACGAGAGAAAAATATTATGCTAACTACCAATCAAGGGATAAATAACATATGATAATTATGTCAAATATATGTATAATCATGCTCATGCCTTGATTTTGTATTTCTAGAATATATTTTTAAAATAATTGATTTTTTTTTTTTAATTTTTTTTTAAAATTTTGAAATAAGAACAATGGAGACTATGATAAAAAACCATGTATTTAAAATCAAAAGAAATGGAATAAAGTGAACAATCTGTAGCATGTGTTGATGTAAACTTTGCACTGAATATGATGGCATGGCCATGTATCCCACTATATATGTGAATTATAGTTGGAAGGCATGTAGAAGATAGAATATGGATGAAAATAAATAATTTTACATCATCATATCATCAAATGTACAATTTTCAAGGTATATAACATGCATGGATGAGAAATATAATATTTAAAGGAAAGATTTTGCATGAATAATAGTGTTGTGTAAACTGAACTGAGTATAATGTGAAAAAAATGGATGTATTAAGGCTATGCTTTCTCAATTTTTGATTTGACCATGTAAAATGATACAATTCAATATTGATAAGTTGAGGATAATAATGACAATTAATTTGGATTATGTTTGGTTAATATGTATATGATGAAAAATATAGTTTGTACTATTAAGACTATGAAAAAAACATGCTTAATGACAAAAGATGGCAGTATCATATCATTAATTTAGACTATTTAGATAGGGAAAGTAAAAAAATAAGATCCAAAAGGTCAAAAAACACATAAGGAGCTATGGGATAAAAGATGGATTAAATGGATCATGTCTAAAAAGTGGAAGAATAACATGATGGCAATCAAGAAGTTATGTATGGTAAATTTATGGAATTTTTATTATTTAAATGTTTTAGAATTTTTAAATTGATAATTGTTAACCAAGATCCCTTCAAGAGGAGAGTCACAATAAGAATTTTTAATAAGTTGTGGACGTATCACCTTTTTTGGGATAAACTATACTAAATATGTATGACTCAAAATTAGAAAATGCATTAAGTGTTTTAATATAACTATCTAGATCACTTCTCGCATAATCTTGTGTGGGAGGAGTAGGTCTACAAGACCTAGGATGGTTTGAAATTAGATGAGGAATAGTATAAGGTTGGTCCAAATGTTATACTCTTTATGGAAAATATTGATTTGTGTGTATCATGGATTTATAATATGCTTCATGCGATGGTGGTTTATTTGAACTTAACACCTACTTCTGATATGATTCTTTATTTTGAGACTTTTACACTTTTTTTTGAATTGATTACATATAAATATTTTACATAGGTGAACTAATTTCAAAATTTTAACAATTTTAAATGTCCTTTGTTATTGAGTAGATGCATCAATGCACTGGGGTGATGGAAGGCAGGAGGAGGTACCATATATTATAATGTAATCAAGGAATATAAGGATGATGTTAGTCTATGCATTAGTAAGATAAATTAATAGAAAAACACATATAAGACTATAATTCCAAGCCTAGATACTTTGGGGAGTAAATAACAAGAAAACAAAAGATAATAAGGCAAAAATAAATTCTTGCATGTTCCTTGATAATTTGATTTACTAGTTAGCCTAGGAGTGGAATATGTTCAGCTTGTGGACAATGAGTCTTCATAAATGGTGCACATGCATCATATCCCCTTGTTCACTTTGGTAATTGACTATGGCATGTGTTGATTGTGAAGCTTTCTCTATGGATTTATGCATAGTAATTTTTGATTGAGAAGCTTGCTGAAGGTGTGTGAGGACCCTTCTATTTATAGGTTTAAAAAAATGAGAAGATTCATTTGTGACCATACATATTGAGATCAAGATGTGTGTCCATAAATCAATTCAATTTTTTGAGGCCCAAGGCCATAAATGAGGTAGTTAATTTTGCACTTATGAGGCATGGCTGTCACAAATTGATATTTATTTTCATTGAATTTTGAGTGTTTGATCACTTTTAGCCCATGCCATGCATGATGTCATATTTTGAGTGAATTTTTTGAATTTTTATTTTCAAAAATTCACTAATGATCCATGAATGAGTTAACAATTTAATTAGATTTAATCATTTGAGCAATTTTGATTAGGTTAATTTCCATTTTTGAATTTTGACATGGTTGTCCTTCACATCTGGTCAAAATTGATGATTTGCTAGGTCACAATTCAATCGAGGATAAATACATGAGAGGTTATTGTTAAGTATAATGTATTACCCCAAATAGAGATGTATTAACATGATTCACAGGTTGAACACTAGGTGTACAAATGAATTTAGGTGCTTCAATGATTTTCAACTTACTTTGCATTGTTTGTTAGAAATTTATCTAACATCTGTTTAGACATGGAAATGGCCAAAAAGGAGTTTTTATATATAGATGGTACTCATATATAATTATATAAATTATGAACACTTAGTTGTAATAAATGTAATTTAGGCATCTATGTATTGTGAAAGGTACAACACAAAGCTTCTGTAAATAAGGGCATCGTATTATCATGTCAAAGACCCTATTTTATTGTAGAACTATAAAATGAGTGGATAATATAACATGACCCACTTTAATAGGTAATACAATGCATCCTAAATTAGTTTATTATTTTTCATTGAATGTTTTGTTAATTTTAAATTTTAATTATATGTCATGTTGTATGGAACCTAATTAATAGAGTAATGTCATTGTACATGTATCCTCACTTGATAAATTATTGACTAATACATTGTGGATGGGTTGTTGGTCAATGTATGCTCTTATACAAAAGGCATGAAAAACATAATCATCATCCATTATCTCACTATCATCAAAGGTGAACATAGGATGTGATTGAGAGGATTGAATAATTGTACCAATAATTTCATAATGGATGATCACATGACTCAAGAGCTTGTTGTGTATTATAAGTATGATGCACTACTGTGTTATCCTTATTTGTCTCATGATTTAGAAATGGCTCACTAAAAATATTCAACTTAGCATTTTCATTCTATTGAGGCTTTAGTTTCTGCTGTAGAAGTTCCTAGCTCAATGACATTATTATTGATAAGATATTGAATGTGGTGTTTGAGTTTGAAACATCTATTGTTCGAGTGACCATTACATCTATGGTAATCATAATATGCATTGCTATAAAATGATTTACTTTGAGATATACTCATATTAACCTCTAATGATGGAGTTAGAGTAATGAGATTGCACTCAAGTAATTTTTTTAGTAATTTATGAGGTGGTTATTATAATCTAAAAAAATGCCTTCGTGGTTGATTAGATAAAATAAGCTTATTTTAAGGTTGAGTTGTAACATTGAATATGATTTTTGCATCAAATTTAGTATATTTTGGCCTAGATTTGTAATATGGTTTGATTTAAAACTTTGTTGTGGAATTTGAAGTAGATGTAGGTGCATATTTGATCTTGTTCAAAGTGATAAGTTTGACTTCTCTTTATCTTATTGTATGACAAATTTCCTCAAATGATCCAAATTTATTAAAAATAATTGACTCATGTAAATGTGTTGGTAAAATTTATTTGAATATATATTTTAATTCATTATCTACTAAGGTGCTAGTATTTTTGGTTAGCATAGTCCTGTAACGAAGTACATAGTTACTAGTAGGCTCATTAGTTCCTTGCTTAAATTTAGCAATTCAAGCATAAGAGAACATTTAATTAATGTTGATAGTAATATGCTTGAAAAAAGATATGCTAATGGGTTAAATGATTTGATTGATTGTATAGGTAAACCATAAAACTAAAAAAAGTCAATATTTGAGGCTTATTGGAAATAACATAGTTACAAACTTGTCATTGAAAGCATAGTCCAAACATGTTACATGAAAATATCAAAGGTATTATTCGGGATCTCCTTTACCTTCATATAGTGGAAGTTTAGGTGCTAAAAATAGGTAAAGGATATGATGCAATCTCATGTGCTAATAGATTGTGAAGTAAGGTTTGTGAACCCATTGATTAACTAAATTTTGGTATACCTTACTCTAACTACAACACCTTAGCATGAAATATTGAAATAGTTTGCATGAGAGATTGTGTAATAGGCAAGGGCAGTGATGTATTATGCATGGATATCAAGGATTATGTATGAGTCATTTGGTTAGGCATAGGAATATATTTTTATTAAAAAACTTGCATTTTACCTAAACCCAAAGGTGCATATGTAATGATAAAATCGATAGTAAAGTTATCAACACTTATGGTAGGGGTTTTTTTTACGATCAATATTACCAAACTAGTCATTTTTTTATTTAGATGTGCTAGCATGAACATGTTTATTTCATTCTTATTAACCTAAAAATAGCAAAGAGTCAATTTCATCTAGGTGAGTGTCAAGATATTCACTAAATTTATTTTCATGAATAGGATCAAATCAATTTTTCTTATTAGAGTTAGATTCATGGGCCTTGTTATTTTCTAAGCCCATCAAGAGGGTGTGTAATAACTAGTAAAAATTTGAATTGGATATTGAAATAATAAGAAGTCTATAAGTACGATGATTAGTTTTTTCATTGGTTGTTTGTCCTTATTTGTTTTGATTTCTTTTATTACATGATTGTTAATGACGTTCCTTATTAAGGAAAGACATCATGCAATGAAAACTAGGTAAGCTTGAAGATAAAATTGCTCATCCAATATAATAATATATTATTTAAAATTTGAGAAAAAAGTAAATGAAATCTAAAATTTAGGTCCTAGAAAAAGTATAACTTTTGTGTATGGAGAATAGTAAATTCCCCTAAAATTCAAGGTCAAAATAAAGTGCTTTTGGTGTTAGATATCAAATCCAAGGTCAAAAGAAAGTGCTTTCAATGTTAGATATTAAATCCAAGGTTGAAATAAAATTATTTTAGTGTTAGCTATTAGATTTAATGTTGAAACAAAGTTATTTTAGTGTCAGATGTTCAGAAATTTATCTAAACCCTAAGATTAAAAAAACAATGCTAAAATAAAATGCACAGGTTCCCCAAAAATCTAAGATCAAAATAAAGTGGTTTCAGTGTCCAATATCAAATCCAAGGTCAAAATAAAGTGATTTTAGTGTTAGATATTGAATCCAAGGTTGAAAGAAAGTTATTTCAGTGTTAGATATTGAATCCAAGGTCAAAATAAAATTATTTTAGTGACAAATGTTTGATCCAAGGTAAACAAAAAATTATTTTAGTGTTAGATGTTCAAGAATTTATCTAAACCCTCAAATAAAAAATTAATCAATGATCAAAGAAAATTTATGGGTTCACCAATATGTCTTATTAGAAGTTAGATTTAATTGGTGTATTAAATCTAATTAGGATAAAATGATTTGAATGGTAGTCAATGTTGTAAATGAATTGAAATAAAAAAAATAAAAGTAAAGTACTTAAATGGACAAAAATCGAATGAATGAAAGAAATTAAGTATGAAAATAAAAAAGAGGATAAAAGTGCTTAGATGATGAATGCATATTAGGTTGAATGTGCATGAATGAAATAAGGTTGGAATGATCAAATAAGATTTTATTATATGTGTGCAATTGAAATAATAAATGCCAATGCTTTGTGTCAAAAATGACTAGGAATAATCATGATTGAATACCACTATTGACCTCTATGGGTGAATATTGACCTACATGGGAAAACATGAAATGATGGTACCATCACATGTGTCTACTTGAAATATGAATGCATGTAGTTTTTTTTACCTTGAACTCTGCACGAATGGCTTGAAAATGACCTCTTCATGGTTGAAGCCCCACTAGGGTTTGTGATAGATAAAACATTGAAAAATAAAGGGGGGAGTGTAATGGTTTGAAATGAATCTAATCACCCCCATAATGATTACATATATAGAGTAATTTGAAGAGGGAATCAAGCTGACATAGTTCTCCCACCTAGAGTGCTTAGTGTAATAGTGTTCCTTTGCTACATGTATGCATCAAGAGATGGATTGATTACTTGATAATGTTTTTCTTGAATTATATAGAATAGGTTTGTGACTTGGATAAGGGTTAATTCAAGGGAATAATATCAAATTTGGATATAATAGGAAAACTTTACTAAATATACAATAGTATAAGTGTTCCCAAATAATGAAATTTCCAAATGATTGCCAAGTAGTAGAATACGTGGATTAAAAGTGATTTTATAGAAATTCATACGGGTGACACCTCATGCTACTTGTCATAAAAAAATATACAAACCTATAATAAGGGTTTAACTTTGAAAAAGATCTATTGCTAAGTGAAGTATAGGATTGACCAATAAAGATTAGGATTGACTATCAATCCTAACCTATGCAGGTCAATTCTAACCTAGGTAGGGTGAAATTTGATCGTAGGGATTTGAATGTCCGTATATATGCTTAGAGTTTTTTTAGCAATTAAGAACATTTATATGTGTAAAACCACTTAGAAGGGATGGGTTTGTAAAAGTACTGAGGATATACTGAGGTGGAGAAATATGACCAATTTAAGTGATAAAGTCAATTAAGGTAAATATAAGCCAAAAATGATAGTATCAAGTATTCATGAACAAATTTAAGCATCTATACACAAAACAATAACAATTAAAAAAAGAAAATTTGGCATCTAGTTTTGCACCCATAAATTAGAGCTCACAATTTAGAAATTACATTGCATACATATAAAATATGAATTTTAGGTTTAGTTTCCATTTAAATATCAAAAATTTAGAGTATATATTCATCACTCATTACATTCACATCTTAATAAAAAATTAAAACATTCATTTTTAGCAAATATAGTTAAATTTATGCACTTTTAATAATCAAGAAAATGAACAAAAAATAGAAATTGTATACATAAATATTCAAAAAAAGAATAAAATAAAAATATTTTACTTTATTTTATCTCAAAACTTTTATTTACAATAATAACATAGTTTATTTTTCTTTTTAAAAGTCTTATTCAAACACAAACAAGCTAACAAGAACTTTCCAAAATAAAACCTTCAACTTCAAAATTATCAAGCATAACTATTTATAAACAAATCAATTATATTATATGCTTCAAAAAAAAAAACTAAGCAAAGAAAACAATGACTTCCAAGCCTCAAAACATAAACTCACCTAACTATTAAATGACATTTTCTAAAAATTCTCATTTGTATAGAGTAAGAATGTTTCCAGGAGTACCTCCTCCTATATGGTAAGCAACATTAAAAGTGACATAGATTCTATGCTTTGGATATAAGTATTTATCTCTAATGCTATTCCTAACCTCATCATAAACCAATTAAAAAATCTTGAAAAGAAAACCAAATTAATTTAATCCCAACTAGCAAGAAAATCCACCTTTTATCCCACCAAGTCCATAACTTACAAATATGATTCTTTCATTTCCATCTTTGCATCTAGCCTCATCAAATTTTATTCACTTCATAGATGACATTGTCAAGGAAATCCCAACCTAATATATCTAACCAAATTTATAGAGTTAATCAAATTTAGTTCAACCTATTCCTAAAGCCTAGCATATACCAAGATCTTTATTACATTGTCCTCCTCAACTCCAGATATTCTTGGGATGCCATCACACCAAAATTCACTACCCTAAATGAAAATTATTATGTACATGAGTTGTTTTGGTACATTCATGAACATCCCTTACCACTTATTTCTCAAAACCCCATGTCCATATCTCATCCTAATCAATCGACCCTTCTAACTCTTCTTATTCAAATTGTTCATCCAAACCAACCCAATCAACTAAACTAATAGATCACCCACCACTATTTTCATCATTTGTGTCATCTAGATGTTAAGAGGTTGAGTGGACAAAGGTTAGGATGTCACTTTCCATGTGTATAAATATTTTGAACCCAATGTGAACATATTCTCCTTTTATGTTTCCCTTTTTTATTTCTTTCCTTCATTCTTCTCTCCTCTTCCATTTATTATATGGGTGTACATACATCCCTTAGATGTGTCTTGATATGAGTTTGATAAGAATTTTGACCATGAAGCTTATATAATAAGTACTCAACCTCCAAGTGAAGTTTATTTCTTTATCTAGAATAACAAATCTAATCAAAACATGGAAAGCCAATCTTCATTTCACATCTCTTGTTCTTCCACCTTGAAAACCAAATCTCATGTAGTGAGTCAGGAGTTACAGGATCCTTCAAAAACCATGAGCAATTATCATGACTCTAATGAAATGAATCTTATCACTAGAGGTGGGATCTACCCTCAAATTATGGATAAAACTCACATTAGTCTATAAAGCCATGATGCTGAAAGAACAATGGGGTTTGATTAGTATACTGAAAGAATTCATATTTTATAAAATTGGCTAAGTATATTGTAACTACCCCAAATTCCATCAAAAACTAATCAAAACACTTTCATATCATTTGATAAACCCATTATGAATCCTTTAGATTTGTCTAACATGAACCAATTTATCACAAATCACCAATCTTTCCCTTCGAAGCCTCTTATGATAGAGGTTCCTAAACCTGCCATCATTGCTATATTAAGCCTCTTTCTAAACTGGTCCTTTTAATTGAGAGGTGAACTCACCTAAAAAATAAATGTCATTCATCTTATATTCCCATTTTAGATTCATCTTATCAACTACCATAGTACTAATCCATTTTAGTTCCTACTGGATACACACCAAGATAAAACATGGGGATATCCTTAATTAGGGGGTACCTAATCATGCAACATAAAACCATACCCCCATACTATCAAATCCTACCCAATTTACCATTAGATATTATTTCTCTTACCCTCCTTGAAATAATGTGGTGACCAACAAACTACAACCCATAACTCCTCCTAAATATATGTCAACCAACATGCCACCCATGTATGTTCCCCCCTTGCAAGCACCTATCTACATACCCCATTTAAAATATTTAATATATTACTATCACATGTTATCTAAATCCTCTTAGCCAAATAATTATTCTATGACATACTATCCTTCACCTTCTTAGCCAACATCTTTTCCCCTTGGAAATTTTGTGCTTGCTTCTTATCTAACTCCTCTCCCCCAAACCTATCCTAAAACATCTTTGATGGATTATGACACCATGATAACTTATGTATAATACCTAAAGGAACCTCTAAATCACAATATATGAGGGTTCATCATACCATGTACCTTACCTGAACTCCCTAAATACAAGGGGGAGGGAGATCCAAATGCACAGGTTAAGGCATATGCCATTACCATCAGAGAGATTCTACCTTGGGATGGAGTAATGGCTAAGATATTTCATAAAAATATATAATGAACTGATTTATAATGGTATTACCACATCTTTGAGGCTTCCATTTATTATTTTTACCAACTCATGGCCAATTTTTTGAAAGCATTTGACATGAAAAAAATGTTTCAAACTGGTATGTGGGAATTCTTACACATCAAACAAGAACCTGACGAATATGTTGTGCACTTTATTACAAGGTGGAAACATGTGATCTAATTATTTGATAATTCTTCTCACATGGACCAAAGAGAGTTATGTAATCTCTCATTACACTCTATTAATAAATAAATAAGGGAAGATGTGAAAAAGTTTTCCTATAGGTCCTATGAAGAAGTGATAGAAAGCACACTCAGGATAGACCAAGTGACTATAGATAATATCCGTAGGACCTATGGATGTAATTGGATAATTATTTCCCCAAACCAAAAAATGGGGTTTACAAAAGCACCAATCTAAATAACCCTAACAACCAAATTCTGAAGATTTAAAACTAAATTTGAAATGCTACTATAGATGGTGTGATAGACCAAACTAAAAAGATAAATGTTGTAAACAACAACTAGAACCAAGTAGTGAAAAAAAAACAAAAAATTAGAGGTGTGAGAAACCTCAACCCTCCACCACCTCATGATAATTAGTATTATAATCAATTTCAAAACCAATACCAAAATATTGACCAAAATTCAAATCTTTAATTCTAAAACCACCTCTTTTATCATAAAAATAATAAATAGAGGTTTGGTCAATAATACCATAACCAAAGGCCAAGGGATCATGATCCCAAGGTGTATTAACTTTTTCATAGGATTGATGGTCATGATACTCAAGAACATAGGGAGTACAAAATTTTATCCAATAACTCCATGAAGATAAATAACAAAGATCTATGGACATGTTCTTGGGGAATGCAAATGTAAACCTGTAACCCTCTCGAACATGCCCTATGGTGATTCCAAATGCCAACTTACACATCTATCAAAACCCATTTCCAAATCATCAATAATGTAATATCCAAAATCAACCACAATATAACCCCATTAATAAGCCCTTGTTGGGTATAACTCATGATGCTGAATCCTTGACCTCTTCACCAAAAAATCTTGATGTAGCCCATAAATTAGGACCTCAAAGAAAGACTAGGATGATAGGTGTCATTGAGTTAGAAACAAATTAGGATGAAAACATCATCACTTAAGGGAATACTATTCAAAATAGCTCTAAACCCATGGGGAACTATGATGTTGTTTCTAACCTCAAAAAGACTTTTTCCCATATTTCTTTCATGAAACTCCTCAAGAACTCTTCTGATCATCACATATCATTACTTGACATCTTATGTTTTGGAAATTTGGATAGTGTTACATCTTCTCCACAAGCATAGATAAACCATATATATTTAGATGTATCCACTTGGAATTTTTTTGAGGGATGTTGGTTATTTCTTTGATCTTAGGTGCCTACCTATAGACATTGACTTAGATAGGAGAGGAGATCTGACCTTGTACTTATAGGTTTGGATTTATAATAATTGTGTTGAGAAATCAATGATCAATACTGGGTATGATTTCAATAAATTCCCCTTCTCATTTCTCAAAAAGCTTGGCTATGGATAAATCAACTGTTCTACAACTAGAAACACCTTGCATAGTTATGATAGCCTCAAATTTGCTTCAATTGGGACCATTGTGCTACTTGCCATTTTGGATTCAAAAACTATGATCAAATAATTATATGTAATATATAAGGACATTAACTACAACATGATACCTTGGATTCATAAGATGAAGGCAATCCATTCTACCCTCTTTTAATAAATCAGTTTATTGCACCTAGGAAAGGTTTTTGTTGCCCAAGGTAATCTAAAGACATTTGACATTCACCAAAAAACTTTAATAAAATATTGATGCTTCACATTGACTATCATTTACCTAGAAATTGTGTAGTAAAGCCTCCTCCATTAACCAAATATAAAAATCTCACTATGATCATGATGTGTGTTTTGAAATTGAGTTCAAAGAGTCCTAAAGCCTTACCAAGTGAAAAAATTGAGGAAAAGGGTGTAAGAACAATGGAGAAAATTGGTTAATAAAAAAATAATACAATACCATCTATCTCTACCAAGTCTATGACTAAGATCATTAGTAACTTGGAAAAGGATAAACCCATTACACTCCCTTTTGACCCATGAAGAGTAGGGACCTACAATGTTTTTAAATCTCAAGATCTAGAAACACAAAAAGGGTTAGCCACTATACCCAACACTTGTATGGTTGATATTTATAAAATCTATGAGACACTTAAAAATAAACATAATGATTCTTCCTCTACAAGTAATCAATGGACACTCCATTACGATGATTCAAAATGTCATTTAGGCATAGTGGAAGGGTTATCCTAATTTATCTTGGAGGAAGGATCACAGGCTTTGAGTTTAAAATTTATTTTGAATGTATAAATAATGGGTTAGAATATGATGCCTTATTGGTAGATATTATCATTACCAAAAAGATAGGTGTTCAAAACCTTAGAATTCAAGGCAACTCATAATTCGTAGCCTATCAAGTTGTATAGATTTATTAGACCAAGGTTGTACATCTTTAGATTTATATAAGTTCCATACTTTAAAGTTTTAAAGAGTTTGAATTCATTTTCATAGAGGTTGTTCTTAGAGAGAATAATCAATTTAATTATTCCATGGTTTCGTCCTCTCATTATTTCCCTCATTAGGCAATATTAGAATCTAATTGCATAGTATTCATAAGGCTTGAACACCTTATCTGAAGGATGAAAAGTGATAAAACCATTGCCATGTTGAAGAATAAGTTTGTCCTCTTGTCCTATACTTTTCATAATATGATGAGGTAATATTAGAAAATTTGTGAGCATACAATCACCTCCCATCATCACACCATGAAAGGGGTTTTGTATCACATATTACCCCTCTTCTTCCCTCACATTAGATTATTATGATTCATATTATAAGATAAAGGATTAATAATATTTTAAAGGAGAATATGATGTCTTTGAAGTAGATAACAAATATTTAGATCTTTCATCTACCCCTAAAGAATTTGAAGAAGGGAATGTTTCACTCATAGAAGACACCATCAACATTATCATTGGAACCAAAGATCATGATATATTACTCAAGCTTAGATATTCACTCTCACCTCAATAGGTATAAGACCAAAATAATTTTCTTATTGAATTCTCCAAGGCCTTTGCCCTCTCCTATGCAAACATGACATGAATCCAACTTGAAGTGGTTGTCCACATTCTAATCCCTATGCTTGATGCAAACCTTATCAAATAAAAGCTTAGGTCCTTAGGCTAGTTAAACCCAATGTTGCATTGATGTCCAAAGAAGAGGTCATAAATTTTTTAAAAGGGGGGCTCATTAATCTCATAGACTACACCAACTGGTTGTATAACATAACACAAATTCTAAAAAATAATGGTAAAATCATGATATGCATATACTTTTGAGATATCAATAAAGCATGTCGAAAAGAGGATTTTAATCTAGATTCCATTGATGTAATATTTAATTCTATAGCCAATTATGACAAATATCTCATGGATGGATTCTTAGGATATAACTAGATTCACATTTCTGAAGAAGACCAAAGCAAGAACTCCTTTACCTTACCATGGGGAACCATTTTCTATGTTTTTATGCCTCTTATGTATAAAAACCCTAGGGAAACCTATAAAATGGATATGAACCATATTTTTAATGATCCCATTCATGAGATAATGGAGGTCTAAGTTGATGATGTCCTCAAAAATTAAAATATAAGAGAAGACCACCTTTAGGCTCTATGCACTATCCTTACCTTCCTAATTCAATATGGTGTCACACTTAATCTTGAAAAATATGTGTTGGAGTTATGGGGGGTGAAATATTAGGTTTAATTATCTTAAAGCATGGGATTGATATTGATCCTACTAAAATTCATGCAATTATAGACATGGCCCCATGCTAATGAGTTAGAAATTAGGTCATTCTTGGGGAAATTGGGGGAAATTCATAGATTCATACTTGAACTCACCTATGTTGTTCATATTATTAATTAGTTGTTCAAAAAGGAGAGATATAACTTAGACAAAGGACTTCCAAGACACATTTGAGGTGGTAAAATGTTTCCATATTGCCCTAAGTCTGATAGGCCCCACATACTTTATTTCAATATAACTAAGATAACTCTTGCCTACATGCTAGCCTAAAAGGATGACAATGGAAAATAAAGATGCATATATTTAATTAGTCATACTTTTTTTGACTACAAGACATGATACACACAAGTGGAAAATATTTTCTTAGATATAATATTTATAACTAATTGATTGAAGCATTACATGATCAATCAATAAATGAGGGTCATTGCGAGATATTATGCCTTACGTATGTTCTCAAACCAACCAACCCTCTCATGAAAGGTTGGATATTTCATCACATTTTTGAATGATTTGAAGCTGACATATGTCATAATGAAAAATAATTGCTAATTAGTTGGTGGGATCCCTGTTAGAAGTTGGTGATCTTATTAACACCTATTTTCTAGATGAGGTTATATGGTACATAGAGAAACCCAATGTTGTCTCTTGTATATGGTACACTAACATAATAAATTATTTAATTTATTATAACTATCCTAAAGGTGCCAAATCATAGCAAAGGTGACATAGTTAAATCATTTCATCTAAGGATGTGATTCTCGATGAGGTTTTGTATCGAAAAGATTTTGATGACATGATCCTTAGATGTATTAACCAACATGAGTATAATAAAGTCATTTTACAATGTCACAAAAATGTTTATGGTAGATGATTTGGTGGCCAAATTATTTCTTGTAATATCCACATGATGGACTACTTTTGGCCTAACCACATACATGATTACACATAATCCATAGAGACGTGTGAAAAAGGTCAACATTTTTCCCATGATATTCAAATTCCTATTCATTTAATTCAACCCATTATTATACCATGGTCCTTTTCCACTTGAGAGCTAGACTTAGTTGGTAAGCTTTCTCTCATTTCTTTTGATGGCCACCATCTCATTATCATAGCCACTGAGTCTTTTACCAAATGGGTGGAAGTGATACTCCTGAATACTTTCACCAGATTGGTAATTGAAAAATTCATCTTGAATTAGATCATCTATAGGTTTGGTGTTCAAAAAATCACGATCATAGATAATGGATACCCTTTAATAACCCTAAGGTGTGTGAGCTATATAAACAATTCTCTATATCTCATCACATGGCCTCTTTGTACTACCCCTAGGTCAACAGTCAAGATGAGGCCATAAACAAGACTTTAAAATCAATTTTGGATAAGAATGTGAAAGATAATAAAAGAGATTGACATCTTTAGCTTTACCCTACATTGTGGGTCTCTAGGACAATCATTCATATGCCCATGGGGGAACCCTCTATTCCATTATTTTTAAATATGAAATAATTCTACCTCTTGATGTAGAAATAACAAGCTTTCATGTTTCTCTTCAAGGTCTTTTGTATCATGAAGAGTATATGAATGTATGCCTAACTAAGCTAGAAAAATAGATGAACATTAGCTCACAGCCATACAAAAGCACATTGCTTATGTGGATCACATGCACTTTTAGTATAATAATAATATTTACAAGTGCACTATTCGATCCAAAAACCTTGTCCTAAGACTCAATATTATAATTGATAAAAATAATGGAGAAGGTAAAAAATTTAGACCTAATTGGTTAGGCCCATATTTGTTGAGAATTTAGAATGGATATTTTTGATAATGCACCTTAGAGAGTAAGGAATTAATTGAATCTATGAACTCTTTGCACCTTAAATGTCACTTCAAATATATCTTGCATTCCAAATTACCATTTTTTCATTAATAAAAAAATCATTGTTGTGTTGTTTTTACATTTCGATTTTGCTATTAGGATAATTGTTTAGCTATGAGTGTAACTAAAAATTTAAAATACAATATATCATTTCATCCTTTCATATTAGCCTATTTATATTTAGGAATTACTCTCAAAACTAGCATAAAATAAATTCTTGTCCTTATTTTTATGGGTGTAGAACACCTTATTTCTACACAATTTCTTCTAAAACTTAGAAACTCTAGTTTACAACCTAGTCAATAAGCTTGTCCATGACAAAATCCCTTTCTTGGTTCTCTTTAAGAAAAGCACTATCATGCTCAAACCAGGTAACATTATCCAACTATATTGGTCCTTAGTGATGAGACTTTTCATCTTACTAGTTATATGGGGCCAAGATTTGAGGACAAGAGCCTCCCCTACCTTGAAAAAAAATGAGAAAGAGATACTATGCAAAATTAAGTCCATGCAACTCAAAAAATAATTCCACATCTTTCCCCTTAACTAATCCTTGGTGATGATCCCTCACATATTATTAGTTATGTAGGGTTATAATTAGGGGGATATTCCCTTACCCACCTACATTTAGTCTTTGGTGATGAGCCCATACACCTTCCTAGTTGCATCAAACTAAGTGTAGGGGGTCACAAAATCCAAAGAAATAGAAAAAGTAATCCAAAAGGTCTACAAAAAGAAATAAAATACCTGAATTTTTTTCTTAGATGGATGTGATATAAGGATAACCTCCCCCTTTTTACCAATTTTGTCTTGGTTGGCCATCTCTCAATCTAAGTCTAGATGAAACCAACAAAACTAGTATTTTCTAAGCTTAACAAGAGGTATAATTATCCCAACAACTTGTAAATATTAGGTCAACCTCTTATTCCATGTGAAATTTTGATGAGTAATTTTCCCTCTTTCATTCTTCTACATATACCATCTTTCTCTTCATTCCCTACTGCATATTGAATTTCATTTATCATATGAATAAAATAGCTTGATCATTATGTGCAAAATAGTTAGAAAATTCATATATTGTAACCATTCATCATATTACATTTGCATAAATTTTGTTATCATATTCAAAATATAAGCATATCCATTAAATTTTTAACAAAATAGAGATCCATAGGGCATCATCACATTCCTAGCTATCTATCTTGCATAAATTAAAAAAACATACATTATAGGAAATAAAACAAGATGCGAGACAATGTTACAATAAAAATGGGTTAAACACACACACACACACACACACACACACACACACACACACACACACACACACACACACACACACACACACACACACACACACACACACACACACACACACACACACACACACACACACACACACACACACACATATCAAGTGTTTATATACATCAAGTTTTTAGTATAAACACCTCCACAATAAGAGGGAAAGTGTGTCAAAAAAATAAAAAAAATCTAACAATAGAGTAATCCTAAAGCTAGATCATAATTGGCCCTATCGTTGATCTCCTCATAAGTTAGAATGTCCAAGACTCTTGCTCCTCCTCATATAAGAAGGTCCAAATGTAATGTGGCATGGGCTTCAACTCCTACTCTTATGCTTCCTATGGTTTCATCCTTACTTGGGAAGCCTCCCCTTTGACTATTTATCTGCTGGAGGAGGCTCATCCACCTCTCACTGTAAATAATTAACTAAGAGTATTCACCTAAGACTCTAGCCTTACAACCTTGGCCTATATACCAACATTTTTTAACCTCTATCTGATGAGATTTTGAGATCTTTGATAGGCAGGGCAAAAGATGTCAATGTGTCTTCCCAAACTCATAGGAAGGCATGGATAAGTAAGGAATTGATCCCTATTGGTCCCAATGTCCACATGAAACTAGTCCACCAATGAGTCCCTGATCAACCACATCTACTTCATAGAGGAATTTGCAAACACAGGCACACATAAATATGAATTAGAAAACTTGTCAAATAGAGTAAAAAAAACTCAATAAAGCATAAAATGTGTTAAAATGTAGTAAAAAATCAAAATAAAACAATTTACTAACTCACTTATATCTTCCTTTTGCTATTTGGGGTCTGAGTCTTCATCATAACTCATTTCAACTTACTCCTCCTTGGCTATGGGCTTGCCTCCTATAGGGGCATGTCCTTCCTCTATTGCTGAACCTCTTCTCCTATAGTTTCCATTTTATATTACTATAGCTATGGGTCCAAACATGGTTATGGTTGTAGATATGATTATTGCTAGGGTTACAACTGTGGATAATGGTACTATTGACCACCACTAAGCACTCCCTATATCACATGAGTTACTGGTTCTACAACTTGTATTGTGCCTCATCCTCTTACTATAGGATGATGAACATTTTGTGCTCCTCCTCATCCTCCATGGCCATTGGCCACTACATCAACAAGATTTATTGATGTTAATGGATTTCAACCTAGTCACTCAAGTTATGTATCCCTAATGTCTTGATCCTCTCTATCGAATACCTAAGGGATGAGTATATTGGTTATGTACTGTAGTGAAAATAGTTATGGTACCCTATCAATAAAGTGAATATATACATGTATATGTTAGTCACACACCTATCATACACTCTCATAGTACATTAATATAATAGCCTTGTCACCCCATTATCCATCCATTCCCTGGTAAAGCAATTCAATCAAATCTCCAACTATGAGCATGCCTACTACCCATGGTGGATCCTTGAAGGGTGCCATATCTATCCACATAGAGGTCTTAATGGCTCCCACTACTCCAATAACCATACCCATCTTGTAGGGGATCATATTCCCATACACCTAATAGATGATGAGTGTTAAGTGGATGGTAGATAATACACCAAGCTGTGAGATCTAGTATACATCCCTATAGGTCTTGGATAGCACATCAAGTGCCCTGGTGGATCTCCTAATCTTTTCCTCTATGATACTCACTACTAGAGCCCAATTGTAAATAAGATGATCAATCCCCTTATTTACTACTAACCATAAAGCCAAAATCATGATGATGGATATGTGGAGGTTTGGGATCATAGCCTGCTCAACCTACACCAATTTCACTCCCTTTTTAGCACCCACATCAGGTGTATTTATATCCCAAAAGTAATTTTCCTATCCCTGGACTTCAGCTCTAGAAGTAGCCTTTCATAGTGTCATAGTCTTGTTTGTAACTAACAACCTAAGTATGATTGTCCACTCCCTGGAAGCCTAATAGAACTGAAAATTATTCATGTCCACATCCAAGTATGTGGATAGGTCACACATCAACCTATTTGTTGGAACCACTATATCCAACCATGCATTGTTCACTATCCCTATTTTATCCAAAATGATAATCTCCTATATTGTTAACAATATAATTACCCTCAGGATACACTCTTAAAACATATCCATACTCTACCAAATGTAGAATCCATACAAACATAAAATAAGTATCCTAAGTTAGTCATTTTTCCTTTAGAAATATTCAAAAACTTTGTAAATAAAGTTGTGAAACTGTCACTATGTGTAGGTTATTATTATGAAATCACCATGGTAGATTATGGAATTGTCACTCTTTGTAGACTGTTGGTTGCATGAATAATACACTCAATTGTATATTTCATAATGACTATGATAGTTATGCAACCACTGGTATGGAAGTATAACCATTGGTCTGTGAAGACTGATAATTTCATAATCATGATTAACAGTTTTACCCATCATGCCCTTATACCCAAAACCTTAAAAAACATTAAAAAATGCATAAATTTTTTCATAAATACAAATTTTTTTGAGCCTACATACTACCAAAATCTGCCATGCAAAAAATTTCAAAATTTATCAGCTTTAAGCTACATTTTCAACAAAATTTTAAACCTTGAGCTATGGCACAAAAATCAATGTAACTTACCCATTCCTTCATGCCACCTACTATCACTGATACTCTTGTCATCCTCTTGTTTAACTCTCCATTTTGATTGTACTATAGTAATATTCCATGACAAGGATCTCAAAGCATAAATTTCACAAATAGGCAATGAACAAATGGTTTCCAAATTTGGAAAGGTTTTCAATTTATAGTTCAATTTCTAGCCATTTTATTTCAAATAAGTTTTCATTTTTGGAAATTTTATTTTAGAAACTATATTTTTCACATATTATGACTAATTCATGAGTTTTTTAGATCTAAACTAATATTGAACAACCCTCCACAAAAATTTTAATCTTTTATTTTTTGTAATTTTATTGTAAAACATGTTTTTTTGCATTTTAGTCTTGCAGGTTGACATCTCTCCACACAACATTGACTTAGACACCTAATAGGATAGTTCAAATAGTATTTTAAACATAGCATGAATGGTAGTAATGTTTATCCATGTTTTTGATTAGTTAGTATATTTTCTACTTTCATCCTAAAATTTCACTTGATTCTTTGTCTTTTGCTTACAGGTCATAAAGGTCATAAAGGTGTCTCAACTGGCTTTATTATGATGCATAAATAAGTGACACAATTTTACTAACCCTCATTTTCATTTTTAGTGCATGACTACTTGAGGAATACCCCTATCTAATTCAAGGATAGGTGTCTCCCTGAAGGGGATATATAAGCATCAAATTTTTTTACGGTGTAATATTTCATTATATTCGATGATGATGCAATGATCTCCATAAATAAAACATGCTTAGACATGGGATTCTTCTCCCTTTCTATCCTTTATCTATTTTATAGCCTTGTTAAAATGTCTTGTTTGCATTCTTATAAGTCTTTCCTTCAACTTTTCAATCCTTGAGTGGCATGACGAAACTACCATGGTGTTTTATGCAATTGCCCCAATAGTTCAAGTCATCATTACAGTAGTTTTACCAACTACCTTGGTGGTTTTTCTAACCACCTTGGAGGTTGTGTAACCACTATTTTAATAATTTAGTGGCTTCACCACCATTACATGCTCTTTAAAACTCACTCCCAAGACACACATTTTTCCATGTTTTGCATGTTTTAGCTCTTGTTTTTTATCCTCTTCTATTGCACTTATGTTGTTTAGGTCTACTCCTAGTCATGTTTAAGTTAATTTTAGATATATTTAAGTTAACTCCAACAAGCTCTCAATGAATATTTAGTCAACTCCTACATTCAACTGTTAGAGTATGTATTTCATGTATTTCTCACGTTTGCTAGTGTATTAGCTAACTATTTTTTCCTTTTGTGAGTTTTTCCTATGTGAGGATTTATCCCACAATGGATAGTTAGGCTAGTTTTATGTTTTGCATTGCCTATTTATGCAAGAGATTTCCTTTGTACTAGCATATCATATTTTTGAATAACATTTGCATTGTATTATTTTGTAATCAATTATCTATAGCTTCATGTGTGATGTTCTTGGAGTTATCACTTCAAAATATTAGGTTGGAATGCTTAATCACCATTCCTAACATGGTACCAAAGTTGTGAGGTGTTGCTCCCATCTACACTGCTGCTGCGTCAAATATTTCTTTCTCACTGCTTCCTTTGTCATAAATCCTCAATCCATTTTTTATTTCCCTCTTATAGATCCAACACTTTCATTAAATCTTTAAAGAAAGTGTATGGTTTTTATTCTAAAATGGAAGGTGGAGAGGAAGTGTGGAAGAAACAGATAGAAGCATTGATTTCCCTTGAGAAAAGAAACACCCTTTTTTTAGATTTTTTGAATATTTTGCGTCTTCTTGATCCAAATTTTTGAAGATTTTGCATTTTTTTTGTTGAAGCTAGGCACTTCTCTTAGATCTATGTATCTTGTTCTGCTTAAGAAATATGCATTTTTCATATTTGTTGAGGCATTGAATAAATCTTGAGAGAAGGCATTGGTGTAGTACAAAGGCACCTTTATTGACAATGTTAGGATTGAATGTCTTTGTCTTCTACGTTACAAATTGTATCTGAGTCTAAGGTGTCTTAAGCTTATTTACAAATGAGGTTTCAACCTTTTTTTTGACATAATTTTTTTAGATTGGCACTTTTGTTGACTCTACATTGGAATTTATCAGGTAGATTTGTTTGCATTAGAGAAGAAGATGACTGTTGCATTCACATCTTCCAAGCTGAGGTGGCACAATTTTTGCTTCTAGGTGCTCGATCTTTGCATTTACCAGATAATCACTTGATATTTTCATTGATCTGATCTTGGTTCTTGATTTTTGTGTTAACATCTTCAGACCAGACCTGCATTAGAAAGAAGATGCTTAGTTTGGCATTTTCTTTTTTGATCTAAGGCATTTTTACAAATTTGCCTTCTTTTCTGGACATAGTTTTGTTTCCTTTTATCTCAGATATGCATTGAGTGGAAAGAGAAGGTAGTGTTAGAGTTTGAAATAGGTGTTGATCATTTCATTTTTACTATGTTTTCACTTTGACTAGGCATTGAATTTGCTAAAAAATAGCCTTTTAAGAGCTTGGCATTGAAATCTGCTGAGGCATTGAGATTTGCCAAGAGATCAAAGGGAGTTGAAGATATGATACATTGAAAAAATGAGGACCTTGGAGGGATTTGAGCCCAAAAACAATAATAAACTAACTTTTTTCTCCTCTCAAAATAATTGGTTTCATTTATTTTTCTATTACCAAGCTAAATTTTTGCCTCAAGAAGAAGCATACTTCACTTGCATGCATATCGAGGTAACTAAAGTATATTTTTTCATATCAATTGACATTTTTAAGTTCATCATTTAATTGTGATTCCAATGAGTGGTTGGATGACTAAATTATGTTTTTATTTGTTCACAAATTTTAGTTTGTAGTGTTTTTTAATGTTTTGACCCATTTTATGGGAAATTGTAACACTAATAACTTTTGAACCGTAACTCAAATTTGAGTTATGTATTGTTTAAAAGTTCATGGTTTTTAATTCTCTATCCATTAGTGTCATTAATTTTTAAAAATTCACTACCTATATAAAATGCCAAATTAGGGGGGGTCTTGTAATACAATATTTTGGGGGGGGGGTTTGTTTTGGTGCTAATTTTGTACACCCTTTGCATTATTTTTTCTCTTTGGCAATTAGTTAGCATGGCTTATACATCTGCTATTGATCATTATGAGATTTTGACTACACATAATGACCACACATGGATACCTCAAATGGAAATAATCATAAAGCACAAAGGATTATTGTCCCTAATGAACAAAACACAACCATAGTTTACACATGAATTTGAAATTTTTTAGCACCAATGTGAGTTTGAAAAGTGTATGGGATTGATTGGGGGTTATGCGATTGATAGTATTTTATTTCATTTTGATGGGTGTGATTCTCCATTTAAAATATAGACTAAATTAAATGGTTTGTTTGGGAAAGTAGATCACTTGAGAGCCATGCAACTTGAAGTGGATCTTACTTCACTAAATTTGGATGACTTTGCCTCCACTATAGACTACCTCACTAAGTTTAATCATTTGTTGACATAGTTTAAGGGGAGTATATGAGATAAAAAAGATGAAGATTATATGTACTTGATCTTGTCTAAGTTGAGTGGCCCATTCTAAATCTTTGTTTTTACCTTTTTCTCTAGTATGGATGCCTTAAGCAACGCATTTAAAATTCTAGATCTAGAGTTGTTTTGTGAGAGAATTACTAAGGAGAAATCCAAATTGTGTCACCTTGAGTCTTCCACCTCTCAAAAAGCATTAGTTGCATCACATCCTAAGACTAAGGGAAAAACTAAGAGTAAGAAGAATAACACTCCTCCATCTCAAAATTACACCTAAACCCAACACTAACACATCTAAACCCAAACCATCTTCCAAATACAAGTCTAACCTATCTTGATCCTATTGTGAGGGGACTAGTCATGAAGGGTCTAGGTGTTTTAAGAGAATACAAGCCTTAGAGGATGCTATTAGGAAACATAAGATTTATATCTCCACTCCTTCTCCATATCATGAGCATGAGAAATCACTTAATTTTATCGAGAGACCATAGTTACCTATTTTAGATAGTTGGGTCCTAGATTTTGGTGTTTCAGACCACATGACTTCTACCAAGGAGTCCTTTATATCTCTTGGTCTAAGTTCCACTTCCAACATTAAACTTGGAGATTCTTCCTTCATTTATGTTAAGGGGAAGGGTGACATACAACTAGATGGTGAATGCATCAATGATGCATTATATATTCTAGACATCACCACCAATATACTTTTAGTTTATCAATATTCTAGTCAAGGCAAGATAGTGAATGTCACACCACAGGTGCTGAAGTTCAAGATTTGTTATAGCCACACATACTTATTATAAAGGGTGTTGTTGATCATAGTTATAGACTCTATTATTTTGAGGGTTTTGATGATACTCCTCCTATAAGGATTTTTTTAGTTTCTCATGCAGTTTTTGAGAGTCAACTTTGACATGAGATATTTGGACACTTAAACTATATATATTTGAAGGAGTTGAGCACTCATAATATGGTAGAGGGTCTTCCTATAATTTTATGTCTTGATGGAGTTTGCCCTAATTATGTATTGAGGAAACAACACCAGGATCCATTTCTTAAGGGTATGTCTATGAGAGCTTCTTCACCACTTAAACTTGTGCACAATGATTTGATGGTCTTTCTAACTCCTTTCAACATAGCTAAGTATGCACTTATTTTCATTGATAATTTTTTGAGGTGTAATTAGGTTTATTTCCTCAAGTACAAGAGTGATGTCTTTGCTCACTTCAAAGTCTTTAAGGCTTTGGTTGAGAAATAGTCTTTGAGTTGCATCAAGAAGATTTGTATAGATAATAGGGGGGAGTAATTCAGTCAAGAGTTCTATAATTTTTTGGTAGTCCATGGTATTGTTTATCAACATTATATTTCACATACTCCACATCATAATGGATTATAAAAAAAGAATAACTAAACTTTGAAGGAGATCACTAATTGCATGATGAATTCATGAGATTTACCTCCTATAGATTGGGCAAAGTCAGTTAATTGTGTGAACTACATTCAGAACTACACACCACATTGAGCACTTGAGCATATGAATCTTAAGGAGGCCTGGTCTAGAACTAAGCCTGATGTCTCATTTTTTTGAGTCTTTGGGATCCTTGCTTGGGTGTTTATACCAAAAAAGAAAAGGAAAGCACTGGCCAAGAAGAGAAAACCTCTAATTTTTATAGGGTATTATGAGGAAATGAGAGCTAATTATCTTTTAGATCTTGATACTAATGATGTTCATTTTTGAACACATGTACAATTTGATGAGCACTTCACATCTCATAAATCTTCATCTTCTTCCATGCCTTCTTATTCTTTCGATGATTCATTTCCTCTCGAGGATTCATTCTTTGAGGATCTAATTTATGAGATTTTTGAGGAGGTTATAAAAGATGAAGATCCTATTCACACTGATGTTTCCACTATGCCTAGGTGGGCTCATAATACAAATTTTGAGGTAACACCATTCTTATAGGATCTTTCACCTATTTAACATCATCATGCATAATCTATGGGTATTGGATTTTTGTGTCAGGTATTTTCTAGGGATCCACAATATTTTTTATAGGATGATAGGATACATGAGTGGGATGATGCAATGATAGATGAGCATTCTTCATTGATGATGAATCACACTTGGGATTTGGTCACTCTTTATAAGGGAAGAAAGTTGGTTAGGTGAAAATGGATTTACCACACCAAGTATGCCACTAATGGGTCCATTGATAAGTATAAGGCACATATTATTCTAAAGGGATTCTCATAAGTTGAAGGTATTGACTACTCTGAGAGTTTTGAGCCCATTTCCAAGATGGATTCTATTTTCCATATAATTTATCTTGCTGAATCAAAGGGTTGGCTCGAATATCATATGGATGTTAAGAGTGCTTTCTTGTATGGAGACTTGCATGAAGAATTATATATGGAGCAACCTTATGGGTTTATTCATGATTCTTTTCTTATTTATCGACTAAGGAGGTATCTTTACGGTCTCAAACATGCTCCTCAAGCTTGGTATGAGAAGATGGATTCATTTCTTATTTCCACAAGATTTATCCACTGCCACTTCAGTCCAATAATGCATATTTATCATATTGGAGAGGAAATTGTTATTATGGTCTAGTATGTTGATGATCTATTTCTCATAGGTAGCACCTCATCTCAAATTTAGACTATTCAATAGACACTTTGAACATAGTTTGACATGATAAATCTTGGTATTTTGAATTTCTTCCTTGGTTTATAGATTTCACATTCAGATATAGGGATTTATTTGAGTTAGTAAAAGTATACCCTTGATCTTATTTAGCATTTTGGCATGGATAATTGTAATCTAAGTCCTCCTTTTAAATTTGGAGTGATTTTAACTACCTCTTATACTACTCCAATTTGTGATCCTAAATTGTATAGGCAGATGGTTGGGAGTCTTATGTATTTAACCAATACTCACCCCAAAATTTCATTTATAGTTGGGATTATATCTAAGTTTGAACATGACCTCATGATAGTTATTGGTAGGCTACCAAGATGATTGTATTATATCTGCAAGGTACTAATCATTTTGGATTACACTATACTAGGGGTTCTACTCAGTTGGTTGGATACAATGATTTTGATTGGGTAGGTTGTCTTGATGATAGGTGTTCCACTTATGGATACATCTTTTGCCTTGGTTCTCCAACTATTTCTTGGTTATGAAATAAGTAGTAGGCTATTATAATATCATATACAAAGGCTAAGTATAGGTCAATGGTTACAACAAGTCAATAGATTATTTTGGCTTCGTCAGTTGTTGAGAAAGTTTGGATTCATACAAGATTCACCCACTATAATTTTGTGTAACAGTCAGAGTGAAATTCATATATCTCGCAACCTAGTTGAGTATCAATGGAACAAGCACATTGAAGTACATATGTACTTCATTCATCACCATATTTAGGATGGATTTTTTAGCTTGGAGTACATTCTAGCTCAGCAACAAGTTATAGATATCTTCATGAATCTTTTTGCATCACCTCATTTCCTTGAGTTGCGTTGCATACTTTGGGTTTCAAAATTTATCCTTAAGGGGTGTTTGTGAGGAAATATTCCTTATTCATTTCATTAATACATATTGTACATGAGTAATTTATCAAGCCTAGTTGCTTGGACTCATACTATGGATATGCCACTATTTCTTTTTTGGCTTTTGGTAGCCCCCTAGCCTCACTTGAGGGGAGTGTTAGAGTATGTATTTAATGTATTTATCATATTTTCTAGTGTATTATCTATCTATTTCATCCTTTTGTGAGTTTATCCTATGTGATGATTTATCTCACATTGGCTACTTAGGCTAGTTCTGTGTTTTGCCTTGCCTATTTATGCAAGATGTTTCCTTTGTACTAGAATAGCATATTTATGAATAACATTTGAATTGCATTGTTTTGCAATCAATTATCTAAAAATTTCATGTGTGATGTTCTTGGATTTATCTTATTAAATTAAATATTTTATTTCAATTAGATTAGTTTGCATACATAAAATTCATATAGAATAAAAACATCAAAATAATTCATTTTTCACTATCTTGGTATTGAAATATTGTTCATACATTTGTAGTTGCATGTGTACATAGTAGATCTAAAAGAATAGTAACTTGAATGTTAGATTATAAATAGATAGTTAAACTTATCTTTCAATTACAACCAAAAAACTCTTTCATATTTAGCTTTTGATACATAAAATTTCAAAAACAACATAAATAAACGACTCTCATACACATTTGCATAAAAAACTTGAAAAATTCAAAAAGAGAGATTGCATTTAGAATCATTTTGTTTTCTTGCATGTTATGAAAATTCATCCATAGAAAAAATCATAATTTTAAATTAGATTTTTTTTAGTTGCATATAAAATCTAATTACACACAAAATAATAACAATAAAAAATAGCATTTAATTTTGCACCCATAAATTAGAGTTCCAAATTCATAAATTATATTGCATACATACATAATTTGAATTGTAGGTTTAGTTTCCATTTGAATATAAAAAGTTTAGAGCATAAATTAATATCTCAATAAATTGACATCAATTTTTTTGAAACATTTATTTTGGCAAATATAGTTAAATTTATACTCTTTCAAAAATCAGGACAATGAACAAAATAAAGAACTGCATTATTTAGTTTAAATTTAGTTCAATTATCCATTACATAGAAAAATATTCAATTAAATTAAAAAAATAAAATATTTTATTTTATTTTCATTTAACACTTTCATTTCTCATAATAACATAGTTTCTTTTTCATTTAAAAAGCCTTGTTTAAACATAAATAAACTAACAAGACATTGCCAAAACATAACATTCAACTTCAAAATCAACAAGCACACCTTTTTCTAAGTAAATAAAATAAAATATACAATAATAAAAACAAAAAATGATTTCCAATCCTAAAAAAAAATGTTTGCCTCACTCTTAAATGGTAATTTATAAACAAGTTTATTTGCACAGGGTAGGAACATTTCTAAGAATACTAGCCCTTGTACTAGAAAGCAACAATTAAAGTGGCATAGACTATGAGATGTGACTACAATTATTTTGCTCCACTCATTTTTATAAAATCTTCATAAAATAGTTAAATGCTATTAACAAGTAAATCAAATTTATCGAAGATCAATTAGTAAGATAAATTCACCTTCTAACTCACCAAGCCTATTAATTACAAATTTGATTTTTTTTTTCAATCCTCAGGTCTAACCTCCTCAAATTTCATTTTCTTCATGGATGAATTTTTTTGGGAAAGCCCAACCTGATAAATCTAACCAAATTCCTAGAGTAATTCAACCTTAGTTCTACCCATTCCCAAAGCCTACCATAAACTAATAGCTTTATTATCTTGTCCTCCTCAAGTCCAGATATTCTTGGGACACCATCACACCCTAATTCAATGACTTTAATGATCATTTTGACACAACTGAGATATGTTGATACAAACACAAACATCCCTTACCACTTTTTACTCAAAACCCCATGCTAGTAGCTCATCCTAACCAACCAACTAACCCTTCCATCTCTTCCTTTTCAAATTCATCAATCAAACATATCCAATCAACCAAACTAATAGATCATCTATCCCATCATATTTTCATCAGTTATCTTTACCAAAACTTAGGAGGTTGAGTGCACGAAGGTTAGTGAGTCACTTGGTGCACGCACAAAACCCACTAAGATTCTCCCAATCTTCCCAAACTTCATGCCCCTTCCTCTTCTAAGGTAAAAAAAATATTTTTCTTCTTTTACATAAAATAAATGCTCTATTTTTTGTTGTTTTAACATGAGCTGCAATTTTAGAATCTCAACATCATTAATAAGGATTGATGGGTGTTTATCATAATTTTCCTATCTATTCATGTTCCCATAACCCCCAAAACACCCATTTATTTTCAAAAATGGGTTTGACATGGTTGAAAGGCAATTTTTACATCATGGAACTTGAATCTTTGGTTATTTTCAAGTCTAAATTTTTTGAGGACACCTTAACTTATGTTGTTCATCCTTTTTATTTCTCACAACATGATTGAAGATACAAAAAGTCCCAAGCAACTTACAATTTCACTAGCCTCATGCTTCCAAAAGGATGTTTTATTAACTAGCATGATACACTTAAATTATTTTTGTGATTAAAGGATGCTCATGCATTAGTTTTTAAGTAGTGCTGCTGAGTGAAAATTGGTAACTCATGGAACTACAATTATAACTATGTATTGGTTCAAACACCACTTTTAAATCTTTCCATGAGACATATGTGATTGTATAAATTTTTAAAAATTTCATTGTGAATCCTCTCTTAGGATGAGGAAATGGTATAATTATGGGATACTATTATGGGGTAGTATGTATTCATATTGGGTAAAGGTTTTTATAAAGTAATTGT
This sequence comes from Torreya grandis, assembly GCA_037957365.1. NCBI lineage: Eukaryota > Viridiplantae > Streptophyta > Pinopsida > Cupressales > Taxaceae > Torreya > Torreya grandis. The sequence continues at coordinate 862,744 of JARHVA010002228.1, forward strand.
GTAGTCATTTCAAATGCATAAGTTCAAATATTGTAATTATTATGTAAGAATAATATGAAGTATGTGTTAGGTATTAAAGGAAAGGTAAAATAATGTAAGAGGAAGGTGAATTAATAAAACTCACAATAGTTTTGAATTACTATCATTTTGGATAGGAATAGAAAAAGCCATAGAAAAAGACCAAATGTCAATGTATAAAATACTCTATAAACTTGTGTAATATTTTTTGTAACTTTCACTATAAATGTCAAGTTATATTTTATTTCTCTTCAAATATGAGTTAAACACTGTGAATATTTCACGAATATTAGTCCTTTATTTTGTAGTTTCATTTATTTGTAACAATTAACATTGGATTTTATTATGTAATTATATTATTTATTTAATCAATACTTTGCTTAAACTTTTGAATCACTATCATTTTATATTACATTAAAATGTTATTTTATCCTTGGATGTTCTAACAAGGTTTAAGCTAACATTATTATAATTTAAAAATAAAATCTTCTAGATTAATTGTAAATAATATTTTGAAAAATTAATGTTTCAAAACACTTAATGTGTTTCATCATCAGGATAAATGATAAGATAAAAGAAGGATAATTATATAGATAACCCAGTATAAAATGAAGGGTAGAGGCCATTAATATTATAAAAAACATTTAATTCTATGCCATTTAATGCCTTGGTATTAAATAAAATCTAGGCATTAATTAATTACATTAATTTATTTTGTGAATTCTTAATCATATGTATGACGGGTCTCCATGAATCACTCAAATATAGACCCTAGTATCACTTGATATTATTTGGATGCTTAAAAATATTAGTAGTGGCCCTAATTTTCCTTTTCATATAATGTTAATCCTTATAAAAAAATAATTGCTTTGTCTATAAAAATGTCAAGTTTTATGTTCATGCTTCTCCAAAGCTGAAGATTTGATGTGATCTCTATGAATGTTTGAGATATTCTCTTTAAATATAACCTTAAATAACATTCTAGTCTCATCGATGTATGGATGACTAAACATGTAGTTAATAAGATATAATGATGAACCACATTACATGGTTAAAAATATCATTTTTCCAAAAAATTATAAGCAATTAATCTACAAGTTCTTTTTAAAATTATGGATTACATAAGCTTAAGGTATTTAATTATTATAAATTAATTAATCATTTAAAATTGTTATGCACAAATCACTCTTGAAAATCTATAATTGTGCATGATCATTTATTACCAACACTAGATTCACTTATTGTACATGTAATGACACAGATGGTTCAACAATTATCAAATCTCAGTAATAATTATATTTTCACTCTATTATCTCCAAAATTCATATTATATCATTTAGATGCTACAATTCTACTCCTAAAATATAATAGGGAAGCCTACATGATCCCTTATTTTGTATTAAGATTATCTTGATATCCTTGTTTCGTCCTCATTCATAATTCTTGTTTTCTTTTATAGAATTATGTAATCAACTTTGGATTTTGTCATTGAGTTATTTCCATGATTCATAAAACCTTAATATCTTTATTCTTCATGTGATTATCAATGTCTCAAATTTAGGCTAGTGGTTTGACAACATTTAGGACTTTCGAGGACTATTTTACATTTAAAATAATTCCTTTATTTTAAATAATTATCATTAGAGGTTTTATCATGTATTGTGTCATTTAGAATTTCATTTTAATTCTTAAAAAATATTTATTCATTACCTGTATATTCTACATAAACTCAAAGTTACATTCTCTAAACCTTTAATCTTTTTACGTAGTAAAATAAAAGAAAAAAGGAAACTGATAACTATTTTCATTATAGGTTAGGTTAGAATTTCATTCACATTATTTTTATATGACATTAACTTAATTATTTAAAATATAAATGGTAAAATAACCTTATTTGGTTTCAACCATTCATCTATCTAAACAATATATTCTTTATTATAAACCCTATTATTTTATATTTATTTCATTAAATATATGTTAATTTAATTTGACCTAGAACTTATCCTTCATATAATATTTTTGCACCATGTTAGTTGATAAAACAATCATGAATATCAATTCATCCCTACAGTGACATTATTGAAGCATTCAAAAAATGGATACTCTACTTGCATAGAGCATATTAAAAAATGACATGTAAATGAAAGTGATAGAGAAAGAAGGTGAGACTATTAGAATTAGGAAATTTATTAATGGAAGGGTGGTGTCAAGAGATGTTAATAAAATAATTAATGTTATGTGAGTTGAATGATAGAAATAATGAATCCTCCTATACATATAAGTTTTAGTCACATCATAATTATGTAAAACATTTACCCATACATTATAAATGGGGCTTAGTGATAGACCCTTACTTTATAAAATGTTAAAGTTTGCATCATCCCACTTAAAAGGTATAAGTATCTTAGCATCTAATTTTTAAGATGTTATCGATGCACTCCCACTAAATAAGGTATAACCATTTGGTCTTGGATTATTAAGAGTTGTATTAAGTGAATAGAATGAAATGTACCTCACCAAATATGGATATGCCCACATGATATACATACATGTATTCTAAGTGTATATCCAAGGGACCTTTAGGCTACAAGCAGGATGAAAAGAGCATTATTTTTCATTAAAATCCCCCTTAATCCTGAATTGAAGTATGCCAACTCGCTACTAACTAAGAATATTTAATGACTACTTCTACCTTAATATAAAATTTCTCATTGGTTCACAATAAAAATTATCACATTTTTTCTCTATAAGATATATCACATATGATCAATTTAATAGAATAATGAAGAACCTAGATCATGGGAGGTGTCATTCAATATAAATATCTAAAGGAGGGGGTTTTGATTGATCTAAATATAAAATATGATATTGGGAACCATTACCTAGATTGAAATCTTAAGTAAGGGATATCACCCAATCTAAAAATATAATTAATGTCTCTCACTTGGCCTATAAACTTGAGAAAGGGCTATCATCAAACTACAATTATAAATAAGAGATTCACGTGGGTTAAAATAATGAATAAAATTTGTCATTTGATTTTATAATACATGTGTTTGTACACACACACACTCGTGTGTGCACCCATGTGCACACTCACACACTCACTCATGCATGCATGCATACACATGCACACACACAAAAGCTATTTATTAATATAAAATTTGAATAAATAAGAGTTGTCCATATTGAAAATATTAATAATGTTTCTCATATAATCTCAAAATTAAACAGAGAATAACTATCAATTGATCATGAAGAATGAATGCTCTTGACAAATCATAATAATATGAATAATCTTTAAAAGATATATGTAACTTTGTCTTGTAACTTGAGATCTTGATCTATCTAAATAATGAAGGCTCTCATGAAATCATAAAAACATCTGAGTAATACATGTAACTCTATCATGTAACTTGAGCTTATGATCTATTTTAAGAATGAAATCTCTCAAAAAATCATAATAACATTTAAAAAACCTCAATCTCTTAGAGGTGTATAGTTGATTTAGTTATCCTTGAAAAGTGAAGAGTGCATATTTCCTAAATTTCCCCCTCTCAAGTCATACTTGTTGGTTGGAGGATCTTGAAGAATCAAATGTAGTAGGCCCATACATTGCATACAAAATATAGATGTAGAAGTAAAATTAAGAAAAGATATTGAATCCTCCAAATAATTTCAAACAATTATGAAATCACTATCGATATATCCCTCAAGGTATATTTGAAACTTAAGGTGAATTAGGAATAACCTCTTGACTACTCAATAAACATGATGTCTATACACTTATTAAAATACAAGAAACTATATTAAAAGGGAAGAACTAAGCCATTTGGTTACTAAACTTTGTCATATTTAAGAATACAATTTAAAAAAATGTGTGTATATCTAGAATAAATGACATAATATAATTAAGACATTTTCACTAACATGATCTATTACTTTAAATCTTAAAATAGTAACAAAAGGGTCCATAAGATATCTTAGGTGAATAAAACATTCTGTTATGATATAATATCCATTTAATAGTGTTTTGGAAAATTATGACACTAAGGTATAATGACATTAAGAAAATGGTGAAACTATTTGCACAAGAGACATCTAGCATATAATAGTCTAAAACATTAAATTTAGATATTCCCTAGTGGCTAAAAACATCAAAAACATAAATGGAATTTTTTGACAAGAAATGACTAAATTAAATGATAGAGTGATGAAAATAGCCACAAATTGATTGGATCTTAGGATTGTGAGAGTGAAAAAGTGGTCTAGAAGTGATGTATCAATTTTATGTGAATTTTGGAACCTTGATTCTCACGTAACATATTCAACACTATAATTTTCCAATTGATTATGCTAAGGGTAGATTTGACTAATGAATATGAACCTATACTATGACTCAAGAATCTATTCTTGTACACCAATTTTATACTAGCCATTGTTTTAGAATTTGATTTTTTGGGTGCAATTTCACCTTCTAATGCGATAAAATCATGTGTTTGTGCTTCTATAAATTCATGGATAAAATGTATAAATTGTTGTCTTCTTCCTCTCTAGACTTAATTCATCATAACACACATATAAAATTGAATGGAAAGAAGTTATTTAGTCACGAAATATCAATGGAGTTACATCTACATATCCCATACATTGGAATAAAACCCATGTAGTTCTAATGCCATGTAAATGTAATCTAGAGAAAGGGATTCAACCTCCTCTTCCCTAGAAGTGATGATGCAACCACATGAATATTTTTCTAATCCCTCTTTTGGTACAAGCAAATGATGTCATAATATCTTGAAGTATTTGAATTATTAAGGTCAAAGACTCCATCACAAGTGTAGAAATGAATTTGATCAATGAAGGCTCTAACTTGAAGGTAGGATATGATTAAACTACTCACTCAACACCTAAATGATAATTATTAAATGACTATCTATTGCTTGGTATATATAGGAAGATCTAGGACATGATATGTGATATATTTGACCATGGGAAAGTATAATATGTAAAATTAAAGGCATGGGAAACTGGGATAAGGAAGAAGGACCCACCAAAATACAGAAGACATATTCGATGACTTGTTGAATTTTCTTAGGAAAATTTTGGTGGTACACATGTAGTCATTAAATCCATCTTTGGAGAGACAAATGCCTATAAAGGTGCAAACAACCCCAACGATAGATAAACTAGGCTTAAATTTTTTAATGAATGCATATGTGTATTAAAGTATAAAATAATAAATCGAAGCATGTACCTTGACATACTTAGGGAAGTATGAATGAATCTAAAAACACTAGAGATAGGATCCATCCATAAGGACTTTTTGTTTTGTTGAAAAATATGATATACCTAAAAATTATGGCCAATTATAATAAATAGTCAAAGTCAACTTGATGCAAATGTAGTAACTTTGAAAGATAATTGAAAAATGAGCATATGTATGGATACATATGTTTTTATTTAAATCAATATTTCAACAACTTGAAAAATAAACTCCAAATTCTAATAAGAACTTTACAGACAAGTCATAGACATATCTAGTACTTCTTAGGGAGTTCTGACAACCCAATTTAATTAATAATTAGGAAAGAATAAAAATAGACCATTTATGGTTCTCTCAATTTGTTCGAATTCACTCAAACTCACTCAAAATTTCTCAACTCCCTTTTTCCCAATTTTGAAAAATTTGTGCTCAATATTGAAAAATGTTTTCCCAATCCCTTTTTTCTCAATGTTGAAATATTTGGATATATGCCCCCATTTGAGGTGAGAGATTGTAAAACCTACACTTTAATTACTCACATCAAAATAAAAGAGTGAAATTCATCATATGTTATAGAATTTATAGCTGAAGCTTTGAAAATGCTTGAAAAATCATATAAATCACATGTATATAACATAACCATTGTAAAATATCATGTAAAGTTGTATAGGAAGGTGCACATCCTCATATGAGGATGAAATAGATGGATGAAAAAAATATTCCCCAATGAATATTCCATATTTGTAGGCTATATATCATAGTAATAAATTAAAGGAAATATGGAAGGGTTAGCTTAAGTATCAAAGCAAGATATGGAAAAAATGTATACCTCCAATGCAACAAATGTACCACTAGTAGGGATAGATAAAGTATTGAAGAATACAAACAATAGTATACCCCAATAGATGCATGGTAAAGATCATGTAAATGTAGACACCAAGAATAAAAATACCAAATAGTAATATACTGTAATGAAATTACTTCAAGAATTAAGTATAACAGTAGAATTATATCCAAATATGACTGAAATATATCCAAATATATGATAATAGATAAGCCCCTTCGAGGGGGCAACCTCCACAAGCTTCAATAAGAGCAGAATTCACAATATGATGATAAATGATTACCCACTACCTCCTGTATATAGTCTATCTAGGCAATGGTTACTCCATAGGCTGACCTACTAATCAAAAGAAAGCATAGATAAATGTAATATAATGTCAAAGAGGGATAAGTAAGCCATAAGTCGGCTAATACTATCCTCATACATGTGATAGGTTAGGGGCGTAACATGCCCTTCCCCTTCAAACCAACGTTGTCCTCAATGTTGAACAACTCTGGATGTTGTTGCAGAAAATCTTCACCTTCCCAAGTTGCATCTTCATTACTTTGGTTTTTCCACTTGATCAAATATTCCCTAATCTCTCTAGTTCTCAACCTCTTAGTATGTGTTTGGAGGATCTTCTTTGGTTCCAAAATGACTCGTCCTTCTTCATCTAGTTCTGGGAGCTCTATTTGGGTGAAAACTTTCTGTCCAATGACCTTCTTCAAACAAGAAACATGAAATACTGGGTGTATGTCAGATGAATGAGGTAACTCGAGCTTGTAAGCCACACTTCCTATTTTTTGTAGAACCTGATAAGGGCCATAATACTTAGGAGCAAGTATGTTGTCCTTTTTCTGTTGCTTCAAGGACATCTACTTGTAAGGCTGAAAACGAACAAATACCCAGTCACCCACCTCAAAATTTTGCTCACTATGGTGTTGATCTGCTTGTTGCTTCATCCTATTTTGTGCCAAGGCCAAATTCTCTCTCAAACTAGCCAAAACCTCTTGTTGATGTTGAATGTGCTCTTCCACATCTCGAACCTTGGTGTGCACCTTTAATGAAGAAGTGATGGAAGGTGGATGGTAACCATATAGTGATAGAAATGGAGACATTTTAGAAGAGGTATGGAAAGATGTGTTATACCACCATTCTGCAAGTGGTAGCCATTTAACCCAATATTCTTGTTTATCTGATACAAAACAATAGAGATACCCCTTTAAACATTTGTTAACCACTTCAGTTTGTCCATCAGATTGGGGGTGGTAAGATGAGCTATGAGCTAGCTGAGTACCCAAACAAGAAAATAGTTCAGTCCAGAAATTACTAGTGAAAATAGGATCATGATCACTTATAATTATTTTTGGGGTTCCATGTAATTTGAGAACTGCTTCCATAAAAATAGCCGCTATTGTACTTGTTAAAAATGAGTGTGAGAGAGCACAAAAATGGGCATATTTTGTAAGCCTATCCACAATGACCAAAATAACATTCTTACCTTTAGAACAAGGCAACCCAGTGATGAAATCCATGGAAACCTCCTCCCACCTTTGACTAGGAATTGCTAATGGTTGTAACAAACTTGGGGTCTTAACTATTTCACCTTTATTCTATTGGCATATCAAGCATTATTCCACAAAATTTTGTACATCTCCCTTGAGTCCTTCCCAAAACAATTCTTTCTTAATTCTATGATAAGTTTTCAAGAACCCTGAGTGTCCCCCAATTGGAGATGCATGCAACTCTACAAGAATCTTATGCTTAAGCTCTGAATTTTTGCACAAGTATAACCTACCCTTATACCATAGGACATTACCTTTCCATTCAAATTTGTTAGAGGATAAATTACCTTGCTGGAGATTCTGAATAAGACCTTGTGTATCCTTGTCTTGCTCCCATTCTAACCTAGCTTCATCCACCCAATCTGCTTGCAATATGGACATTGCACAAAGTAATGCTTCTGTGGATGCATCCCATTTGGATAGTGCATCTGCTACTACATTATCTTTACCCTTCTTGTAGATGATTTAAAAATCATAATCGAACATTTTGGTTACCCATTTTTGTTGTTCCTCAGATGATAATCTTTGCTCCAAAAAGTATTTGAGACTATCATGATCCATTTTCACCTTAAAGTGTCTACCCATCAAATAAGGCCTCCATTGTTTAACTGCATGAAGAATAGCCATCATTTATTTCTCATAGATAGGTTTTTGTCGATTCTTACCTTTGAATTGATGACTTTCAAATGTAATGGGTCTTCCTTCCTGCATTAGTACTGCCCCCAATCCAGACCTAGAAGCATCACATTCAACAGTGAATGTTTGTGAGAAGTCTAGAGTAGCCAAAATTAGAGTGGTGCACATTGTTACTTTTAGTTTCTCAAATGCTTTGGTGGCATCATCATTCCAATGGAAAGCATCCTTCTTTAGCAATGTAGTGAGTGGGGCTACTATGCTGCCATAACCTTTCACAAATCTTCTATAGTAACCTGTTAGTCCAAAGAACCCTTGAAGGTTTTTGAGAGTTTTTGGCATGGGCTATTCCATTATCGCTTTGATATTTTGGGGATCAACTTTTACCCCTTCATGGGAAAAAATGTGACCAAGGTACTCTACCTCTTGTACTCAAAAATCACATTTAGATGGCTTCACATAAATTTGGTGCTTTTCCAAAACTATCAACACCTGTTTCACATGTTGCAGATGTGCTTCCCATGTCTGACTATAAATCAATATGTCATCAAAGAAAACTAGCACAAACTTCCTTAAAAAAGGCCTAAAAATAGTGTTCATCAAGCTCTGAAAAGTAGATGGTGCATTTGTAAGACCAAAGGGCGTTTCCAAAAACTCATAATGGCCCTCATGTGTTCTAAAAGTAGTTTTATGAACATCTTCATCCTTGATTCTACTCTGATGGTACCCTAAGCGAAGATCCAATTTTGTGAAATAATTAACACCATGCAACTCATCAAGTAAATCATCAATTACTAGAATAGGAAACTTATCTTTGATGGTGTACTTGTTGAGTTCCCTATAATCTGGGCACATCCTCCATGTGTCATCCTTCTTCCGCACCATGACCACTGGTGATGAATATGCACTTTGGCTATGCTTGATGATCCCTGCCTCCAGCATCTCATGGACCATCTTTTCAGTTTCACTCTTTTGTGCATATGGATATCTATATGGTCTGATATTTGGTGGTTGACTACTTGGAATTAGTTGAATGGCATGATCATGTTCTCTTTTTGGTGGTAGTCCTTTTGGCATGGGCCCAAAAATAGATGAGTGGTCCTCAAGAATTATCTGTAGATCAAGATGTGTAGATACCTGTGTGGGTTGAACTTCTATGGAGCATAATCGTGCAATAATTCCCTCTACCCCCTTTTTTAGCATCTTGGTCATCTGATGTGAACTAACCAACTGTGGAGATTTTTCATGTAATCCATGTAGTTCAATTTTCTTACCTTCAGAATGAAAGCGCATGAATAGTTCCTGGAAGTTCATCTCAATGGTACCTAAGGTTGTGAGCCATTGGACTCCCAAAACAATGTCTGTGTTACCCATGGGAATAGAAAACATAGGAGAGTCGAGATTGTACCCACCCATAGTAAGCTTAATACTATGGCATTTGCCTGAACAATTAGTTGTGTCACCATCTGCAATCATGACCTAAAATTCTGGTGCTGGGTAGATGAAATAGTTCAATTGAGTGGCCAACTTATGGTTTATAAAGTTGTGTGCTCCTTGAATCAATCAATACTGTCGCCTTCTATTTCTTGAGGAAACCCACCACCTTAAGAGTTTGTGGAGTGCTAATACTTGCAAGTGCATGACAAGAGATTGTAGGTTGGGAATCTTCAGGTACCTCCTCTATATCTTCCTCATCATCATTGGAGACATCATCTACTTCTTCATTTTTGTTTGGTCCTCAATGTAGAATAACTTCTTCTCAGCACATCTATGTCCTTTACTCCACTTGCTATCACAACCAAAACATAATCCTTTTGCACGCTTCTCTTCAATTTGCTGAGGGGTCAATCTAGTAGGTGGAGGAAATGTTGGTGACGATATGCTATGATCTTTGAAGTGAGTGAATGGCTACTTCTTGTTGGCTATGAATTTTTCCTCAGCTCTACGTGCTAGGATAATAGATTTAGAAATATTAAGTGGATTAAACATGCGTACCTCATGTTGAATGTGGTCCTTGAGTCCACCCAAAAATAGGTCATTCAAATTTGCTTCAGAAATTATCTCCACACGTAAGGATAGGTTTTGAAAATGATGAATATAATCCTTGATGGAGCTAGTTTGTCACAATTTTGCCAGTTGGCTGAAATAATTCTCTGTCACACTATAGCCATAGTGTAATTGTAGCTCCTCTGTAAAAACTGACCAGGTGACATTGAGAGTCATCTTTTTCTTTTGAGCACACAACCATCGATACCAAATGAATTGATCAAGTTAAAGATACAAGGATGCCATGGTAACCTTCTATCCATTTGGAATTTGATGTAGGTAAAAAAAACTCTCCATTTGGTTGAGCCAATTGAGTGGATCTTTTCCATTAAATTTGCGCATATCCACCTTTGGTAATAGGTTCCTCTGTGGCCATGGAGTTGGATTTGAAGTAGACTGGTTAGGAGAAATACCCTGGTGGGTTTGTGAAATAGAGTTATATTAATGATTTGACTGATTAATGTTCAAAGCTATCATGATATCTCCCAAACTATCTTGTATGGATTGCATATTAGATTGTATGTCTTGCACCTCACTTTGAATGCCTTACACACTATAGTCAAGCTGGCTCACTTTGTGATCTATGTCAGAAAACCCTAGTACAAAGGGTCTATTACATCCCACTTCTGAATCCATCTCATCCTTGTTAGGAGTTTTACCTAGAGTTTTAGCAGCCTTTCCTCGGCCCTGAGTTTGTGGACTTGCCATAAAAGGGTTTTACGATGTCGACCCTTATTGACACTTTTGACCCAACTTTGACCAAGTGATTTTAGAATTATTTCAGCCTCAAATCAAAATATACAAAGAACAAGCCATAGCCAAATTTTTCTAATATTTCCAAAAATGTAAACAACTCAGAAAAATTCTTTGAATTGCGCACTATAGAGCAATTTTATTAAAAATAATAAAATAGTGATAACTTTTTCAAAACAGATCCAAATGAGCTGAAATATTAATGGAATTTGAATTTGATTATTTCTCACCTCCAGTAAAAATTTTTCATAGAAAATCGCAACCATTTTTTATATATCACAAAATTAAAAAATTTAGTGTTTCACCCACAAAATTGCCCAAATTGCAGCTCTGATACCACTTGTAATGAAATTACTTCAAGAATTAAGTATAACAACAGAATTATATCCAAATATGACTGAAATATATCCAAATATATGATAATAGATAAGCCACTTCGAGGGGACAACCTCCACAAGCTTCAATAAGAGCAGAATTCACAATATGATGATAAATGATTACCCACTACCTCCTATATATAGTCTATCTAGGCCATGGTTACTCCATAGGCCGACCTACTAATCAAAAGAAAGAATAGATAAATGTAATATAATGTCAAAAAGGGATAAGTAAGCCATAAGTCAGCTAATACTATCCTCATACATGTGATAGGTTAGGGGAGTAACATATACATGGTAAATACCATGGAACCAATCATATTATATGCATGATATGCATCATGGAAAAAGTAATGGAATATTACATAGTAAGTTGCATAAATTACAAACAAGTATACATATAGGAAGTCATCATACAAAGAAATATGAGTTACAATACATGATGACATGACATGAAAAGTCAAGGATCCTAAATGGATAAGACTAGATAATACATCAAAAACAACATGCACAAACATGCATAAAAAAACACATGCAAACAATCAAACACACAATGGTACACAACACACATTGTAACCAATGTAACAACAATATGTAATCATTTAATTTAGTTATCCATGAAAAAACATGAGATGTAGATAAAAAAAAGTTATAATATAATCAATGTAAAATGTCTCAACATGATGAATGGAAAGTGAGAAAGATATCACCATAAAATACACTATATAGATATGCCCCTACGGCAGGGCATACCACCAATGTGATGATTGATAACACAAGCACACTAAAAAATATGTGGAAAATGGTAAGGTTTCCATATAATTTTTATTCATTATTCAAATATCAGGTTACATCAAGTATATACTAACTTGCCATTAGTAAATTACAAAACCTATTACCACATGGGATTTAACCACTTGAACCCAACTAATTTTTGTTTATCACTAATATAATTGATTTATTTACCATGAGATTAAACCACTTGAACCCAAATAAAATTTACTACTCACTAATATAATTAATTTACCTACCAAGTAATTAATATTTATAAATAAGTAATTTCTAATATAATGTAATGTAAAACATGAAAGTGGGTGTCTCATATAGAGATGCATGCCCCATGTATAAAATAAAGTAACTAATAAGCTAAAAAAATATTTGGATAAAATGACCCAAAAAAACACTTGATTTAAAGGGGTATAGAATATTATGTATATCATATGACGATGAAGTCATTTAAAATACTCTACTGCACCTAAAAATTGGCACACTATACATCATGGTACTAATCAACCGATGCCTCTTCACACAAAATATAACTACCTCATGAATTGTGACATGAATGATGAAAATACTAATAATATGCTCATCCCATTTGACCATTATATACCTGTAATGCATTATAAGCACAATCAAGGGTTACTTAACTACATTGATCCACACAAGGCTTCACATATAAATCCATTAGTGACTATCTAGTACTATGTATGGCATATATATCATGATTCCCAACAATGATGACCTTTATCTCTATCAAATCATAAAATCACCAATAATGGATCAAACATAAATATAGTCTCTTCCCCTATTAGATGAAAGGTGAGAAGTCTCTATAGGGAAAAAAAATCCAAAGAACTTGGTCTGCTCCCCATCAAGGATATGAAATAAATGAAGACCAAAAATGGATAGAAAATAACATAATCCAAGAATTTTTTTTTACCATATTATAACCCTACCTTTGAGTTAACAAATCATTAAAAATGGGTGGATCTTTTTGCACTTAGAAGATGTAGTTAGGTCCATTTGGACCATATATCTTAGCCATGCATGATAATTCTTGGTTAGATGATGTGTAAGAATAAATAGAGTAACCAGAAGAAGATCTAATAGAGTGAGTAATGTAATGTGCATCAATCTTCTTTCTATGTTTGGAGGGTTGATTTATAGAAGGGCACACATTAACATAGTGACCTATACCACGACAATTATAACACTTGAGCTCTTTTATACTAACACTGGAAGATGAGGAGAGTGACTTGAGTAACTATGAGATTGAAAATATTTTTTATGCTTATTTTGGTGTTTATGTTTTGAGGACTTTGGAGAACGCGTCAAAGAATGCCTTGAAGATTGTTTCTAAAAATGCTTTGTTTTCTCATGTCTCTTCTCTATTATGTGTTCCCTACTTTTGTGAAGTATACATATTTTGTAGGCTTATTATTTTTCTTCTTGGAAAATTATCGCTCATGTTGAGTAAGTAGCTCACATAAGGAATTAAATGTTTCATTATTGATCTTATCACTAGAATGTAACATTTTTATAAAGTTTGTATAGGTTGATATGAGTCCATTCAAAGTGATGGAAATGAGCATACCATCATCTATTTTTCTACTCGTAGTAATTTATTCTAGTTTCACAACTTTCATCCTAGAAATGTATTCAGATAAATCTTAATCACCATTACTATTTTTATTTAATAATTTTATTAGGATATCAATCTTATTATATGTTGGTTATTTTTAATACAAGTATTTAAAAAATTTCCATGCTTTCCAAGCATAAATTGTAATAGGTTCGATGTGAATGATGACTTATGCAAAACGTAAATATTTTATCAATGTAAGTGCATGCTTATCACATTTTTTAAATTAAATTAATTTACCAACTTTAGTAGGTGTAGTTTATTTTTCAACTAGTTCCAAAAGATCATTAAAAACTAGTGTATTTTTCATATTTATGTTCCATTCCTTATAGTTTTTGGGTGTAAGTCTTCCTGATTCAGAGATGACCATTACTATTTTATCCATGATAAAACACACATACAAAATGCCAAAAAGAAAGAATAATACTAGGGTTTTGCCTTTACCCTCTAGTAGATCCATGATACAAAAATGATCATCCTTGATCCTGAGACCTATCAAAAAACCAATGCATTAACCACTTCATGCATGCTGCATAGAGCATATAGTAGATTTACAATCATAATAAAAAACAAATAATACACCATTTGGTCTCATTTTTACGTAAAGCATATAAATTAAAACAAGAATATGCTTGTAAAGATTTTGTTTAAAGGAAAAAAAATTGACCAAAAAAATAAACTTGGGGGTTTGAACATTGAACCTCACACTTGCCAAGTGACTCATAAAATTAGCTCAACCACTTGCTCTACTAGAATTTTAAAGATGTAAAGGCACAATAATATATTTAATGTGTTCTTTTTATATGTTAAAAAAAATTTGCATGGATTTATTCACTCACATGTGAATATTCCCAGCAATAGTGGCAAATATATTTTTATTTGGAAAATAACGTAACACACCCAATAGTGAATGAGATGGGTCCACACTTTGTTTCGAGCCAAAATAAAAATAAAATTTAAACTTTTATTTAACAAGATTATAATTCCATTCAATGTATTTCAATGCATTTTGACCATGACTAATGCATTTGAAGATGCTCAAAACACAATCAAAGTTTGGCATTCATTCAATTTGTGTAAACCCCATTAAAATTTTCAAATCACCCCACTATCCAATGACATATTACCATGGAATGTAAGTAATTTGTCTTTTATGACAATTATAGTGCTGCAAAGGATGGTTCTTATCTAGAATGGTGTTCTAAAAGAAAACTTACAAATTATTTCCAGTTAGTTAAAAAAAAAGACCCAACCACTTAAACTCACACATAGAAATTTTAGGCAAAGGCTTTATAAAAAAATTAAATGTAGTTTTAATGCTTATAAGACCAACATGACACTTCATATTCAAACATATGGTGTTTCAAATAGGGAATGACTCTTTAAACAGGGAATGACACTTCAAATAGGGAATGGATAAAGTTTCATAAGAAAATAAAAGCATTTTTCATTTTTAGTGGTTTTGGGATTTCAATGCCCCTCCATCTCAAGCCAAAAACACCCTCAAGCCAAATTGGCTCCTCTTTTATTTATTTAAACAATTATGAAGAGTTTATTTAAGAAAAAATAATAATTTAGTACTTAAGTGCCCTTTTGATCTAAAAAAATGATTCAATCCAAAATAAAACAAACTTTATTTCAAGGAAAAAATGTTACACTTTTTTCACGATTTATGATAATTTATTATTTATGTATTATAGGGTTGCATGGCTTCAAAATAGATCCACCATTAGCTATGATATCATTGATAAGATAAACATACAAATAAAATATGTATAAAATGATAAGGTTACCATATAAAATTTATTCATTATCTAAATATTTGGTTATGCCAAGAACTTATTAAATTTCCAATAACAAGTTATAAAACCTATTCCAATATGTGATTCAACCATCTGACTAAATTTTTGTAATCACTAATATAATTAATATACCTACCAAGTAATTACAGTATAACATTAATTACTTTCTTATCTAATGCAACATAAAACATGAAAGGGGATGTCTTGTAAAGAGATGCATGTTGTTTATACAAAATGTCAGGATCTCAACAAGAACAATTGATTACTTTTGCAAGCAACTAAACACGAAATTAACCAGAATTGAAAGTAACTAGAAATCAGAATCAACAAAGAATAAGAGATACAAGAAACAATGAAAACTTGTATTAAACTCTTGGAAATACAATTGAAGAAATCTCTCTTTCTTCCACACCTCTCTCAGATGTACAAATCTCTTTCCCTCAAGAGTTCTCTCTTCACAATTACAAACACAATTCAGCTACTTGAATTGTCTATCTTACATCTTACCACTTACAAGCTATGAAGATCTATCCCTATATATAGAATTAGGGATCATGAGATATGCAATATCAACCATTAGATACACCTCCTAATCTAAGGCTTAAAAAAATCCTACTAAAGATAGAGACACAAACTTAAGACTAACACTTAATCTTATCATGCAAACAATCCATTCATCCCATGAAAATAGAATTTTGGAACGCACAGGTGACCGATGTTGGTCCCTATTTGCCTGCATATGACCGACGTCAGCCGATCCATAACTAACGTCGGCAGCCTCCAGTCGATCCCTGACTGACATCGGTGACTGTGTAAATCTTGCAACTTTGCATTTGCTCATCCATGAAGCTTTTAGCTCCACACCTCAACACAAAATAAAGTAACTAATAAACTAAACAAAACCATTTGGATCAAATAAACCAAAAAAATTCCTCCCAATTAGTGGGAAAGAAGGTAGCCACATATCATCTAATAGTCTATAATCATATATATCCCACATCTCACTCACTCAAATAAATAGCATGAGAAGCATGTGTGAAATCATGAATGTGAAAAACCTTTAGCATAACCATATAATATAATATGTATCTATCGATAAATACATTTTGAAATATATATATATATATATATATATATATATATATATATATATATATATATATATATATATATATATATATATATATATATATATATATATATATAGTTTTTAAAATGGTTAAAAATTTATTAATTAAAATCTGACCATAAAATCCAAGAAATCAAGATATAAAGAATGAATCATTAACACGAACCAAATCATCTTGATAGTAAGAAGTTGAGGAGTCACCTAGAGAACCCAAAAACCAAAGAGCAAAAAGTAATCCTCAAACTAACATATCATCCAACACCAGTTGAGATAAATTGTGAGACTTTTCAGCTGATAGTTGATCTCAACAATTAACCTCCCACTCATTTTTGTACTCTGAATTCCATATAGCCAAATAGTCTACCACTCCTTTCCATTCCCCAGGGATATGGACATAATAAATTGAATCAAAAGAACTACCCATTTTCAGAATCTGCTTACCAATCATTTCTAGTTACCAATTGAGTCCCTCAAACTTCTATCTATTAAGCATGTTAACTATGATAATAGAATTTGCCTCAATAATAACCTTCCTCCATCCAAGAGCACACGCCTTATCCACTGCAACCATGATGGCATGAGCTTCCATTAGATTATTTGATGCTAGTCCCATATAAGTGGAGAAGAAGAAAACAACTTCACTAGAATAATTCCTTCCCATAGCCCCACTACTAGCATGGCCCATATTCCCTCTAGAAGATCCATCAATGTTTATTTTAAGAATGCCAATCAGGGGAGAACCTAATTCCCTTCCCTAGAAATTTTCTTCTTGGGACCATGACCCATCTTAACAATAGGATGATGAGCAACCTTATCAACAAGAATTAATCCATGAATCATAGAGATATCTTCCCTTTCCAATGATTCATCCAAATCATACTTGGCTTCTAGAATTTATTGAATCATGTGTGATATCCCCTCCAAACAGGAATATATGAAAGACACAAAACTCTGATACCAAAGACCAAAGCTCTGATATATAACAATGAAAGCTCTGAACAATTGTAATATCCTCTTCAAACAGGGAATATATAAACTCATAAAGCTCTGATCATAGATACAAACTGCAGAGTAGATTCAAGTATGCATAAACAAATCACAGATCTTATCATTCATCCAGCTGATTACAAAAGATGTCCTTCTAAACTATTTCAATTGTAGTCCTTCCTTATGCATATAAAAATGAAATACAGTCTTAAAAACTCTGGCTTATCAAAATTGGAAGTGAAAACTGGATTCTAGAAGGTCTCGGCCTTTCTGTGTCAGCACACAGACGCCGTCGTCGGTCGATATATCACCGACGTCGGTCCCTGTCGGTCGGATTTTTGCTGACGTCGGTCTTCAATCGGCCGATGTCGGTCACTGTAGCCCTCTGTCTGCCGAGGTCGGTGCCTGAGCTGATTTGAACGGACCTGTATGGATTTAGTACGGCCGCCAACCTGTCTGTTCTTAACCCCTGATTGCTGAACACCCTGATCTGAAGATATACTATTCTAATACAAAATATTTCTATCTGTATAATTTATTGAATCAAAACCAATAAAATAAATACCTGTAATACTGTGATAACTTCTGAGTGAAGTTATCTCTCAACCCTGGAATTCTGTGATAACTTCTGGATGAAGCTATCTCTCAATTTGGTAATAAATCAGCTGATATCTCACAGCCTCTAAATCACACACAATGAAGAGGGAACGTTCTCCATTGTAATGGAATCCTGGAACCCTTGGCTCAGTCTTCACAGAAGAATTTCTTCAATTTTCAATAATCAATAATCTATGCATAATCCATAATGGCCTCCATGTGAAACCCTTATACTCTCAAAAGATATGCTTGCCCTAATTAGGGTTTTCTTAAATTAGCATTAGGGTTTCTAATTTAAAATTAGAGCAAATAATTAATAATTAATAATTAATTATTAATGAGACCAAATAATTAATATTTGATTAAATCAATCAAATATTAATATCTCCCTCAATATATGTCGGATCCTCAAACCGATCGAAGCAGGTGAATCAGGGAGTGATTCCGCACATGACCATACCAAAATACAGGTGCTCTGCTGCATATCAAATATCCCTAAAAAGTAGGAGCTCAGGCCCAATGCGTCTGAAATAACCTGAATGAAAACCAAATGTAGAAATTCTGTGAATCAAAGTCAAGCCAAGCTCCATTATGACCCTCTATCCATCCTAATTAGCATACGAAGGTCGTATAATAGGCTAACCATCAAGTCTGTCAATGTCCACGAAAAAGGGGACATGACAATCCGCCCCTCCGAAAATTGCTTGTCCCCAAGCAATCTCGGAACAATGAACTACTCGATCCCCCTGGATCCCAAGGAAAAATTTGTGTAACATCCCTCATGTCACCAATCAACTCATGTGAATAAATCATCAACAGCAACAGCATCAACAGTATCAAAATCAGTAACTGAAAAACTGCACTCGACACCCAAACAACTATCTGAAGACCAACTGTAGATGCCGGAAGAAGAAACCAGTCTATGGAACTCAAGCCAACTAAAATATCAACCCTGTCAAAATTCAAGTCCCTATCTAACTGATACTCACACCCAACTGGACCGTGGATATGACAATCATTGGTCCCTGAGTCACTGACATCAAAACTAACCTCTAGATGCAAAGAAAAATAAGGAGCATACCTCACCGTATGATGCTGGTAAGAATCCCCAAACTCTACTGCTGGCTCACTATTGCCAAACTGGGACTCAATGGATGGCTCCAATCTCAGTTCAACAAACATCACCTCAACATCCCTGTAAGGTAATATAGTAGAAAGGGTTCGTAAAATCTCCTCACCCAATCTGCTAATAGCACTAGGACCTCGGACAAGAACACCTTCTGTCATCTTATGTGAGTCCAGACGAACACCTGTACTATCCATCAAATACTCCATGAATGGTTCAGTGCAGTAAAAATTATATGTGGAAGCGTCAACATACTCCCCCACACACCCCAACTGATCTCTCTGTAAAGGTGGCACAACCAACTGTACCACACTGTCATCCGTGTGAGAATAATCAATCTGGAGACTCGACTCCACTAGTATCTCAAGCTCATCAGAATCAAGTACTCCCAAATCCTGAATATGTGTATCAGCCTCAACAACATGCTCATCAGCAACAACTGCAGGAAGGTACTCATCACCAACCACCTCAATATACAAATGATCATCCACACTCTGTAAATCAACGCCAAAGCTCATATCAACAGACGGAGTATCAACAACTGTAGCATCACTGTCTAACTCTTCCATACGGAGAGAAACAACAGGTGAAACTAAGTCCTCAAAACTATCCACTGCATTCTCCTGAGTGTCATCTGCAATAATCAGATCCTGGGACTCTTCTACAATCTCTGCCATAGCTGAGAGATCATCAACCCTCAGTGCACTAACATCGGAGCCCACCTGTACACTCTGAGTGCAAGCATCTAACTCATCCTCATCTTCACTATATCCTATCTCATAATCATAATAATTATGGGACATGTTGCTCTCTCATCTAAGTGATCTGTAGTGCTCTCTCCTCAGCTTGACAAAATGATCAAAGGTCGTCCTCTCTTGAACATGAGGAGGTAATAAGTCCCACTCATCATTCGCTGTCTTATACCTTGCGGGTTTGTTTTTGGATGTAGGATATGAAAGAATTTCCTTCATCCTCCTCTGGGTTTCATCCAACTGCTTCAAACTGTGTTCCAGCTTCTTCATATCATTGTCCCACTGTTTCTGAGTATATGAAGGCATCATGATACTTCGCTGATTCATTCTACCCAAACTACCCAACAGGATGGCAAGACACTAGCTCTGATGTGCCCAACAGGATGGCAGGAATTTAGCTCTGATGTGCCCAACAGGATGGCAGGAATTTGGCTCTGATACCACTGTGATATCCCCTCCAAACAGGAATATATGAAAGACACAAAACTCTGATACCAAAGACCAAAGCTCTGATATATAGCAATGAAAGCTCTGAACAATTGTAATATCCTCTTCAAATAGGGAATATATAAACTCATAAAGCTCTGATCATAGATACAAACTGCAGAGTAGATTCAAGTATGCATAAACAAATCACAGATCTTATCATTCATCCAGCTGATTACAAAAGATGTCCTTCTAAACTATTTCAATTGCAGTCCTTCCTTATGCATATAAAAATGAAATACAGTCTTAAAAACTCTGGCTTATCAAAACTGGAAGTGAAAACTGGATTCTGGAAGGTCTCGGCCTTTCTGTGTCGACACACAGACGCCGTCATCAGTCGATATATCACTGACGTCGGTCCCTGTTGGTCGGATTTTTGCCGACGTCGGTCTTCAATCGGCCGATGTCGATCACTGTAGCCCTCTGTCTACCGAGGTCGGTGCCTGAGCTGATTTGAACGGACCTGTATGGATTTAGTACGGCCGCCAACCTGTCTGTTCTTAACCCCTAATTGCTGAACACCCTGATCTAAAGATATACTATTCTAATACAGAATATTTCTATCTGTATAATTTATTGAATCAAAACCAATAAAATAAATACCTGTAATACTGTGATAACTTCTGAGTGAAGTTATCTCTCAACCCTGGAATTCTGTGATAACTTCTGGATGAAGCTATCTCTCAATTTGGTAATAAATCAGCTGATATCTCACAGCCTCTAAATCACACACAATGAAGAGGGAACGTTCTCCACTGCAATGGAATCCTGGAACCCTTGGCTCAGTCTTCACAGAAGAATTTCTTCAATTTTCAATAATCAATAATCTATGCATAATCCATAATGGCCTCCATGTGAAACCCTTATACCCTCAAAAGATATGCTTGCCCTAATTAGGGTTTTCTTAAATTAGCATTAGGGTTTCTAATTTAAAATTAGAGCAAATAATTAATAATTAATAATTAATTATTAATGAGACCAAATAATTAATATTTGATTAAATCAATCAAATATTAATATCTCCCTCAATATATGTCGGATCCTCAAACCGATCGAAGCAGGTGAATCAGGGAGTGATTCCGCACATGACCATACCAAAATACAGGTGCTCCGCTGCATATCAAATATCCCTAAAAAGTAGGAGCTCAGGCCCAATGCGTCTGAAATAACCTGAATGAAAACCAAATGTAGAAATTCTGTGAATCAAAGTCAAGCCAAGCTCCATTATGACCCTCTATCCATCCTAATTAGCCTACGAAGGTCGTATAATAGGCTAACCATCAAGTCTGTCAATGTCCATGAAAAAGGGGACATGACATCATGCTCATAATATTTTGCCATAGCTGAAAAGCTCCAATCTGGAATCCTTAGAAAATTCTCTTATTACATTCAAGCCAAAGCTTCCAGATAATATAATAAGGACCAATTTCCCATGCTACATTAAGAAAGATAGCCTTGGTAGGAGGTCTCCCCAAACTATTCTAGAATCCACCAGTGAAATGATATGAACATACTCCTTATTCCATAGACCCCACCATAGATGCTAGATTTCCTTGGCATAAAGGCATTGGAAGAATAGATGAGGGATACATTCCTCCCCATGCCCACACAAGGCACATATATAAGGTATATAAAATCCACTTTTTTGTAAATTATCCCAAGTAAGATACCTATTTCTAGCAACTAACCACATAAAAAAATTACACTTCGGCCAAGTATATTTATTCTAGACTTTCTTCCACTAGGTAACTTCCCCCTCCTCACCACCTTGTTGGATAATATTTTGGTATCCTTTAGCAATAGAGTCAAACCACTTAGGGTTGAAACCCTAAGTTAATATATCTCACTCACTCAAAGAATTACAAAAGTGCTTCTTTATAATTGAATATAGGGCCTCTCTATAATCTATATAACCTCCCTAAGGCCAATCCCTATAGTCCCTCCAAAAATTAATCTCTGATTGACCCACATACTGACTAGACTTAAAATTTTCCACCTGCACCAAACTAACTTCAGTGCATCTATAGTAAATTTACTATAACTACGGGTGTGTAGATATAATGGGAGGATGCCTATCCCAAGAGTCATGCCAAAAAAGAGTCTCAGATCCCTTATTGCAAATTTAAAATAAACCTTGCTTGATAAGATTAAATCCTTTCTTAAGGGTGTTCTAAATCCTTGAGGCTTTCCTTGTGAGGTTAAATCAAGGGATATACACAAAAAGAATCTCCCCTAAGTATTCAAAAGTAATAATTCTAATTTAGATTTACTTAAAATTAGTACACCACCTCCAATAAAGTTTGGTAGCCAAAGCCTAGCCTTTGGAAATAGATTGTCATAGTCCCAAGACCCCATTCTAAATAAGACTCCAAATAGTTTCCCAACTAACCAAACTCCATTTGGATTCTTCCATATTTCTAGTCCAAATAAATTAATGTGAAATGGCATCAAAGTCCTTAAGAAAACCTAAGGGGGTTGCCAATAAAAAGCATTTGTATATAGGGAGGGCCTAAATCACCAAATTCAATAACCTAAGGGGGTTTCCAATAAAAAGAATTTGTATAAAGAATGGACTACCAATAACCCTTAACAAGGGGCCTAACTAAGAGAGGAAAACCAAAAAATGTGAGAGGAAGAACACCAACCTAAAATCTGAGAACCCAAGTAATTCGACATTGAATAAGGGGAGTATTAAAGAAGATAGAATAGTTATCCTTATTGATCCTTTGTCTAGAAGCCACCAAGTAAATGTCAAGATCATTTTTGAAGTTCTCAGCTTCCTTGATGTTGGCTAGGCCCAATAAAGTTGTATCATCCATGAACTGCAAGTGAGAGATAGAAGGCCAAGAGCTATTCCAAGACCACCTATGAATCAAACCATAAGTGACATGAAGTTTTAGGAGATGTCCTAAACCTTTGGCCAACAAAATGAATAGGTATGAGGATAAAGGATCCCCTTATTTTAATCCTTTTGAAGCTCTAAATAAAGGAGACACAACTCCATTGATGATGATAGAGAAGGAATTAGAAGAAATGTAGCTCATAATTGACTTAACCTAATCCCTAGAAATTCTAAAAGCCAAGAGAATCCACTACAAAAACCTCCATTTGACTCGATCATAGGATTTGGACATATCTGATTTATAAACAAAGTCTTATCTTTTGAAGTTTCCATATAATGAATAGCCTCCCCAATAATCATGATCCCATCTAAGATCTACTTTTCAGCCACAAAACCCCTTACTCCTCCAAGATAAGGAAGTTTAGGCACTTTTTAAGTCTCTCTACAAAAATATTAGTAATGATATTATAAGCCACATTACATAAAGCAATGGGCTTAAACTAATCAAAGGATTAAAATTTATCTTTTTTAGGATAAGGGAAAGCCAAGTTGCATTCAAAGAATGCAACATCTATTTACTATTCTATGATTCTCAAACAATCTCTAACATAACCTTCTTGAGAATCTCCCAAAAAGCTTGAAAAAATTGAATCAGAAATCCATCAGGTCCAGGTGCTTTTTCTTTCTTCTAAAAGACAACCCTTTCCACCTCATCAAGAAAAGCAAATTTATTGAGTTCCTCATTCATTTTTAGAGACACTAAATGAGGGATGCATTCCAAGATCAAGCCCTCTTCCTCAACCTCTTGAGAAGAGTCCTCTAAAAAAAGTGACAAAAAAAAACTCATGGCCTCCTTACACATATCCTGAGGAAGAAACCCATTAGAGTATTGAATATAAGTAATTATGTTCCTTTGTCTTCGATCCTTGAAAGAATTATGGAAGAAGGATGTATTCCTATCCCCTACTTGGAGCCATTCAATCCTAGCCTTTTGTTTCTAAAAAAATTCTTCCCTTAGTTCCCATTCAGTTAGCTCCTTTAGCAACTCTGACTCCTTTTATAGATTTTATGTTGTAAGACCAAACACTCTAGATTGCCACGAAACCTCATCTAGAAGAGATTAAACTTTTGTCTTAGCTTGGAAAAGATTTCCAAAATACTCTTTGTTCCATCTCTTGAGATGATATTTCACATATTGCAAACTCTTAACAAAGGAGTACATGGTAGTACCATAATCCGATTTACCTTCTTCCCACCCAACTACCATAAGATCCTATAAGGATTTCTCACGTAACCACATTAGTTAGAACTTGAAGGAGGGTTTCTTTTCCATATCTGATCTAGATATTACCAACTTAATAGGCCAGTGGTCAGATCCTCACCAATCTAAAATATTTGAGCTAGATAACCAATAGTTACTCACCTAGTAGCTGAAGATAAGAAACCTATCCACTCTTTCTAAAATTGAATCTCTACCACATCTATTATTCCATGTAAACTATCCATTACTTGGTTGGACATCAATAAATCCTAAAGAGTCAATACCCTCTTGAAGCAAGAAAGAAGCAACATCCAACTTAGTCAACCCACCTTGTTTCCCAACCAAGCTCACAATAACATTAAAGTCCCTGTTAGGATCTATGGAAGGAAAGGATCAAAAGATCTCACATATTTAATATAGGCCCACAAATCTTAATTTTTATATTTTTTATTGTTTTTACATTTTTATATTTTTTATTAAAAAAAATAAATGAATAATGTCAAAGGTGTCACACAATAAGATTTAAACGAAGTTGAATCACAACAAAAATAAAATCCAAAGGGCACAATTAAGAAACAATAAAAAATAGACAATACAAGGGGTACAAACAAATAAGAATAAAAAGACTAGGATTCTAAATAACCTATAAATTTCCTCAAAATTCAATGCATGATCATTCTTGATATAGATGGTGTCATCATCAAGAAATTAATGTAAATGTTTGGAATGGGATAAATAATCAAATGGTAAGGTCCAAAGCAACATAACAAGTGACTTGAAATAAATGGCTAGAGGAATTTAAAGATAAAAAGAAGGAAAATGCCAAGATGTCAAAACTAGAAGAAATACAAGGAATGCAATCAACTCAAGAGAGGGAGGAACATGAAAGATATAACATAAAGAATAAAGAAAATATTTATAATAAGAAAACTATAGTAAAATAATGATATATCAATGAAGTGAAAGATATTGGCTAACATAGCTAACTGATGATATCATCAATAACTTGATTATCAAGTTGGATACTAAATTTACACACATTCAGATTTGTGTAAAAATAATGTAATATGGTGCTTAAAAATCATTATGTACCAAACTAATATCTCTGATGCAAGGATATGTATAACAAAATTGATTTTGCCTCAGATATGTTTTTGTAGATGGTTGTTCTTTTTTTGGTTAAATTTATTATTATCGCACTTCTTCCTTAGGCATCCTTTGTTTTTGAGATGTAACATGATCCTCTTTAGGATAATTTGAATATTTATTACCACATGTTCTCACTCGTTACATGTTAAATTTCCCCCCCTCATATTCAAATGTAATTTACTCATGTGTACTATCAATTGTGGCTTTCATTATTTATAGCCATATAACTCCCTATTCAAAATTATAATGAAGCAAGGATGGCACAACATGGAATAACATGGGATATGTCTAGGGAACAATAGAAACAAGAAATGTAATACATCCCAATGTTACTTGTTTAGAAAAAAATGTGATACTTACGATAGATGTTCCTTATCATATCCAAGTGTCTTAAGGAAAGGAAGACTAGACAAAATTAGTGTATCTTTGTCATATATCATGATTAATTATCTTTGTTTGACCATACACATAATTATAAAAATGGTTTTGCATGTGAAGGATAAGTCCCCATAATATTATTAGGAATCATTATTGGCACATTATCATGCTTAGGTGTTTCTTTCTTGAGTATCTCTTTCTTATGAAATTATTATTTAGGAAGCTCTTCCTTAATAGGTGGCATATCACGCGAATTAAATTTTTCACTATTGGAAGATGTGTTTTACTTGTGGTTTCATATTAGATATAATCGATATAATACCACCACTATCAATAAAATCTTGTATTTTATGTTTAAAAGCATATAAATATGACCATTAATTATATTATATCCAAAAAATAATTTGAAATATAATGTACCTAACACATAAACCCAATAATAATGCTTAATAAAAGGTAATATAATCATATTATTATTAACATCTTCAATGTTGCACTTTGACTATCCTTAATCTTTTAAAATTGTCATTATTCTCTAAGGGAAGGTGTAGGACTTGTTTTATGTGTCTTTTGATGATTATCCAAGGGTTTAGGATTTGTATTGATTCGTGCATGGATATTATTAGGAATCATACAATTTGAAGCATGGCTCTGGTAGTCAAGTACACGTGATTATAAAATTTCATCCTCTAGTGACATAAATTTCTTGAAAAAATACGTGAAATAATCATAAGCATGATAAAACACTTAATATTTGATAGGAGACACAAGAATTTTTCTAAATAGATATTATTTTTATTGTAGACACCAAAATAGTGTCAACCCCCCCTTGGTCCCTTTCTAACTTCAACATGCCTAACCTATACTTTATTAATTTAAAATACTTATTTTAAATTAATCATCCCCCCTAAACACCTCACCTTGGATTCCTAGCTCTTAGACCATTTATCACCCTATGACTAATCATAATTACCTAAGACCTATTTTAACTCCCCCACTAATTCTCATGCCTATTAAACCCGCCTTTGGACCATTCAACAACGACAACCGAACTTGGCAGATGGAGGAATGGGCAAAAGACTAAAAATAGACTTTTTACCCATTCTCTAGCCGCTGATGTAGGTCAACAGTCGACTGACGCCGGCGGTATCGCCGACATCGGTTGCTTAAAACTAAATTCTAACCTCGACTGCACCCCTGAATGCAAATTCTCTTGCTCCCGGGATCCAAATTCTCTTGTTCCTCGACTCCTTGCATATCAAAGGCAGGCTTTAGGATGAGGCATCAACATTCTATCATCACTCTCCAAGCTAAGAAACTCTGAATAATTCACTCCACACCAGATTGAAACATTGCATGAGGTCTCCTACATCAGCCATAATGGGAACAAGTCTTCTACACTTCTGGTTCTCCACCAAGAGCTAAGTATTCTTATAGTTTATATTTTAGTATTTTTAGAGTGCATTGGTAATTAGTCCATTGGCCATTTCTGAGTACTGTTGAGACCAAATCTGGCTTTCTTCCTGGAGAGGCTAAAAAGCCTTCCTTTTATCCTGACCCATTTTGACAACCTGTCCCCTACCTTTGTCCTTCCTAAGACTCTATCCACTATCCTGCATCCCTGCACAACCCTTTTGAATCTCCCAAACCATTTTGTTGACCACATACATACTTGAAACCCATCCAAGGCCCATTGCCCCTACCGACATCAGCATCAAGGCCCATTGCCCCTACCGACATTGACATCATAACCGACGTTGACAACATTGACCAACCAATGACGGTAGACTAACCGGGGTCGGTGACTGTGAGAGGCAGATTGCAAGAATCAGGTACACATTATCTATTTCTCTTCTTTAGCCTTTCATTATTTCTCTTTATCCGACATTCTTTTTATCAACTAGTGGACTATCATCCTTCTAGGAAGTCTTTACACTTCCAGGACTGAGCATGTGCTTGGCAATCCACCATATATCTATCTAACATTTTTTTGTTTGAGTCTCTTTCTCTCTATAGGTGTCATCCTCCACAGCTAAAGAGAAGCTCCTTCAATCATCTGGATACAGTGTGCAACTTCATCTGGGTATCATCTAACCCCTGACCATTATCTTTAGTTTCTTATTTCTTTTGAATGTAAAAAGCAAAAATGAGTTAGAAACATTCTGGCACGCCCGATGGGACCCTGGAGTTTTCTTTGGGTTCATTTCTTCTAAAACAAACTTTCATATAGGTGTATTACGAAAATTTCTCTTCTTGCATCCTTCTTCTTTCTTTCTCTTTCCAAAAGACACCATTAGCACAAGTTAAAAAGAACTTTTTCTTGTCACTTCTTTTCTACATCTTAGAGTAGTGAAATTCATGCTCTTAACCTTTTCCTAATTGTTTGCATCCAAACAAAAACATTTTAATTTGGGCTAAAATGTATTGCATTTCATTCCTGCTTGAATGCATATTTAGCCTTCTCATCTAGTAATTAAAAATGCATTATGAATAAATCATAGTGCACATATGTTACACAACATGAACACATTCACAAAATCAAACATCTAAACATACTTGAGACAAGGCCCGACTAGGATTTCATCACCTAGCGGATACCTTACCCTTCCTGGCAATCCTACTTGGACTTCACTACCAAGGGGAGAACCCACTCTGTTCTCTAACAGAGTATAAACTATAGGGGAAGTATATATTGGCTAAGTGACCCAGCTTGACTCTGGGCTCGTGAAGTGAGGGGAGCAAGCCCCTAGCACCAAGCCACGTACAAAACCTAACACAGACTTTTGAGCACCAAAACATAACCTAAAACCAACCTTAGACTGCCTCTTTTAGGACCCGTTCTAAAAGCCCAACTTCCCAAACACACTCTTCTAAGGCATAAGCCAACACGACTCTAAAATTTATTTTTAGGAATTTAAGGTTTAGAGGCTGCTTGCCTTCATCTACTTTTCTATTTTTATCTAGTTTTTTGAGCTGGTAAGGATGCATTATTCTGAGCTCTAAAAACAACTCAGAGCTTTCTTCTTTCTTTCAAAAACTTTCAGTTTTTTGAGTTTCTAAAAATACACAGTAAACGACATCAATTTTTTCCACTGACGTTGGCAACTATCTTCACCGACATCGGTTATCTGACCAACATTGGCAACTTACTTCACCGACATTGGTTTTTCTACCGACGTCGGTCACTGTAAAAAAAAAAAATCTTCTCAAACAGCAAGCTAAAAACCTGACCTTTTTGCTGTTAAAAACAAATTCTAGTTTTTTGAGGCTGAAACATACAATTTTTAGAACCTGAATCTATTTTGCCTTGGATGGTTTTGACATGTAGTCAAACCAAAACTCTTGTTGACCATGCAAGCAACAACCACTCCCGCCTTCACCTTCTATATCAAGTCCCCAAATGGAGTATAATTCAAAAACTGAATGTACTCCTATCCAACCAACCCCAACTCAACCTCCTATTGTTCTCGAAGGAGACCAAGACTTTGAAAGGTTCCTTGACCTCAATATCAAGGCTCTTCAGCACTATCTCATGAGAAGTCAAATGTGAGAGCCTTCAGGCAACCCAGTTTATGGGATGCCAACTTCCTTAGTTGAAACGACAATCATATCAATAGCCTCCGTAACCCGACCCATGGTCACCCAGGCCATTGCCTCAACTAACAACCCGACCATGACCAATATTCAAAGTGTGGCCTCTCCTTCTATTTCTAAACCTACCTCCATTGGGGTTTCTGTACCCCCTCAACCACAAACTATTCAACAAAGTCCTACACCATTCCAGAACTTAATTGTCTCCATCCCACCTACTCTTGCAACCATAAATATAAGAGTGACTACTTATCCTTCAACTAGTGTTGCCACCATCCAACCACCTTTGGCGACATCAAGTCAAGTTGTGCCGTCTAGCTTCATGACACAACCACCCTTAACTTTAACATCAGTCCCTATGACTAGTTACCAATATGTTGCGCCTATACAAGTGCAACCAACTATGTCATACACTCCACCTAACACCTTCCAAATGCCTTACAACCTAGGGGGCACCCCACCTACAAATCCATCAACCGATCTAATCAAGATGTTGATGGATAAGGTGTCAAATCTTGAGACATCCATTTCGGGTTCAAGAAATGTTTTCTCATATGAAAAAATCTGTAATGAACCTATTCATCCTTCAGTCCCAATCTGACCATATCTTAGTCAGTGGGAACTTCCCAAGTTTACTCACTTTCAGAGTAAAGAGGACCCATAGCAACATCTACAAGCGTTTAGACACACTTGTTATCTTATAGCACATGATGATGCGTTATTACTATGCACATTTCCCATGTCACTTTCTGGTGCTACCCTCGATTGGTATAGTTCTATTACCAGTCACTCTCTATTTACCTTCACGCAACTAGCTCAACTATTTCTTGACCACTTTTCAATTAACATAACTAAAAAGGTCTCCATCATGGACCTATATTCTATCAGACAATGCGACGATGAATCAATAGCTGATTTTGTTGCCCATTAGAGAGGTTTAATCAACCAACTCTCCTTTTTTTTACCTCAACTTGAGCTCATTGAGCTCTTTTCACAAGCATGTGCCAAACACATCTCATCTACTTTGCGGGTCCAAACATTCTGCACATTTGACAAAGCTTTCACCATGGCTAGGAAGCTTGAACTCTGTGCTGTCGAAGAAAATAAAGTCAAACTGTGTAGTAAAAATACTAATGCAAATGTTTCTATACGATTTTTGCTTTCTACATTCAAAAAGGAAATGAAAAACTAAGATAAGATGGTCTAGGGTTAGTTGATACCCAGATGTAGTCTTGCACACCGAATCCAGATGATAGCAGGAACTCCTCTTTGGTTGTGGAGGATGACACCTGTAGAAGAAAGAGACTAAAACAAAGAAGGCGTTAGATGAGGAGATGGTGGGCTGCCAAGCAAAAGCTTGATCCCAAAAGTACAAAGACTTTCTTGAGGGATGTCAACCCACTGATTGATAAAAATAATGTCTGATAAAAGGCATAATGATAAAAGACTGAAATGATTAAAAATTGAAATAGAAATAGAAGCAAATGCTTATCTAAATGCTGATGTCGGTCTAGTCACAGTTGCTGACATCGGTTAGTCTATCGATGTTGGTCGATCAAGTCTACCAATGTCAGTTAGTATGTGATGTCGGTGAAGGTAGTGGTATCTGTGGCCAGCGTCGGTCGGGGCAGTAGTCTTTGGATGAGGTCTGGTCAGGTCTAGACGGGTTTATGGTCTGTGGACAGGTCTGAGAAGGGGTCTAGGAGTCTGGTTGAATGGTCTGAGAGTCTGTGCAGAGGTCTGGAACAATGGACATAATGTCAAAAAGGGACAGAGGAGTAGAGGAGGCCTTTTAGCCTCTCTGGGAAGGGCAGGTTGGGTCTATGGTCTGGTTGATAGTCTGATTGATGATGGCTAAATCTAGTTCATAGCATTTAGAAGCAATAACTAGGAAACATGATAAAAACACAGAGGAAATACTTACCTGTGGCTTGCTATAGAAGGAGTGTTATAGATTGGTTGTACCTATTGCTGATGTTGCTGGTGTGGAAGTCCTGTTACTGGTGGAGAGGACCTATTGCTGATGCTTGCTATGTGTACTTGAGAGAGAGAAAGTGAGAGGTCTGATGATTGGAAGGTCGGCTGCTTGGAAGAATGAAAGATCAGATTGTTGAAGGTTGAAAGGTCTAATTCAAGAGATTGGAAAAATGGATCTTGCATTTGAGTCAAGAATGCAGTTTTGAAGGCAATCGATGCTGGCAAAATCACTGACGTTGATCGACAGTTAACCGATGTCTGTGGATGGAAGGCAAGAAAAAGGCTAAAAATAGCTTTTTATCCATTTTCCCAACTGCCGGGTCAGCGGGTTGGGGGAAGAAATGGTCGAAGGTGGATTAATAGGCGTGAGAAATGAGTGGGATAAGGGAAATGGGGTCTTAAATCATTTAAGACTTGGCAAGGGGTAGTGGAGGGGAAGTTGGAATAGATCATAGGGTGATAAATGAGGGTATCCAAGGGCAAAGAATCCAAGGAGATGAGAGGTGGCATGGGTGAGGTGGCAAGGGGAGAGAGAGAAGGAAGGAGAGAATTATTAATTTAAAATAAGATAATTATTTTAAATTAATAAGACATAGGTTAGGCATGGTTAGAAGTGGAAAGGGACCAAGGGGGGGAGTCGACCAAGGGAGTAGACACGATTTTGGTGTCTACATTTGCCCCTTTTTGTCTTGTTGGTTGTTCTGGATGAACTGCAAGACAAAAATAGGAGTTGATTGCCCCAGGTATGGGATGAGGTCACTTTTGTCTTGTTGGTTGTTCAAGTGAACTGCAAGACAAAAATGAAAAGAGGATTGGTTGCCCCAATTATGGGATGAGGTATTCCCCCTCAAAGCAGGAGCTGAGGGAAGGGAACCTGGAATCAGGTGCTGATTTGATAGAGAGATGGATAAAAATGGTGAAGTTGGAGTGAGAACACTATAATAGTCATGATTGCATGTATACCACTTCATAGGATGGTCAGGTTAAATTATCGCAAGTTGAGGGTCAAGGAGTGCCAAAATTGAAATAACCAGGCCCCAACATTTGGTTGTAGTTGATCGGGTTATTCAATCTAAGCTGAAGCTCCAATGGTCGTCATGTTCCAGGTATCCTAGGCTCAGGAAGTGCTCCTGAAAACATGAAAATGTCACAAGTAGTGGGGATCAACCAGCTTACGATCCTATACTTGTGAAGGTCATAAATAGTCTGCGCATAATTTTGCTAATCATTCGGGAGGTAGCATACATGCAAAAACAACCAAGGCAATGTTTGTCTTGGAAGTGGTTGTAGTCGAAGGAGATAGTCACAATCTCCATGGTCATTGGTCGAGGTAGGCTGAGATAGATAGTTGGTCAAATGACTGGATGGATGAAAGAATGTGGCCAAGCTAACCCCAGAAGATGCTATGTCAACTGAGTGCTGCCTACATAGCCCTTGTGTGAAGGGCCTCAGGCCAATGTAGTTCTCCCTAAAAGGGAGGAAGAGGGTCAAAGTTATGGATTGGTCTGGGCGAGGTCAAGTCATGGTCAAAGGAAGGATATGGTTTGTCCATCAGGTAGACAAATAAATGAGGGTGGTCAAGCTAACCCCAGAGGACGTCGTGTCAACTGAGTGCTGCCTACATAGCCCCTGTGTGAAGGGCCTCAGACCAATGTAGTTTGGATAAAGAGGTCAAAGTGCTCGATAGGTTGGTTTTGGTCATGTGTTAAATGATGAGGATAAGATGATGTTATAGCCTTTTCTAAATGATGTATTCTGTAACATTGGTCGGGGTCTTTCATCCCTAGCAATTTTCCATATTCGTGATGGATGTATGCTAAAAATGAATTGAGTCTATTTATGCTTCAGCAAGTAATGGTTTATGCTTAACATAAATTGTGTAGTCGATAGTTTCCATGTGTATTGTTGTCCATAGAAACTATGTGAATAGGCTATGTGAGTGGGCTGAAAAGGGTTAGGTTGATTTGGTGTGACAAATGATGTAGTTGAATGTGACCAAAGTGTAGGCAGAAAGTGAAAGGCATAATCACCCTTTTATTGACAAGGACCAGATAGATAGCATAGATAAGGGTTGTTAGAACCGAGAGCCTCATTTATGCATTACGTCGTTGACCATGGGTTGTGTTAGAGAAGTAATCGAATCACTTTTGACATTAAAATGAGCTCGAAGTCCCTTGAGTAGGTGATGTGATAGGAGGAGAGGGTAACCCATTTTAGAGCAAAGAGAACCTTGCCCCTTTTTATAGGAGACCCTGAGATGACTACAAGCCAAGTCCATGACCCTTTTTTTTTGCAGACTGATCAATGCGGGAAGTCCACATAGAGATGTCATTTTGCTTGGTGGTCATTTGTGAAGCTGATCGATGCGGAAAGCTTCTAAAAGAGTGCTGTTTGTAGCAAGATTTAGTCATAGCCATCCTTCGAGGTAGTGGTCTATATTTTTGCTTTATATATGTATGAGGGCTTTGAATAGCTGTCCTTTGAGGGAGTAGTCTATTAGCTACAACAATGATAGTACAGCTGTCCTTCGAGGGAGCAGTCTGCCTTTTAGAGTTTGTGACCTTGGGTATTTTGACATCTTGATTTATTTTATTTTGTTTGACAAAATTTTGAGTCATGGACAAGACTATAGAAGTTCAAGTGCTCCCTTTTATTAGGACAAAGCATCCATACTTTATAAAAGGGTTACATAGGGTTTGTGTTAGGGGAATAGGGTTGAAAGGAATAAGGATTAAGAGGACAAGGGTTGCTCAAGGGATGAGCTCAAGTTAAGTGTCAAGTGGATGAGTACTCGACTAACAATAGAATGGTCGCAGATGCAAGGCATTAAAGGGCTTGAGTTTTGATAGGTCCCTGGTCCATGCTCGTGCATGATGATGAAAGGTTCGAGCCAATTAGGGGCAAATTTGCCCCATTTGCCTCTTCGAGATTGGTCATATGTTGATTGATGCTTGGTTGGTTGATATGGTCATTGATTGGTCGAGACTAGTTAAATGTTTGGTCGAGGGTCGGGTCGAGATTGGTGTTTGGTCATGATTAAAAGGTTGGTTGATGATTGGTCAAGGTTTGGTTGAATGTTTGGTTGATTGTTTGGTCATTGGTTGGTCATTGTCTGGTTGATTGTTATTTGGTTATTGTCAGTTGATATTTGGTCGAGGTTTGGTTGTTTGTTATGATTAAAAGGTTGGTTGGTGCTTGGTTGAGGTCGGCTTTAATGTTTGGTCGAAGATAGGTTGAATGTTTGGTCGAGGTCGGGTCGATGCTTGTTTGGTCAAGGTATGGTCGAGGCTTGGTTGAGGTCAGGTTGAATGTTTGGTTGAAGATGAGTTAAATTTTTGGTCGAGGCCGGGTCGATAGATACTTGGTCGATGATTGGTCAATGGTTGGGTTGAATGTTTGGTCGAAGATAGGTTAAATGTTTGGTCGAGGTCAGGTCAATGCTTATTTGGTCGAGGCATGATCGAGTCTTGGTTGAGGCCTAGTCGAGGTTTAAGATTAAAAGAGTGATTGATATTTGGTCGAGACTGGGTTGAAAGGTTGGTCGAGGCTTGGATGAATGTTAAATTCCCCCAGCGGTTAGGGAGAATGTTTGACAGATTGGTCAAGGTCAGTTGAAGCTTGGTGGTCAGATTGACTGTGTTGATGTCGAATAAGGGGGTTAAAGGTGGCAAAGGGACCATAGTCTAGCATGGAGATCTTGATTTAGGTGATGAGGTTTGAGAAGCATGGGTCGGTGTTGATGATTTGTTGAAAGAGAGGTCAAGAGGATCCTTGATGAGAAGGGTATCCTTTTTTGGTGTTGACGAATGATAGCTTTAAGAGCGCAACAATGCTCAGTGTCATGTCCCAATTTTTGATGATAGTGACAAAATTTAGAGTTGTCAAACCAAGATGGTCTTGATCGGGGAGTTGATGGGTGGGGCAGTGTTGAAGGTTTTTTGATAATATGGTTAAGAATAAGGGTGTCTTTCTCCAAGCATTGGTGAACAACCTTGAGGGCATAACAATGCTCAGTGTCATGCCCAAGCATGTGATGATACACACAAATTTGAGTGTCATTGAACTAGGGTAGTTTTGGTCTAAGAGATTGATATGGTTTAAGAGGTGGGAGGTTAATGAGAGAAGACTGCAACAATTACCGTAATAGCAAGGCATAAGAACTTGCTAATGGGTCTGTGTCTTGTTGTAGTGGGGGTTGATGACTTTGGTTTGAGAGGCGTAAGAGACATTAGTCATACCATCATTTTTGTGGGTGGTGTAGCCACACGTGTAGATGGCACTTTGGTGGTGATAGGTGTTGGATGTTTTGGAGGAAATATATGTCTGATGGGTTGAGGAGATAATGGAGGCGACTTGCCTCTGTGAGATGTGGGAGTAGGAAGTACTCCTATTAAAGTGGACAAATGCGGGCCCAAAATTGAAGGTAATGATGAAGGTGGGGGAAGAGTCCTCCGGTGTGGTTTAGTGGCCTTCTTTGGTTTGGGTTGAGGGCCACCATTGTGCGAGGCAAGGTTAGATATGGGTTTGGGTTTAGATGTGGATGGAGGTGAGTGAGATGTAGCAATCTCAAGCAAAAGGCAAGAGGAAATCGTGACTGGGTCTTCCTCAGTCGAAATGGGTGAAGAGATTGATTCTTCTCTTGGTGGAGAAGAAATAAGAGATTGCGGCTCCTCAAGAGAGTAGAGGGCTAGGATGATTGTGCCTTCGATTTGTGGTTGAGGAGTAGGCAAGGTGGGGTCCTCCATTGGTAAGAGGAAGGACGAAGGTGGGGCTAATGACATTGGTATGGTCGAAGCGTCCTCCAATATGAGAGAGGTCGATGGAGAACTAATAGGAGAAGAAAGTTCTTCATCTTTTGGAGGAGAAATAGGGGAATAAGGGTCTTCCACCTGTGAAGGAGGTTGGTTAGGGACAAGAGGCGAGACCGTGTTGACCGTGCGTATATTATGGTCTTGAGGGTCATTGGTCATGGTCTAGATATTGTTTTGATTAGGAGGATGGTTCAAGAATGGTTGTCTGAAAATGTCGATATTTTGATTGGGTGGGGCGTTTGGGTTGTCCAAGATGAGATCACCCCTGTCTAGCATGTCTTGAATGATGTTCTTGAAGGTTTGGTAGTTGTTGATGTCATGGCCTTGGACACGATGGAAGTGACAAAAGTCATTTTCCCTATACCATGTAGGGATGGCTTTTGAAGGGTCGAATTGAGGTGGTCAGATTGGAGGGAGATTGAGGACCCCCTGCTTGACAAGTTTTTCCAAAACAGAAGTGTATGATTCTTTAATTGGAGTGTATGAACATTAGATGTACCATTGTTGGAATTGTTTTGTGATGCTTTGGGATGTTGAAGGTTGAGGTTGGTCAATTTTTTTTGAGGATGGTGATCTAATGACCATAGTGTTGGCCACTCCTTTGGACTTGGAGTGGGAAGAAGAAGGTCGGGAAGAAGAAGGGTCACCGGCTCTTGTGTTGGTATTATGTAATTTGACCTTATCCTCTTCAATGGCACGAAGTTCAAGCTTTCGAGCCATGGTGAAAGCTTCATCAAAAGTGTGGAATGTTTCAACCCACAAGGTAGAAGAGATGTGCCTGGCACATGCTTAAGAAAAGAGCTCGATGAGCTCAGGTTGAGGCAAGGAGAAGGAGAGTTGGTTAATCAAGCCTCTCCAATGGGTGACAAAATCGACTATTGATTCATCGTCAAATTGCCTGATGGAGTAGAGGTCTGTGATCGAGACTTGTTTGGTGATATTGATAGAAAAATGGTCAAGGAATAATTGGGCAAGTTGAATGAATGAAAAGATAGAATGTCTGGTAAGAGAGCTATACCAGTCAAAGGCGGGGCCAGAAAGCGACATGGGGAACGTGCATAGAAGTAATGCATCATCATGGGCTATAAGATAACAAGCATGTCTGAATGCTCATAGGTGTTGTTGTGGGTCTTCCTTACTCTGGAAGTGAGTAAACTTAGGAAGCTCCCACTGACTGGGATACGGTCAGATTGGGATGGAGGGATGGATGGGTTCATTGCAAATTTGGTCATATGAAAGGGCATTGCTTGAACCAAAAATAGAAGCCTCAAGACTAGACATTTTGTCCATCAACATTTTAATTATATCTACTGATAGATTTGCGGGTGGAGCACCCCCTAGGTTGTAGGGCACTTGAAAGGTGTTAGAGGGGGCATACGACATAGTTGGTTGTGCTTGTACGGGCATAACGTATTGATAACTAGTCGTTGGGACAGTAGTGGAGGCCAAGGGTGGTTGCGTTGTGAAGGTAGAAGGCATAAGTTGACTAGATACTGCCAAAGGTGGTTGCATGGTGGCATTGGCAAAGGGGGAGGTAGACACTCCTGCATTTATAGGCACAAGAGTGTGTGGAGTCGAGACAATCAATTTCTGGTATGATGTAAAACTTGGTTGAATTGCGTGTGGTTGAGGGGGTAATGAAACCCCGATGGAGGTCGATCTAAAAATAAATGGGGAGGCCAAACTTTGCATATTGGCCATGGTCGGGTTAATGGTTGAGGCAATAGTTTGAGTCATAAAAGGCTGGGTAGCGGATGGTGTTGATGTCATCGCCGCTTCACCCGAAAGGTCTCACGTTTGGTTTCTTTCGAGATAGTTTTGGAGGGCTTTGACGTTGAGGTCCAAGAATCTTTTGAAATCTTGGTCCCCTTCAGGGACAATGGGGGTCTGAGTCAGGGTCGGTCGAGTTGGAGTTCGTTCGGTCTCTGAATGAAACTCCATTAAGGGACTGGTTATGGACGGGGAAGGTGGAAGCAGTTGATGCCTCACGTGGTCAAGAAGAGCCTTGGTTTGATTGCGTGTCAAAACCATTCAAGGCAAGAAGGGTCAGGTTTCAAAAACTTTGTTTTTATCACTTTTAGAAACTCAGAATGTGGTTTTGGCAGAAAAAGGGGTCGGGTTTTAAGGCTGCTATTTTGAAAAAAAGTTGTGACAGTGACCGACGTCGGTTGAAAAACTAATGTCGGTGAGAAAAAGTGGCCGACGTCAGTCAGATAACCGATGATGGTGAAGAAAGGTTGCTGACATCGGTGATAGAACTGATGTCGGTGACTGTATTTTCTAGAAACTCAGTGAATTTGAAAGTTTTTGGAAAGAAGAAAAACATCCTCACTAGCTCAAAAAACCAAATAGGAACAGAAAAATAGATGGAGACAGGCAGACCCTAAGCGTTAAATCCTAAGAATCAACTTTTAGAATCCTATTAGCTTATGCCTTAGAGTGTGTTGGGGAGGTTGGCTTGTAGAAGGGTCCTAGAAGATGTAGTCTATGGATGGTTTCAGGTTTGTTTAGGCGCTCAAGAGTCTGTGTTAGGTTCCGTACATGGCTTGGTGCTAAGGAGCAAGCTCCCCTCACTTCATGAGCACAGTGATAAGCTGGTCTCACTTAGCCAAAATATACTTTCCCTAGAGATTATCCTCTGCCAGAGAATAGAGTGGGCTTTCCCCTTGGTGGTGAAGTCCAAGTGGGATTGCCGAGACGGGTAAGGTATCTGCTGGGTGATGAAATCCCAGTCGGGCCTTATCTCAGGTAAGTTTTGATGTTTGATTTGTGCAAGTGATTTGGTTGTGTAACATAAGTGGCCTACGATTAATTCATGATGCGGTTGTTAATTACTAGATGTGAGAGCTAAAAATGCAAGCAAGCAGAAATGAAATGCAATGTATTTTAAGCCCAAAACGAAATGTGAGTTCGAATGAAAACAAGTTGAGAAAGGGTTAAAGAGTATGACTTTTGACTAGTCTAAGATGCAAGAAAAGAAAGAACAATAATGGTTCTTTTTAATTTTTGCTGATAGTGTCTTTTGGAAGAGATAGAAGAAAGAGGTGAAAAGGAGAAACCTAATGCACCTATATGAAAAGAAATGAAAAGAACCCAAGGAAGACCTTAGGGTCCCACCGGGAATGCCAAAATGTTTCTATACGATTTTTGCTTTCTACATTCAAAAAGGAAATGAGAAACTAAGATAAGATGGTCTAGGGTTAGTTGATACCCGGATGTAGTCTTGCGCACCAAATCCAGACGATAGCAGGAACTCCTCTTTGGTTGTGGAGGATGACACTTGTAGAAGAAATAGACTAAAACAAAGAAGGCGTTAGATGAGGAGATGGTGGGCTGCCAAACAAAAGCTTGATCCCAGAAGTACAAAGACTTCCTTTAGGGATGTCAACCCATTGATTGATAAAAATAATGTCTGATAAAAGGCAGAATGATAAAATACTAAAATGATTAAAAATTGAAATAGAAATAGAAGCAAATTCTTACCTGAATGCTGCTATCAGTCTGGTCATAGTCACCGACATCGGTTAGTCTGCCGACATCGATTGGTCAAGTCTACCAACGTCGGTTAGTCTATCGACATCAGTGAAGGAAGTGGTCTCTATAGCTGGTGTCAGTCAGGGCAATAGTCTTTGGACGAGGTCTAGTGAGGTTTGGATGGGTTTATGGTCTGTGGACGGGTCTGAGAAGGGGTCTGGGAGTCTGGTTGAATGGTCTGAGAGTCTATGTAGAGGTCTAGGACAATGGACAAAATGTCAAAAAGGGATAGAGGAGTAGAGGAGGCCTTTCAGCCTCTTCAATAAGGGCAAGTCGGGTCTGTGGT
Source organism: Torreya grandis (assembly GCA_037957365.1). Lineage (NCBI taxonomy): Eukaryota > Viridiplantae > Streptophyta > Pinopsida > Cupressales > Taxaceae > Torreya > Torreya grandis. The sequence goes on from JARHVA010002228.1 coordinate 903,355, forward strand.
CTGGTTGATAGTCTGATTGATGATGGCTAAATCTAGTTCATAGCATTTAGAAGCAATAACTAGAAAACATGATAAAAACACAAAAGAAATACTTACCTGTGGCTTGCTGCAGAAGGAGTGTTGCATATTGGTTATACCTGTTGCTGATGTTGCTGGTGTGGAAGTCCTATTACTGGTGGAGAGGCCCTATTGCTAATGCTTGCTGTGTGTACCTGAGAGAGAGAGAGTGAGAGGTCTGATGATTGGAAGGTCGGCTGCTTGGAAGAATGAAAGATCAGATTGTTGAAGGTTGAAAGGTCTAATTTGAGAGATTGGAAAAATGGATCTTGCATTCGGGTCAAGAACACATTTTTGAAGGCAACCGACGTTGGCAAAATTGCTGATGTCGGTCGACAGTTAACCGATGTCGGCGGCTGGAAGGCAGGAAAAAGGCTAAAAATAGCCTTTTATTCATTTTCCCAACTGTTGGGTCAGCGGGTTGGGGGAAGAAATGGTCGAAGGTGGATTAATAGGCATGATAAATGAGTGGGATAAGGGAAATGGGGTCTTAAATCATTTAAGACTTGGCAAGGGGTAGTGGAGGCGAAGTTGGAATAGGTCATAGGGTGATAAATGAGGGTATCCAAGGGCAAAGAATCCAAGGAGATGAGAGGTGGCATGGGTGAAGTGGCAAGGGGAGAGAGAGAAGGAAGGAGAGAATTATTAATTTAAAATAAGATAATTATTTTAAATTAATAAGACATAGGTTAGGCATGGTTAGAAGTGGAAAGGGACCAAGGGAGTAGACACGATTTCGGTGTCTATAGCAAAATCAAATGACCCTTCATCCAAATCTTCTTCTTTCAATCCCAAGTCCAAGGGATTAACAAATGTTGTGGTACTTAGATCATCATCATCGACCAAAACTAACCAATCCGAACCTTCCACATCTCAAAGCATTACACGACAATTCCAACAACGATACACACAGCGTCAATATACTTCAATAAGAGAATCATATGCGTTCGTGTTGGATAAACTAGTCAAACAGGGAGTCTGCAACCTCCCCCAAATTTGACTACCACCTCAATTTGATCCCTCACATGCCATCCCTGCATGGTATAGGGAGAATGACTTCTCTAATTATCACCGTGTCAAAGGCCATGACATAGACAATTGTAAATCCTTCAAGAACATTATCCAAGACATGCTAGACAAAGGTGATCTTGTCTTGGATAACCCAAATGCGCCACCTAACTAAAACATAGACATCTTTAGACAACCTTTTCCTAACCATCCCCCTAGCCAAAACAATGTCCAGACCACATCCAAAGACCCCCAAGAGCGTAATATACGCACGGTTGGTATTGTTTCACCTTTTGTCCCTAACCAACCTCTTCCAAAAACCGAAGAGGTTAGTCAACCTATCCCTCCACCACAGGAAGAAGAGCCTTCTTCTCCTAATAGTCCTCTGTCTACCCCTCTTATATTGGAGGACGCTTTAACCATACCAATGCCACTAGCCCCACCTTCATCCTTCCTACTACCAATGGAGGACCATACCTTTCCTACTCTTCAACCACAAGTAGAAGGCACAATCATCCCTATGCTCTTTCCTCTTGAAGAACCCCATTCTCCAATTCCTTCTCCACCGAGTGAAAAACTTATCTCTTCACCTACTTCAACCGAAGATGATCTAGTAATGGCTCTCTCTCGCCTTTGGCCTGAGATTGCCGCATCTAACACATTTCCACTCTCGCAACCACCCAAATCTTCTAAAAAACCAATTAGAAAGCCTCGTCTAACATCTTCCAAACCATTCTCTCAATTGGCTGAGAATTTAGGATTTCTCCATTCAAGTAACTTAGAGCATGAGACATTGTGGGAGTGACTTAAAGATCCTTATCTTACACATCCCACTTCATCTCGTAGTAACGACCCTCCTTAGACAAAATCTCCCAAAGTCTCCAACGAGGACCAGGGTTCTACTTCTAAATCTTCAGAAGCTCAACCATTCGCATCTGAACCTAAACCCTCACAAACATCCACCATACCAACATCGGTTAAATCCCTCGGTGTTTGCCTCATATCTAACCTCACTCACCCACAAGTGAAGGTAGATTTGAATCTCATCCCCCATAATAGTAGTCTTCACACCGTATTAAAGAAGGCTACTAAACCACGTCGGAGAACTCCTCCTCCACCATCATCATTACCCTCCATTTTGGTCCCATATCCTTTTACCTTAATAGGAGTACTCCCTACTCCAACACCTAACAAAAATAAGTTGCCTCCATTACTCCCTTTACCCACCAAAAACGTACCTCCTCTAAAAAATTTGGCACCCCTGACGAAGAAAGTGTCATCTACACGATTCGCCACACCACCAACTAAAAAGGTGGTACGGAAATCTCCCTCAACAAATCCTAAACAAAAGTCATTAACATCTACTGCATCAACAAGTGCAGACCCATTAGTGGGTTCATATGCTTTGTTGCTACGCCAACTTTTGCAAACTTCTAACATCACTCTTCCACCTATTAAACCATTTCAACCTCTTAGACCAAAACCGTCTTGGTTTGATGACACTAAAATCTGCCTATATCATCGCTCACCTAGGCATGACACTAAAAATTGTTGTGCCCTCAAGGTTGTCATTCGCCATTACTTGGAAAAAGACACCCTTCTTGTTGATGATATTGTCAACAAATCTCCAACACCGTCTCATGTCTCTCAAAGCTCTTCACCTTCATCAGAATCCCATCATCAGACTATGGTCCCTTTACCTCCTTCACCCCCTTTATTTGAGATTAACACCATCAATGCAGCCATTAGGTCACAAACTTTAAAGGATAAAGCAAAAGAGAAAGTTGCTATTCCTTGGACCTACCCATTTGTCAAACCTGCTCAACCACCCAAACCCAAGATTTCTATCTTGGGTACATCCCAACCCACTTCTTCAGAGGCAATCCATGATTCTATGGTGAAACAACTTCACCAAACTCCCGTGAAGATGACTTTATATAACCTCATTCAAAGATCTCCACAACATCGTCAAGCTTTAATCAAAGCTTTACAGGCAGTGGAGATCTAACCCGAGGACCCCCAACCACTAGCTGCCTTAGTCCAATCATTACCCACTGTCACCTCTATTACCTTTAGTGATTCTGAATTTCCTAACTCCAACTTGGAAGATCAGGATGCTGCCCTTTTCATCACAGCCTATGTTGATCGAACTCGCATTAAGCGAGTTATGATTGATTGGGGTGCTAGAATCAATATCATTTCCACCCATGCCTATGACCAATTAGCCCTCCTAAAGAATTGTATCTCTAAAACTGATGCATTCTTCAATCTTTTACTGACTCCACCGGCACTACCGTTGGCACCATCATCTTACATATTCATGTTGGCCCACAAACAATCCCAAAGCTCTTCTACATCATCGAGGAAGAGTTCCAATACAACATGTTATTAGGATGACCTTGGATCTGTGCCATGGCTTGTGTCCCTTCTACATTACACTGTTGTGTCAAATTTGAACACGATGGTCAAGTCCATGTCATTCCCACAGACCCCTCCCCTTTCAAGACATGCAACACAACTTATCAACCCAATGATGTTCTCATTCCTTTCAAGACATCAAACCAAACACCACCTCCACCCGAAAGCTTCAACAAGTATGCAAACGGCGGTTACACCTACACCACCTCCTCAAGTGACAACAAAAGACCCTATGGAAGATACCTTCCAACGTCTTTCACTTGGGGAGTATCGTTTACTCACCTTGGACATGTTCTAGACTCCTCAAGAGTATGGACAACTTCATCACAATCCTAGCTATGACCATCGTATCGGAATGGTCATCCCTTATGGTCCTCCCAATCTTCAAACAAATCTCATCTATGGAGGGCTAGATTGAGCTCCCACTGATGGGAATCCTCTTTTATCACCCCAACTATTTACGTTTGACTTCTCTTTTCTTGACAACCCAAAATTTGCTCATACCTATCTTTATAGGTGTGCATGGAAGGGCTTTGGCTTTGGGTGCTACGAACAAGGCTCCCACCAGCCCGTCGAACCACCAAATGATGAGGCCATAAAGAATGCTAAGAAGCGACATGGCCTGGGTTTTGAAGAACCTACTAAAACTTCTAAAAACCCTCACCCCAAACCTATCATAGAACAATCACCTCCAACCTCACCTATTCACCCATCCTCACCTATGGAGTCAGTGAACTCCATCCCTCCTAGTTTTTTTTTCCATAAATGCCATTCGCTTGGAACCCCTAACCTATCAACTAGGTGGGGTATCCAGGTCTCTCCCTCTCGTTTATCCAAACATGATAGACGATGAATCTGCCACCATCAACACTGTCCAATGCATAGACGATGATTCCATTCTCACCTACATGGGTGCATACAACTCTTTCATTCAACAATCACTTCCTTCAGAAATGTAGGTTATGTTAAATGAATCAACCATTGACATTAACCTTCCATCTTCTAATGTTCCTCATGTTTTAAATATTGGTCAATCTTTGGATGCCCAGGAACAAATTGACTATACCAAATTCCTTTCAGATCATAGCAAAGCCTTTGATTGAACCTACAGTGATATGCCTAGCATTGACCCTAACATCATCATCCATAACATCGTCACAAACCCAGAAGCTAAGCCTATAAAGCAAAAGCTTTGCAAAATGCATCCTCGCGTTACACTCCTTGTCAAAGAGAAGCTTTAACATCTTCTTTCTGTATCCTTCATCCAACCCATTGATTATCTGCAATGGGTGTCAAACACCGTCCCTGTCACAAAAGCGACTGGGGGAATTCAAATTTGTATTGACTATCATGACCTTAACCTGGCTTGCCCAAAGGATGATTTTCCTCTACCCAACATCAACCAAATTGTTGATCTTACGGTCGGTCATGAGATGCTATCACTCATGGACGAGTTTTTAGGATATAACCAAATCCTGATTGCGCCAGAAGATCAACACAAGACCACCTTCATCACCCCATGGGGGACTTTTTGCTATAGGGTCATGCCTTTTGGCCTAAAAAATGCAGGCACCACATATCAACGCACTATGACCTACATCTTTCACGATCTCCTCCACAAAATCATGGAGGACTATGTGGATGACCTACTAGGCAAATTTAAACTCTGCCGTGACTATTTAACTATTCTCAAAATCATATTCACTTGCCTCCTCCAATACAACGTTTGACTCAACCCCAAGAAATGTGTCTTTGGGGTTCTCTCTGGGAAGCTTTTAGGCTTCATCGTTTCCCTTCGTGGCATTGAGATTGATCCCGCTAAGATAAGAGCTATACTCAAGATGCCGCCACCTACTAATCTAAAGCAACTTCGCAGCCTGCAAGGGAAGCTTCAATCTATTCATCGCTTCATCTCACAACTTTTTGACTGATGTCAACCCTTTCATCACCTCCTCAAGAAGGACGTCTCCTTTAATTGGGATAAGGATTGCCAAGAGGATTATGAGGCTCTTAAACGTTATCTTGTCTCTCCACCAGTCCTTATTCCACCTAAAGACGACCAACCTTTCTATCTTTACATTTCAGCAACAAATCATTCTTTAGGTGCCATGATCGCGCATCGAGATGAAAAACATCATGAGCAAGCAGTGTATTATATAAGCTGAATGCTCATTGATTATGAAACTCGGTATACTCATACTGAAAAACTCTGTTTGGCATTAGTCTTTACCGCTACCAAACTCTGTCATTATCTTCTCAATCATAAAACTTATGTCATCACCCACACTGCCCCCCTTAAATACATGCATTCCAAGCCATACCAAAACCAATGTATGGCTCATTGGCTCATGCTTCTTGCTGATTTCGAATTGCAATTCATCCAACAAAAATATATAAAGGGGTAAACAATCGCTGACCAACTAGCAGATGCCCCTCTACCTGACAACCAACCCTCTCACTACGAATTCTCTGACGAATCCATCACCACGTTATCCACCGATGACATTTTATATCAAATGAAAATGTTCTTTGATGGGTCTAAATGTCAATACGGTGGGGGTGCGGGGGTCATTCTCATCCCTCACGAGGGTGAGCCCATGCCCCTATCTTTCAAACTTGACTTTGAATGTACCAACAACATGGCTGAATATGAAGCCTTAATTTTTGGACTTCAAACCACCCTTTTCCTAGTTGTCAAGACCATCAACATCTTTGGAGACTCACAACTAGTCGTCAATCAAATCAACGATTCATATCTTTATAAAAATGAAGTTTTGCAAAGGTACAAACACCATGTTGACATCCTACTAGAATATTTTGACCATTACCTCTTGCAAACTGTTCCTCGATATATGAATAAGTTTGCTGATACTATGGCTTCTCTCACCTCACGCATTCCATCCTCATCATCTTCCTCGAGAATTTATGTTACGGTACATCATTTGGCGTTACCTTCATATATATCCACTAACATCAACCTCGTCAGCACCATTAACTCTAGTCCACATGATGTTTGGTATAAACAACTTGTGGACTACTTAACTTATTTTATTGTCCCCCCTGATCTTCTCTATAAATGAGGTTTCAATGGCCTCCTTCTTCGATGTCTAACCTCCATTGAAACATCTCACGCTATCAAACAATTCCATGATGGGATTTGTGGAGGGCATTTTAGTGGTAACTCAATTGCAAAGCGCATCCTTCACCTGGGCTATTATTGGCCCACTCTTCACCAAGACTACAGTGACTATGTTCGGCATTGTATCAAATGCCAATAATACGCTAACTTACTTCACATCCCTAGCCACGCTCTACAAGTCGCTAAGGATTTTTGGCCTTTTTTACAATGGGGCTTAGATCTAATCGGTGAGATTAACCTTCATTCATCTCTTCGACATCAGTCCATTATCACTGCAACTAAATACTTCACTAAATGGGTGGAAGCTATTCCTCTCATCTCCAATAAAGCTGACAAAATCATCGACTTCATCAACACCCATATCATCTGTCATTTCGATGTACCCCACAAGATCATCACCGATAACGACAAATCATTCAAAAACAAAACTGTCTAGAAAATTTGTGACTCATTTGGAATTAAGCTCAACTTCTCCTCGCCTTACTACCCACAAGCAAATGGGCAGGCCAAGGCTTCCAACAAAATATTAACCAAAATTCTAATGAAGGTGGTTAACGATACTGGAAGGGATTGGCACATTCACATTCCCTTCACTTTGTGGGCCTATCGCACTAGCATCCAAACCCCTACGGGTGCTACACCTTTCTCTTTAGTGTATGAAACAGAGGCTATCCTACCTCTTGAAATACAAATACCTTCTTTATGCATCTCTTTACATGACATACTTTCTAACGATGACTTTCATCAAGATCGGTTGGCTCAACTTGAGTTACTTGACGAATGTCGCCTTGCTACCCTCAACCATCTCCATATCTACCAAAATCGCATCCAACGTGCCTATAAAAAAAGTTTGAGAGAATGAGAGTTTAAAATCAGAGATCTTGTCCTCAAAGAAAACCAACACGTGACCAATATGGAAAGAAGTAAACGAGGCAAGTTTGCTCCTAATTGGCTCAGACCTTATATCATAACACACAAGTATGGATCAGGGACTTATCATTTGTCTTCTCTTGAAGGCCAGCCAGAACCTGAGCCCCTTAATGCCTTGCATCTACGACCATTCTACTATTAATCAAGTACTCATTCACTTGATATTTAACTTGAGCTCGTCCCTTGAGCAACCCCTATCATCCTCATTCCTATTTCCTTCTTTTTCTACAAACATTAGTTAATCCTTTTTGCATTAATGCTTTGTCCTACTAAAAAAGGAAACCCTTAAACCTCTATAGGCTAGTCCATGACTAAAACTTCAGTCCACAAAACATATAAAACTGGGATGCCTATTCAAAGGTCATAAAACTATAAATGTAGACTGCTCCCTTGAAGGACAGCTGCATAATTGCTGTAATTGATAGACTGCTCCCTTGAAAGATAGCTATTCAAAGACATTCGACCATACAAAGAAGAATATAGACCAATCCCTCGAAGGATGGCTATGCCTAAATTTTTTTACAAACATCACTCTCTCAGAAGCTTCCCACATTGATTAGCTTCACATATGACCACAAAACAAAACAACATCCCCACATAGACTTCCCACATTGATCAGTCTACCAAAAAAAAAAAAATTTGACTAACAAACTATTAAGTCATGGACTTGCCTGTAGTCATTCTCAGGGTCACCTATAAAAAGGGGAAAAGTTATCCTTGCTAAAAAGGGTTACGCTATCCTCACATCTCACATAATCATACCTATTACCCAAACATACTCAAGGGATTTTGAGCTCACTTAATGTCAAGTGATTCAACTACTTCTCTAATACAAACCAATGGTCAAACGATGCAATGCATGAATGGGGCTTTTGTTTGCAAAAAATCCTATCTATGCTATTATTATGGTCCTTGTCAATGAAAGAGCAATGCACCTTTCACTCCTTACACATCTTCGTCACATACAACCAAACCCAACCAAACCAATTCAAGCCAACCCAAACCAATAACATGACATCATGACATCATAACTCATCATAGCCCATTCACACTAGTTTCTATGCAAAACAATACACATGGAAACTATCAACCAAACTCAATTTATGTCAAGCATATATCATCACCAATACAAATAGTGCTGAAGCATAAATAAACTCATTTCATTTTTAGCATACATCCATCACCAATATGGAAACTTGCTAGGGATAAAAAAAAAAAAACCACATAACCTACGCTACAAAATACACCATCACATAATATGGAAAAGGCTGTAACATCATCATCATCCTCATCATTTCAAGCATGTCCCATCACACATATGGGACATGCTAATAGACACTAACCTGACCAAAACAACCTATCAACATCTTTGACCCTTCCTCCCTTATGGGAGAACTACATTGGCCTGAGGCCCTTCAAATAGGGGCTATGTAGGCAGCACTCAGTTGACATGGGGTCTTCTGAGATTAGCTCAGCCATTCCTTCGTCTGTCCATCTAATGGACCAACTATCTATACCAACCCAAATTCATGACCAAACAACCGACCTTGACACTGAAAGAAGTCACCTTAGATTTCTCATAGGGCACATTGGAGATCGCATACATCTCCCCATCCACAACACACACTATACTTGAGATGACTTATATCTCACCCTGAATCGACCAATGACCTTGGAGATCACGACTATCTCCTTAGACCATGACCACTTTTGAGACAACTTTGCCTTGGTTGTTTTGATTGTATATATGCTACCTCACGAATAGTTAGTAAATTGTACGCAACCCACATTATGACCCTCGAATGTGTTGTCAGATCACGCTTCAGTTGATCCTCAATATTTGTGACATTTTTGTGTTTTCCAGGAGCACTTCCTAAGCCTGAGATACTTGGAACACGATGACCATTGGAGCTACAACTTTGATCATTTAACCCAATCAGCCATGACTAAATGCTGGGGCCCAATTATTTCAATTTTAGCACTCCTCAACCTTTGACTATGACAATTTGACCTATCTATCACGTGAAGTGGTATATGCGCAATCCCAACTATTACAGCATTCACACTCCAACTTCACCATACCCATCCACCACCTATCAAATCAGCACCCGATATCAGGTTACCTTCCCTCAACTCTCACTTCGAGGGGGAATACCTCATCCCATACTTAGGGTAACCTACACCTTATCCCATACCTGGGGTAACTTACTCCTATTTTTGTCTTGCAGTTTATCAAGAATAACCAACAAGACAAAAAGGGGCAAATGTAGACACCAAAATAGTGTTCCCCCCTTGGTCCCTTTCTAAATTCAACATACCTAACCTATACTTTATTAATTTAAAATACTTATTTTAAATTAATCATCCCCCCTAGACATCTCACCTTGGATTCCTAGCTCTTAGACCATTTATCACCCTATGACTAATCATAATTACCTAAGACCTATTTTAACTCCCCCACTAATTCTCGCGCCTATTAAACCCGCCTTTGGACTGTTCAACAATGACAAATGAACTTGGCAGATGGAGGAATGGGCAAAAGGATAAAAATAGCCTTTTTACCCATTCTTTAGCTACCGACGTCGGTCAACAATCAATCGACGCCGGCGGTATCATTGACATCGATTACTTAAAACTAAATTCTAACCTTGGCTGCACCCCCAAATGTGAATTCTCTTGCTCCTCAACTCCTTGCATATCAAAGGCAAGCTTTAGGATGAGGCATCAACATTCTATCATCACTCCCCAGGCTAATAAACTCTACAGAATTCACTCCACACTAGATTGAAATGTTGCATGAGGTCTCCTACATCAGCCATAACGGGAACAAGTCTTCACTTCTGGTTCTCCACCAAGAGCTAAGTATTCTTATAGTTTATATTTCAATATTTTTAGAGTGCATTGGTAATTAGTCCATTGGCCATTTCTGAGTACTGTTGAGACCAAATCTGGCTTTCTTCCTGGAGAGGCTGAAAAGCCTTCCTTTTATCTTGACCCATTTTGACAACTTATCCCCTACCTTTGTCCTTCCTAAGACTCTGTCCACTATCTTGCATCCCTACACAACCATTTTGAATCTCCCAGACCATTTTGTTGACCACAGACATACCTGAAACCCATCCAAGGCCCATTGCCCCTACCGACATCGGCATCAAGGCCCATTGGCCCTACCGACGTCAGTAGCATAATCGACGTCGGTAACATTGATCAACCGATGATGGCATACTAATCAGCTTCAATGACTGTGAGAGGTAGATTGCAGGAATCATGTATGAATTATCTATTTCTCTTCTTTAGCCTTTCATTATTTCTCTTTATCCAACATTCTTTTTATCAACTAGTGGACTTTCATCCTTCCAGGAAGTCTTTACACTTTTGGGACCGAGCATGTGCTTGGCAGTCCACCATATATCTATCTAACATTTTCTTTGTTTGAGTCTCTTTCTCTCTACAGGTGTCATCCTCCACAGCCAAAGAGGAGCTCCTTCAATTGTCTGGATATGGTGCGCAACTTCATTCAGGTATCATCTAACCCCTGACCATTATCTTTAGTTTCTTATTTCTTCTGAATGTAAAAAGCAAAAATGAGTTAGAAACATTTATATATCCATTGGTTAATATATCAAATGATGCACGCTAACCTTAAATCTTAGAATATAGTCACATAAAGGCTCATATTTTATTTGGTGAAGAGATGGAACCTACTTAAATTTAACACTTGATCTATTATTAGTGATAAATAGACATAGGAAAACCCATTATAATTTAAGCAGTGTAGGTAACCACTAGGTAGAGTGTGAAACCAATCTAAAGCATGATCTGTTAGGCTTCTAGGAAATGTTAAATAAGATTAGACCATTAACACCATATTTCCTAAGTGAAGTATGAAATAACTTAAGTTATAAGTAAAGATGCACATTATATACACATAATATTTTTAACTTTTATTGATTATTGACACTTTGTATCTTGCTAGAACCTGTCGAGTCTCAATCTCTCTGAGTGCATGCCCTAAGGGGTGCACCAAGAAAGGGGTGGGTAGACCATCGGTGCTTTGTAAGATTGTCATTCCTTTTTCCACTTACCATCCACACTCTAGCCTCCTAAAATAATTAAACTCAATCTTATTCTTCTAAGTTCTACTTATTCTCATAACCTATTAGGTTTTATCCTTCATTGCTTGCCTTATTACCCTTTTGAATTATCAGTTGTGTTAGGTTGACCAGGTTGACCTAGTATAGTTTAGGGACTTTTTCTCTCTTTTGGTTTGTTGGCCTCTTAGCTGACCTAGCACAAAGCTAAAGAGTTAGCGCTAAAAATGTGCTAGGTCGACTGGGTTGACCTAGCATAGCCGACATTCCTAAAAGTTTTTAGGGTAAGATGCTACTCTATCTACAAGGTCATTTACCACCATTTAATAAGAGCAAAGAATTAAGTGAATAAGTGTGAACAAACATCTACCTATTGACCATTATACTTGGGGAATAAAGATTTAGGGCTCAATTCTTTCTTTGGAGCTCTAATTTTGTCTTGTGAATAAGTCTTTTAGATGCTTGGATAGATTATGTAGCTTAGAGCTGATTTATCATAGTTGTCCTTACATGCCACAACAATCTCTTATGAAGTACCTTGGCCAAGGGAGAGATTGAGGCTCGATAGGTTTATCTTCAAAGTTAAGTATTCTTAACTTTACTCCTCCTTTATAAGAGTAGCTAGATAATACATTTGTATTCTTCTCTTCCATGTATTAGGATTCTGTATAAATTGATGTGAGTATATGTCTTCTATATATGTTTAGTTTATTTATTTATTTGCTTTGTTTCTAACCCCCACTTTGTGCCATAAGCTTTGGTGCACACTAGATTATATTTAATTTTCTTGTTATTAGATTAGTGAAATATTAAATCATAGCAATTTTTTAGGGTTGTTATGTGATTGTGTTAGACTGTAGGCTTTGGAACCCTATCTCATATGGTGTGTTATGACCAATGATCCCCTAATCAGGTCTAATAGATCCTCACATTGGTCATGCTCCCATTTAACAATTTTATGCCCCTAATGAAAAATTTAGGCGTGCTCTATCCCATCCGATCTAAGACTGATTTATGGACATGATGCATTTTAAATTGCATACATTCTAGTGAACCCAATGTGAATAAAAGCCTTGTAGAATTTATTTCACTTATTTCATTTCTATTCATCATTATTTTTATCATATCTTTATTGTGCTGGATTGACCCTATCAACCTAGTTTATTTATCTCCATGTGCAGGTTTGCATGAATAGGTAAATGGCTCAGCCAGCTCGACCTAGTATAGGTTTTAGAACTTACATAAGTTTGTTCAAAAATTGGATCAACTAGCTTGACCTAGTGTAGTTCTTACCAATTTTTAGACTTCCTATTTAGTCAACTAGGTTGACTAGGTCAACCTAGTGCATTTTTAGCACTTTTTCAATAGGTTTTTGTATTGCTTGGTTGACCAGCTTGACCCATTTTTTAGGTTTTTGATAGTTTTATCCAAGGTTATTGATAAAAAATCTTCTCCTCTTTATCTCTAAACCATTCAGGTGAGTTTCTAATTCTCTACATCTTTCTATTTCTATACTTTCCTTTTATATTTTGTAGTCTTCAAAACAACCCTTGCACAATGAACTAGGTCGACCCTGTGGACCTAGTTCTATGTTCTATGTTTCTTGAATTAACTAGATCGACCTGATTGACCTAGTTCATTTTTAGACTTTGCTTCCATAGTACAGGTTCGAACTTGTCGACCATGTTTTGTATGATTGTCCATATAGTTTCTCAACTATACTTTGTTTCAAATTTGGAAATAACCATATATGTTAATCATATCTTTATTTTCATTTATTTGCATGTTTAGAATAGCTCACATAGTCTAATTAGGGGATTTTAAATTAATCATTTATTTGCACTATTTATATTCTTTTTCACACACAACTAAACCACATAAAAATCAATAAGCATTTAAACATTTGACTACCCAAGCCAACCTACTTGGATTTCATCACCAAGGGGAAAGCTAACTTGATGCTCTAGTCAAGTATAAAGCATGGTTAATGGTATATTTTAGCTAAGTACCTGACACCCTTATCATTACAGTGTGTGAAGTGAGGGGGTATGCCCCAATACCAAGCTTGTATCATTAGCACTACAGTCCCTTTCATCCTAAACTTACTTGAAACTATCCATAGATTATTATCTAGTACCTTACTTATAGACAATATCCCTTTACACTTAAAATCATTCTTAATAATATAATAAAAAATTCTAGGTTGACCAAGTAGCTAGCTTTACTTTCAATTTGTTTACTTACTCTTTGATCAATTATGTGTATAAAATCTTGCATTAGCTAGCTTAGTGAAAGATTTTGCTTTATGTGCATAAATTAGATTGGTCAATGTCAATTCAATTGACTGTGTGTTTCCATTTCAGTAATTATTGCTTTCTTACATTACTTTCAATTATATTGCTTTAATTCATAGCTTATTATCATCTTTCTTTTCTTCCCTCTCTATTGTGCTAGGTTGACCCTGTCGACCTAGTATCCTTTTCAGCCCTTGTACACTATGATAGGTCAACCTAGTATTGTTTGTAGCTCCTTTACCTCTTTTTTCCAGTCATTATTCACTAAACTAGGTTGATCTTATGGACCTAGTATAGTTTTACATTCCCTATTTTGCACTAGGTCAACCATGTCAACCTAGTACTATTATCAGTCACTTTCTGATTCTTTGCTTTCTCATCTTGTCTCTTTTCCTTTCATCATGTATTTTATGTTTGGTGACAACAATAAAGTTTATTCAATATACATGATAGAATTCACCAATCCTAATAGGGTCTCCCATATATGAATTAGGGGTCCTTTCTTAAATTCTAGTAATGTTCATATTGTAACCCACATGATGGACTATGGGACCCCTCCTCATACTTCATTGTAGTAAAACCCTCTTCTTATCTTAGAGGATCAACTCAAGTTAGAGTATACTCTTGAAATGCTTCTCTTTATCACATAATTCCCTTAACATAGAGGGAAGGATCCTTCCACCATCTATAACCTCATGATTAGCCATCAAGTTGAAGAACCTCATTCTCCTACTCCCACTTTCTCAAATGGATTTGGGGGTACTAATTTCCTTACTTATTAACTTCTTCCTTCAATTTTGAATTGTTATTATGCTATGACATCTTCTTCTTTAACTTCTTCTACCCCCATGCCTAGTATCTCAACTAACATGGCAGGTTCTACATCTAGTGGGGCTTTCATAAGATCCACTGTCTTTAATCCTTCCACTAGTTCATTGTTTTCTACCCAAGGTACTCATGCTTCTAGTGCTTCTTTTTCTCAACCATTTACTAGTCCATATTTTGCTTCACAAGATATTTTTTCCACTAGTGCTTCAAATTCCCATAGCTCTTCTCAAGCTCATATCAACACTAATAGTGGTACCCAAGCCACTAACACCAACACAAACACCAATACTACTTATTTTAATAACACTAATCAAACTCATCAACTACTATTGCAAACTCTCAATCAAATGAACACAGTTTAATCTCATAATATGAGTCAAATGATGAGAATGTATAACCACCTTCTTAATATTCATTCCAATCCTCAACCATTGGATTGGGGCACACATAACCAAAGTGTTCCTCCTCCTCCTCCTCTTTGAGATTCTCAAGGAAATTTCATTCCTCAAACTCCATTAGACAACAAAGTCATAAATCATTTAAAAAATGAACCTCTTACCACCCAAATTGCTAACATTGACATTGGAGGTATAACATCTACACTTTTTTACAATGGATCAACCGATCATACCCTTCAACTCAAGACATTCAAAAATATTTATAAGGATTAGGTCAAATTAAATACCTTTTATGTTACCAAACTCTTAGCCAAAACCCTCATGAGTGATGCCTTGGATTGGTACAATCAACTTAAAACACACACTATCACTATTTGGAGGACTTAGTAAATGCTTGAGTTCAATAATTTCAAACTAGTGATCTTCCAGAGAACACTTTGGCCCATTTCATCAATTACAAACAAAATGAAAATGAAATTGCCCAAGCCTTTGTTAAGCAATGGAAGACTTTGTCAAATAAATGTAAACATAACATGGTAGATGACAATCTCTTTCATCTATTTACAAATGATTTATTTCCTAAATTTTAATATCAAGTCCATACCCTTTCTACATGAACTTTAGAGGAATCCATTGATCAAGCCAAAGACAAGATTTCCTCATTCATCAATTTGAGCTGCCCCAACCTTTCATGGGCCCTCACCTATTAGTAAAGAAAAAAAACCACAATATTACCAATGATGGTGTTACCAATTTATATGACATGATTCACAATGTTCAAGTTGTCATTCCTACCCCTTCTTTAGAACCAACTCCTTAACAATTCACTAATCTTCATTTCTCAACAAGTAACATTAATGTCCATAAACCTTTATCCTCGAATGAATTGCTTAAATGTCTACCCAGGCCTCTCCCTTGAGAGCTTGACCCTACCCAATCTATGAAATCATGGTATGATCCTAATAAGTTTCGTTGGTTTCATGCTAGTTGGGATCACTCTCATGAGACTTGTAGGTGGCTTCACAATTTAGCCATGGACTTTCTTCTTGGCCTAAATTTTGATAATGATTTTATTATTCATAAGCATCAACAAGCCTATGATATTTCTTTCAAAGACTAAAAATCACATGACAAAACTCAATCCTTAAATCAAGCAAATGCTCATTTAGCTATATATAAAGACCCCTTGCCTACTCATCAACCAATCCAAGAAAGTCAGGATAATCCCACTTCTTCCACCAATAACATAGAAAGTCTTGTTGAACCAAATTCCAAAGAGAATGTGGTTATCATGACTAATATGTGAATGGTGGTGGATTTTATTGATTCACATCCTATCTACACTCCTCCTTCCCATAAGACATATCATGCTATCCAAGATTCTTCTCCAATTCATTTAAATGAGTTGGGGAAATAAGATTTTATTTTTATTGATGATCTAATTTATGATTCTCCCTTGGATGACACATCTCATACTATTTCTACTTATCTTGTATCATATTCCAATATTAATGATAATCCAATTTCTACTAACACTTATTATTCCAAACTTCATGATCAATCTAAACCAACTACTTCCTCACCAAACAATATATAACCTTCTTCTCAACCTTATCATTCTTATCAACATAATTTTTAATGCTCTTCAAATCCACATTCTGAATACCTTATTAATCATTATGCACCTATATCTAACAATCTCCTTATGGGTTACGATGAGCGGGATCCCATTATGGAAATTATTAATCTTCCATACCAAATCCCTTTTATTGAACTCATGAGGACATATCCACATCATAGAAACCACCTCATACAACTCTTATTCAAGATAAATATCCCTCACCCTCCTCTAGTAGGATGGGAGGCTACTTTATCTAGATCTGAGATAATATTTTATAACAATGTGAAGATGTCCATTAATGTTGATGAAACTATAGACACTTCTCTTTCTTTATGATTTCCTATTGCATCTATGATTTCAAATGAGATTATGCTTCATGCAGATGATCCTCCTTTATTTGTAAGTATTCAAATAGGTGATATCCAAGTTAAGTGAGCCTTGATCAATGAGGGTTTTGGCACCTATATTACTTCCCTTGATTTCATTAAGACCCTTGGGTATTTTGAATGTAATCTCAAGTCTAGATACAACACATGCTAAGGATACGATAGAAGGCAAATGCCTCCTTTAAGGTGTGTGTGGCTTCCCATTATCATCCCAACTATCACTATTCATGTGAAGGTGATGATCTTAAACTTTACCCTTTCATATAACATCTTTTTTGGTAGGCCATGAACTCATCATATGCAAGATGTCGCATCTTTCACTTACCAATGCATAAAAATTCCTCACAATGGAGTCATTTACATGATTCAAGGAAAACTAACCCTTATAAATTTTAATAATTCCAAAACTATGGTGTCTTTAAGATTCATACTCTCAAACCTTTTCCTAGTGTTCCATTCTATGAGTCATAGCATCTCAACTTTCCTATCAACTCAACCAAGGGTTATAATGGGAATCATGAGCTCATTGGTAACATTAATCCTAACCTTTTAGACTTTAATGATGATGAGATTTATGAGATTAGCTTAAAGATCAAAACTTCCAATCTCTCACCTCATCTCATCTCATAGCTTCTTGCTTCCTTGTATCCTTGTTCTCACAACCCTCCTTACGATGACATTCCCATAGTCTTAACCAAGACTAGGCACTCTATTCACCAAGCTTCCTTTAATGATAAGGTCATCTTGACTTGTGTCATCGATATTCATACTCTAGATTATGATGATGGATATTTTTTAGATGATCTTATTTTAGGCAGCCTTGTCTAGGCCTATGATACCGAGATTGTTTGTTACCACTCTTCTTTACTTGAGTCTTTTCATGCATCTCATAGTTCACTTTCATTTATAGTTCTTGATTATTGCATTTTTCCTCTTTATTGTAGGGTAGATATGGCATTGATACCTCCAGTTTCTGAGGAGCTACTTAGGACCATGCTCTTGGACCATGTTATGACTAGACCTTATCACTTTACCATACCTAGGGTAGTCCTCCTTAAACTTTCTACAAATCTTGCCCCTCCTATATTAGGGCTAACTATAGTTAAGCCTATTCCTTTTTCCACTCTAATTAAGATTGTTTTCTCTCTTATTGTTGATGAGCCTCTTCCTACATCTCCTCCTAGTGCTCTTCCTATTGAGCCTCGTTCCATTCCTTCTCCACCATCACGCTTCATTGATGATGGTTTGCTTCCACTACCTAAGATGGATCCTTTGCCCACCAAATGGGATAATGTGTCCCCTTTAGCTACTTTTACTCCTATTTCACCTCCTTCTATGAGTGCTCTTAAAACTACTCACAAGCATATATGTTGTTTCTATGGGATAGATAATCACTCTTCCACTCATTGTCATAAGTTATGACAATATCTTGATACCTTGCATCCTTCTTCCTCATCATAAAAAAAGCTATACCTCTCCCAAAGGTACTTCTTGAATATTTACATAAGTATGGTGAGGTATATTAGCTATGGCACATATGTGGTATGCATCACACCCATCATTACCATATTCTTCAACAATATCTTAAAGATCACCTTTGTAGCCATCCCTAAACCTTGTACCATTCCTTCCACATGTCATTCCCATAAGAAGGCTCCTCTTTCTTCTCCCATGACTCCATTTCTAGTGGTTCCATCACCTCTTGTGGTCCCTTCACCACCTTCTATGCCTCCACCTATGATTCCTTCACCTGTGGATCCTTCTCCACCCATGAGTTTTTCTTTTCCTGTAGATCCTGTTTACATGCATTCTCTTAACCAATCTTTTCTTAACTTTCCTCCTCAGCATGATCCTTTGAGCATTCTTACTTTTTAAATTGAGGAGATACAAAAAGAAGTATTTTCTTAGTATTTACTGAAGATTAATGAGACCTTAGCTACATTTCACATTCAGCTTCATAGAGACTTATCTAATGCATTGGATAATATGTGTGGATAGATTTACCAGTATTTATGGGCACATGAATGGTGCTTTCTGATTTATCTTTGGGTTGGACATGTGCTCCAATCTTATTTCTATTTTGATTATATAATTTGACACTATGTCAAATTCTTTCTTATCCTATATCATGTTTTTCCTTCTTGTTGTACTATAGTTAGCTTATGTTATTATTTTACATTTCACATATACTTGTCTTTTCCTTATCATTGCTTTCTTTGTCTTTAGAGTTTTTATCAAAAATGTTCCCTTGTATCTTCATGACTTTTTACTTTATTATCTTTATTTTTCACAAATAGTTATCGTGGTGACGTGGTTATATTTACCCTCTTCCTTTTTTGATTACTATCTCCTATTACTATGTGATCAGTTAGCAAGCAATCTTTCTCATTACTATTTCCTTTCACTGGTCCTCCTTTGGATCTCTTTTTTTCCTTCTTCCTTTTTCTACAAACTAAACATATAAACGATTGAGACTTGAGATCACATGCTCAGTTTATTGTCAAGCCTACGTGTTCTAGTTAGTCATTTGTCTTGGGTCACTTAGCTTTCTTTAGCCTTAGCCTACAGATCATTCATGTGTATCACTATCTCTATCATGATTGGTCATTCCAAATCCATATGGAGGAGGAATCTTAAAAATCCTTAAAAATAAAGCTAAAAATCAAATCATTTAAACAAAAGGAAATGATATCAAAAGGAAAAAATATTAAATATTCTTAAAAGTCTAATCACATTAAAAGACATGATTCAAAACACATCTCCTTCTTCTAGTCGAAGCTCAAACTCCACAATTGGCTTCATGGTAGAGCCAAGGTCCTTTGGGTTGTGGTAGGCCAGTAGATTAGAAGAGGAGAATTAGAAAAAAATCTTTTAGTGCTACCTACTTTCTCATGCAAGTACCCAATCTTCTTAGTAGACCGACCACTCTGTAAGGGGTCCTGAAGAGAGGGGAACACATTGTGGAAAAGTAGGTCCATTTTACTTTTCTTTGTACTAATCTACCATCATGAGTTGATCTTACTAGCACACCTATTTGCCTACAAAGTGTTTTGTCTATATCAAGTAGGTTTCCTTTATACATAGATGACCACTAGTCCCTTAGTATCTTCTCATGTCCTTAGTATGCCCCTTGCCTCTTAAGGTCTTCTCTTAAGATGCCTAAGTATTGATTATTACATTATATTTTTCATTCCCTTTCCTTCATATTTCCTCTTGGGAAATATTATTTTGCTTACTGATCACTCCCCATGGGATTTTATTTATGACTTGCTTTGTAAGACCATGGATAAGACCTGACATTCCTCACAAATTACCATATTTTCCATCCTATTACCCACATCCTTAATTTATCATTATCTTATCCTTCTGCTTCCCAATCTTGATTTGGTACCCCTTGGGTTCTTATTTTATGAGTTGCAGTGTAAGATCATGGATAGGACTTGGCCCTCCTCATAAAATTTTCCAATAAAAAAGTCACCGTCCCAAATTACATGTGTCAAATAAAAGATAAGATTCAATAGATTATGAGGTTACATGTCATTTTGATACCATCTTGATATTTAGTATGCTTTATGCTAACTTCATTTTTCTTTCACTTTTTATTTTCTTATTTGTTTAGTGCATGTAAGATTACAACCATTTGTTGAATTTTTCATACTTCCCAGCTTAAATTAGTATGATAAATTTAAGACCAAGTTTTTGAAAATTTTGTTTTTCTTTTGTACTTCCCATCATGAAATAGTATAATTGATTAACTTAATTTTGATTTGTTTTTATTACCATTTATGCCCTTTTTACAGACCTTCCATTTTATTACATTGTTTGTCATACTTCCCAACATGATATTTAGTATGATTTTACATTTTAGTTTGGTGCAAAAATATTTTACATTGGTTTAAGAATAAATCCCATTTTATCATCTTGTTTTCCATTTTATTAGATTTTTATACTTAGTCATTTTTTGTTATTACACATTTCCCAGCTTGAACTAGTGTGTAGTACATTTCTTTGATTGATTATATTTTTCCAAGTCCTTTTTTGCCTATTTATTTTTAACCATGCATGCGTACACCATAATGCTAGAAAAGAAACCACACCACATATATTTCCTATAACATATACAACAAAGATAAATACATGTGCTATAAATAAATATATCTAAAACATCCATAACCTCAACCATAATGAACAAACACAACCATCATAAAGACAACATACATAACCAACACCAATAAGCCAAAATGTACATCATATATATACCACAAATTTGATACAACATATACAACCATATACAAAGCCTCAACACTAAGGCTAAGTTCTATCCTATCTATCTTGTGGTCTAGCCACACTGCCTACTAAGGCCTCAATCTGACCCCTTTGAATGGTACATTATAATGAGGTATTCTAAGATCTCAATCCCTCTACCTATCCCTATAGACATGCTATCTGCATTTGTACTTATACTAACTCAACCTGGGTCACTATATGTATCTATGTCAACTGAGTCTACATCATTGTATATGCATGTATCATCTATGTCACTATCTCTAAATGCATAACTCTCTCATCTACGAAGGCCTACCAGGTTTGTCTCTCACTTGCACCCATCTCTACTGGTGGCTACACCCTCTCCTTCTGCACCTATATTTGCCTCACTAGCTAATATGAACTAGATCACCTAAGCTAGGGAAAATGATACACTCAGATCCTCCAGTGATATAAGGTCATATGTCTATAGAGTCTCATCTAGGATGTCATGGAGTGCTCCCCTCACTCGGGACCCACATCTCTCCTCCTCATCCTTAGGTACACTTATAAAATCACACTAGATGGATATTAGATCACTATCATATCTCATAATATCTATCTATATCTCTCTACTACCAAATAAAAACTTAAGAAATAATTCAGCCATATTCATACTTATCTGTGTCTCATCTCTTATGATTCATCATCTACATGATATCATAGCACTGTCTCCCCATCTACATAGCCTCCTAGTACCTCCTTGATAGGTCACCTTCTTAGCTCAAACCTAGCTATCATGGCTTATATCCATCTCAACCTCCATCTAAGTGGTCCCTCTATCATTTCTACTAGATCATCTATAGGATCATCTAAGATTTATATAGTCTCCACTCTCTCTTGTATCCATCACCACCATGTACTTGATGGCCACTGCTCATCTTACTATGGCGATGGTAGTGGTACTTTTGGTATCTATACCACCTCCACCTCCTCCTCTACCACTCATCATCCCTAACCAATCCATGGTAATTCCTGACATGGCCTTAGTGTCAACATCACTATGAGTGGTCTGAGTCTCCTCTTCCCTCGTGGTTCCCTCACATGTCAAGCCCACTATTCAGGCATCAATATCATTATTGATATATGAGGTAGGCCCATTTGTCCTAGCACCCATGTCATTGGTTGTGGCTCTCTCCACCATGTATAGTGTCTAATCATCTTTCTCCTCTTTAGTATTGGTAAAATTCTATGCTAGCTCACTTATGTAGCTACTATGTACCTATACAACTACCACATATTGTCTGTGTGTCTCACTGACTATAGCGATAACATGTGGGGCATGGACCACACTACCTAGTCCTCCTACCATCTCTGCACTCAAGGTAACATATCATTGACCACATGGGGAAACCCAACTAGTGAATACATGGGGAATATCTCATATATCTATGATATCATTAGTATGATCGATCCTATAGTCTTCTACCCTCTGACCATCATCTCAAATAGATCATATATGAGTTAGACCCAGATGACAAAGCCTAGATAGTATAATACTCCCTCCTCTAACATCATCCTGCTCAAGGATACCATGGATAGTGGTACATTACTATCCAAATTATGATAGAGAACTTGATATGTCACAAGGCTTATCACCACCTTTTGAAGATTTATAATCTATGATATATACACATCATCCATACTGACTCTCCATCCTCTCAATATCATCTCTGAGCTTGTAGTCCACATGGGTAAGTATCTCCTCTCCTCTAAGCTATCTAGTATCCCTGTGGTCACTAGTGATCCTACTATGGGTAGCTTGAAGATGGCATGTACATCCTCTAGTGTGATACCCACCTCTTTCACATCCCCATCTACCTCCCATATGAAGGTGTTAGTTAACCATTCCTAGCATCCCAAGAACATGACTAATAGGTCAGCACTGAGGGGGATCCTGCATATCTTAGATATACCTCCTAGACCTATGGCCACCAGTTTAGCTTGATCTCCATTTGTCAATCTATTTAAAAAATTTGGTAACCAAGACATGTCCACCAACCTCCAAAATCTCAATCATCTCTATAACCTAGACACAACAAAGGATGTATTAGTTCTTCCATGTCATGCATAATCATAATACATTCTTTACACATCATTTTCACATAATTTTAATTAGAAACAAGCCTAATTTATTTTACCTTATTAATTTTATCCTATTTATAGCTTGCTTAGTCCCTCTTTCCCTCCTTTAGTCATTTCAAGCAATTCTAGTCCTGTTTTAGCTTTTTGCATGCTTTTTCATGTTTATTCTAGTTCCTTGGTCAACCTAGTTTGACCAAAATTTCCCTTTTTTGTCATAGTTGAATTTAAATTACAAGTCAACCCTCTTATCTTATCCTCCCTAGTTCTAAGTTTTCATTTTGGCCCTTACGAACTAGTTTCTCACTCTATTTTAGCTTTTCAACCTATAAATTACACTAGGTTGACCCATACCTAATGGGTTGACCATATAGATTTTATTTTGTTTCAACCTACTAGGTCAATGTAGTATATTCTATGTGCTGACCCAATATATTTTACTCAAAATATGCATTTTTCTCATTTTCTTCCAAAACCCTTCTAACCCATTTCCTATCTTCCTTTAGTTACCCTTAAAATCTAAGTTTGTTCAATTTTGGCATATATAAATGCTTAATTTTTTTAATAAAAAATTCATTTAATTCAAGACAAATTTGAAAAATTGGTTTGAGATTTATAGTTGCATACTTATAGTTCACATGTTGCCACCTCTAGGTGTCCTCCTCGTCTAGCCTATCGTTCCCTCACCATCCTAGCCTTGTTTGGTCTCAGAGCTCTCTTTTCTCTTCTTCACAATTCAAAATGCAAAATGAATTCTATTTTTCCCTATTTAAAATGACTTTTCAAAATTCAAATTCTTTCATTTATTTTTAGGCAGCTTCCTTGTTTTGCCTTTATCTTTATTTCTAATAATCTATTTTACAAATCGTAAAATGCATTAGAATCATGATGACAAAGATTATTTTCCACTATTATATGCCTATATTCCAAAGTTTTTTAATTTTTGGCTAATTTTTGCACTAAATTCTATAGGTTCATCTAGTATACTCTACATTAGACACCTTCATTTTCTTGCAATCTACTTCTTTATCTATGACACTAAAGTAAGTTAAAGGTATGCATTTCTCAATACAGTCCTTTTATTTATCTTATTTT
Organism: Torreya grandis; assembly: GCA_037957365.1. Lineage (NCBI taxonomy): Eukaryota > Viridiplantae > Streptophyta > Pinopsida > Cupressales > Taxaceae > Torreya > Torreya grandis. The sequence continues at coordinate 928,007 of JARHVA010002228.1, forward strand.
ATACTTACTGAACCATACTTAACATCAATGTTATGTGTTATCATGTTATTTTTTGAAGCACCATCCCATGTTGTACTTACATGACATGTGATGAGATTCGGTTGGGACATATGTATACACATAATATTTTTAAATTTGATTGGTTATTAACACTTTATATATTTCGAGAACCTATGAGTCTCAATCTCTCTAAGTGCATGCCCTAAGGGGTGTATTAGGAGAGGGTTGGGTAGACCATTAGTGCTTCATAAGATTGTCGTTCTTTTTACCACTTTTCATCTACACTCTAGCCTCCTGGAACTATTGAACCCAATCTTATTCTTCTTAGTTCTACCTATTCCCATCACTTGCTATGTTTTTTTATTCATTTCTTGCCTTATCACCCTGTTAACATGTTGGTTGTGCTAGGTCAACCTATTATAATTTAGGGACTTTTGCTCTCTTTTGGTTTGTTGGCCTCTTGGTAGACCTATCATAGACCTAGAGAGTTAGCCCTAAAAATGTGATAGGTTGATTGGGTCAACCTAGCATAGCCAACATTCCTAAATTTTTTTAGGGTAAGATACTACTATATATATAAGGTCATTTACCACCATTTGATAAGAGTGAATAATTAAGTGAATAAGTGCAAACAAACATCTACTTATTGACCTTTATACTTGGGGAATAAAGCTTTAGGGTTCAATACTTTCTTTAGAGCTTTGATCTTGTCTTGTGGATAAGTATTTTGGATGCTTAGATAGGTTGTGTAGCTTAGAGCTGATTTATCTTAGTTATCGTTACATACCACAGTAATCTTTTACGAAGCACCTTGGCCAAGGGAGAGATTGAGGCTCGGTGGGTTCATCTTCAAAGGTAAGTATTCCTAACTTTATTCTTCCTTTGTAAGAGTAGATAGATAACACATTTATATTCTTCTCTTCCATGTATTAGGATTTTATATACATTGACATGAGTATATGTCTTCTATACATGTTTAGTTGTTTATTTGTTTTATATCTAACCCCCACTTTGTGCCATGAGATTTGGTGCGCACGAGATTAGATTTACTTTTATTGTTATTAGATTAGTGAAATTTTAAATGATAGGACTATTTTAGGGTTGTTATCCTATTGTGTTAGACTGTAGGCTTTGTAACCCTATCTCACATGGTGTGTTGTGACAAGTGATCCCCTAATCAGGTCTAGTGGATCCTCACATTGGTCATGCTCCCACTTAATAATTATATGCCCCTAATGAAAAGTGTAGGTGTGCTCTATCCCATCCGATCTGGGATTGATTTATGGACATGATGCATTTTTGATTGCATACACACATATCCTTTTAGTATATAAAATTTAGGCATTGTAAAATCATGTGGGAAAGGGGAATCATAAATCTTGTGGACTATATGTTGGTCATATATAACCTTAGAGTTATTTTAATAATTATATGTAAAGTACTTATGAGATAAAGGTTATACTTGTCTTTGTAATTCAACTATTGAGTGCATCATACTAACTAGATCATGTGTTGGCATAACTAAAGTATGAAGAGGTTCATTCAAAGATCTCATATGATAATTTATTTCAAACATGGGAGTCTAATTGATCACACAAGAAGATTTCATATTAGATACATCTTTAGTAATTTCATCAATGAAAGAAGGATTTTGATAAATATGTTTTAAAATTTTATTATTATGAGCCTCTAATGAAGGAGTAGAAACACAAGCATTTTCATTCAATCAGTTTCAAAATTTTATTTCCAAGATTCATTTTCAATATTTTCATTCAAAGGAGTAATATAAAGACAAAGATTTTCATAATATGTATTATTATCACAATTTTCATTATTTATTTCCTTAAAAATAATTTTTTGCATAAAATTTGGCTTGTATACTCATGAGGGGTTAGAGGAATACAATCAACACCAAATACAATCATATTATTTGCATTTTTAAATAGTCTTATAGGTTTCAAATCTAGTTGGATTAACCTTTCATTTTCACTATCATAATAATAAGATACATCATCATTATAATCATCATTTTCATTGTTAAAAGTGGCATGAAAAATAAGAGGCATGACATCCATGAAAGGAAAAATAACACTAAAATAAACCATAATTGGGTAAGTAATGAAATAAAGCACACATAAGATGTAAATCTAAAAATTAGTTTTGAAAGTGGATGATCAAACCCTAGAAAACTGAAAAATAAGTACATTTTCAAAGAATCAAGATGTGTACTCTAATTTATGAAAGTGGATTTAATTTGAAAGCAAAAAGAAGTGATTAAAATCTAGGGTTTGATCAAAACATGTGAAATTTTATGAATATTTGAAATCGAATCTAAAAAAATAGAAATTAGTAATGAGACCCTAAGGAGAAACCTCAAAAGATATAGGTTTTTGAAGAATACAAGGGTTCACCAAAATGTTTTACCAAATTGTGACACTAGGGTATAATGACACTAATAAATAGTAAAACTATTTGAGAGATATAACATATAAAAATCTAAAATAATAAATTTGAATATGCTCTAGTTGTTAAGATGAGTAAAAAACATAAATGACATAATTTGATAGAAAATAACTAAGTAAAATGAAAAAGAGTGATGAAAATAGTCACACTTGGGAAAAATTTTGGGATTATAAGTGTAGAAATGAATTAGAAGTGATGTATTAGTGTTTCATGAAATTTAGAACCTTAGATATTAATGAATAGATTTAGCACCTGTCATTCTGATGTTGAATATGTGTAAGGTAAATTTAATTACCAAATATGTACTTGTATTGTGACCAATAAATCTATTATTCTTCTCTAAATATGTACTGCACCCTAGTTCTAAATCTTAGTTTTTAGTGCAGCTTCTCTAATTTTTAGGGGAGAATGTCCAAATTTATGTCTTCTTCTTTGACCTGATTCTCCATAATACACATGCAAAATAAAATACTTAGTAAATGACTATGGATGACTTGGTATATATAAGGATCTCTAGGACATGATAATATTCACTATGGTCAATCTGGGAAAGTTTAGTTTTGAAATCAAATGTGTGATAAATTAAGTCGAGGTAGAAGTACCCAAAAATTACACAAGATAGATTTGATGGCCTATAGAATCTACCCACTTGTAGATGTCGAATTTGTCCTTAGAAAGATAAATGTCCATGATGGGTACAATAAACTTAGAACATAGATAAATGAGGCTTCAAATATGAAACAAATTAATGTTGCAAACATATAGAAGGCTTAAAGGTTGAAGGGAGAGTAGTGTGGGGTAGAAAATTTCTTAGAAATAACCAAATATACATAAGTGAATGAAGCATGTAAAAATGGGTAAAATGCACCATGGAAAAAGATATGGTGCAAAAATTAAGAGTCTACAAATATTTAATTTCATAAATATATTATTCTAATTTATTTTGCCTTATTTTTTGTTAGTGTGATATAATAAGATAGAATTTTTGCACTAATGCATATTATTCAGTGTATTACAATAAAACACTAATCTAAATGTAAGAGCATAGTTTAATTACACAATTATACTTACAATAATTAGAAAAAATACAATAGATTTAGATACTTGGCTTGTTACTATTATATGTAGGTTTGAGACTAAATGAGGGTGGATAAAAAGACTATAAAATGGATTGTAATTTACTTGAATTAGTAATAAGAGTGTTTGGATATGCCTAGATGAGTCCGTCACATATTAGAAGTTATTTTCTCATGCAAGTTTATACTATTTATAGACCTATTCTCTAAATATTTGCCTCACTATTTTGGCATAAATCACTATGTCTGCTTAAAAATTTCTATGTTATATTAGGAGCTTGCTGTGTACATAAATCCAAAAAACATGTATCATTCACTTCAAAACCTTATCTCCACTTATGACACTAGGTTTAGGCCTAAAAAATGGTTCAATGTAATACAATAAAACACTAATCTAAATGTAAGAGCATAGTTTAATTACATAATTATACTTACAATAATTAGAAAAAATACAATAGATTTAGATACTTGGCTTGTTACTATTATATGTAGGTTTGAGACTAAATGAAGGTGGATAAAAAGACTATAAAATGGATTGTAATTTACTCGAATTAGGAATAAGAGTGTTTGGATATGCCTAGATGAGACCGTCACATATTAGAAGTTATTTTCTCATGCAGGTTTATACTATTTATAGACCTATTCTCTTAATATTTGCTTCACTATTTTGGCATAAATCACTATGTCTGCTTAAAAATTCCTATGCTATATTAGGAGCTTGTTGTGTACATAAATCCAAAAAACATGTATCATTCAATTCAAAACCTTATCTCCACTTCTGACACTAGGTTTAGGCCTAAAAAATGGGAAGAGAAGTGGGTTGATTTCACCTCAACTATTCCATAATATATGGCTAAGCACTACCTATGTATCCAATAATTTAAAAAGGAAATTCAAACTTCACATAGTTCTCCCCATTAGGTGTATGTGTGCAATAGGGTTTATTTTATGAACATAACCTATAATATAGATTTAGACACTTTAAAATGATAGTATTGTCTTGGATTAAGTGCTTAAAACTTGTCTAGGGCTTTCTCCTTATCACATATTTCAAAATTTCAAAATTTATGATAGTCTTTTTGAATGTGAAATTATTATAATAAGCTTGCTTAGTGATTGTTAGATGATGAAATAGGCTTATATATCCTAAATTTATATCAAAATATTTAGGTAATGTATCACACCATCAACATGAAAACATATGGGTTGACCCATAAATATAATTTAATTTTTAAAAATGTTTAAAGCTTGGTGTGGGGACATGCGTGTCAGAGTTGGATGCACTACAATGTTACATGTGTCTAAGTATGACAAATTCATCTAAAAGGTATGAATATTGATATAATGATCTAGAGATAGTCTGATTATGATAATAAACATGTTAATTAAACACTAGGTAATCCCTATAGGTTTTCTATAAAAAATCAAGAAGTTTAGACCCATGACAAACATGTGGATAGAGGAGAAGGGCGTGTAAGAGCCATTTATATGCACAAGTCATTTAAGGTAAGGATAGGTCAAAACTAACATTTCCAACTGTCTAATACCAAATTTAGCGTCTAAATTTTTTTTCTTCAATTTTAATATTGAAATTTAAAAAAATCTAGAGTAAAAGGATAAAGAGATGTACCTCAGTGTGTAAAACAAAATTTATCTTTGGGAGAAGGCTCCAAGTGTGTATCTTTGTCCATGTAAAACTATAATGAACATATAGTAATCAAAGTCCATATGTGAAATGAAATATAAAATGAATTATATAAATGGAACTTTTGAAATTTAAAGAGTAAGGAATATAATAAACATGTAGTAATCAAATTCCTATAAGTGGGTGAATCATGTTGCCCTTGACATGTTAGACATGATGTTTCCTTTTGAAGAATTAGAGATTTTGATTCCTATTTAAGCATTGGATAATGTTATTCCTACCAAATCATTAGAGAATTGGGGGTGATCATGCCCCAATCTATAAATGTACTTAGGCAAGGACCATTGATTGGGAAAAAAATTTCCCAACCCTCATGTAAAGTGAGTACTAGTAGGCTATTAAATGATGTTGAATCTAAACCATACTACTCATTTAACTAATATATAACCTTAAGATTAAAGAGATTACCTATATTAGGCTCATGTAGGTTAAATAAACCACTTCAAATGGACTTATAGATTCAAAATATTCACTTATTGGTACCATCAATGTCACATCAATGCCATGTTAAAAAATATATAATGTGTGCATGAAGAATTTACATTCCAAATAATTTGATCCAATTGATGCCAACATAAAAAAATACAATACTATATGCATAGACAATGTGCATGTCCCCAGTCTAATCCAACCAGTGCCAACATGAAATGATGTTATACATCTATATCCCAATTTATCCCAAATGTGAAAATATATAAAAACATGTAACTTATGTCCTTATAAAAATATGTGCATATGCATCACATTTCCATTGAATATGTCTCATTCTATAAGTGTTTGTCCCATTATCTAAATCAAACTGTTAATATAAACCAATTTAAACATTTGAATCATGTATTATGTAAAAAAATGTAAAATATCTATAGATAGAGGCTTAAATCTTTATGAAAATCCCACTAATATGCCCCCATTTTGAGGTGTGGGATGTAACATGTGAATTAATCATTTTAAAAGAAAAGAGTTAATTGCATCAATTTATGTAAAAATATGTAATAATTTAAAATCTTGTGCGAAAATCTAAGAATATGTCATCATAGTTTGAATATATCATCAAAGCATATATGAGACATACAGTGTAAGACATATAAGTTTCATATCAAGATAGATATGAAATGAGGTATGTAGTGGCAATCATCATTGCTATAACCAAAAAATAGTAGCCTATGCAAGAAGGTGCATGATATGGATCATGGTACTACACACAAGTAGAAAGGTAGATGGTATGGATCATGACACCAAAAAATCAACATAAAATTCTATATTTATCCAATCATAAGCACATAATGTCATGGCCATGACATACATAATAAAGTACATGTAATAGCACTCAAAGTGACACAAGGAAATAACCACACACAATGGACAATCAAATTGGCAAGGAAATGTCACACAAGGTGAGGTCCATACAAATAAAAAATCATAAAAAAAGGCAAGGGCCCAAATAAAGAGTCATACAATGAGAACTCAAACAAGAAAAAGTCACATACTAAAGTAAGGGACCAAAGAAAAAGGTATATAATGATATACTAAACCATGTAAAAGTGGTAAGAGAAGGCAAGGGCCAAAGAAAGATGCATACAATGACACACTCAATCAAACATATTCATACACTAAGGTAAGAGCCAAACCAAACATGATTTATGATTACCCTATGAGAAATGAATTAGAAACAATGAATCAAATAACAAGTCAAACTAGTCTCCACCATCAATATATGTCAATTTCATAGTTTAAAAAAAAAAATATCCATTAAATGCAACACTATAAAAAATATAAGCAAGAGAAAGGCATGTGTAAGCAATAAACATATCTCAACATGATAAATAAAAAAGGTCATAGAAATATATAATGTATGATAATGTAACCTATGGAATAAGATGCTTCTAGCATAACATGGCCCTTGAGTATAAGAAAGTCATGTGTCTTTTCATTCATGTATCATGTAAAACTTGTATGTCCTGCATCTCACTCATATATATCATGAAATGTACGTGTGTATGAAAACAAATATTTAGTCTACTAACATATGATAAATAACATAAATAAATGTGTAAAACTAGAAAACATGTCATGCATAGGTCTTGATTTTTTATTTTAGAATAATTTTTTATTTATTTGTATAATATTTGGAATAAATGCTTATAAATCATTCATATAAGTTATCAAAATCATTATATGGGTCTATGCCACTTGGTTCTTCCTATTCTAGTATGATTTTATTGAGATTGTGTGTATGTATTACATTTTATTCAACTATGTATAATTGTTCATTTTTTGTATTTAAAGTCATCCTTGAAGAATTTCCATTTTGGTTGTTGATGTTTCCATCATGTTGAATCCTGATTGTCTTTCCTTCATACAAGAGGGTGATGTATCGATTTGGTTTATCCACTATAACCTACATCTATTCTAACCATTTTTGTCCTAATTTAAATTGGTGGAGTGTATCATCTATATGAATCTATTAACAACCTTTGGCCTACAATAAATTGGTAGATTAATATGTCCAATGATCCTTCACAAGGTATGGTGTGTTGTAATTCATTAATTTTATTCCAAGTTATTTTAATAATGCAATACTATACATGTTTGGCTACTATCTCTCATTAAGTTGAATCTATTACTGAAAATCACCCTCAATGTATATTGAAATGGTAAAATAATATTGTAATGGTCACTTTTAATTCATATGTGTTGTATTTTTAACTCGAGTTATGCTCAAACTGACTATTTGTTGTTCTTGCTATATTATCTTAATTATCCTTTCATTCTTATATTTACTAATTTCAAGCTGTAGTACTATGAAATTTTTATTTCATGCCCAATTATTCTATGATAATCATAATATGATTTTCCTCCCTATTGTAATAGACAACCCATATCTCTATGTTGAGTAGTAGATAATGAAGTCAGTCTTTTATCAAGTAACATTTATAATATGATGCTTGTTTTATCTTGAATACTCATTACTCGTAACATCATGGGAGTTTTATAATAAAAATTCCACATTGTTCACTAAATTTAAAGATGATATTTATGAACTATATAGCACCTCAGTCTTATACACTTGGAAAACTCAGACCTTGGCTATTCCTTTCAGTTCTATACCTTTCTTTCTTCCGTAAGTCTCACATATACTATATCTTATGCCCCTTGGCCTATCTCTTAGTTTGAATAATCTTATGTTTATGACCTAGGAATTCTATATTTCCTAGTATTATTGAAACCTATTTATCTTATGCATTTACAAGTTTTGGACTTGTACCTACTTTTCTACTTCTTAGACACTTATGTCCCAGTTAGATGCCTACATTGACACAAGTGTCTTTACTTGACACAAGTGTCTAATGCCCTAAAGTCATCTAATTTTAAAATGAAATGCATCCTAATGGTACACCTATGTGATTTAATGTGAGATATTCTCCAAGAAAATTGATATAAATATAAGATCAACCTTTATTTATTACTCACCTAACACAAACCTATATTCATACCAAAGAGCATTCAATTAAAAAAAGCTTCCATATTTTCTCCTATTTCCATATCAGTCATAGGAATAACATATCTATAGGTCTGAAGTACTGAAGGAGTTGCACAAGATCTATATTTTCTAAGTTACAAGATAGGTCACTATTGTACTTGCTTATCACATATTGCATGATTCACACACAAGCCAACATATAGGGGAGAACTACATAAGTCTAAGTTTCAAAGTATTATCTATGTAGGCAATACTCATTAATATAGGGGTCTTTTGGGTATCTCGACAATGTGTGCCCACTAACCCATTTTTACCACAACCACTATGAAGATAAAGAACTAGGTTTTGATCATTTAACAAGGAATGACATTCCATGACCTAGATCTAAATGCATCAGAATGAAGGTGATGATAAATGTAGAAGCATCCAAGTGGTCTCCTCCTATTTTAGTAGTTATTCCATATTAGACACTTGCATTTGATCTAAACACTAACTGTGATGAAAGTGTCATAGGTTGACGTAAGTGTTTGTGATTACAAAGGAAATTAATCTAAAATTTGGTGACTGTTCTAGAACATTCTCCTAGTTTACTTCCTGCTTATTCTAGATCCAGATTTGTATTAACATTAAAACTATCTTGTTTTCATTATCATTACAATATCTAGCATAGTTGTACTTTCTATATTTATCATATCCTAACTTAATAAATTTAATATATGTTTTATTTGAATTTTAAAATTAATTGGCTCTCTATAGATCTATTTATCATGCTTATGCTTATTCATTTCTATATTCTTAACCGGATCTACCCATAGTAAGATCTACATACAATTTAGGGTTAAACATTTGGTGAACCCAACCTTTGATCTCCAAACCCTATGTGGTTTAGGTTTTTCTATTTCCTATTTGATTGATTGTTATACTTTGCTGTAAATTCTAATTTTTTCTTTTGTAAAATCAATGGAAAACACTAATCTGAAAACCTAATTTCAAATGGAAGATAAAGAATCATTGTTCATTAATCTCAATAATAACAAGGGCTTAATGATGCATTTTTGTATATTACAAGAGATGAAATAAGTAATCATGATAAGGCTAAGGATTATTCACCAAGTGATTGTGGGTCCTTAGAAGGTACTACAATTGATTCCATACCAATAAATATACCTACATCTAGTGGAGGCATAAATTATGTCTTCCAACTTTTGTTTCCTAAAAACATTACTGATACATCTACCATAGAATTACCAATTGTTTCAATTCAAATACCAATTTTTGTTAAGCACAAAATATACTAAGAGGGGGGGGTGAATCAGTATATTATATATCTTATAAATCTTTCCTTTAACCAAATTCCACTTGATCAAACATTCAAGATATGCAATAAAACTCAAACAATAAACATCCACACAAGATAGAGAGAGACACCAGATATAACATGGAAACCCAATGTGGTAAAAACCACGGAGAATCAATCTCAAATATATTCATGAGAATAACCCCATAGGAGCACCATACCCCTTTGCCAAGTACAAACCTTAGCTATAATTTGTGAACACCAACCCATAGGAGCTTTAAACCCCTTTGCTGAGCACCAACCCAACACCTATTCGTGAGCACCAACCCACAAGAACACCAACCCCTTTGCTGAGCACCAATCCAACAACAATTCATGAGCGCTAACCCATAGGAGCACCAACCCCTTTGCCAAGCACCAACTCAACAACAATTCGTGAGCACTAACCCACAGAAGCACCAACCCCTTTGTGTATACAACACACCTATCTCTCAATGTTGCTATCTCAAAAAATGATAGATCAATACAACATCTCCTTCCTCTCTCTCTCACTTTTGCTCTTCTAAGCTAGATATAACAAATACAAATCATATTCATCTCTCACAATTGCTCTTCTAAGCTAGATATTACAATATCAAATCAACCTCTCACTCTCATATTACAAATGGCTACTCAAGCCTTTATTTATAGCTTTCCAAATGACCTTTGGCCTTCCCCCTTTGTGAACTTCCAATCCTCATGGAAAATGGCACCAATCTTGGATGACCCTTCATATCCAAGCATTTGAAAAGTCATGTGGTGACCCTTCATGACCAAAAACGTCTTTCCCACTTTTGTCCTTATCTTTGGTGACTTTTCATATTCCTTAAAGTGTCCCTTCATGAGAAATTTGCCCTTTACTCTTTTGTCTTCACTTGGCGACTCTTGGTATTCCCCAAGATGACTCTTCATGGGAAAATGTGTCCCATCTTTCTTTTGTCTTTATCCCGTGGCTCTTCAACTTCTCCATGGGCCCTTATTTTGTCTCATATGCAACCAAAAATATATTCGTTAATATTAAATAAATATTAACTCATATTAGCCAAGATATATTTATTACAAACAACATTAAATGCAATGGGGCCTTTATCACCAATAATGCTAAACCTTTGACATCAATGACAATATTTCCAACAATTTCAATGCCTAATACTACTTAAAACATGTGTACATCTCCATTAATGACTACTTAGCTTGCTAATCTAAACCCCACTAGGTCTAAAGTTTAAACTCTCCTTCAAGTTATACATACCTTGGAGGAAAAGGTTATAGACACTGAATAAAAGTCTTTAAGGTCTCCTCATGCTATTGATTCCCAAAATGTGTTGCATAACCCTATTGCATCTGAGATACATTTGCACCCTTTTCTAACTGGTTTTGTTGCACCCAAGTTACCATTTTATGATGGCAAGGGTGATCTTGAGTATCATGTTTGATCATTCTATGCAACATGCCTTGATTATTCCTTTAATGATAAGCTTTTGAACAAATTATTTACAAGGAGTCTCAAGGACTATGCTTTGAGGTGGTTCTATGATTTACCTTTCCAATTTGTGAAAGCATTAAAACCTCTTGTAGATTAGTTTTTGGCACACTTCTCTATTAATATTACCAAAAAGTTTTCCTATGCCCAAATTGAAAAAATCAAACAAGGAACCAATGAACCTATTCATGAATATGTCTTGAGGTACAAGACAATGTTGGCTAAAATGACCAATAATATGGTAGATAAAGAACTTCAAGACATATTAAAACAAAGTTTTATTAATAATTTACATGAGTCCCTCATTTTCAAAAAGTTTAAATCATTTGATGGCTTGTGCCATGTTGTTCAAGACTATGAAATGAAACTTATCTCATTGAACAAACTTAAATATGTAGTAAACACACCAATTATGTCTACATCCAATACTAAGTTTATAATTAAACCAAGTGATAAGGTAAAACCTCCTAAGCCTAAAAAGGAAACAATCACCATAGTTAATTTAGTTTCATAGTATCTTGACCAAGTTATTTTATCAAATTCATCGAGGAGATAGTTATCATGCTTACCTAAGTCTCCTGCTTCATTACTCCCATGGCTAGTAGAGTGTCATCTAATATCTCCCCCTCATCCTATAAAGGTTGATATGAGTCAACATCTACCCAAAGGACATGATGCAAATGATTATTATGATTATCACTAGGAATCAATCCATTCTACAAACATATATTTTACCTTGAAGCATAATATCTAAGACCTTATCGATGACCAAAAGATTACATTTGACAATCCTCCAAAGGAATCAAGTTCATAACCTAGTGATCATAAAAAATAGAATATATTTAACAAACCTTTACAAGACCATTCTAAGAAGGATGTAGAGGTGAAAATAATATAACATACACATATCATCCATAACATTATGAGCACCCATTAGATGGGATTATTGGTACCTATACACAACATACACATCCTATGGTTTAGAGATCTTCTATTAATTTTGATGACATTGAGATTAAGGATGATGACTCTGATATTCATTATTTATTTTTTTGAGCATACTTTGATCACTAGCCTTTACACAGTGTTATGATTGATAATGGTGCAAGTGTTAACATTTACATCATGACATTACTTATGTACTTGGGTTGTGCTCATCATGATTTACACCCTTATACTAGATTAGTTAGAGCATTTGATGGGACCTCATAATAGATTATTAGTAAGATTGAATTGCCTTTACAAGTTGGTCCCATATATGTGGTTATTACCTTTTTTATTATACCTTCTACTAGTGTATTTGATATGTTATTGGGACATCCTTGGATACATACTCTTTGAGGAGTACCTTCTATAGTGCATGGGTGTGTTGAATACATTCATGCCAATAGGGTGATTATAGTTTTTAGAGTTCCATATGATCATCCTCTTGAATAAGAGAAATTTATACCCAAGTAGTTAATTATCAAGCATAATCAGTCTAATCTACCATAAAAGGGTAAGTAATAGGCAATCCCCTTTAGTAACTCACCATTAATTAATAGACAATTACATCAGAGATCCATAGTGGGTTCCATAGAATCCTCATCTACTACACACCAAATTTAGATATCCAAAGCACCTACACATTTTAATATCATTGTTGTTATAAAAAAACCACAAAACACTCAACGATGGTTTTCATGAACCCCTACTCCTATTATGCTTACTATTTCTTCATGATCAAAGAGTCCCATTATACATATGTAGAGCATCCTGGATATTGTAATGATAAATATTGCACATATTCATACTCCTGAACAACATCATCGATATATTACATCAGGTTCACAGTGGGGAGATATCTATCAACATTATTTATATGCAATTTTAGAGTAGTCTCTTCACATATTATAAAAATACCAAAAAATCAAAAACATTAAAAAATCCAAAAATATTTTTGGCATCTACATATTCTGTTGGCTCCTTGATATCTATGTGTTAGTTCCATATTGATGGATAGCATATTAGTTACTTATACATACAGATGTGTTTCATGCTTATATTTAAGTGTGATAAATGCAAACACAGATACATGATCTATGTACTTTTAGATGTTTGGATTTCCCTCTACTTACATCACCAAGATGTTGGGGGCATCCACCTCTATGATTATGATAAATCCAAGTTATATCATTCTATGGTCAATTTAAATTATCATGTTTGAGATAATATGTACTTACACATGCCTTTATCCATGCTTATATCTTATAAAATGTACTTGTTATTATCTATACTTGACATATTTTGATAACACATTTGATCCATGAGCTACTATGATATGTTTACACTAATTTATTATGTTTTCATTTATGAACTTCATTGAGTGTCTTGCCTTATTATTGTCTTGTTTTTTGAGCATTTGAATATTCTCCATTATTTGTGACACTCATGCCTTTATTTGCTTCTTTGACATTTGAACATGTCATTTATTTTTTATGGACATTTGAATATATCATTCTTGATTTTGTGGACATTTGACTAAGTCCCATCTAATTAAATGTGCAAAGTTTGAACATGTCCCTTATTTTTGGTCTCCTTGGACCATTGTCTTTTGATTTACTTTTGAGTGCCCTTGTGTGTGTGCTTGATTACTTATTAAGCTTGTATTATTACTATATAAATGTTTCCATGATATTTATCATGCATGTTAGGCCTCAATGTCATCAAATTATATTTACTTCAATGATACATTCACTTAGACATGTTCTTCTATATGCTACACAGTTCATTCATAGTATATGGTTATCTTATCCTTTTGAGGTGAGGTAATGAATAGCTTATATATTACCTCACCTCAAGGGGGGGAATATCAATGGGGGAATGTCAAAGAGGTATGGATTCCACACATTCATAGTTTCAGATTTAATGGGGGCATAACATATAGGCATGGATTTCACATGTTCACAGTCTTAGATTCAGTGGGGGCATGTTTTGGAAACATGTTCTCTACATGTACTTAGTATTTGACATCTCCATATCACAATGGGGGAATGTTTTGAAAACATATCTTCCACATTGAAACTTATATTATTTTTTAATTTCAAATCATAGTGAAGGCATTCTTTGGAAGCATGTCATCTATACTTAGTTTTAAATTGGCAAAATTACATTGTTATATGATTTAGATACAGATTTATGGTAGAATTATATACATTGGTACCATTGTTATACATAGTTTCAAGATAAGAAATATCTAAGGTGCATATGTTATGTGACAAATGCCTAATATTTCAAAATCAAATCAATTTTAAATTTATAACACTTTCAAGGACTATCACTTTAGACACCTAAATCTAGCCACCAATGACTATCAATCAAGCTTTTGCCCAGTTTCCATTAGAAGGCACAATTTAGCCTAAAAACACTAAAACACATTAAATGAGTTGAAATTTATATATTCAAGTTATGATTTTGGCCAGAGTGTCATTAAATGGGGTAATGCAATTTATGAAGCATCTGACTTTGATCAGATCATTTTGAGTCAAAATGACATTTTTGCACCTGGGTGCTCTGGATTGTTCTTTTCTATCAAATTTATTATAGAAGACACATGCCTTTGTTATTTTATGTTAGAAACATACTAAATGGGATAATGGTTCCAATGCATCTAACATAAACTTCTAATTCTAATCTAGTTAAAATTTGAGCCAATAATATGATATTTTAACCAATTTGATTAATTTGTGCACAAATTGCCAAAGTTTTGCATCAAAGTTGAATAATTGTGTTTAAGGCTAATTAAACCAAATCAAAAGCTTATGTTAATTTTACATATAAATTTTTGAATATTTATTTTTAGAAATTGACATTGAATATTTACATCATCAAATGACATCATTTCTTGGAAAGACATCCCTAAGTCATAAATGCATAAAATATCCCATCAAGCCCTCCCATGCCTCATCAATGCCTCCCATACCTCTTAAAGGACCTTTATTAATAAATATTTATGGAGGATATTTATTAATTTAATTACATAATTTAGATTAATTCATGGCCACACATCTCAATCTTGAGATGGATGGTCATGGTTAATCCTAAACCATTTTAAAAATCTATAAATAGGAGGCCTTGCCTATTGATTTTAGAGATCTTTTATGTCAAAATAATAATGCCCAAATGCATTAAAAAATGCGTTAAAATTAGTGTTATAATGTCAAATTACTGAGCAAAGCCAAGCTAAGCCAAATCCAAGCATGGTGCCAAAGAGAGATGGAGGTAGCCACACTTCATTGATGCAGACGTCATGAGCAAAAACTGAGCAAGCCACTTCAATAAACTATTTGGAGCATTCAAGGAAGGTGAGAGAAGGTTTATTTTGCATTTTAGTTATATTTTCCATTCTAATATTGTTAACTAAGCTCCCCCAATAAGATAGGCTTAAGGTGTTAGCTATTAGTGTGTTATTTTGATTTCATATACTAACACAATATTAATCTCCCCTTATTGTAATCCTATATTCATAATTGGCATGCATAGTGGGAAATAGCCTCAAAAATTTAGTCAAATTGCATATAAAAGCAACATACTAACCATTTTAATATAGGATCTTGGAGTGTGGAGGCAAACAGGATAAAAATTTGAATAAAAATCCATTTTTTCTAAGCCATGGTTTTGTTCTTGGGATTGTGTAACCCAACTCACCTATCCAATCCAGCTCGCTTGTCAGTCTAACTCACTTGTCAACCCAACTTGCCTATGTATCTCAACTCACTTGTTATCCCAACTCACCTATCAACCCATCTCACCTATGTATCCTAACTCACCTATCAACCCAACTCGCTTGTCCAACCCAACTCCCCTGTCAACCCAACTCACCTGTGCAACCCAACTCACCTAATAACCCAACTCACCTACCAACCTAACTTGCTTGTGTAGCCCAAATTGACTATTAACCCAACTCACCTATCAACCCAACTTGAATATCAACTCGAGAGCTCATTTTTCAAAAGTCCTTGTCTCATCCTCTAAAGTGCTTCAAAGCAGGTAGTCCTCATATTATTTTTGTAGATTGAAAGGATGGTTTGGAAGTTAATTTTGGTTTTTTAACTAATCATACACTTAAATTTATAGTTTTAAAAATAAATTGGTATAAAACATACACACTTTAGTTCCTAAAATGAATCTTTAACATGCTAAGTCTTGAACACTTCAAACTTTGGGTTTAAAATGAACATAGGTGCTTATTATTTCATTCAGTATTTTTTTGTTATTGTAATCTTTACATGTTTTTACAAATTAAGACCAAGGGGTCAAAATAACATCACCAAACTTTTGTTTTAGTGCTTAAAATTGGACTCATTTATCAAGATTGTATTCAATAGATAATTAATTAATTGATTGGAAAAAAGAAGGTTCATGTGTGTGTATTCTTCCATCCGTCCCTTTTAGGGAAATTTTGAAACCAAAAGCACCGTCCTTATTGAAAACATGCATAGTCCAAGGCATAGAAAGAATGTCATCTAAATCACTCCCCAAAAACTCATAATAGTTTGGGTGATCTTGAAATGAAGCTAAAGTCTTTCTATTAGTCATTTATTTTATTTCATCTTGGCTTGCAAGGGGACATCATTACCTCCTACAAGTTATATAGGGAATATTTGACCTAGGGTTTCATCTCCTAGCACTAAATTCAACCACTCCTACTAAGCTAAGAGGTTTTAGTGGTTAAACCACCTTCTAGTGTTGGAGTTACATATGGGATGTATCTACACTTTGGACATCACACTACACTAAGCAAACAACAAATATAGTGGTTAAAAAATGGGCATGACCTTTTTGCAATAAGCCAAGCTTAGAAGATACCTAATTTAAGTGATGTTTTTTTGTAATATGATGTGAAATTAATTAGGTAATTGATCCATCTAGACATTTGAAAACTTGTAGATCTTAGATAAATCCCCACTTACCATGGAAGTGTTGTTGGTGTAAGGTGCACCTCAAGGTCCATGTTGTAGTACTTTTATTTGAGAGAAGGTGGGTGTAAAAACCCCAATATATAATGCACATTTAAATTTTTGGATGAACACTAAAAAATCCTCTCAAATGATGTATATTGACAAATTCTAACAATAGCAAGAAACCTTATCAGTTTAGGACACAAAAGTGATTAATTAGTTGGTTTTGTCCTAGATTAAAGTCTTGTTTAGAGTCAAAACTTGGTGTAAAAAAATGATACAAAAAAAAACACATAGAACTAATTTTCCTTTGAATAAAGAGGCATTATACTATCAATGTGAATCATCAATTTGCCTTATTCAAAGTTCATCAAAAACTTGAGTCATATCATCCACTTTGGCACAATTATGTTGCCCAATTGAGTCTAGACTTTTACCAAAAATTGTTTAAAGTCCTTAATTTATAATCTAAATTCAAAATTACACCTTCATAAGTTCATAGGTTTGATGTGTTAAGTGAGTTCATCATTTTCATTAAACTCGAGGGAACTTAGGTTCAATTTCCAATTTGGGTTGAAGACCATTTAAGACTGATAATCATTATCACCACTTGGTAGATTTAAGTCATTTTGTGCTAAACACTTGTAATTTGAGTCTATGCACCAAATTTTTTTGTGTTACCATCCTATTTACATTAATATCATTTGAATACATACTTTTTTGCCTTAGAGATATTGTCAAAACTTTGAAGGTATGTATGTCATTTGAGTTAAGAAAGGTAGTGTTATGCTACCAAATTTGTGAGAAACCATCTTTGCCTTAGAGAGTTTTTAAAACAAACATTTTGTCAAATATTTTTAGTAGTCTAACATTGTTACACTACCCAAAACATTTCAAACATTGTTTCATAGAGTTCAAGTTTGTATGCATTTTTCAAGCTAATTCGAGTATACCTTTGTGAATCTTTATCTAACACATTTACACTGTTCACATTTGTATATATTATTGGTCAGAAGAACCAAGTTTTATACCATTATTTATGAGAAAAAAATATCTCTAAAGTTCCTTTTGTTTCATACCTTATACTTATTTGATCGAGTTCATGTCCAAGAGTCAAATGCCTAGTTTTTGTTAGAAGTGTTTCAAATTTGTTAGATTAAAATCTCATCTATTTCAAAGTCTAGATTTTGATGCTGTTTGGCCAAGAGTCCTAGCACATGCCTTGTTTGAGCCTAGATTTTGATGCCACATTTGACCAAAATACCTAGCAATGATTTATTTCCTAGATTAGACTGATTTGAAACACTTTAACCTTAGAGTTTAGCATTTTGATTTTTGGTCCATTTACTTAATCTTTTTTGTATAAGATGTGTAACTTTAGATACTTAATGTTAGCTTATTTTATCACAAATCATTGCATAAACCTTTCCATCCTTTTGACAAATCTAGACCAAGTTTAAACATTATCTTTTAGACATTATCTTTTTATAGTTTGTATAACTGTCTTCCCTTTCTATCATAAAAAATTCACTATGGATCCCAACATGTATTCCTACACTCATAGTGGAATTATGTATAATATAAGGATTAGTAGTGTGTTTGTGTAAGAAGAAATGGTGCAAGAACCCTACCCAAATAATATTTCTTATGAGACAGATCCTTATCCCTCTTATAATACTCAAATAGGGACACCAAACTAAGATATATTAGCTAACTATTTGGTTAATATGCCACCATATTCAGAAAAGGACCAAGAACAAACCACACAATACCTAGTTACAATACCCACAATTAAAAAACCCTTTACTCAAAAATCATAGTCTATTAATACACCTTCTATGTATGATCCATTTTTGTTTGAGCATCATTTACTGTAGAACAAAGATGAGATTTTGGTTAGAGCCATAGAAGTAGGGGTTAAGTTTCAAGTGGAATTCCCTCATGAAAGTTTACCAAGCCTAGTAAGAATGCCTCACAACATATTGTATAGTCAATAGGCCTCTTCTATCAATCCTTTAACTCTAGTCCAAATGACGTATCAAGATCCTAATATGCCTAACAAAGGAAAGAACCTCATGGAAAACCACTTTAAATAAATTCAGATAACATATCAAACCTACTTGAATCTAGTATGTAATTTTAACTAGATGACCATGGTGAGTAAACCTCTTATTGACTTAGTTCTTTCAATAGGAGTTTTGATAGAGTTAACTGGTCAAGACAATTAGATTTTAAAACCATTCACACAAAATGCTTTGGTAGACAACTTGTTGCATATGCCAATTATTGAAGAAGTGTCTTCTGCTTCTATACAAAATAATGAGCAAAACACAATGGACAATGCGCAAGCAACATTCAGTCCAAATCAAAGTGGTACTAATATATAAACAACTAGTCAATAATATACACCTTTAGTTAATACCATAAGTGGCCCTAAAAACCTATGAATGGGAGCTTCTACACCCCAACCTCAACCATTTATTTCATCAAGTGCACAACCAACAAGATCAGGTAGTCAACCAGTAACCAATGCCATGCCTCAATAATAGAATGTGATGAATCTTATTCCTCATCAATAGGTGATGAGTAGCATTTTAAAACAACATACATACATGAATATACCAATGCAACAAAATCCAAACATATTTACACCTCAACAAGGGTAAATTAATGTTCCACCTCATTAGGTAGTAGCAAACATACCTTCTTCTTGACATATCAACATGCCAATTTAAAACCAAACAATGTTTAATCAACAACATATTCATGTTGGTAAGCAATAGGTTCCAAATATACAACATGCATCCACTTACCAACTAGGATTCATGCAATAAGGGGGTTTTAATGTCTCTCAAATACCTGCTAGGTAGTAATTACCTTTTGTGCAAAACATACCACAAGTTCAGAGATAGGGTCTTGGTTCACAAGTTCCCACTCAAAAACAAGGTTTGAATAATCAGAAATAGATCCCTATTCAACCATAATAGGCATAATATAGTTATATCCCTCCATCCCAACCTCAAAATCCTCCAACTCAAACCTTCATTACCAACCCAAACCAAAATATCACATAACCAAATGTGTAATTTCAACAAGCACATCCTAATCTACATATACATATTCTTGGTTCATTTCCCAACCAATCTAACATATACCAATAAATACCTCCATAATACCTTCATCAAAGTATTTCACTTGTGACCACTCAACCATCTACCCAAGCCAATATTCCCATAACTTTCTTAGAGCAAGAGTTAGAAAAAATGAAAGATGCAATTGTGGCCATCCAAGCAGGGAAACAGATTAAAAAGTTTAAGTTGGATGATGTGTGTTCCTATCCTTTCAATATGGAGTACTTATAGATTCTATTTCTTCCAAGATATGAGCCACCAAAATTTGATAAATATAAGGGGAAGGGTGACCCCAAATCTCATTTAACTGAGTTCTTCATTACATGCCAGCTAGTGACATATAATGATATATAACTTTTGATGTTGTTTCTAAGGAGCTTAGCTAGAAAAGCCTTGGAGTGGTTCTTGAAGTTACCTAAGAATTTAGTAAATGATTTTGATGATCTTTTAGATAAGTTTGTGCAACACTTTTCTTATAATCTTAAGCATGAGATTTCATTGGTTGATTTGATGTAAGCTAAACAAAAAGATGATGAGAGTTTTGTAAGCTATCTACAATGATGGATAACACTTACAAGTTGATTCACTCATAGTTTACTCGATAAATAATTAGCCACTGTATTCACTAAAAACTTGCATAGTGAGATAGCCTATCATTTAGAACTACATTGTGCACATACCTTTAAATAAATCATTGACAATGGTTTATTGATCGAGCGCTCATTAATAAAATATTCATCAAGATTAATTAAACTAATCAAAACCAAGGTACTAATGAGGGAAGTGGCCAACACTAACATCCAATCCAAGTGCAAGCATCATAACCAACATAGGTCAATAACCAAGATAAACCAAAGTAATTTAACCACAATAGGAATGTTTTGGAAAATGGAGTAACTGAGTCATGTCATGTCCAAATAGTGAAAACATCATATGCTCAACTGACACCACATTTTCATCTTACTCATACATGACAACCTCTTCAACCAACACTGCAAGTGTAGCAACTAAGATCCATGCAATAAATTCCATAACCTTTTCCATTACAAAACCCTCCTCTAAGGAGACCTATGCCTATGCATCATGTTTTTAATGACCTTGGAGAGACTATTGATTATGTATTTCAAAAACTTGCCACCACTAATTTGATTAGTTGGCCTATACCAAAGCATTATCCTCAATGCATCCCTTATCCTGATTGGTACCATGAAAATGAATTATGTGAGTATCATTAGGTCAATGGGCACAATTTATGAAGATGTGTATAAATCAAGCATTCAATTGAAAATCTATTGGAGAATGGGGAGCTCACATTGGATGGTGGTGCTTCCACCTCCATTCAAAATCTTAGCATCTATCAAAACCCTTTTCCATAACATAACCGATAATAATAACAACCACTAAAGAAACAAAATCAACAGTATCAAAATTAAAGGTCAAACTAGTAGAAACAACATAATCAATAGCAAAACCAACAATCTCAGAATAATGGATAAAACCAAGGTCAGAACGGTAATAACCAACAAACCTACCATTCAATTGCACATGACTAAAATAGGGTTTTAAGTCATATTGTAGGGTGTAACTTTAATACCATCTCTATTAATCTTAGACCAAGCACCAATCAATCTAGACCATTGCTAAATAATGCTACTTAGCTAAATTACATGGATAATACTTATTTGACTTGGGACCACATGTAGATGAACAAACAAGTTAGGATTTTCACTTTTAGACCTTATACTGATAACTCATCCTTGCCTTGTGACCATATACAAGTGTACCAACAACTAAGACTTGTCCTATCTATTCCCACACCATAACCACTATTTTTTAGCAATCATGGTCTTGATTTAATCCCAATTGTGTAATCACAACTCAAAGGTCAAAGATTACCATTCTAGACCCAAAACCATCTACCACTTTTCCCATTATCCAACCAACCATTCAACCTCAAAATAAACCATTTACCACTGACCCAGAAAAGAAGTTTGATATTGTGGAACAATTATAGAAGACACCGGCCCAAATCTCCATTTTAGATTTGTTGCAAATTTTGATAATCCACAAAAACATTTTTGAATGAGTTCTTAACCCAATACACTATTTCTAGTGACATATCCCTTGATAAATTTCAAGCTTTGGTTGGACACCTAACTCCTGCTCAATAAGTCACATTCAACCAAAGCGATATGTCTTCCCTTGGCCCACTCTATAATAATCCATTGTACATATAAGTTTATATAAAGTGGCATAAAGTGAAATGTGTCCTTATATAAAATGGATCAAGCTTCAACATAGTGTATCTAAAGCTCATCAAGCTTCTTGGGTACACAATGATAGATCTCTAACCAGAAATGATAACTATGAAAACCTATGATAATTAGGAGAGAAAATCACAAGGCACTAGTAGCCTACTAGTTATCATTGGACCTTTGATCCATGATAAACTTTTCCATGTTCTTGATCTTGAGTTATCATATAATATACTTTTAGGTAGGCCTTGATTACATGAGATTCATGTAGTCCCATCAATGCTGCACCAATGTATCAAGTTCTCCGACTCAGGGATGAAAGTGAATATTCTAGGAGATTTGCACCCATATGAACACTAAAAACATCTTAAGACCAAGTTTTAAATCTAAAATTACTAATACATCTTGAATCCAAATTCCAAGCAAGATAAAGGAAAGGCCATACTTATTGATTCTCTAGGGGATAACTGCATAGATCCTAATACCCTGGATTCCATTTCCCACATGCCATCTCTTGAAGTTTGGAATCATTACACTATTTTAGCTAATGGCCTAGGAGAATATTTAATGCATGATACTTTTCATATTACAAACATTCCATAGAATTCAAATTCCTTTGGAAGACCTAAATCTAAGCCATTTCATCAAAAATGGCAATAAAAGAGCAAAGGTAAAATACCTATCATGTTTGTACTAGAATCTAGCCTAGAATTAAACCCTGTTGAAAGGGATGAATCATGGTTGTATAATGATAACCAAGCTAATTGTTATAAAAATTCAAAGTTTCCTATTCCCAATATGATCATGAAGAATCAAGACTATGAAGGAGGAGGCCTTGGACCTAATTAACAAAGAACACTTGAGCCAATTTCCATGACCAAATACAAAAGACCCTATGGACTTAGATTTAAACATCTTGAGGATGACTCCATATATATTACTCATGTTCCATCCCCATTAACTAGTGATGAGGATATCGGTAGTGAAGCAGAGTCCGATCATAGCCTTATCTTTGATGACCTAGCTGAGACTAACCTATTTGATAACAATACCATATGTACCCTTAGCCCAATCATTTGTAATAAACCATTGACATTATATTATCCCCAAATGATTTATTGGGACCAACAAGAATCTAGTTTACCAGTTGATGAGTTTTAGAATGATGAGGCATTCTATGATTTTTTAGGCCTTAGAGATAACGTTCTGCTAGGAGATCATAAATCAAGGTTCTCAATCACATTGGATCTTGAAGCCTATTTTGGAGAGTATATGATCACCCTTAGCCAAAATAAATAAATAAAACATTGAGTTTCTAAAGTGAAAACCTTTTTGAGGTGATTTATGAATAGGGAAAAAGTAAAGATAAAGGCTAGTCTAGTGGTGAAAACCTATTTTAGGTGCCATTAGATGAGGGTGTTCATTCTTCTTCAAATTTAGACCAGGAGACCACCAACGATGAACTTATCTATGGATCTAAGTTTATTTTTCAGCAACAACAAGCCTTTTATCAAATCATTCAGGATTTTTCAATAATTTTTGTTATGTGGCCAAATCTCTCATTAGGGGATTTTGATTCTTCATGCCTAGGTGAAGTTAAAGGGCTAGTTTCAATAGAGGAATCTGATATAGCCTGACAGTTCAAGTCTTTGCCTAGTATCCTAGAAGATGGTTTAACCCTTTTAGTTGAGGATATAATAGAGGTAAACATCAGGACTCCATCAAACCTAAAATGGATAAAATTAGGCATGCCCATCATTGAAGAGGAATGTGAAGTCTTTACAGTTATTTTGAGGGAATTTATAGATATATTTGCATGGGCTTATTCTGACATGTTATATTTGAAACCCACCTTGGTTTTACATCACCTTATGGTAAATCCTAATGCCAAACTAGTTAAGCAAAAGTTATACAAGATACATCCTTGCATTGCTGTATTAGTAAAGAAAGAATTGGAAAAACTCTTAGAAGCAGTATATATTTGATCCATTGACTACTCAAAATGGATATCTAATGTTGTGCCTATTAGCAAAAAACCTAAAGGAATTAGAAACTATACTATTTTTTGAGACATAAACAAAGCTTTCCCTAAGGATGAATTTTCATTACCTAATATTAACATGATCATTGACTCTATAATGGGTTATGAGATGCTTTCACTCATGGATGGATTTTCAAGATACAACCAGATCATAATAACACTAGAAGATCAACACAAGACAACATTCACCACACTATGTGGAACATTCTATTATTAGGTAATGCTACTTGGTCTTAATAATTCCATAGCCACATATCAAAAAGACATGACCATCATATTCCATGATATTATGTATGATATTGTTGAGAACTATGTTGATGACATACTAGGCAAATCTAAAACTAGGGCTGACCATCCAATAGTGCTACATAGAATATTTGAAAGACTATGTAAGTACAAAGTCTGACTAAAAAACAAATGTGTGTTTGGAGTAACATCAATAAAATTACTTAGTTTCATCATGTCTCATAGAGGCATTGAAGTTGATCTAGCCAAATTCCAAGCTATAACAGAGATGCCACCACCAACCAATTTGAAGTAGCTCCATAGTTTTCAAGGCAAGATCTAGTCAACCCAATGCTTAATATATTAGCATATAATTGTCATATATTTACACATCTTCTAAATAAGGGAGTTGCATTCCATTGGGATAATCATTACCAAACAAATTTTTAGTAGCTAAAAGATTACCTAGCAAATTTACCTATTTTGTTACCCCCTATGCTAGGAAAACCACTTTTGTTATACCTATCAGATATAGATAGTGCCTTGGGGTCACTTCTATCTCAAAATGATGACAATGGAAAAGAGAATGTAGTATACTACTTAAGCTATACATTGGTCATGTATGAACATAACTATACACCTATTGAAAAAGCTTGTCTAGCCATGGTATTTACAACTCAAAAATTATGAATCCACTTTTGAAATGACCATGCTCTTCTAGCTCAACATGATGACAATGGAAAAGAGAATGTAGCATACTACTTAATCCATACATTGGTCAAGTATGAACACAAATATACACCTATTGAAAAAGCCTATCTAGCCATGGTATTCATAACTCAAAAATTACCACACTACATGTTGAAAAATAAGACCATGTCATTTCAAAAGTAGATTTTCTCAAGTATCTACTATATAAAACATCTTTACAAGGAAAAATGGCCAAATGGATCATGCTTCTTAGTGATTTTGATATAGAGTATGTCAATCAGAAGGCAATCAAGGGATAGGTCGTTGTAGATCAGCTTACTGAAAAACCCCTTGTAGACATAGAGCCACTCACATTCTAATTTATTGATGAATCCATAATGACCATCATTGACATACCTATTGAAGATAAACATTGGAATTTGTATTTTTATGGATCATTTACTACACATGGATCAGGGGTAGGCCTCTTATTTATTACACCATAGGGGGATCTAATTCCTGAGTCTTTTAGAATCAATTTTTATTGTACAAACAACATGGTTGAGTATGAAGTACTTGTAAGAATTTGATCATCAAGGTTTATGGTGATTCTCAAGGTTTATGGTGATTCTTAGTTAATCATTAATCAGGTCATAAACCATTTCCAAACTAAAGATGACAAGTTGGTTCCTTATAAAGCTATGGCTGACACTCTAAAATAAAAATTTATAGATATCCAATTTGAGCATATACCAAAGGATAGTAATGGAATTGTAGATGCCATGGCTACTATTATCTCTCTAATTCAACAAATAGATAAAGCTAGAGAGTATCTTCTCCTCATCAAGAATTTGTTTACACCAGTTCATGAACCTTCAACCATTGCAATGATTTATGATATTATTGGTCCTAATTCTATTTGGTATTCAGAAATTTATAACTATCTTCATGACCAAGTTATACCACCTAACTTATCTAAAAAATAAACCAAAGCCTTTATCTATCACTCTACTTGGATCAACCCTTTACCACCACAATTTTAATGGAACTCTAATTCATTGTTTAGCTTTGATTGAATCTACACTAGTGTTACATTAAGTTCATGAAGGGGTATGTGGAGCCCACACTAGCGGGGTCATCCTATCCAAAAATCTCTTGCATATTGGTTATTATTAGACCATGATAGACGTAGATGTAGTTACATATGTAAAGAAGTGTGACAAATGTCAGTGACATGCTAATTTGATTTATGCTCTAGCAAAGACTCTGAAACCAATGTTGACACCATAGCCATTTACTACATGGGGCCTTGACCTCATTAGGAAGATCAATCCCACCTCATCTAATGGCCATAAATATATCCTTATCACCACTGAATATTTCACTAAGTGGGTTGAGGCTATACCCCTCACTTATGTGACTGGAAAGAAAATTTCCAAGTTCATTTTTAACCATCTCATTTGTTGCTACGGTATCCCCTCTAAAATTGTATTTGATAATGGAGGATCATTCAAGAGAAAGGATTTTGATAAGCTATGTGTTGAATACAACATCACATAAAATTTATCTATGGCATATTACCCTCAAGGTAATGGTCAAGTTGAGGCATCCAATAAAATAATTGTTAACATTCTCAAAAAAAATGTCAATGATGTCAGTCATGACTGACACCTTTAGATATTTTGTGCCCTTTGGTTATACTATACCAACCATTATACCCCCATAGGAGCCACTCCATACTCATTTTTTTATGGTTTTGAAGCCATAATTCCTATTGAGGTTGAGTTACCTTCACTGTGCATATCTTTCAAGCATGTCCTAGATGATCATGACTATCGAGTAGCTCGCCTGTAAGAGCTAGACTTGATGAAAAATGCACAGCTATGCTCAACAATATTCTAGCATATCAAAACTGACTCAAAGGCCACTACAATTAGTGTGTCAAGAATAAAACATTTAAACTTGGTGATCTTGTTCTTAAAGAAAACCAAAAGAATACCATGATCGAGAAGAAGCATAAAGGTAAATTCAAACCAAACTAGATAGGGCCTTTCATCATTATTGTAGATTATGGATCAAGATTATATAGGCTTACCATACTAGATGGAGATGAACTTCCTGAGCTGATGAAGATTATTCACCTCAAGTGATATTATGTGTGAGTAATATGGTGTATTATCTATAAGGGCCATTTTAGTTGTGCTATTTTATCATTATTCTTCTTTGTAAAAATATCATTCTTATCATTCCTCTTAGCCTATTACTTATCCATTTTACCATTCTAGTTCATTGACTAAGCATGTTTTGAATCTTATCTACCCAGCTCATTTGAACTTGGTTTTGTCATTAGTTGCACATTTTTAGTACCAATGAATCTGATCAATTTTAATAGTTGTTTTGAGTAGTTCAGATAGAGATAGTATTTTGAAGTAGTATGATAGAAGTTTTGGTGGTTACATCCTTCATTTATTATTCCTTTCTTATCATCGGTCTTACTACTAGTTATAAATATCCATGGGAAAATTAGTACCATTGATCTATGCCATTGTGTCCTAGTTATAACCACCTATGGGAAAACTAGGGGTAATATTTGTTTATTGAGACTTGACATACCAACTAGCCATTCTCTATGTCATACTATGTCTTTATCCCAACTGTGCCTATTTTGTTTGAATTGACTACTACACTAGTCAAATTCCTCCACTGTAAGGTAGAACTAAAGTGAATTAAGGTCCTACCTTAGGAATATGTAGGCAATGCTCAATACTTGTTGAGGTCAACTTAGTCACCTTTAGCCACACTCTCACCATTTTTCAAGCCTTACCATGCTCTCTCTATTTTGTAAGCTTGAACCATTCTAGTGTCTCATCATTTTTTGATCGAGTTGAGATACTCTAAAAATTTCAAAAACATTTTAAAAACCATTAGAAAAAACCAAAAACATTGATCACTTATTTACCTTAAGGATTTTGGGAACCCTTACTAAGTTGTAAGAAAATCACTTGTCACTTAGTTTTCCCATCCTTTTTGGCCTTTTATCCCATGCACTTGCCATTTTTTAAGACCATTTCTATTCTTATATTACATTCATTATGTTATTTTCATTAGTTATCATTTTATTCCCATTTCTTGGGAGAATTACATTTGGCCTAAAGATTTTGTTATATATTACATCCGTAAGACTATGTAGGTAGCATCCACTTGCCTAGTGCATATAGAGATATCTCAGCCACCCCCTTCATTTTCTTTTATTCCCCCCATTCTATTAGTTTGTTAAGTTGTCACTTATTTTCTAGAGTCAATGTTCATATGGCTTAAATTTAAATTGTTTGTTTCTTTGTTGTTTTGTTTGTATGCCTATTTGTTTGATTTTAGTACTATTTCCTTGATTCAATATATGTGCATTCATTAGGTAATTCCTTGTTGCACTTACCCTTAAATCCATCCATATTCATATGTCTACATTGACATCATGGTTGATATCATTGGTGCATTTTTTTCTATTGAGTATTAGATTATGGGAGTCAATCCTTATGCATAGTTTGACCAAGTCCTCATGATATTATACCATGATGCCTACTGACACATGCAATAACAAACATCAGCTTCAAGAAGTCTATTTAGTAATGGTGGCATCGACATCTATTCAACACCAACATCTTGATTCAATCCCAATCATATCCTACATAGAGTAATTAAATAATGAAATAATTTTAAACTTTATTTAGTTCAAATGAGCATCTCCCTACTAGTAGGTTATCCTAGTTCATCTTTAGCTTTTGTATTAGATTATCATCATCATCATCAGTCAAATCAGTCATGTTTGCCATAATCAGGTTCTAATGATTATAACAGCATATAGGCAAATCATTGCACACCATCCCACTTTCATTTCTCAATGATTATAATCACCTTTGGGAAAATCATTGTGTTCTCACCAAATTTACTTTCTTTTGCTCAAATAGGGGCATGTTTTTATCTTGTTTGTCTATCCTAATTGGGGAAGCTCCATCTTTTCAATGATTATAATCACCTTTGGGCAAATCATTGTGTTATCATACCACGCTGCCACTGTCTGGGTACAATACTTATAATCACCTTTGGGTAAATCATTGTACATCATCTCACTTGCATTCTCAATGATTTTGACTAATTTTTAAAACTCATTATGTTTTCATCCCATCATCTTCCTTTATTTGGTCCCCTCATTTCCTTTCCTTCTTTTTGAGGGATCGTTTGACGACTTACTTATGCCAACCATTCCCTCAAGGGGGCATCATACAGTTAGTTCATTATCATTAAAGTTGTCGGCATACAATAACTTTTTATTCTTTGAGAAGATGTTACTATGCCTATAGATTTCAACTCCTTCCAAAATAAGGGAAAACTATAGACAACTAAATTTGGCCACCAATGACCATCAATCAGGGTTTTGACCAATTTCCACCAAAATGCACAATTTGGCCTAAAAACACTAAAACACATTAAATGAGTTGAAATTGATATATTCAAGTGCCTATTTTGGATAGTGTCATTAAATGGGGTAATGAAATTTATGAAGTAGCTAACTTTGATTAGATCATTTCGAGTCAAAATAACTTTCTAAGTGCTCTAGATTGCTTTTCTTCTATCAAATTTCTTGTACAAGACATGTGCCTTTGTTATTTTGTATTGGAAATATCCTAAATGGGATAACAGTTCCAATGCATCTAAGATTTACTTTCAATTCTAATTTGGT
The DNA here is from genome assembly GCA_037957365.1 of Torreya grandis. Taxonomy (NCBI): domain Eukaryota; kingdom Viridiplantae; phylum Streptophyta; class Pinopsida; order Cupressales; family Taxaceae; genus Torreya; species Torreya grandis. The sequence continues at coordinate 958,570 of JARHVA010002228.1, forward strand.
CAAATTTTGAGCCAGTAATATGACATTTTGACCAATTTGATTAATTTGTGCCCAAATTACTAAGGTTTTGCATCAAAGTTGACTAATCATGTTTAAGGATAATTAAACCAAATCAAGAAATTAAGATAATTTTAAATAGAAATTTTTGAATATTTATTTTTAGAAATTGATATTGAATATCTACATCTTCAAATGACATCATTTATTGGAAAGACATCCCTAGGCCATAAATGGATAAACTATCTCATCAAGCCCTCTCATGCCTCATCAATGCCTCCCATGCCTCTTAAATGCCCCTTCTTCCCAAATAGTTTTGGGGGATATTTATGAATTTAATTACATAATTTGGATTAATTTATAGCTACACATTTCAATCTTGAGATGGACGGTCATGGTTGATCCTAAACCATTTCAAAAACCTATAAATAGGAGGCCTTGCCTATTGATTTTTAAGCTCTTTTATGCCAAACTTATAATGCCCAAATGCATTCAAAAATCCATTGAAATTAGTGTTATAATATCAAATTATTGATCCAATCCAAGCCAAGTCAAAGCCAAACATGGTGCTGAGGAGACATGGAGGTAGATATACTTCATTGATGTAGACTTCATGAGCACAAACTGAGCAAGCCACTTCAACAAACTATTTGGAGCATCCAAAGAAGGTGAAAGAAGTTTTTTTTTGCATTTTAGTTGTGTTTTCTATTTTAATATTATTAACTAAGATCCCCCATTGATATAGGCTTAAGGTGGTAGCTATTAGTGTTATATTTTTATTTCATATACTAACACAATACTAATATCCCCTATTGTAATCCTATGTTCACAATCACCACTTAGTAGGTTGGACTTTTATGAACTATATTAAGCTAATCTACTGCAGTAGTTGGTTTAATTTTTGGTATGGTTTAGGTGATTAAATTACTCAATATTATCAAGTTTTTAGGTTAGAATTGATTTTACCATCCAACCTCACTAGTTTTATATTGTTAGTTGAATTGGTTCACTCATCTCACTAGGTTATAAATATGATTGGGTTGCACAGTTAAGCTAGTCTTAATAAATCCACCTTTTATCCATGATTGAGGGTATGGGCCCTCCTATATTTCTCTCTCTCTATCTCTCTCTATATATATTATTATATATATGCACTTAAAACATTTATACTTATCCTAATCTTAGTTTCAGTGATTAATAATAAAACATCTTTCAAATGAAATTACCAAAAGGCAAGATAGTTGCATTGATACACATGTGTACTCCTAAAACTTTATTTATTTCAATTTAAATCATTTTCATACTTTTAATTTCATATTATATTCATTAATTATATATTGTAACATGCTATTGGTTGCTAGTTAGTCATCAACAAAGAACTCAAGTTAGACTCAAGTAAAGGTAAGGTGTGTTATACACATCCAGGTACACATTCATTTCCTTTAAAGTAGAAATTTAATTACTAGATTAAGGGGGGGATGTATATGATATTTATGTATTATATATCACCTTAGTCTTGTACACTTGGAAAAATTAGACCTTGGTTGTTCTTCTTAGTTTTAGACCTTTTCCACTTCTGTAAGTCTTGCATTTACTCTCTCTTATGCCCCTTGGCCTATCTTTGAGTCTAACCAATATTATGTTGATGACCTAGGCCTTATATATTTCTAATATTGGTTAAAACCTATTTATATTATGCCTATACAAGTTATATAACCATACCTACTTTTTTTGCTTTTTAGACACCTACATCTTGGTTAAATGCCTACATTGACACAAGTGTCCTTACCTGACACAAGTCTCCAATGCCATAAAGTCATCTAATTTTCAAATGAAACATATCCTAATGGTCAACCTAATTTATTTAATTTAATATATTCCCCAAGAGGATTGGTATAAATATAAGATCAACCCTCGTTTATTACTCACCTAGTACATACCTAGATTCATACCAAAGAATATTCAATTAAGCAAAGCTTCTTTATTTTATCATATTTCCATATCAATCATAGGGAAAACAAATATATAGGTCTAAATTAGTAAAAGATATTCCCAAGATATATATTTTATAAGTTACAAGATAGGTCATTATTGTACTTACTTATCACATATTGCATGATTCACACATAAGCCAACACATAGGGTAAAACTACATAAGTCCAAGGCCCTCTTCAAAGTATTGTCTATATAGGCAACACTCACTGACAAAGGGGTCTTTGGGGTATCTCAAAACCATGTGCCCACCAACCCATTTTTCCCATAGCCACTATGAAGACTAAGAACTAAAATTTGATCATTTAAGGAGTGATAGTCCATAATCCAAATCTGAATGCCCTAGAGTGAAGGTGATGACAAACCTATAAGCATCTAAGTGGTCACATCGTATTTCAATAATTATTTTATAATGGACACTTGTATCTAATATAGACACTAGCATCAATGTAACCATCCTATGTTGACACAAGTTTCCATAGCTACAAAGGCACTTAATCCAAAATTTAGTAATTATTCTAGAATATTCTTCTAGTCTATTTCTTACTTATTTCAGATCTAGATATGTATTAACATAAAAAATAGCTAAGTATGTTATTTTCATTATCATAGAAATATCTATCATAATGGTATTTTCTATTTTTAGCATATCTTAGCATAATAAATTTAGTATATCTTCTATCTACATTTTGTAATTAATTGGCTTGTTATAGATCTATTTATTGCTCTTATGCTTATTCATATATATATTCTTAACCCTATCTACACATAGTAGGATCCACATCCAATTTAGGATTAAATATAATTATGCTCTAACATTTGGTATATTGTGAAATGTATAATTATTCTTAGGTTTGAGTTATGTTTGATTTTACAAAGGTTTTCCATGATGGTACATTTAGTATGTGAGGCTCATGGTGTGAGTAGCCTTGTAACATCTATTTGTATTTTGATTATGTTTATTCTATTGTCTTTCCTTTATACCCCTTAGATTGTTCTTGAGTAGACATATTTGATTTATCAATATTATTTGTAAATGAATTATCTCAATACTCTCTTGGACCAATAGGCATAAACATATTATGAGACAAGTACTCATCTGAATCAATAGGATTGAAATTTAGCTTGGCCAAATAATCAGGTTTATTCCCTTACATTTCATTGTCATTATCACCACTATCATAATTATTTATGAATATGTAATCTAGATATTCTGAATTGACCAAAAGAGGAAGATCTATAATTGTCTCCTTTTTGTTTACAATAACTTGTTGTTCTTTCTTTATTTCTTCGTTAATGGAAAATTTTCACTCCTTGTCATTTACTATACTTGATTCTCTAATTTCATATGTATGTTTTTTTCTATTGGGATAGGTTGTGATGGAGGTAATATATAATAATGTATATAATCTAACTTTTAATCACCCTCATTATTAGATTGTGTCATTTTACAATATTTGAAGGGACAATTATCTATGGGCATGTATAAAAATATCCATCATGCATAAACTTCACATACGTATGTAGTGTAGATATTACTACTTACATATTATGTATCTGAGGTCAACTTAAGAGTAAATTTTAAAGTAGATGATCAAGCCTAAAATAAAATAGGGTAGAAAATGTCATGGTTCTTACTGTCACATTAAATGATATTGATCCAAGTACCTGATGTGGAATGTTATCAAACCCTTTTATGATTTTATTGTATATTTGAATAGCATCCATATTGACACCCAATTTTTATAAGAAAAAAATGTTGGATATATTCATTACCAATATGTTATTTATTAATACACATTTAACTACCTTAATTTTAAATCAAGCTTGAATGAACAATGAGATATTTTGATCTATTGTGTGTTTTGTGGAAAAATCTTCCTTTTAAAATAAAATCAATTATTCTATATCATTTAGTAAATTAATAATGGAGGCAAATTTTCAAGTTTTGTATCATTTTATAGAGTTGTCTCATGCAATGCCTCATATGGCATGCCCTTGTAAATATTTGATCTCTTTAGTAATTGAAGGATATAAATTTTAGCATGGGCATTTTTTAGTTGATAAATTATATCATACCCTTTGGTTTGATTAGATGTCCTTATGGGACGTGGATAGGAGGGATAGGAGAAACATGTTAATTACCTTTATTTTTTTGTGCATGATGGGGCACCTGGCCTCTTCATGTGGTGACAATAGGGATAAAAAATCCAATATAAGGCTAGGGTGAATAATGGGAGTGGGATGGTAGCTAGTAAGCCTTGAGGACTAGGAGGAGAAGGAATAAAAGGAGTCATACATACTATTTGAAACCTAGTAGTAACCAAAATTATCTAAATATTATTAACTAAGAAAGGATAAATATTTTTCATTATTGATTTTAGCCTTAGAATTATTACACAAAAATGTGATCTATGGAATTACATAGTTGTTGGGAATTTTACATATTTAGGAAATAAAATGTAATGATTACAATCATAGCTTGAGTTATAAAGTAAAAAATATTTATATCCATCATAGTCATGTGTAATTTGAGAAAGAGGAAAAAATAAAAAATCAAGTCTGAAAAAAATATTTAAATACAAAAATTTGAAACCCTAGAAATAAGGATGAAACATTAAGGGGATCCTAGGATTTGACATGCTTACTATATAAATGGGTTCACCAATATGTTTTGCATTTTTTATTATTATTATTATTATTATTATTATTATTATTATTATGATATAATAAGATATAAAATTTTCACTAATTCAAATTATTTAATATATTACATAAAACACTGATCTAAATGTAAAAGCAGAGTTTGATTACATAATTGTACTTATTATAAATACAAATAATACAATAGATTTAGATACTTCACATGTTATTATTATATGTAGGTCTATGATTGAATGATAGTGGCTAAAAATGATAAAAAATAGAATATAAGTTTAGTAGATCAAGAATATGAGTGTCTAGATCTAACTAGACAAATTCATCAAGATCTAGATGTTATTGTCTTACATAGGCATATATTATTTTAAAACTTGTCATGTGAATATGTCCCTCAAATTTTTGGAATATGCTATTGTGATTGATTTAAAAATTTAATATTATGTGATATTATATGATCATTATGTGTGTAAATCTAGAAAACATGTCTCCTTACCTTTGAAACCCTATCTCCAATTTTGACACTAGGTTTAGGCCTGTGAAAAGGGAAGAGAAGAGGGTTGAGATGATATCAACCAATATTCAATGAATGGTTGAGTGATTAATATGTATATAATACTCTAAAGAGAAAATTCAATCCACATATAGTTATCTTGGTTATTTTTATGTGTGCAATAATGCTCCTTTTATGAATGCAACTTTTAATCTATATTTTGACATTTGACAATGATATAATTGGCTTGGCTTAGGTGTTTCAAACTTGACAAAGGTATATTACATGTTATTAATTTTTGAATTATAAGTTTAGGGTAGTCCCTTTTAATGTGTAAGTGTTAGAATAAGATTGTTTAGTGCTTGTTTGACAATGATAGACGATGCTAGATGATGAAATAGGCTTAGACCTATTGTGTATTTGGTAATTTATCATTCCACTAACATGTGAAATGTATGGTAAAAACCATAAAGATAATTTTCATTTTAAAAATTATTTTTTATTGGCATGGGGACAAGTATATTAGAGTTAGATGCCTCTAGAATGCTACAGGTGTCTAAGTTTGATAGATTTATTTGAAATATAATAATACTGACATGATGATCTAGAGATAGTCTAAGTATGATAATGAGTAGGTTAATTATAGACTAGGGATTTACTATAGGTGACTGATATTAAATCAAGAGGGTTGAACCCATGTAAATCATATGGATAAAATAAAAAGGTGTGCAAGAACAATATGTATATGCAAAAGTCATGTAAGGTAAGGATATGCCAAGACTAACATTTAGAAGTGTATAATACAAGGTTTCAATGTATACATAATTATAATAACTCTCCACAACTAGGTCAACTTGGAAAATATTCTTTTTCTTATAATGCTTTGTCATCATTATATTCATCAACCCAAATATCAGTCTTTGAAGTTATACTAATTGATGGGAAAAGTAATATCTTGACCATATTTATCAATCTCACCCCTATATATCTCATTCTATTTAAAAGTTGTCATCCAATCCCTAATTTTTAGGGATTATGTAAATATTTTAACAAACTATTTGAGTGAGATATATGATATGAAAGTTTAATTCTTAAATCATATGACTATTTTTTTATCTTTATATGATTTGATTCTTCAATATCAACACAATACTTGGATCTCCTTGAGGATATCTTAGAATACAAATAAGAATATTTTTGAATTACATTCTTAGTGGAATATACTTTTTTATTCATTATCATTATCTCTTATGATGCAGTGTCATGGGTTAAGTTCCCACTTAATAAAATTCAATCCATGTAACTCAAACATGCTCACAATCTTACACAATAATTTTAGGAAAATAAAAAAGCTTTCATAAAAAGAAAAAAAATACATTAATTTTGAGGGAAAGTTTACAATGACTATTAACTTACAATGGTGTTGTGTCTATCAACCCTTGGAGACCTACACTCCAACTCTACATAAGGTCCTCACATATATTTATAATTGGATGTGCCTCTTGATCTTCCTTCTTAGTTCAATTTGGTAGAGTCTATTTTTGATACTCTATATGCTGCCTTAAACCTATTTAAAAATTTGATAGTGTTTTTATGATCTCTCTTGATGGTCTACCTAGTATTTAATTTATAGCCCCTATTGGATGGATTTATAATATATCCCTTGTCATTAATCCAAAGACCTCATTAAATATAGTTGGCAAATAAATATTCAAATTTGAATTATTCATGAATTCCTTAGCTAAATATTTTTCATATTTATTGCTTCTCTGCCTATAGGTTGAATTCAAAATTTGGGTAGTCTAAGATGATGTGGCATCCTAGGTCAAATGGTTTTGTTTTTTAATGACCTTGACCATTTTGACACAAGTATACCTTAAGTCCTTTTTTTCATGATTTTTTCGTATTCCTTTGCATGTTATCATCCTTGATCTTGTGTGTGCATCTATCCTTAACCCAAATTATATGTTCTTATTATTCACCAAGCGTGATTGACTACTATGTCTTCAAAATGATGCAAGATAGCTGTTGTGATCTGGATGATCCTGTATCAGACACCCAAGGTAATAAAAAGGTGAGATCTAAATCATAAGTTTATATTGGTGACATCATAGCCATATCAACCTATTTATGCAAGGTATAACCATGAACATCATCTACTACATTATTTATTCATTTTACCTAGTAATTTTTATACTTATTTTTGTATGTCTAATTTACAAACTTAGGATCCAATATAACCTCTATTTATTCCATTTATTTCTCAGGTATATATACCCTATAATATAGGGCTTGCACATTATCCCCTGCTCCTTTATGTTCCTCTTAAATTTGATTAAAATTATAAAAAATTGACACATTAAAGATAGGGAATATATCTATTCCCTATAGTAGCTCATTTTCATATGCATTAGGATAAAATTTGTGTAATACTTTACACAGTCCTATATTCTACAATTTTAACTTATTATAGGTTCCCCATGGAATCCTCTCCTAGTGAAAATGTGCTAATACCAAGTCTCCCACTTTGAATTATTTTATCTTGTGCTTATTATCTATGTGCTACTTGTAACTCTAATTAGTTTGCTCTAGATTTATCTTTAATTATTTATATACTCCTCAAATGTATTTAGCATACTCCTATGTATTCATAATTTTTTTGTGCACTTCACATATTTACCTTAGCTCATTGGATCCTCTTGGACTAACTCCATAGACCACTTGGAAATATGTTCTACCACTTATTTGACTTAAGGAATTATTATATGCAAACTCAGCTTGGGTTAACACCATATCCTACTACATCGGTTTATATCCAAGAAGGCATCTCAAAAAATATTCTAGGATCTTATTAACAACCTCTATCTATCCATAAATTTATAGATGATATTCTAAATTGTAATTCATCTTGGTTCATAACTTATTCCACAATGTGCACTAAAAATTCCCAACAAAATTGATGTCTCTATCTAACACTATGCTACACATCAATCCATGTAGCCTTAACACCTCCTTGAATAATAAATTAATAGTGTTCATCACATTACTAGTCCTTTTGCATGTAATGAATTATGCCATGTTGGAAAATAGATTTACTATAATAAAAATAAAGTCATTTCCCCTCTATGTTCTATGTAACCCAAGTACAAAATCCATGCTAATATCTTCCTAGGGTCTATCTAGGATTGTCAAGGGTTGATAGAAATCCATGTTTTGGCTTGGACCCTTTTCTAACTAGAAAATTATACACCTTCATACATATGCACATACATATGTGCCCATCCTCATCTGGTAATAATGTTCAGCCATTAGTTCTAATACCTTATCACCTACAAAGTGTCCAACTAATCCTCCACTATGTTTATCCTTGATCAGGTTTTTATGCATCAATCCTTGGGGTATACATAATTATGTACCTCTAAACAAATTTACTTTTTGGATTACATAGTCTAACCATGGTGTTTAGTTTATGCTTGTTAGATCAGTACATGCTCTTCATGCTTCTCTAAAGTCATCATCACCATCATATAATTCCTTTAGTCTATCAAAGCCTAACACTTGAATCCTCATTTCTTAAATTATCAGTGCTATCTTTCTCTATATATCAACTAATTTATTCAAATTCCAACTCCTATGATTCAACACAAATGTGTATCCCTATAAGTATTTCACTTGATTCATGTGTATTTGATTAATCTTTCCTTGGATATTAATGAATTGTAGTGCCTGGTGGTTTGTATACAACATAAACTCTTTTGGTAATAAGTAGTTTCTCCACTTATTCAATGCTTGCACTATGACATAACATTCTTGGTCTTAGACTGATACTCTTACTTGTAATAATTTATCTTCTTGATGAAATAAGATATGGGCCTCCCTTGTTGGCTCAGTGTTGTGATTATTTTTATTACACTTATATCACAATCCACTTAAATTTTTTTGTTAAAATATGGAAACACTAATATTTGTGAACTAGGAATTTTACTAAGAAGAGGATATTAGTATTATGTTAGTGACAAAATGCACAAAATAAATTGACAAAGAAAACACTAAACTAACAACTTCATGCCTAGTTACTAGGGTGATCTTAGTAATAAAAACAAATGACAAACACAACTAAAAATTAAGGAAAAATAAGAATTCCTTCACCTTTCTTGGATGCTCTAAATGCCTTTGTAGTAGTGGCTTGCTTAGTTTTGTGCTCATGAAGTCCTTGGCAATGGAAGCTTGGCTACCTCCATCTCTCCTTGGCACCTTTGGATTTGGCTTGGCTTGGCTTGGAATCAATTTTGCATGGTAACACTAGTTTTCATGAAGCTTTTGTAACTAATCTTGCATTATAACTTTTCATAAATTAAGCTTTGAAATGATGTTCATGGCCTCTGTATTTATATATTTTTGAATTGATCAGAATCAACCTAAACTATCCATCTTGAGATGAATATGTGTGGTTGAGGATTAATTTAATTTTTTGGAATTAAATTTATAATTATCCTCATCATGAAATTGGAAAAAGGGGAAATTAAGAGGCATGGAGGGTATTGATGAGGCATGGAGGGCATGAATCTTGATATATATGGCATTTATGGCCTAGGGATGTCTTCCCAATAAATGAGGTCACCTGATGATGTAGATATTCAATATTCATTTCCAAAAAAAATTATTCAACAAGTTTCCATGGAATTATTAATTAGGCTCTAATTTGGTTTAATTAGCTCTTAAGCTTGTTTAAGTACTTTGTTCACAAATTACTCAAATTGATCAGAATGCCTTGTTATTGGTCTAAAATTTGACTAGATTGGAATTATAATGTGATGTTAGATGTGTTGGATCCATTATCTCATTTAGGATGTTATCAAAACTAAATAACAAAAACACATGTCTTGTGTAAGAGATTTGATAGGAAAGAGCAATCTAGAGCACCCAAGTGCAAAATTGGTATTTTGACTTGAAATGAATTAATCAAAGTTAGCTGGCCCATAAATTGCACTACTCCATTTAATAATACTGTAGCCAAAATTAACACTTGAATATGTTAGTTTCACATATTTTAGTGTGTTTTAGGCCAAATTATGTGATTTAGGTGGAAATTAGACTTAAGCCTGATTAGAAGTTATTAGTGGCTAGATTTAGGTGTCTACAATTTGCCCCCATTTGGTATGGCATTTCAAGCTATAAGAAAAGTAACATTTTCTCAAAGAATGAAAAGGTCATGTATGCCTACAATTGCAATGATGATAAACTAACTGTATGATGCCCCATAGATGGAACGATTGGCACAAGTAGGTCAACAAATGGTCCCTCAATAAGAAGTGAAATAAGGGGACCAAATAAAGGAAATATGATGGGGTGAAAACATAAAGATATTGAAAAAGTAGTCAAAATCATTGAGAATGCAAGTGGGATGGTGTACAATGGTTTATCCAAAGGTGATTATAAGCATTCTACCCTGATAGTGGAAACATGGTATGATAACATAATGATTTTCCCAAAGGTGGTTATAATCATTAAAAAGATGAAGCTGCTCCAGTTAGGATAGAAAAAAATATAATAAAATGCCCTTGTATAGACAGAAAAAGGGGAGTGATGACAACACAATGATTTTCCTAAAGGTGATTATAATCATTGAGAAATGTAGTTGGGATGGTGTGTAATTATTTTCCCATAGGCGGTTATAATAATTAGACCCCAATTATAAAAAATAGGATAAACTTGGTAAATGATGATGATAACTTAACAAAAATGCTAATGATGAATTGGAACAACCTACTAGTAGAGAGATGCTCATTTGAACCAATAAAGGTTGAAATTCTTTCATGGTCAATTACTCTATTTGGGATATGATTGGGAGTGAATCAAGATGTTGGTGCTGAAGAGATGTTAATTCCACCATTGCTAAATAGACTTATTAAAGATAAGATTTGTTATATCATGTGTTGGTAGGCATCATGGTATAACATCATGAGGACTTGGCTAAAATATGCATAAGGATTGACTCCTGTAATCCAATACTCAATAGAAAATAATGTACCAATGATAAAAACCATGATGATAATGTAAGCATATGAATATGGATAGATTCAAGTGTAAGTGTGGGAAAGGAATCACCCAATAAACACACATAAACTGAATCAAGGCAATAATATTGAAAGTAAACAAACAAGCACACAAACAAAATAATAAAGAAACACTCAATAGAAACTATATGAATATTGCCCTGAGAAAATAGGTGACAACTTAAGAATGGAACAAAATGGGGGAATAGAAGAAAAGGAAGGAGGTGGACAAGTTATCTCCATATGCACTAGGCAAGTGGACACTCCCTACATAGTTCCATGGATGTAATATCCAACAAAAACTTTAGGCCAAATATAGTTCTCCTAGGGAATGGAAAGAAAAATGATAACTGGTGAAAACAAATAGAATGGATGTGATAGAAGAATAGGAATAGTATTGAAAAATGACAAGCATGTGAGAGAAAAGGCCAAAGAAGATGGGGAAACTAAGTGACAAGTGGTTTGCTTGAAACTTAGTAAGGTTTCCTAGAATCCTTAAGGTAAAGAAGTGCTTCATTTTTTTGTTGTTCTTTTCTAACGGTTTTATAAATGTTTTTTGGAATTTTTAAAATTATCTCAACTTGATCAAGAATGATGAGACATTAAATGGTTCAATCTCAAAAAATGGTGAGGACGTTCAAATTTAGGTTGCTCATAAAATGGTGAGAGTATTCAAATTTAGGTTGCTCATAAAATGGTAAGAGCATTCAAACATAGGTTGCTCACAAAATGGTGAGAGCATTCAAATGTAAGTTACTCACAAAATGGTGAGAGCATGGCAAGGGGGTGATTGAGATAACCTCAATAAGTATTTAGTACTACCTACATAGTCCCAAAGTAGGTCCTTAAGTCATGGTAGTTTTTCCCACATAAAAGGTAATAAAAAACCAACTAGGTCCTAACAAGTTCTTAAATCTAGAAAATGCCCAGTCAAATGAAAACAGTAATGGCAAGGTGATGTAGCAATGCATGGTAAATAAGTGTTTCCCCTAATTTGTCCAAAATTAGTTATAACTAGGATACAATGACATAGGTCAATAATACTAATTTGCCCATAGGTGGTTATAATTAGTAGCAAGACTGGCGAGACACTGATTTGCCCATAGGCGGTTATAATCAGGATCACATAAATAAACTTTATAAGATGAAAGATATCTTGCTAGATCAACTATCATACTAATTTCATAGACTGTCATTGTAAACATGAATCAAATTGATTATTGAAACTTGATTGGAATCCTCTCATAAAAAGTGCAGGAAGAACCAAAGTAACCAAGATCAAAACATGATTGGGTAAGATGAATAAAAATAGTTGGTCTAGATAGGAATGGAATGATAGGATGGATAAAATGGTAAGAGGGTTTGCCCCCAAGTGATAGGGTGAATATAAGGAATATGTGATAATGGTAAATGGATGTGTAACAATAGAAATGGCATGGTAATGAAATGGTAAGATACATGAAATGGCTTGGTATATGTTTTTGGCCTGGGTGTGGTTTTTGATTCTATTGTTCCTACTGATGGGGAAATGCACGTCCTAATAAATAAATGATATAAATAGAATACTCGATCATGTTAATTTCTATCCCACACCTCGTCCAAATATTTTCTTTGTTAAGAACTAACTATAGATTTGGTTGTCAAGAATGCTTTTGTGATCTTCATTGGTCATTGATTTTGATTCCTTCAAGCATCGAGATAAGGTATCTTTATAGCCTTTGTAAAGGAAAGTGAAACCATGGATGGTAAACAAAGACAAATAATAGATGGTAGGTTTGATTGTGAAATGGAATGGTGGATGATAAAGGAATGTGGAATGGTAGGGAAAAAAATGAATATCAAGAATTTTAGTCACATGTAATGTTACTAATATTGAATTTGACATAACTTTGGATGTGGTGAGGTTGAAGACTTTTTTTCTTGATATGATCATCAGATTTTTCTATTGTTTGGGCTTGAGAGTATCTACCATCTAATTAGGCTATAGATAGGAAGCTATTTTGATTTGATCTTTGATTTTGTCTTCATCAAGTAGTGAAGAACTTTTGTGCTTAGCTATTGGTGCCTCAAAGAGGTTTTCACCAATGAATTTATCTTGATTGTCCCATACCACCTCTGAGAAGGTTTCACTAATGAGCATTGGATTTTGACTTTGATTTTCTTCTAGTGCTTCTGAAAAAGTTTCACTAGAAGATGCTGAGTTAGAACTTTGATTGTATCCTAGTGCCTCCAAAAAGGTTTCAATAGGAGAGAGTTCTTCTACTACATGAATGTTGACTTGGCCTCCTTTATCTTCTTCAACTACTATGTCACCATGGATGCATTTTAACAAAGTGTGATTCTATTAGTCCCAATCGATAATTATGGGAGATAAAATGTTAATAATATGGCTATTTTGGTTGATGGTAATGGCATGTGGAATGGTAATGAAATGGGTGTTGTCATCATAATCCTTGTAGAAGATACTAGGATAACTTATGTTGAAGCTAAATTACTCATCCTCAAAAACCATAAAAGGATCATAAATGTATTCAAATTGATCTGTAAGGCATGCATAACCAATGTTATAACAACCATGAACATATTCTTCTTCTGAATCTGATTCTAACTCAAGGGACTCTTAATCCCATGTTGAGACTGATGTTGATTAAGATTTTGATGGTAAATCTGATGTCAGTTCAAGAATAAAACTTGAATCTAACTCTGATTCTTCATCTAATGGGTAATTTTTTATAATAATGTCTTGTTGAATGTTTATTATTGGATAAGTAACAATTTGTAATGGCATGATGGGCTCCACTAAGACTAGTTTATCAATGTGAGACTCCTTTAGGATAGAAAAAAGGTCAAGAGATAACTCCTTAAAAATTGGTTTATAAATAGGTGGCTCTTAAAAAATAGGCATATGGTCAAGGTAATGATTTTCCCAAAGGAGGTTATAATCATTAAGAAGTGACTCAGTAAAGACTGGCTCATCAAATTAAGAATCCTTGACAATTGGTATAAGATCAATAGGTGATTCATCATAGGTTGACTTATCACAAATGGTTAGTTCGAGAAAAACATCTTGGATTGGTTAGTTATTTTGGCCTTGGTTTCTAATGAGTTGGAAGATACCAATTTTGAACATAGCTTGGTCTTTGAATGACTGGATTAATTGAGGTTTGGATGGGATTGGTACTGGATGAGGAATGGCCTATAGTTAGATAATGGTAGGGAATTGGGAAGCATGATTGCTCACATGAGCCAAAGGATGAAGTCTTAAAATGGTAACAATAGGGCGCTGTGGAGCTTGATTTCTCATACAAGCTAAAGGACTAGGTCCTAAAATGGTAACAATAGGGTGGTGTGGAACTTGATTGCTCACACAAGCCAAGGTCTTGGAATGATGAAGGGGCATTATGGAGCTTGATTTCTTGCACAAACCAAAGGATGAGGTCTTGGTATGGGAAGGGTGTGACATTGTGTTCTTGGAATAGAAATGGTACAATGTGGTGGAGCTTGATTACTAACATAAGCCAAAACATCCAAGTCTTCCTCATAAACCATATCATCCTAGTTGTGAGTTGGCTCATAAGCTAGTTCTTAACTATGTTCCATGTACTGATTATTATAAAGAGGGTATGGATCTATATCCCAAACAACATTATCTATAGTTGGGTCTTTAAAGTCCTCCTCACAAGCCTCTTCATACCAATCTAGGTCTTGAGTTAGATCGTGAGTTGATTCATGAATTCATTCCCATGAATGATTATTTTGAGGTGGATAGAAATTTATCTCACAAACCATATTATCATTTTTGGGGTCTTGATTAAAGCCATAAGAGTCATTTTGTGTGGCCATTCTATCATAATTTAGATTATACGTGACTCCACCATAAGTGTAGCGAGACATATTTGTGTAAGTAATGAAAGCTATGAAATAAAAAGGCTTAGAGTTCTACAAACTCTAAAAAACTGTCTAAAGGACAAATGGTTCAAACTTGATCTAACTTGGTCAAAAAGTGGACCTGTATCTCCAAAATGATTTGTGCTAAGACTTGGGATAAAACAACCTAACATCAAATGTCTAATGTCAAATTTCATATGCACAAAAGGTCAAGTGTCTAAATAAAAACTGACATGTCAAAGGTCTAGGTCAAAGTGTTCTAAATAAGGTCTAAACTAGGAAAGGGAAAAGTTGAGTTACTAAGTCTTTTGTCCAAATGTGGAGTCAAAAGCTAGGCTCAAAAAAATAAACATACACTAGGACTTTTGGCCAAATGGAATCAAAATCTAGACTTGAAATAAAGGTATCATGTGATTTGATTTAATCTAACAAGTTTGGAAATAACTTTGACATAAACTTGACATACATGATTAAACATAAACATGATTAGTTTGCATAAGGTATGAGGTAAAAGGATTTTTGAAGAAAGGTTGTGTCCTCCAAAATAAAGGCACAAACAATTATGAGGATAGGCTCTAAATAAACAAACCACCAATAGTTTTTAAATTTGGGTAATTGACTAACTGAAGTTATGCAACCCAAAATAGAAAGATCTATGTATCAACCCCATAAATTGAGGTCTAAATAGAAATCAATCAATGTTTGAATCCAAAATTGATAAGGTTAATATAAAAATTAATGTTGAAAACTAGGATTTTGACCAAACAAGCTAGACAAGATCAGACAGCATGATGACACATGACAAAGGTCTAAATGGTATACATAACATGATTTGAAACAAATGTTTTTTTAATACAAGGTAAACTAGTTTGAAGTAAATTGAGTAACCTAACAGGGTAAGCATGTTTGAATGATATGATCTATGTTATGTTTCAAAGAATCAAAAGGCTCAAAATGTTTTGACATGATTTAGGTATCATAACGCTACCCTCTGCAACTCAAATGACACACACACAAACAAGTTTAGCAAAAATTTCAAGGCACAAGTGTGGTGTAAAATGGCCAGCATAATGCCTCTTTAGACAAAAGAGTGACGTATAAAAAAATTGGTTTTGACTTGGCTTTATGAACAAACAAACAAGTTTTAGTCTCAAAAACACCAAGTAAGATAAATGACTAAAATACACTAAGTATAATCATCCAAATCCTAACAAGGGTATGACAATGTGGGGTTGACTAACTATCAAGTTTTTGAACATTTCTAGGGGAATCAATTGCACAATGACTTTCACATCAAATGATGCAAAAGACAAGTATAAAAATTGGGTAACCATGGCATTGAATAGTTGTAAAAAGGTCTAGTCCTTTATACAACCATTACATCCTACTGTTTGGTTAGTGTAATGTGATGTCCAAATGTAGATACGTCCTGTGTGTAACTTAGAAGGAGTAAGTGAAGTCAATGTTGGGAGATGAAACCCCGGGTCAAAGCTTCCCTAAAGAAATCATGAGAGGTAATGAGGTCCCCCTCATAATCAAAGTTTGCATAAAATAAAATACTAAAAGAGAAAGACTTTAGGGTCATTTTCAAGGTCACCCAAACTTTGACAAGTTTTTGGGGAGTGCTTTAGAAGACATTCTTTTTATGCCTTGGACTAGGCAATTTGCAATAGGAATGTCACTTTTGATTCCAAGGGTTCCCTAAAGGGGAAAAATGGAAGAGCATACACATAATGCCCCTCTTTTCACCAAATAAAATAAATTTAAACAACTAAATGAATACAAAAAGCTTGGAAAGGTGAGTTCATTTTTAAGCCCAAATAGAAAGGTGTGATGGTGTTCTTTTGACCCCTTGGTATTAATTGTAAATGTTGAAAACATTCACCATAAACATTTAAATTTTTGGTTAAACACCAAAACAAGGTTCCCAATCCATTTTAAATCATGCAAAATATGATCTAAAACATGTTTTTAGCAATTTTCCAAGTTGGTCCTGTAAGAAAAATGTTAGCAAGAGGTTTAGCTTTGAAGCCAAAATTAGTTTGAAATAATGAAGTTAGAAAAAGGAGCTCTCAAGTTGTCATAGTGGTACAGTATTGCTAGTTGATAGAGCAATCCTACCAATTCCAAGATAATCCCATAACTTTAAGAGTTTCAATATTATTTAGTCACAATATCATGACTTAGTTTCACAATCCTACTACTTAGTGAGTTGCGGTATTGCAAACAATAATCCCGCTACTTAGGGTCACAATCCCACTACTTGGAATAAAACAAGGTTTTGTGAAAAACATATACAACTTCAGGCTAAACTAATAACATATTATGAAAATTTAGGAAAAAGCACATGGTTTTAAAAAAAAAATCATCAAAAATGGAGTCTGAATGACCCCAAATGAAGCTTTGAAAAATGGCCTATTCTGCACACTACAATACCACAACTCACAGTGATAATAATGTTACTTTCAGGAAAATCCCACCACTTTAAAAGTAGTGGTATTGTCATTTAACCTATTAGCAGTTAGATAATACCATAACTTGGTTTGGCAACCCTATGAGTTATAAAAAAATCATGCTACTTAGATAGTAGTGGTATTGTTAAACCTACATAGAAAGACAAAGTTAGTTTGACAAAAAAAGAAGCTTAGCCGAATACCATGAGTTGTAGGACAATCCTGTGACTCAAAGCAACAATACCATGATTGAGTTAGAACAAACCTATGACTCCTAGAAAAACATGTTTTTACTCCAATTTTCACTCTTTTTGGCTTCTTACTTCAAGATTTTATAAGGAAAAGATTAGTAGGTTGATTGAAAGAGCTTCATGATCATTTTTGTGAAGCTAAGAAGGTCCCATTAGGTGTGCTATCATGTAAACTAGGAATTTGACTAAGAAGAGGAGATTAGTATTGTGTTAGTGACAAAATGCATAAAACAAATTGACAAAGAACACACTAAATTAACACCTTCATGTCAAGTTACTAGGGTGAGCTTAGTAAAAAAACAAATGAAAAACACAACTAAAAAGTAAAGAAAAACAAGAATTCCTTCACCTTCCTTAGATGCTCCAAATGCCTTTGTAGTAGTGGCTTGCTTAGTTTTGTGCTCATGAAGTCCTTGGCAATGGAAGCTTGGATACCTCCATCTCTCCTTGGTACCTGTTTCTATACGAGTTTTCGCTTTTCACATTCAAAAGGAAATGAGAAACTAAGATAAGATGGTCTAGGGTTAGTACGTACCCGGATGAAGTCTTGCACACCAAATTCAGATGACTGAAGGAACTCCTCTTTGGTTGTGGAGGATGACACCTGTAGAAGAAAGAGACTAAAACACAGAAGTTGTTAGATGGGTAGAAAGTGGACTGCCAAGCGAAAGCTTGGTCCTAAAAGTGTAAAGACTTCTTGTAGGATGATAATCCACTGATAAAAAGTAGAATAAAGTCAGAAACAAAAATGATAAAGACAAAAATAAAAGAAATGAAAGCACATGCATACCTATATGCAGTAGTTTGCCTTCCACAGTCGCTGACGTCGGTGGTTCTGCCAGCGTTGGTAGTCAAGGTCGCTGACATCGGTTAGTCTGCCGACGTTGGTATTGGAAATTGCTGATGTTGGTCGGGGAAATGGCTTTTGACAGGGTCTAAATGAGTTGCAGGTCAGTCAGATCAATCAAAATGGTCTTGGGAGGGTCTGTAGGACTCAGATAGCTTGTGCTGAGTTGATTGGATAGAGAGTATTGTCTGGAGAGGGACTAAATGGGTGACAGAGGCAAAAAAGGGGGATAAGGGTGAGAGAAGGCCTTTCAGCCTCTCTGGGAAGAACAAGAAAGGTTGTGTCAAGGATGCTTGGAATGGATAGTAGACAGAACGCTAATATATTTGAAATGACACTAAAATAAAAATAGTACAAATACTTAGCTATGGCACGAGTTGGCAGAGGTGCACGAGCTGTGTTTCTGTTGTGGTTGGTGATGGAGATGTCATGCAATCTTCAAACCTGTATAGAATGACTGGTGCTGGTCCTCCAAGCCTAGAAAATGTTGTCAAAATGCCGATACCTGTGATAAAATGAGAAGCAAGAATGCTAGGAAGCAAGAGCAAGAGAATTCTATTTCACGGGGGGCAGGAACAGAAGCAAAAAACTGGTTTTAAAGAAAATTGACACCGGCAGAACTGTTGACGTCGGCCGCATACTGACCAACATCAGCGACTGAAGAATGGGGACAGAGGCTAATTTTAGCCTTCTACCCATTCTTAGAAGCTGTCAGGGTCAAATGTCATGGGAAAACGATCAAGAGGGGCTTAAATGAGTGCGAGAGGAAGGGTTAAGATGGGATTTAGGCAATTAAGGCTTGGCATGGGGTGGGGGCATCCAAGGAGAGGAATCTGGGGAGGAGTGAGGTGGCATGGGTGAAGTGGCAAGGGGCCAATTAAATTAAAATATTTGATTATTTTAATTTAATAATTGAGTGGGTTAGGACTTGTGTTACAAGGTGGACCAAGGGGACTAAGGGGGGAGGACAACTAAGGGGTAGACACGATTTCAGTGTCTACATTTGCCCCTTTTTGTCTTATTGGTTGTTCTTGATGAACTGTAAGACAAAAATAGGAGTAAGCTGCTCCAGGTATGGGATGAGGTGTTCCCCCCTCAAAGCGAGAGTCGAGGGAAGTAAACCTGAGATTGAGTGTTGATTTGACAGAGAGATGGATAGAGAGGGTGAAGAGTGAGTGTGAACGCTGCAAAGGGTAGGTCATGCTAGGGTGATTTAAGAGGGTCTTGGGGAAAAAGGGTGGTCCAATGGGGAAGCCCTAATTTTTAGGGCTCACCCTGTTCAGCTCTAGGGCCAAACCAGTCGCTAGCGTTGGCAAATTCACCAACGTCAGTCGACCAGTGGTTGGCATCGGTCACTTGCCTACCGACGTTAGTTAGGTAAGTGTCGTCATCGACATGTGAATCGATGTCAGTGGCTGTTTGGTCTAAGAGAGTTAGAAAATTGCCAAGTCAAGGGGTCAAAGCTATGCCAAGGGCTTCTCGGGTGTCAGGATAGTCATAGATGGTTAGGTAGAAGGTCAAGTAGATAGATAAAAGGGCAAATGGGTGAGTTAGGTCTCCCAAAGGGAAAAAGAGTTATGGGGATTGGTAGTCGTGTTGACATGAGTTTGACTGTTGGATGCAGGTGAGGCAAACACTGATGCTACAGGATCGGTTGCTAACATTATTGATGTAGATGCATCAAGACATCACCAGGGAGGAGTGGGCTCATATGAGCATAGTGGGACTTGGCAGGCTACGGCGATACTGCCAAGTGGTGAGGGATGTGAGCCTGATGGTGGCTCTGATCGAGCAGTGGGATCACTCTATCAACACCTTCCACTTATCGATAGGGGAGATGATAGTCACAGTCGAGGATGTGTACCAGATTTTGTGGTTACCGGTACATGGGGCAGAGTTATATATGTGCTCGAGAGAGGCACATGATATACATATGGTGACATTATTTGGTGAGCATGTGGCTGAGGCAAGTTACCACTCAGCCAGTTTTGCGTATGAGCCACTATATGTTGCTGACGAGGATGCACATCAGCTGGCGATCCTGATGATGATAGGCATCATGGTCTACGCGCTACCAGATGCAGAGGGAGGTAAGTTTCTAGTTGCTATGACCAAAGTTTTGACAAACATGCTGGAGTAGTAGACAGTGTTTGCCTGGGCACCTATCTTTTTGGCCCAGGTATACAAAGAGTTATGGGGCATCAGTCGGTGGTGGCAGTACAGTCTATGTGTAGGCCACCTCCTGCGCTGCTGGGCATATGAGCATATTATGGTCACATGACCTCTTGGCCTCCCAGTGGCTATTCAGGCTGGCTTCAGGGTCAGATTTAGATGGTGGCGCGAGATGATGGTGCAGGCACAGATGGATGGAGTGGTCAGAGACATTGACCACTATAGAGGGGTACTGGAGGCCCTGATCCCTACAGATATCATCTAGAGACTGTACTTGGTGTATCCAGCATTTAGAGACTAGGGAGAGCAGTTGGTCAGGGTACAGAGCCTGAGATGGGTCAAGGGCAGGCGAGCTAGCGAGCTCGAGAGGGTGCTAGTGGAGAGAGTGGGGTGCTAATATGGGCTGCTTCAGGATGTGCCACCCACTTTCCCATAGTACAAATGAGATGACATAGAGGTGCTGCTCTCATTGCCAAAGGAGATAGAGGGGCCTAATTTTGAGGAGCTGCCAGCAGGGCCTGGGATAGTAGATCTAAGATGCATAAAGGCCTATATGGCATGGTGGGTAGGACAATATATAGGGGTGTAGGTGGGGCCATAGCTAGATTTGCAGATCGTGATCAGGGATAGGGATACGGTGAGGTAGGAGAGGGACGCTGCCAGATAGGAGAGTGATGCAGCATGAGGACGGGTGACCATTTTGGAGAGCCAAGTCATAGGACTACAGGGGCAGATGGCAAGGTTGACAGGTCGAGTGGCTGCTTTGATAGGATAGGTCACTATTTTGCAGGGTTAGTTGGCCACAGCCTAGGCACATGCATTGGTAGGATAGGGTTTGATTTAGCATCCACCTCAGCAGCCAGTGCAGTAGCCAGCACAGTCAGCATCAGTGCAGCCAGCTCAGCCACAGCCACAAGGGTTAGTTCAGGCTGTGGCATTAGGATTGATGGGTCCATCATAGATTGTACCTATTTTTAGGTATAGGACTACTTTGGTTGAGATCACCTACTATGAGGGTGTTATTATGGAGTTCCCTCGGATACAGCGGTATTCAGAGATGAGAGAGGAGCAGAGCCGTCAGAGATCGATGTCCCATGCAACTACCTCAGGTTCCCATAGACAGCGATGAGCAGAGGGTGGGGATGATATAACATCTTCATGGCCACTGCCACCACCACCATAGCCACAACCTTGAGGGCAGATTTTGATATGATGTATATACCGGCTTGCGAGCCGTTGATGCGAGATGTACTTGATTTTTTTTGAGAGAGAGAGAGGCACAGATTATGCCATTGTAAAACATTGATATATATATATATATGATGTGATTTTGACCATTGATGTGTTAAAGAAATGTTTTGAATGTTAATGTTGGTAGCATTTTTCATATGTTTTAATGATGGATGCTGAATGTGATGATGATTATATTGTTATGGTTAATGATTATGATGTGAATGATTATATGATGGTATTAATGATGAAAATGATTATCATGATTTTTAGACTTATTGTGTAATGACGATAATGATGATTATGTTAATGATGTGAATGATGATATTTTAGGTTTATGATGTAAATGATTATACTAATGATTGTGGAAATATGTGATTAGTTGTGATGTGATTGACAGGTGTGACGAAAGAATGTGACAGAAGAAATGTGACGAAGGAATGGCCGATCTAACCCCAGAAGACCCCATGTCAACTAAGTGCTGCCTACATAGCCCTTGTCCTAAGGACCTCAGGCCAATGTAGTTCTCCCCAAAAGGGAGGAAGAGGGGCGATTGTGGATGCGGGGTCGGACTAGGTTAAGTCATGGTCAAAGGTAAGATATGGTTTGTCCATCAGGTAGACAAACAAATGAGGGTGGTCGAGCTAACCTCAAAGGACGTCATGTCATCTGAGTGCTGCCTGCATAGCCCCAATCTTAGGGCCTCAGACCAATGTAGTTCAGACTCGTTGACAAGTTGGTCGATAGGTTGGTTTGGTCATGTGTTGAAATGATGAGGATAAGATGATGTTACAGCCTTTTCCATATTGTGTGATGGTGTATTCTGTAACATTGGTGATGGTTTTTCATCCCTAGAAATTGTCCATGTTAGGTGATGGATATACGCTAAAAATGAAATGAGTCTATTTATGCTTCAGCAAGTAATGGTTTATGCTTGACATAAATTGTGGGGTCCATAGTTTCCATGTGTATTGGTGTCCATAAAAACTAGTGTGAATAGGCTAGGTGAGTGGTCTGAAAAGGGTTGGGTTGATTTGGTTTAAAAAATGATGTGGTTGAATGTGACCAAAGTGTAGGGGAAGTGAAAGGCATATTCACCCTTTCATTGACAAGGACCAGAATGATAGCATAGATAAGGGTTGTTAGAACCGAGAGCCCCATTCATGCATTACGTCACTGACCATGGGTTGTGTTAGAGAGGTAATTGAATCACTTTGACATTAAAATGAGCTCGAAGTCCCTTGAGTAGGTGATGTGATATTGGAGGATAGGGTAACCTTTTTAGTAGGGATAACTTTGCCCCTTTTTATAGGAGACCCTGAAACGACTACAAGTCAAGTCCATGAACTTTTTTTTTTTGAGCAGACTAATCAATGCGGGAAGTCTACATAGAGATGTCATTTTGTTTGGTGGTCATGTTGTGAAGCTGATCGATGCAGGAAGCTTCTAAGAAAGTGCTATTTTTAGCAAGATTTAGTCATAGCCATCCTTCGAGGGAGTGGTCTATATTTTTGCTTTATATATTTTTGAGGTCTTTGAATAGTTGTCCTTCGAGGGAGCAGTCTATTAGCTACATCAATGATAGTATAGCTGTCCTTCGAGGGAGTAGTCTGTCTTTTTGATTTTGTGACCTTGGTTATTTTGACATCTTGATTTATTTTTGATAGAATTTTGAGTCATGGACAAGACTATAGAAGTTGAAGGGCTCCCTTTTATTAGGACAAAGCATCCATACTTTATAAAAGGGGTATATAGGATTTGTTTAGGGGAATAGGGTTGAATGGAATAAGGATTAAGAGGATGGGGTTGCTCAAGGGATGAGCTCAAGTTAAATGTCAAGTGGACGAGTACTCGACTAACAGTAGAATGGTCGTAGATGCAAGGCATTAAGAGGCTCAGGTTCTGGTCGGCCATCAAGAGAAGACAGATGATAAGTCCCTGACCCATACTTGTGCATGATGATGAAAGGTCCGAGCCAATTAGGGGCAAACTTGCCTCATTTACTTCACTCCATATTGGTCACGTGTTGGTCGATGATTAAGAAGTTGGTTGATATTTGGTCGATGTTTGGTCGAGGTCGGTTGATATTTGCCATGAAGTTGGTTGATATGTTGTTGGCATGGTTGGTTGGATGATGTTTGGTTGGTCATTGTTTGGTTGGTTGATATTTGGTCGATGCTTGGTCAATATTTGGTCAAGGTTAGGATAGTCGATATAAATTCAAACTCCCCCCAGTCATTTTATGGTAGGGAGAATGTCTAACACCCAGTGCGGATGATTAATGGGTTAGATAAATGAGATGGAGAGAAGACGAGAAGGAGAGACCTGGGTACCCCACCTATTTGATAAGTCAGGGGTTCCAAGTGAATAGCGTTTAGGTATTGAAAAAGCTAGGAGGGATGGAAACCACTGACTTTGTAGGTGAAGAGGGAGGAATAGGTGAGCTTGGAGGAGATTGGTCGATGGTGGGTTCAGGGCAAGGGTCTACAGAGGCTTCAGTAGGTTCTTGGAAGCCTAGACCATATCGTTTCTTAGCATTGTTGTCTTTGAGTGGTTTGATGGGCTGATGGGAGCCTTGTTCATAGTGCCTGAAGCCAAAACCCTTCCATGCACACCTATAAAGGTAAGTGTGAGCAAAGGCGGGGTTGCCAAGAAATGAGAAGTTGGATGTGAATGGTTGAGGTGAGGAGAGAGGATTCTTGTCAGTAGGAGCTTGATTGAGCCCCCCATAGATGAGATTGGTTTGAAGACTAGGAGGACCATAAGGAACGACCATTTCGATCTGATGGTCATAACTTGGACTGTGGTGAAGTTGTCTATACTCTTGCGGAGTTTGCAACATGTCTAAGGTAAGCAAGTGATATTCCCCAAGTGAAAGTCATTAGAAGATATCTTCCATGGGGTCTTTGGTTGTCACTTGAAGAGGTGGTGTGAGGGCGACTGCCATTTATGAACTGGTTGAAGCTTCCACAAATGGAGGTGGCATCTGGGTTGATGTCTTGAGAGGAATGAGAATGTCATTTGGTCTATAGGTCATGTTACATGTTTTGAAAGGTGATGAGTCGGTAGGAATGATGTGGACTTGCCCATTGTGTTTGAATTTTACACAATGATGTAGTGTAGAGAGAACACAAGCCATGGCACGAATCTAGGGTCGACCTAATAGCATGTTATATTGGAACTCTCCTTTGATGATGTAAAAGAGCTCCAAGACTGTGCGCTGGCCAACGCGAATATGGAGGACGATGGTGCCAATGGTTGTGGTAGTGGTGTCATTAAAGGATCAAAAGATTGCATCGGTTTTTGATATGCAATTCTTGGGGAGGGCCAATTGATTAAAGGCATGAGTAGAGATGATGTTAATGCTAGCGCCTCCATCAATCATAACTCGCTTAATGTGGGTTCGATCAACATAGGCGGTGATGATGAAAGCAATGTCCTGATCTTCTGAGGTAGAGGTAGGAATTTTAGAATCACTGAAAGTGATAGAGGCAATGGGGGATAATGAGTGGACTAGGGTGGCTAGTGGTTGGGGGTCCTCGGGTTGGACCTCCACTGCTTGTAAGGCTCAGATTAGAGCTTGACGATGCTGGGGTGAACTTTGGATGAGGTCATACAAGGTCATCTTCACGGGTGTCTGGTGAAGCTATTTTAACATGGAGTCATGGATTACCCCTGAAGAAGAAGAAGAAGAGGGTTGGGATGCACCTAGGATGGAGATTTTGGGTTTTGGCGGTTGAGGCAGCTTGACAAAGGGATAGGTCCAAGGAATGGCAACTTTTTCTTTTGCCTTATCCTTTTGTGAACTAGTGGTTATGTGGATGGCATTAATCTCGAAGATAGGAGGTGAAGGAGATGAAGGGGTCATGGTTTGTTGATGAGATGTCGATGTCGATGAAGAGGTTTGAGAGATATGGGAAGGCATCGGGGGTTTATCGACAGTGTCCTCAAGAAGAAGAGTGTCTTTCTCCAGGTAGCGGCGAATGACAGCTTTGAGGGCACAACAATTCTCAGTGTCATGTCCTAGCATACGATGATATAAGCAAATCTTAGTATCATCAAACCAGGAAGGCTTTGACCCAAGGGGTTGGAATGGCTTGATAGGAAGAAGGGTTATGCTAGAGGTCTGCAAAAGTTAGTGCAATATCAAAGTGTATGAACCCACTAAAGGGTTTGTGCTTGTTGATGTGTGAGATGCTGGTGACTTCTACTTGGGCAGTGTTGAAGGAGGCTTCCGTACCACCTTTTGGGTTGATGGTGCAGCCACATGTGAAGATGACACTTTCTTCATGAGAGGTGTCGAGTTTTCCAAAGAGGGTAGGCTTGTGGTAGGTAAAGGAAGTAGTGGAGGCAACATGTTTTGGTTAAGGGTTGGAGTAGGAAGTACTCCTATTAGGGTCAAAGGGTGAGGGCCCAAAATGGAGGGCAATGTTGATGGAGGAGGAGGAGTTTGTCACTGTGGTTTAGCAGTCTTCTTCGGTTTGGTTTGAGGACTACTATTGGTCAAGGTCTGGTCTAATTCTACCTTCACTTACAGGTGAGTGAGGTTAGGGATAGGGTGAACATCGAGTGACTTGATTGGTTTTGATGCTGTAGATGAGGGTTTTGGTCCTGGTGTGGATGGTTGAGATTTTGAAGGCTTAGAGGTAAAAGTCTGATCTTTGTTGGAAGTCTTTGGAGATTTTGTCATGGAAGGGTTGGCGGCATGAGATGAGATGGAATGGGCAAGCTGGAGAGCTTTGAGTCGCTCTCATAATGCCTGGTACTCCACTTTCCTCGAAGGGAGAAGTCTTAGTTTCTCCACTAATTGAGAAAATAGTTTGGAAGATGTGGGATGAAGCTTTGGTCCTTGAGAAGATGTGGACGGTTGTGGGGCCAAAAATGAGATTGGTGTAGCAGTCTCAGACCCAAGGCATGATGAAGTCACAACAAGTTTGTCTTTGGTCGAAGAAGGCAGAGAGACAGGTTCTTCCTCGGGTAGAGAAGGAATCGAAGAATGCGGCTCCTCAAGAGGGTAGAGGGCAGGGATGATTGCGCCCTCCACTTGTGGTTGGGGAGTAGGAAGGGTAAGGTCCTCCATAGGTAGCAAGAAGGAGGATGGTGGGACTGGTGGTGCCGGTATGGTCGAGGCGTCCTCCAATATAAGGGAAGTTGATGGAGAACTGACAAGAGAAGGAGGTTCATCCTCATGTGATGGACTGATGGGTTGACTGACCTCTTGAGTCTATGAGAGAGGTTGGTCAGGGATGAGAGGCGAGACCGTATTAACTGTGTGGATGTTATGTTTTTGAGTTTCATCAGTCATGGTCTGCACATTATTTTGGGTAGGAGGATGGTTGGGAAAGGGTTATTTGAAGATGTCTATGCCTTGATTGGGTGGCACATTTGGATTGTCTAGGACGAGGTCACCCTTATCTAGCATGTCTTAGATGATGTTCTTGAGGGTCTTGCAGTTGCCTGTGTCATGGCCTTTAACACAATGATAATTGTAGAAGTCATTTTCCCTATACCATGCAGGGATGGCATGTGAGGGATCAAACTAAGGAGGAGGTTGGATTTGGGGGAGATTGAGAACCCTCTGTTTGACAAGTTTGTCTAGCACAGATGCGTATGACTCTCCTAGTGGAGTATACTTTTGCTACACATATCTTTGTTGGAATTGCCATGTGATACTTTGGGATGTAGACGGCCCGGGCTGGTTGGTTGAAGGTGAAGACGAAGGTCTAATGACTACATCATTTGCTGATGCCTTAGATTTGGGATTAGATGAAGAAGGTTTAGAGGAGGAGTCATTGGACTTGGTGTTGGGGTTTTTACTCCGCAACTTGACTTTGTTTTCCTCGATGGCATGTAATTCAAGCTTTCGGGCCATCATGAAAGCTTCGTCGAAGGTGCAGAAGGTCTGGACCCACAAAGTATAGGAAATATGATTGGCACATGCCTGAGAAAAGAGTTTGATGAGTTTGGGTTGAGGTAGGGAAAATGAGAGCTGATTGATTAGGCCTCTCCAGTGAGCAACGAAATTGGCTATGGATTCATCCTCAAATTGCCAGATAGAATATAGATCTGTGATTGAGACCTTTTTGGTGATATTGATAGAAAAGTGGTCGAGAAAGAGTTGGGCTAGCTGGCTGAATGTGAAAAGAGAATGGCTAGTGAGAGAGCTGTACCAGTCAAGAGTAGCACCAAAAAGTGACATGGGGAACATGTGTAGAAGTAACGCATCGTCATGGGCTATCAAATAACAAGCATGTCTGAATGCTTGTAGGTGTTGTTACGGGTCTTCCTTACTCTGGAAACAAGAAAATTTAGGAAGTTCCCACTGATTGGGATACGGCCTGATTGGGACAGAGGGATGGATGGGTTCATTCCAAATTTGCTCATATGAAAGGTCATTGCGTGAACCAAAAATAGAGGTCTCGAGACTAGACATTTTGTCCATCAACATTTTGATTATATCAGCTGACGGATTGGCAGGTGGAGCACCCCCTAGGTTATAAGGTGCTTGGAAGGTATTGAGAGGGGCATATGATGTGGTTGCTTGCGCTTGTATAGGTGCAACATATGGGTAGCTAGTCATCGGGGTGGATGTTGAAGCTAAGGGCACTTGTGCTATGGGGTTGGTGGGCACAAATTGGATAGGGGCCGTCAAAGGTGGCTGAGGGGTGGCCACACTTGTTGAAGGGTAGGTAGTTACTCTTGTGTTGATAGGTGTAAGAGTAGGGAGGATAGAGACCACTAGGTTTTGGAAGGGTGTAGAATTTGGTTGAGTAGTTTGAGGTTGAGGGGGTGTCGAAACCCCCATGGAGGTAGGTCTAGAAGGAGAGGCTAAATTTTGAAGATAGGACACGATCGGGTTATTAGTCGAGGTGTTGGCTTGATTGTCTATAGGTTGAATTGTGGACACTGTTGATGTGACTGTTGTCTCGACTAAGGAGGTTGGCATCCCATAAATTGGGTTGCCTAAGGAGTCTCGTGTTTGACTTCATGCGAGATAATGTTGAAGGGCTTTGACATTGAAGTCCAAGAATCTTTCAAAGTCTTGGTCCCCTTCAGGGACAATGGGAGACTGAGTCGAGGTCGGTCAAGTAGGAGTTCATTCGGACTTTGAATGAAACTCCATTAAGGAACTTGTTATGGACGGTGAAGGTGGAAGCGGTAGTTGCCTTGCATGGTTAAGAAGAGTTCTGGTTTGACTACGTGTCAAAACCATTCAAGGCAAATAGGTTCAGGTGTTAAAGACTGTGTTTTTTCAGTCTCAAAAAATTAGAAAACTAGAATGGTGCTAGATAGCAAGAAAGTCAGGGTTTAAACTTGTTGTTTAAGGAAAAGAATTCTAGACAGGGACCGATGTCGGTATAAAAATTGATGTCAGTGAGACAGGCTGCCGATGTTGGTCAGATGACCGATGTCAGCGAAGAAAGTTATCGACGTCGGTGGAAAAAATGATGTCGGTTACTGTATTTTCCAAAAACTCAAAAAATTTGAAAGTTCTTGGAAAGAAGAAAAATGTCCTCACTAGCTCAAAAAAACCAGATAAAAGCAGAAAAATAGATGGAGACAGGCAGACCCTAAGCATTAAATCCTAAGAATAAACTTTTAGAATCATGTTGGCTTATGCCTTAGAGTGTGTTTAGGAGGTTGGCTTATAGAATGGGTCCTAGAAGAGGTAGTCTAAAGTTGGTTTCGGGTTAGTTTCGGTGCTTAAGAGTCTATGTTAGGTTCTGTACTTGGCTTGATGCTAAGGATCAAACTCCCCTCACTTCACGAGCCCAGTGATAAGCTAGTCTCACTTAGCCAGTATATACTTCCCCTAGAGATTATCCTCTGCCAGAGAACAGAGTGGGCTTTCCCCTTGGTAGTGAAGTCCAAGTGGGATTGCCGAGATAGGTAAGGTATCCGCTAGGAGATGAAATCCTAGTCGGACCTTGTCTCAGGTAAGTTAAGATGTTTGATTTGTGCAAGTGGTTTGGATGTGTAACATAAGTGGCCTACACTTTATTCATGATGCGTTTCTAATTACTAGATGTGTGGACTAAAAATGCAAGCAAGCATAAATGAAATGCAAAAAATTTTAAGCCCAAAATGAAATGTGAGTTCGGATGAAAACAAGTTGAGAAAGGGTTGAAGATTATGAGTTAACTAGTCTAAGATGCAAGAAAGAAAGGAAAAGAATGATTCTTTTTAAGCTTACTAATAGTGTCTTTTGGAAGAGATAGAAGAAGAAGATGCAAGGAGAAACCTAATGCACCTATATGAAAAGAAAGAAAAGAAACCAAGGAAGACCCTAGGGTCCCATCGGGCGTGCCAGAATGTTTCTAAACAAGTTTTCACTCTTCACATTCAAAAGGAAATGAGAAACTAAGATAAGATGGTCTAGGGTTAGTACGTACCCAGATGAAGTCTTGTGCACCAAATTTAGACAACTGAAGGAACTCCTCTTTGGTTGTGGAGGATGACACCTGTAGAAGAAAGAGACTAAAACATAGAAGTTGTTAGATGGGTAGAAAGTGGACTGCCAAGCGAAAGCTTGGTCCTATAAGTGCAAAGACTTCTTGGAGGATGACAATCCACTGATAAAAAGCAGAATAAAGTCAAAAATAGAAATGATAAAGACAAAAATAAAAGAAATGAAAGCACATGTGTACCTGTATGCAGCAGTCTGCCTTCCATAGTCACCGACATCGGTGGTTCTATCGGCGTTGGTAGTCAAGGTCACCGATGTCGATTAGTCTGCGGACATCGGTATTGGAAATTGCTGATGTCGGTCAGGGCAATGGCTTTTGATAGGGTCTGAATGAGTTGCAGGTCAGTTAGGTTAATCAGAATGGTCTTGGGAGGGTCTGTAGGACTCAGATAACTTGTGTTGAGTTGATTGGATAGAGAGTATTGTCTGGAGAGGGACTAAATGGGTGACAGAGGCAAAAAAGGGGGATAAGGGTGAGAGAAGGCCTTTCAGCCTCTCCAAGAAGAACAGGCAAAGTTGTGTCAAGGATGCTTATAATGGATAGTAGATAAAATGCTAATATATTTGAAATGACACTGAAATAAAAATAGTACAAATACTTAGCTGTGGCACGAGTTGGCAGAGGTGCAGGAGCTGTGTTTCCGTTGTGGCTGGTGATGGAGATGTCATGCAATCTTCAAAATTGTATAGAATGATTGGTGCTAGTCCTCCAAGCCTAGAAAATGCTATCAAAATGCCAATACCTATGAGAAAATGAGAAGCAAGAACACTAGGAAGCAAGAGCAAGAGAATTCTATTTTGTGGGGGGGCGGGAACAGAAGCAGAAAACTAGTTTTAAAGAAAATTGATGCCAGTAGAACCGCCGAAGTCAACCGCATACTGACCGACGTCACTGGCTAAAGAATGGGGACAGAGGCTAATTTTAGCCTTTTGCTCATTCTTACAAGCTGCCAGGGTCAAATGTCATGGGAAAATGGTCGAGAGGGGTGTAAATGAGCGCGAGAGGAAGGGTTAAGATGGGATTTAGGCAATTAAGTCTTGGCATGGGGTGGGGGCATCCAAGGAGAGGAATTTGGGGAGGAGTGAGGTGGCATGGGTGAAGTGGCAAGGGGGCAATTAAATTAAAATATTTGATTATTTTAATTTAATAATTGAGTGGGTTAGGACTTGTGTTACAAGGTGGACCAAGGGGACCAAGGGGGGAGGACAACCAAGGGGTAGACACGATTTCGGTGTCTACAGCACCTTTGGCTTTGGCTCGGCTTGTCTTGGAATAAATTTGGCATGGTAACAATAGTTTTCATGAAGCTTTTGGAACCAATATACATTATAACTTTTCACAAATTAAGCTTCAAAATGATGTTCATGGCCTCTCTATTTATACATTTTTGAGATTGATCAGAATCAACCTGAACCGTCCATCCTAAAATGAAGATGTGCAATTGAGGATTAATTATTTTTTTTGGAATTAATTTTATAATTACCCTCATCATGACATTGGAAAATTGGGAAATTAAGAGGCATGGAGGGTATTGATGAGGCATGGAGGCATGAATCTTGATATTTGTGGCATTTATGGCCTAGGGATGTCTTCTCAAGAAATGAGGTCACCTAATGATGAAGATATTCAATATTCATTTCCAAAACAAATTATTCAATAAGTTTCCATGGAATTATTGATTAGGCTCTAATTTGGTTTTATTATCTCTTAAGTATGTTTAAGCACTTTGTGCATAAATTACATAAATTGATCAGAATGCCTTGTTATTGGTCCAAAATTTGACTGGATTGGAATTAGAATGTGATGTCAGATGTGTTGGATCTATTATGCCATTTATGATGTTACCAACACCAAATAACAAAGGTACATGTCTCATGCAAGAGATTTGATAATGAAGAGCAATCTAGAGCACCCAAGTGTAAAATTGGTATTTTGAATCGAAATGAACTGATCAAAGTTAGCTAGCCCATAAATTGCATTTCCCCATTTAATGATACTCTAGCCAAAATTGGCACTTGAATATGTCAATTTCACATCTTTTAGCATGTTTTAGTATTTTTAGGCCAAATTATGCACTTTAGGTGGAAATTGGTCAAAACCCTAATTGGAGGTTATTGGTGGCTAGATTTAGGTGTCTATAATATTGACTATTCTATTACCTTTTTCTTCAATATTTATAAGTTGCACTTAGCTTCTTTAATACACATGAATGTCTTTTGATCCCCACATAATATCTCTGTGATTTATGCACATATCCCACTGAAGTTCCTTATGAACTTCATAAAAATATCTCTAGTCCATGGAAACTTCACACCTCAAATGCATTTTTTAGTGATAGTCACTTTAGTATCACCTATAATTTATAAGGATCCACCTTCAAACCCTCCTTGGATATGACAACATTGAAATATACCAATTCTACCATCACAAAGTTTCACTTATTCAGATTAGTCAACAAATTATCCTCATGAAGATTATGTATACATTGAAAAACTTCCTTAGGAATGGATTCAACACTTTGTTAATCAAACTCATGAAATTGATTCACATGTTTGTAGAGGAAATGGCATCACTAGCCACTTGTACGATCCTTCTTTTATTTTGAAAATTGATTTCCACTCATCTTCTTCAAAGATTCTAATTTTATGGTATCCACTCTTCAAATTAATCTTACTAAAATACCTTTCACCACTTAGACAATCCATCATATCATCCATTTGTGTAAATACAAATATATACTTGGTCATGATTTTATTCATGGTACATGAATCCATGTGCATGCACCACTTTCCATCCTTCTTTGGTGCCAACATCATAACTACTATGCATGGGCTCAAACTTTATCTAATCAAACCTTTATTCAATAAATCTTGCACTTATCTTTGAACTTCCTCATTATCCATAGGTGTCATCCTAAGCATGACCTTGTTTGGTAAGTTGGCTCATGGAATTGGATCTATATGATGGCTGATACTTCTCATTGGTGGAAACTCATTAGATAGATTAATTGACATTATGTTACTGAATTCTTTTAGATTTTTTTTACTTCTCATAGTAGCATCTCCTTGGCCTTCTTATTTTATGTCATGTCAAACTCTTGTACTATCTTGGGTATTAATGCATAACATTCACCTTCTTTCCCTTCTCTTAAGAATTATTTTCCTAAAACCATCAACATTTTCATGCACACATGATTATGCCTTCTTTCTTCTTCATCCTTTAATAGGCTTAAATTGAACTTCTTACCATCCTTCTCTAGGTGATATGTATTTTCAATCCCATCATATACATCTTTACAATTATCCTACCAAGGTCTCTCTAATAGTACATGACATACATCCATAGGCATTAATTCATACCATAGTTCATCCTGATAAATGCCTATTTTTAACTTCACCAAATAATGCTCATTGAGGAACACTTGATGACTCTTCTACAACCATGATACTTGGTAGGGGTTTAAGTGTGCCACGTTATTCACCCCCAATTTGTAGACCATATATTTAGACTATAAATTATCTATGATGCCAATGTCCACTATCATCTTGTAGTACTTACCACCCGACTTACATATGGTTTGGAATAATCTCTTTATTTACACCAATTCCTTTTTTCCTTTAGTAGTTTCAAAAAGACTCTTTAAAATATTGATGAGTCTCTATACTCAGTCTCTTCTAGGTAATTGACTGATCCTATGGACTCAACTTCCCCATGTATGATATGCATGATTTCATCCATTCTTTGGATTCCTTCATTCCATGTTTATGGGCATTCAAAATCTTGGTGTCATGGTTTTCCACACTTGAAACATGTTTCAAATAAGATTATATATGCAAAGAGCTAGGATTGAATTGCAACTATCCTATTTAAAGATCTAGACTCGAAGAAGGTAAATTAAGTAGATCCCATTGATAGTTAATGTAATTAGGATATGATCAATGGATCTGATAAACCTATCAAGGGGAACATTTGCAACATAATGTCAAGAGAAAGGGTTATTAAACTTCTAGTAAATCAACACAATGCAATATCCCTAACTAGGTCTTTACCTATAAAGTAATCAAATATCACAATTAATAAATTTAATTAAGGGGAAGGGTTAGAAACATATTAAAATGGGTAAGGAGCCATGATAGGAAAATGGGGCCTAAGATACCTAAGATGGATAAATGGAAATTTTATATAATCCTATACCCACACTAAGTTTAAGTCTAGAGAGAATTCAAAGAAGGATATATATATTCATTAACCAATAAATTATACAACTTATATATATCAAAAGGAAAGAGTTAGATTGAGAATATACTTACCTTGAATGAACCCTATCGAGCTTCAATCTCCCCCTTGGACAATGGTGTTTTTCAAGAGATTATTTTAGTTGTAAGGATATCAATAGATGAATCAATCCCTAGGCTAAAAGTAATCCTCCTATTTCATTAAAGATTCTAAAAAGTAAGATTTTACCTCCAATACAAAATCTAAGCAATAAAACCTCTAAATGTAGGCTTAAAATATAAGTGTGAGCAATAACAATTGAAAATGAATGTTCCTCGCTATTGGATTAAAATGGTAACTTGTATTTATAGTGGTGAGTGATCTAATCCTTCCTAAATATTTATTTGATGCTATCATCTAGATCAATTGAGTCTGAAGTGGGTTGACTAACCTCGAACTATGTCAGCTAGGTTAACCTAGTTATAAAGTGTGTGCTAAGACATTCAGGACTGTATTTATTTAATTGATGTAATTAGGATAGGATGGGTAACGATAAGAAATAAATTAAGTTGGGATAACACAATATTAAAATATAGACCTTTATTAGTTATCGGATGCAATATGGAAGGAGATAATGTAGGGGATCAAATATGGGGTAGTTGGAATGGATGTAGGAATGATAAACAATCATTAATGTCTCTTGTAACCACTAGTCTATCCACCTCTTTCCAAGCGTACTCTTTAAGGCATGTACTCAGGGAAATTAAAACTCAACAAGTTTATAAAATAGATAAAGTGCTAGTAAATGATAAAATTTAATGTTTTATGTGTATACATATGCCCCACTTGAAGCTCATCATGTGTCACCAGAGTTAACATGGGATGTTGCTTTAGGAAAGAACATAGTAGCACAAAAATTGAGCTAATTAATTATATTATAAAGGAAAAAAAAATTTATAACTACATATATTTACTTAACTTGTTACTATTGAAGAGAATTTGCATGTGTAGCATATGATGATATGCACCCATTTTGAGGAGCAAAAGGTAGACCTAAAAATAAGAGAAAATTCAAAAAATTTCAAAAATATTTTGTTAGCACTAAAAAATTATCTATTTTACTAAGATTTTAAGGATTCTTTTGATTTTTGAAAAGGACCTAAGGAAACAAAGATATGCACAAAATAATTTTTTTTGGTAAGTAACTAAAGGCTAAAAAAATCAAAAAAATTACTATAAAAGGGTAAATTACCATTCATTTATGTATTTTCTATTTTTAGAACCCAAAGATCTTGTATCCAAATATATAAAATTTAGAGATGATGGCCCATGCATGAAGCGGAGAGGTGATAGTGTTGGTG
Organism: Torreya grandis; assembly: GCA_037957365.1. NCBI lineage: Eukaryota > Viridiplantae > Streptophyta > Pinopsida > Cupressales > Taxaceae > Torreya > Torreya grandis. The sequence continues at coordinate 994,651 of JARHVA010002228.1, forward strand.
GCTCCACATCATCAAAACACACCAACACAACTACTTGTATGACCGCAAAGGCATCAACATGTGCATGTTCATCTACAACCATAACCACTATTATAGGAAGATCTTATAGCTAAACCAACACTTAGATAGATGATAGTACATCATATATTCAACCAAGAAAAATATGATCATGTCATTCAACCCGAGTAGTATAGAGGCTTTACACATCCTTGGAGCCATGACACCCAGGAGGTGTTAGGCAGTTGAGTAAATAGTATTAATGTGGGTGAGTAAAATGTGTTATGTTTATTACATGTATTTTACTTGGATAAATAAATATGCTAGATAGATGTATGAGGTTTTGGATTATATGAGTTTTGATTTTATTTTGATTTGAATTTTATAGATGTTATAATAGAGGAAACCTGATGGAGGACTGTGGTGGAGACTAGCCACCATGAAATTTTGTATGATGTACTACCATAACACAATAATATGTATTTGATCGATCCATTAGTTCCCTCAGCTCAAACTTATGCTAGTTAGTTTAGTTTGGTCAGGAAGGATACATGATATATACATATATATATATATATATATACATATACATATATATATGTGTGTGTATATATATATATATATGGATATATATATATATATATATATATATATATATATATATATATATATATATATATATATATATATACATATATGTATATATATATATACATATATGTATATATATATATATATATATATATATATATACATATATATATACATATATGTATATATATATATACATATGTATATATATATACATATATGTATATATATATATATGTATATATATATATATATATATGTATATATATATATATATATACATATATATATATATATATACATATATATATATATGTATATATATATATATACATATATGTATGTATATATATATATATATATATACATATATATGTATATATATATGTATATATATATATATATTATAAAATAGAGTTTAGGCTGTAGCACCATCATGAGTTGTCTAGGGAGAGTTATAAGTGTGGTAGGTGTTGGCTCAAGTGAAAACCATTCATTTGATTGCATCTTGTAATGTATTGATATTATAGGCCCAGGTGGCCAATCTACATGGATAGGTGGGTGGTCTACAATCATGGACATAATCATTACAACATAATATATAGAGAGGGCAATCTCAAGCCTGTATGGGTGGTGTAACACATCCTCCATTGGACAAACATGATGGATATCAACCTTAGAGCTATTTTTGTAGTATGTATTAGTTTATACCATGATGTATATAATTTTTTTGAGCCATGTATTTATATAAATGTGTTTTAGTATGAATCATTGATGTTATAGATGTATATTATTTCAAACACATGTGGTTATGATTTCTTATGCTATGGGAAAATATATGAGGTATGATTTATTTTTATATAAAATGTAAGAAAATACATGGTGAAAAATAATGATTAATGTAAAATAATAAAAAAGTGATAAGTAAATAGAGAATTTCAAATTAATAGAGAAATTAAATGGTAAGGATGGGTGTAAAACACATCACAAAAGATGAGATATGTAAAAAATGATAACTATGACCAATGAATGAAAAATTTCAAACAAAGATGTAAATAAATGAGTAATAATGGATGATCAGAATCACAAACTAAAAATAATGAATAATTAATGAAAATAGAAATAAAATCTAAATGAGTGAAAAAACTCAACTTAGTGTTTATGTTAGTTTGTGATGTAAGAAAGTATGACCATCTAATGACATATAAATGATAACAATAAGATGGTATGAACAAGTGCTATCAATGTTTTTATGAGGAAAGCCTAAGCATCTTATACTAAAACTCAAAAACTAAGACAAGAGGCATGATAAGGTAGGGACATGTGAGGAAAGCATGGTGTTATCCAAGGTCTTACACTGTAACTCACAAAAGGAATACCGAAAGGTGTAATTAAGAAATATGATTGAGGATAGGATTAGCTATAAATGATATTCATTTAGGGGAATATCAAGGCTAATAATATGTGAATACAAAGTGTGAGGAACCACTTGGGTGATATGTAAATTCTTAGAAATGGTGAGACACACTAAACAAGTGTGCAAGTGCTAAAAATTGTTGATATCAAGGACCTAAGACACTTCGACTAGAAAACAAAAATATTGTGCTAAGAAGTGAAGTACATAGATCAGTGCATGAGATTATTTTTATGCATAAAAAGTAAAATGGTCCTACCTTCCCATAATCACATTCCCTATTCCTCAAGACCCATTATAGAGTCATCAGTCTACTACAAAGATTGGGTACCTACGTGAGAAATTAGGTGGCACTAGATACTATATGATAATGAGGCTTCTTGCCCCAGTCTAATGGCCTATCATACCCCAATAGACCTCCACTCTATTATGAGGCCAACTATGGAGTTTGAATTTTGACTAGAATAAGATATTTTCCAAATGAAGATCACATATTTTGGTGTGATCAATTTTTTTAAGATTTTATTTTGCCTTTTAATCATTGCCTTTTGTTTATTTTTATGATACGATGTTTAAATTTTTATGGATTTTTCTATTCCTTATCCATATAGATTCAAAAAACTAATGACGAGTGAATTAAGTGATGAACACTAGGGATCTTACACTTGGTCATTAGAGAAAAGTGAAAAATGTTTGTGACATCAAGGAATTCCTAGACATTACCACAAGCAAGTGTGGAATCTAAAAATTGACCTATGTGCACCTCAAATAAAGGGAATTAAAATGGAAAATGGGGATCGTAGAAGATATATTTATGTAATGAGTGTTACCATGATGGGTATATTTTTATCTGATCATGAGGGTGTAAGGTAGTATTATGAAAATGGCATGGACTATAAAATCATGTCCAAGTCATTAGGAGATTGTACTATCTTAAAAAATAACTACCTCAAGTTCTTATGAAAGTAATGATCATTCCAAAAAGTGGGGGAATAAAAATAAGTAGTGAAATTATCATCGAGAAACAAAATTAAATAAAAGAATACGTAGAGGTGTTACCTAGGTTCTAATGTTAAAACAAAGGTTGAAATTAAATGAGATGAATTAATAAATAGTATAAATAATGTCATAAATATGAATAAGTAAAGTACTAAAAATGTAAGATAATGATGATATAATCAAGATATAAAAAAATTTATATCATCAATGTGCATAATGAAATGTAAATATCAAACCCAATCAAATGATAATGTGAATAATAATATGGTATGTCACAAAACATTTGCTCAAATATGTTGATATATATCTTGATATAAAAAATCAATAACATCTGATAAGTCTTATCATAATTGACATCTAACTCTGATTATGGTCTCATCTATCTTTGTAGAGAGTCATACAAGGACTTCCTGACACATGAGATATATAGAAAAGTTATGAGGATGAGATGAATAAGGAAGAGGACATGGTACTCCTACGAGAAATAATCAATATGAGGAACTTGCATTGGGGTATGGAGAATGTCCTTACTAATCTATGAGAATGCATGGGTGTATGAGAAGGATTTTCCTTCATATTATAATGATCCTAATAATGATGTTGTGAAAGTGAATATGTAGGCCATGAAAAATCACATAAATGTTACTAGAGTATTCTACATCTATTTATATGGTGTGTAACACACTGATGCTAAAGGAAATAAACTTCCCATGATTGGGAATATATTATGGAGATATCTCAAGAGGTGTTAGGCTATTATCACTAGAGGTTTGTGTTTCTTTAAGACAAATCCCATTAATTTATTATTAAATTTGTTATCAATGTGTCAAAGTATGCATAGTCATGCCATGAAAACAAGTGTGCCTAGGAGTAGTTGACTAGGGAAATATACTATCTATGGTAGGAGAAAAGTTATGTTTATGATATTGTGATAAGAATATATAGTATGCTTGATAATATTTGGCTCAGTGACTAGCTATCTTGTGAAATTCACAATATGGTTCATCTACCCATTATCTAGGTGGAGAATTAAGCTTTGACATGGGTAAGGTCTCATCAAATGAAGCATCATCGTTAATGCATCTATGAGTAGGCTCTTGAGTAGTCTCTTTATATGTAAGAGCTAGATATAATGTATGTCTAATTAATATGGTTAACATATCAAGAAGAAGGATGCTTGAAGTGTCAAAAAATCTAGTTAACTAGTATGGTCCCATCATGGCATGATATATAAGTATAATCCTAATAAGATTAAAGTGACTAGAGTAGAGTGGGAAGAAGCCAATACCTATTACATCTCAGACCTATGATCATCAATGGAAGAATAAATAATGTTAGATGTAGTATAATAATAATAAACTACATCTACTAAATGAATGTTATGTACATGCAAAATAGATTCATAATAATGATGTAAATAAGATCGATGACAAAGAATTTATACCTCCTTGGAGTGAACATAACTGATGAGGAATGGGTCATATAGAGAATAAATATAATCTTAGTTAGGTATATGGAGGTTAATTTGGAAGTCATAAATTACTTTATTGGTCAAATAAGAATGAGGAATTGATTGTTTAAGCCCTACAATTAAAGTGAGAATTTTATTAGTTAACTTATATTGAGGTCAAGTTATAAATAAGAGGGTAACTGAGTGATAATGCTAGAAGGGAGATACAAATATTTTATCTTGATGCTAATATCATTATATTCATCATTTTTGGAATATAAGAATTAGGTGGTATGTTGCCCACAAGCTTGGGATGTCCACTATAATCACAGTTAGAGTTGATGGGATAATTAAAGCATTGAGATTCATGAAAGGGGATGTTAGGTAAAGGTTAAAGGGTGGGTATTATAAAACACAACTTTATTAGAATTGTTTGAGATTATAAGGGGTTTTATCACCTTAAATATTAAATATAGTGTAGACACCTAAATCTGGCCATTGATAACCTCCAACCAAGCTTTTGACCAATTTCTACCAAAGTGCACATTTTGGCCTAAAAACACTGAAACACATTAAAAGATTTGAAATATACATATTCAAGTGCCAATTTTTTCTAGGGTATCATCAAATATAGAAATTTAATTTATAGGCCAACTAAATTTGATTAGATCATTTTGAGTCAAAATGCCAATTTTGCACCTAGGTGCCCTAGATTGCTCTTTTCTATCACATCTCTTACATGATAAATGTGCCTTTGTTATTTGGTGTTGATAACATCTTAAATGGGCTAATGGTTCAAATTCATCTAACATCACATCTTGTTTTTAATCTAGTCAAATTTTTGGCCAATAATAAGACATTCTGACCAATTTGAGTAATTTGTGCACAAAGAGCCAAGGTTTGCATCAAAGTGCTTAATCATGCTTAAGAGATAATTAAACCAAATCATGAGCCTAATTAATAATTCCATGGAACATGTTGAATAATTTTTTTTTGTAAATTAATATTGAATATCTACATCATTAGGTGACATCATTCCTTGGGAAGACATCCTTAGGGCATAAATGTATAAAAGATCAGGATTAACCCCTCCCATGCCTCATTAAGACCCTCCGTGCCTATTAATTTCCCCTCTATCCCAAATATTGATGAAACTATTTATGAATTTTAATTACATAATTGAATTAATCCTTAGCCACACATCTTCATCTTGAGATTGACGGTTCAAGTTGATTCTGACCATTTTGTAAAGTTTATAAATAGGAGGCCTTGCCTATTGAATTTTAGGCTCTTTTATTCCAAACTTATAATGCTCAAATGCATTCAAAATCATTTCATCTTAGTGTTATAATGCCCAAATATTGAGCCATGCCAATCTAATCCAAAGACAAACATGGTGCCAAGGAGAGATGGAGGTAGCCATACTTCATTGATGCAGACTTCATGAGTATAAACTGAGCAAGCCATTACAATAATAATTTTGGATCATCCAAGGAAGGTGAAGGAAGGTTATTATTTAATTTTTTAGTTGTGTTTTCCATTTTTGTTTTTCTAACTAAGCTTCCCCTTTGATATAGGCTTAGGGTGTTAGTTAAGTGTGTTTTTGATTGATTTATTTTATTCACTAACACAATACTAATCTCTCCCTAGTGAAATCTTATGTTCACAAATGGCATTCCCAATGGAACCGTACCCAAAAAATTTGGTCACAAAGCTCTTTTAAGCAAATCACTAATCTTTTCCATGTAGGATCTTGGAGTGAGAGGGCCAAAAAGAGTGAAATTTTAAGTTAATTTTATATTTTTCTAATAACATTTTTATTTTTGTAAACCTCAGTTTTGCTCTTTGTTATGATATCGATGCTCACACAGTAGTGATTTTGTGTAACAAAATCACTATTTGCTAAACAATAATTTTGTGTACCTGAGTAGTGATATCATCCTTTTGGGCAGTGATTTCATCATTTTGGGCAATGATATATTGATTTTGGCTAGTGATTTTGTTCAAAACAATGATTTCATTGCAAAACAACAATATCATTTTAAAATAGTGATATCATTTCTCAAACAAGGATATTGTTGATTTGGCCAATGATTTCATCCAAGAACAGTGATATTGTGTTTTCTATCTGATCTAACCCATAAAAGTGATATTGTTATTTGAAATTGTGATTTTTTAGGGAAACAATGATATTGACTATGTAACAATGATTTCAAAATAGAGAGCTTGTTTTGAGAAGTTACTTCACTCATTTGAAAATTAGCTTCAAAGCTAAAGGACATACTAAATTTTTCATTGTAGGATCAAGCTTGGAATTTGTTAAAACATGATTTTTAGACCTTATTTGAAAGTTAAAATGGATTAGGAACCTTGTTTTGGTGCTTAATGAAAATTTTAGATGCTTAGGTAAATGTTTTGACAAATTTTGCTTTCAAAGTTACAACTTAAGACCAAGGGGTCAAAATAATACCACCTAATCTTTCTTTTGGTCCTTAAAATTGAACTCACTTGTCAAATTTTATCTTTAATAGTTATTTAAACTTGGATTTTGATTAGTAAAAAGAGGGACATTGCATGTATACTTTTCTATCCATCTCCTTTAAGGAACTTTTGGAATCAAAAGTGCCGTCCATATTGTAAATATGTATAGTCCAAGGCATATAAAGAATGTCATCTGAATCACTCCCCAAAAACTTGCAATAGTTTGGGTGATCTTGAAATGACCCTTAATTCTTTCTATTAGTCAATTATTTTTATGCAAACTTAGCTTATGAGAGGGACTTTATTAGCTCTTGCAAGTTCTTTAAGGAAGCTTTGACCTAGGGTTTCATCTCCTAGCACTAACTTCAACCACTCCCACTAGGATTAGAATTTTGAGTGGTTAAACCACCTTCTAGTGTTAGAGTTACACACAGGATGTATCTGCACTTTGGACATCACACTATATTGAGCAAGCAATGGATGTAGTCGTTGAAAAAAAGATAAGACCTTTTTGAAATAAGCTAAGTGCCAAAAGCACCCAATTTAAATGCATTTCTTTTACAACATGATGTGAAATTCATTGGGTAATTGATCCATCTAGACATTTGAAAACTTGTAGATATTAGACAAATCCCCATGTGCCACAAAAGTGTTGTTAGTGCAAGGTACACCTCAAGGTCCATGCCACAGTACTAACATTTGAGAAAAGAGGGGGTTGTAGAAACCCTACTATATAATGTATATTTTACTTTTTGGATGAACACTAAAAAAGCCTTTCAAATGATGTATATTGATGGATTCCAACAATACTAAGCGACCTTGTTAGTTTAGGACCTAAGAGCGATTAATTAGTTGGTTTTATCCTAGATTAAAGTCTTATTTAGAGTCAAAACTTGGTGTGAACAAACAATACAAACCAAAAAACATATTCCTCATTTTCCTTTGAATGAAGAGGTGTTATGCTGCCCATGTGACTCATCAATTTGCCTTGTTCAAAGTTCATCAAAACTTGGAGTCATGTCATCCACTTTGGTGTAGTTATGCTACCCAATTGAGTCTAGAATTTTACCAAACATTATTTAAAGTCCTTCATTTATAATCTAAATTCACAATTTCACCTTCATAAGTTCATAGGGTTGATGTGTTAAGTGGGTTTGCCATTTACACTAAACTTGAGGGAACTTAGGTTTAATTTCCAATTTGGGTTGAAGGCCATTTAAGACTCATTATCATTATCACCACTTTGTAGACTTTAAGTCATTTTGTGTTAAACACTTGCACTTTGAGTCTATGCACCAAATTTTTTTATGTTACCATCCTATTTCCATCAAGATCATTTAAATACATACTTTTTTGCCTTATAGATATTATCAAAACTTTGAAGGTATGTATGTAATTTGAGTTAACAAGGTAGTGTTACACTACCAAATTTATGAGAAACCATCATTTCCTTAGAGAGTTTTTGAAACAAACATTTTGTCACATATTTTAAGAAGTCTAGCATTGTTACGCTGCCCAAAACATTTCAAACATTGTTTCATAGACCTTTTTGCATAGAGTTCAAGTTTCTACACATTTTTCAAGCCAATTTGAGTATACCTTTATGAATCTTTATCTAACACAGTTACTACACTATTCACATTTGTCTAGCCTATTTGTCAAAAGAACCAAGTTTTATACCATTATTTACGAGAAAACAAACTATCTCTAAAGTGACTTTTTTTCATACCTTATACCTGTTTGATTGAGTTCATGTCCAAGAGTCAAATACCTAGTTTTTGTTAGAAGTGTTTCAAATCTATTAGATTAAAATTTCATATATTTCAAAGTATAGATTTTTATGTCATTTGGCCAAGAGTCCTAACACATGCCTTGTTTGAACCTAGATTTTGACATTACATTTAGCCAAAGACCTAGCAACTTTTATTTTCCTAGATTAGACTGATTTGAAACACCTTAACCTTAGAGTTTGGCATTTTGATTTTCAATCCATTTACTTAATATTTTTTGTATAAGATGTGTAACATTAGATACTTAATTATATCTTATTTTATCACAAATCATTGTGTAACCCTTTCCATCCTTTTGAGGAATCTAGACCAAGTTTGAACATCATATTTTAGACATTGTATTTTTAGAGTTTTTAGAACTCTCTTCCCTTTCTATCACAAAACATTCACTATGGATCCCAACATGTATTCCTACACTCGTAGTGGACTCATGTACAATTTGGGGATTAATAATATGATTGCACAAGAATAAATGGTGCAATATCCCTATGCAAATAATATTACTTATGAGATAGAGCCTTATCCCTCTTATAATACTCAAATAAGGGCACAAAACCAAGATCTATTGGCTAACTTTTTGGTTAATATGCCACCATATTTAGAATAAAACCAAGAACAAACCATACAATACCTAGCTACGATACCTAATATTGAATAACTTTTTCCTCAATAACTATACTCTATTAATGCACCTTCCATGTATGATCCTTACTTGTTTGAGCATAATTTATTAGAGAATAAAGATAAGATTTTTGTTAGAACCATAGAGGTAGGGGCTAAGTTTCTGGAAAACTTCCCCCATGATAATTTACCAAGTCTAGTAAGAATGCCTCATAACATATTATACAATCAACAGGCTTCTTCTACCAATCTTTTAGCTCTAGTCCAAACAACGTATCGAGACCCTAGTATACTTGTCAAAGGCAATGACCCCATATACGATCACTTTGTATAAATGCAAACAACATACCAAACCTACTTGAACGTAGCACATAGTTTTAACCAAATGACCATGTCAAGTAAGCCTCTCAAAGATTTAGTCCCCTTAATTGGAGTGTTAATAGAGTTGATTGGTTAAGATAATCAGGGTGCAGACCCATTCATGCATAATACTTTGGTCAACAACTTATTTCATATGCCAACCATCAAAGAAGTATCTTCTACTTCTACATAAAATAGTGGCCAAAATATAGTGGATAATGCATAAGTAACATCTCATCTAAACCAAAGTGGTATTAATACACAAATAACTATCCAAAAAAGTGTGCCTTTAGTTAACACCGTAAGAGGTTCTCACAATCAGGGAGTAAGATTTTCTACATCCCAATCTCAACCAACTACTTCTAATCCTCAACTAATCACTTCTTCAAGTGCATAAATAATACAATTAGGTAGCAAACTAGTATCCAATATTGTGCCTCAATAGATGAGTGGTATTCCACAATAATAGGCACAATCTAGTGTAATAACATAATAGAGTCTAAATATGTTGCCACCTAAATAGGGGGTAACTAATGTTCCACCTCATCAGGTAGTAGCAAACATACCTCTTCAATCATAGGCTAGTGTGCCAATTCAAAACTAAATGATATCTAACCAACAACATATAAATATTGGTCAGTGATAGATGCTGAATCTTCAACATGTGTTCACTTCCCAACATGGATTTGTGCAACAGGTTGGTTCCAATGTTTCTCAAATACCTACTAGGAAATAATTGCCTTTTCTTCAAAGTATGCCACTCACTCAGAAATAGGGTCTTGGTTCATAATTTACCACTCAATAACAAGGTTTGATTAGTCAGTAGCATGTCCTTTTTCAACCATAGTAGGCACAATATGGTTACATCCTTCTATCCTAACCATAAAATCCTCAACATCAAACCTTCATAACTAACCCTAACCAAAATATTGCACCACAACACACATAATTATAAAAATAAAACCCTAATTTACGTATGCATATTCTTGATCCATTTCCCAACCAATCCATTTTACCCAACAAATATCTCCATTTTATCTTGGCCTAAGTGCTCTACTTGTGACTGCCCAACCATCTACCCAGACCAATACTCCCAGAAGTTTCCTACAGAAAGAATTAAAACAAATAAAGGATGCCATTGTGGCCATCCAAATGGGGAAATAAATTAAAATTTTTAAGTTGGACAATGTGTGTTCCTATCCTTTCAATATGAAGTACTTATAGATTCCATTTCCTCTAGGATATGAGCCACCAAAGTATGATAAATATAAAGGGAAAGGTCGCCCCAAAGCTCATTTAATAGAATTATTTGTCACATGCCATTCAGTGGCATATAGTGACATATACCTTTTATTGTTGTTCCCATGGAGTCTAGTAGGACAAGCCTTGAAGTGGTTTTTAAAGTTGTCTAAGAATTCAGTAATGGATTTTGACGACCTTTAAAAAGAGTTTGTGCAACATTTTTCCTACAATTTTGAACATGAGATTTCATTGGTCAAACTGACAAAATCAAACAAAAATTTGGTCATAATTTTGTGAGTTATCTATAGTGGTGGAAAGCCCTTACAAGTTGATCCACCCATAGTTTATCAGATAAACAATTTGTTGTTGTGTTTACTAAAAATTTGCATAGTAAGATAGCTTATCATTTAGAACTACAATGTGTGCATACTTTAAAAGAGATCATTGAAAAAGGTTTGTTGATTGAGTGAGCCCTTATTAATAAAGGAATCATCAAGCTCACTTCAACTAATTAGAATCAAGGTACCAATCAGGGAAATGGCTAAAATAAAAATTAATTCCAAACACAAGCATCACAACCGACACATGCCAATAACCAAAATAGACCAAAACAATTCAACCACAATAAGAATGTTGTGGGAAATGGATTAACCAAGTCACGCCATGTCCAAATAGTGAAAACACCATCCACTCAACTTATGCCATGTTTTCAACTTACTCCTACCCCATAACCTCTTTAGCCAACACACTAAACACAATAGCTGAGGCCCATGCAACAAGTGCAACCACTTTTACCATTACAAGTTCATCTTCTAAGGAGAACAATATGTACTCTTTATGTTTTTAGTGACCTTGGAGAACCTATTGAATCTATTTTTCATAAGCTTGTTATTTTTAATATGATTAGTTAGCCTATACCAAATAATTATTTACAAGGCATTCCTTATCTTGATTGGCACCATGAAAATGAATTTTGTGAGCATCATCGAGTTAATGGGCATAATCTATGAAGATGTGTGAAAATAAATCATTTGATTGAGAATATGTTAGAGAATGGGGAGATAACATTGGATAATGGTGCTTATACTTACAATCAGACTCTTGGGATTTATCAAAACCTTTTCCCCAACATAACAACTAGCAATAACAATAGCAACAAAAATGACAACAACAACACTGACCAGTGCAATAATAAAATCAATAGTATCAAAATCAAAGGCCAAACCAACATAACTAGTAGAACTAACAATAGAATCAAAAACACCAAAATAATGGACAAAACCAAGGTCAAAATAGTAACAACTAACAAAACTATCATGCAGTTACAGATGACTACAATAGAGTTGTAGGCCATATTGTAAGAGGTAGAATTAATACCATCTCCATTAATCCTAGACCAAATTTTAATTAGATGAGACCATTGCTAACCATATCAAACTAATCCAATCACTTTGATAATCCTTCTTTAACCTGGAACTGCACACAGGCAAACTAGAAAATAAGGAATCCCACTTTTGAACATTATATCGATAACTCGACCTTTCCCCATGACCACACACAAGTGCACTAGCAATTGAAACTTGTCCTATATGATCCCACACCATCACCATAATTTTTTAGCAATCATGGTATTGTATTCAATCTTGAGTGTGTAATCACAACTTGAAGGTCAAATATTACCATCTCAAGTTGACAACCATTTGCCACCTCACCCATTATCCAACTAGCCATTCAACCTTGAAATAAACCATTTAACACTAACTAAGATAAGAAATTTAAAATTGTGGAACAATTTTAAAGATTCCCACACAAATCTCCATTTTAGATTTGTTACATACGTCAACAATCCATAAAAACATTTTAAATGACTTCTTGAGCTAATCCACTATTTTAAGTGACATATCCCCTGATAAATTCTAAGCTTTGGTTGGACACCTAGCTCTTGCCCAATAAGTCACATTAAACCAAAGTGATATGTCTTACCTTGGCCTAATCCATAATAATCCTTTGTACATAGAAGTTTATATAAAGTGGCATAAAGTGAAATGTGTCCTTATAGATAATGGATCAGGCCTCAACATAGTGTCTTTAAAGTTCATCAAGCTTTTTGGGTACATAATATGTCTTCCATGTGATTGATATTGAGTTGTCATATAATATGATTCTAGGTAGGCCTTGGTTACATGAGATTCATGCAGTCCCATCAACTTTGCACCAATGTATCAAGTTCTCCCACTCAGGGATGGAAGTGAATATTCCAGGTAATTTGCACCCATATGAACACTGCAAACATCTCAAGGTCGAGTTTAAAATATATAATTACTAATATGGCATGAATCCAAGTTCCAAGTAGGATAAAATAAAGGCCATACTTATTGATTCTCTAGAGGACAATTACATAGATCTTAATACCCTTGATTCCTTTTCCCACATGCTACATCCTAAAGTATCCAATCATTTTACTATCTCGCCTAATGGCCCAAGGGAGTATGTGAGCCATGATACATTTCATATTGTGAACCTTCCATAGAATCTAATGTCCTTTGGAAGACCTAAATCTAAGTCACTTCATTTAAAATGGTAACAAAAGAGCAAAGATAAAGGGCCTATTATGTTTGTATTAACATCTAGCCTAGAACTGGACCCTCTTGAAGGGGATGAATCATGGTTATATAATGACAATAAAGATGATTGTTATAAAAATTCAAAGTATCCTATTCCCAATAGGATCATGAAGAATTAAGACTATGAAGGAGGAGGCCTCAAACATAATCAAAAAGGAACACTTGAGCCAATTTCCATGACCAAATACAAAAAATCATATGGACTTGGATTTAAACCTCCTGAGGAGGACTCCATATATCTTACTCATGTTCCATCCCCATCAACTAGTGATGAAGATGTCAGCAATGAAGTAGAGTCTGATCATAACCTTATCTTTGATGACCTAGCCAAGACTAACTTGTTTGATAACAATTTCATATGTACCCTTAGCCCAATCACTAGTAATAACTCATTGCCATTATACTATCCCCAACTGATAGATTGGGACCAATAAGAATCTAATTTATTGATTGTTGAGTTTTAGAATGATGAGGCATTCTATGATTTTATAGCCCTTAAAGACAACATTTTCTTGAGAGATCATAAATCAAGGTTCTCAATCACATTGTATCTTAAAGCCTATTTTGGAAAGCAGGTGAACACCCTTAGCCAAAAACAAATAAATAAAACATTGAAGTCCCAAATAAAAAACCTCTTTGAGGTGATTTTTGACCAGGGAAAAAGTAAAGATAAAGGCCAATCTAGTAGTGAAAACCTATTTCAGGTGCCATTAGATGGGGGTGTTAATTCTTCTTTGAATTTAGACTAGGATACCACCAATGATGAACTTGCATATGGATCTAAGTTCAATTTTAAGCAAAAATAAGTGTTTGACTCATTTTTTTGAGAATTTCAAACTATTTTTGTCACATGGATATATCTCCCATTGGGGGACTCAGAGTCATCATGCCTATGAGAAGTTGAAGAGCAATTCCTAACATATGACTTTGATATAGCCTAATAGTTTAAGTCTTTCCCTACTATCCTAGAAGATGGTTCAACCTTTCTAGTCAAAGAATATAATAAAAGTAAACATCGAGACTCCATCGGCCTTGAAATGGATAAAATTAGGCATGTCCCTCACTGAGGAGGAGTGTGAAGTCTTTACATCTCTATTGAATGAATTTGTAGATATCTTTGCATGGGCTTATTCTGACATGCCAAGTTTGGACCCCACCTTAGTTTTACATCACCTTGTGGTAAATCTCGATGCTAAATTAGTTAAGCAAAAGTTATGTAAAATGCATCCTCACATTTATATATTAGTAAAGAAAGAGTTATAAAAAAATTTAAGAGTAGGGTGTATTCGATCCATTGACTACTCAGAATGGATATCTAATGTTGTACATATTAGCAAAAAACTTGAAGGAATCATAATCTATACTAATTTTCAAGACATAAATAAAGCTTTCCATAAGGATTACTTTCCATTACCTAATATTGACATTATTTTCAACTCCATAGTGGGTTATGAAATGCTTTCACTCATGGATGTATTTTCAAGATACAACCAGATCAGAATAACACCAAAACACCAACAAAAGACTACATTCACCACTCCATGGGGCACATTCTATTATCATGTAATGTTATTTGGTCTTAATAATGTCAAATATACATATAAAAGAGCCATGCCTATCATATTCCATGATATGAAGCATGATATTATTGAATACTACATCGATAGCATACTAGGCAAATAAAAAATTTGGGCTGACCATCCAGTAGTGCTACATAGAATATTTGAAAGATTGCATGAGTGCAAAGTTTGACTGAATCTAAATAAATGTGTGTTTAGAGTAACATCAGTGAAATTAATTAGATTCACCATGTCTCACAGATGCATTAGTGTTGATCCAACCAAAGTCCAAGCTATAATAGAGATGCCACCACTAACCAATTTGAAGTAGCTCCATGGTTTATAAGGCAAGATCTAGTCAATCTGATGCTTCATATATCGATTAGAAGACAAGTTTCATCCATTTAAAATCTTATGAAAAAGGGAGTTGCATTCTATTAGGATAATCACTACCAAAAAAAAATTAGTAGTTAAAATATTACCTAGCAAATCTACCTATTTTGTTAAACCCTATGCTAGGAAAACCATTTTTGTTGTACCTATCAGCTATAGATAATGCCTTAGGGGTACTTCTATCTCAACATGATGATAATGGAAAAGAGCATGTAACATAATACTTAAGCCATGCATTAGTCATGTATGAACATAACTATACACTTATTGAAAAATCCTTTCTAGACATGGTATTCATAGCTCAAAAACTCTGACACTACATGTTGAACAATAAGACCATGGTCATTTCAAAAGTAGATCTGATCAAGTATCTACTATATAAAATAGCTTTACAAGGTAGAATGGCTAAGTGGATCATGCTTCTTAGTGATTTTGACATAGAGTATGTCAATTAGAAGGTAATCAAGGGATACGTCCTTATAGATTAGGTTGTTGAAGCATCCATTGCAGACATAGAGCCACTCACATTCTAATTTCCTGATGAATCCATAATGACCATCATTGACATACCTATTGAATAGCACAATTTGAAGCTATATTTTTATGGATCATTTAATTCACATGGATCGGGGGTAGGCCTCTTATTTATTACACCATAAGGGGATCTAATTCCTAAGTCTTTCAAGATTAGTTTTCCTTGTACCAACAACATGGCTGAGTATGAAGCAATTATTGTAGGACTTTGATAGGTGGTATAATGGAATGTATCTCATCTCAAGGTTTATGGTGATTCTCAGTTAATCATCAATCATGTTATAGAGCATTTTTAAACCAAAGATGACAAGCTGGTTCCATATAAGGCCATGGTCTACACTCTCAAACAATAAATTATAGATATCCAATGTGAACATATACCAAAGGCTAGTGATATAACTACAAATGCCATGGCTATTATCAGCTCCCTAATTTAAAAAATATAAAAAGCTAAAGAGTATCAGTTCCTCATCGAGAATTTGTTCACACTAGCTCATGAACCTTTAACCATTGTAATGATTTGTGATATTATTGGTCATATTTCTATATGGTACTTAGACCTTTACAACTACCTTCATTACCAATTTTTACCACTTGATGTCTCCTAAAAACAAACCAAAGCCTTCATACACCAAACCATTCATTATACCTTACTTGGATCTACCCTTTACCACCATAGTTTTGATGGAATTCTGCTTCATTATTTAACTTTGACAAAATCTATGCTAGTATTATGGGAAGTTCACAAAGGCATATGTGGAGCTCACACTATCAGGGCCATCCTATCCAAAAATCTCATGCATATTGGTTATTATTATCCCATGATGGATGTAGATGCAGTTGCATATGTAAAGAAGTGTGACAAATGTCAATGACATGCTAATTTGATTCATGCCCCAATAAAAACTTTGAAACCAATGTTGAAACCATGGCCATTTTCTACATGGGGCCTTCACCTCATTAGAAAGATCAATCCCACCTCATCTGATGGCCATAAACATATCCTTACCAACATTGAATATTTTACTAAGTGGGTTGAAGCTATACCCCTCACTTACTTGACTAGAAAGAAAATTTCCAAGTTCATCTTCAACCATCTCATTTACCACTACGATATCCCCTCCAACATTATATCTGATAATGGAGGATCATTAGAAAATAAGGATGTTGACAAGATAAGTGTCGAATACAATATCACACAACATTTTTCTATGACATATTACCCTCAAAGTAATGGTCATGCCAAAGCATCGAACAAAATAATTATCAATATTCTAGAAAAGATTGTCAATGATGTTAGTCATGATTAGCACCTTCAGATATTCCATGCCCTTTGGGCATACCATACCAATCACCGTACCCCCATAAGAGCCACTTCATATTCACTTGGTTATGGTACAAAAACCATTATTCCCATTGAGGTTGAGTTGCCATCCCTATGCATATAATTCAAGCATGTCCTAGATGACCATGACTATCAAGTAACTCACATGAAATATCTAGACCTACTTGATTAAAAATGCACAACTACACTCAATAATATTTATGGATATCAAAACTGACTCAAAGGCCACTACAATCAGTGTGTCAAGCATAGAACATTTTAACTTGGTGATCTTGTTCTTAAAGAAAACCAAAAGAATACCATGGCTGAAAATAAGCATAAAGGTAAGTTCAAACCAAACTAGATAAGGCCTTTCATCATTACAATAAAATTTAGATCTAGAGCATATAGACATGCCACACCAGATGGCCATGAAATTGATGAGCTGATAAATATTATCCACCTCAAGTAGTACTACGCTTGAGTGACTAGGTGTATTGTCTATAAACACTGTTTCAAGTTGTATCATTTTGTTAATCTTTTTTGTATAATACATTTTCATACCAAAGTATCACTTTCCCTATCACCTATCTATTTTACCATACCTTCCCCATCAATCAAGTTCATTTTTCCCTCCCTACTTGACCCTATGACCTTGGTTCTATTCTATTTAATTCCATCACTACTTTCAGCATGAGCATTCAGATTTGGTTTTAGCATTTATTTCATACATTCCAAATAGAGGCAATATTTTGGAGTAGTACAATAGACATTTGGTAGTTGCATCCTTCATTTTTTGTTTCATTATCTCTCATTGTCTTGATCCTAATTATAACCACCTATAGGAAAATTAGTCTTAGTGACATATGCCATTGTATCTTAGTTATAACTACCTATGGGAAAACTAGGGAAAACACTTGTTTATTGTGCCTTGACCATCCTAATTAGTCATTCTCTATGTTTTACTATGCCTTTATATCAGTTATGCCTATTTTGTTTGACTTGACTACTACACTAGTCAGATTCTTCCACTGTAAGGCAAAACTATAGTTACTTGAGGTCCTGCTCTGGGACTATGTAGGCAGTGCTCGATACTTTTTTGAGGTTAGCTTAGTCACCCTTTATAGTCATGCTCTCACCATTTTTTGATCAACCTAAGCCATGCTCTTATCATTTTGTGAGTAACCTAAACCACTTTCTCACCATTTTATGAGTAACCTAAGCCATGATCTTGCTATTTTATGAGCAACCTAAGCCACCCTCTCACCATTTTATGAGTAACCTAATCCATGCTCTCACCTTTTTATGAGAAACCTAAGCCATGTTATTACTATTTTATGAGCAACCTGAGCCACACTCTCACTATTTTATGGGCAACCTAAGCCATGCTCTCACCATTTTGTGAGTAACCTAAGCCATGCTCTCGTTATTTATGAGAAAATTAGGTCATGCTCTTACCATTTTATGATTACCTTAAGCCACACTCTCACTATTTTATGATCACTCTAAGTAATGATATAGCCATTTTGTGATCTTAAACTATTTAGTGTCTTGTCATTCTCAATTGAGTTGAGATACTCTAAAAATTCCAAAAACATTTGTATAACTGTTAGAAAAAACCAAAAACATTGACCACTTTTTTGCCTTAAAGATTATGGGAACCCTTACTAAGTCACAAGAAAATCACTTGTCACTTAGTTTCCCCATCCTTTTTTTGGCCTTTTCTTCCACGCACTTGTCATTTTGCAAGACCATTCCTATTCTTCTATCACATCCATTATGTTTATTTTCATTAATTATCATTTTCTTCCCATTTCTTGAGAGAACTACATTTGGCTTAAAGTTTTTTTTGGATATTACATTCATGGAACTATGTAGGTAGCATCCACTTACCTAGTGCATATGGAAATAGCTCAACCTCCCCCTTCCTTTTCTTAAATTCCCCCATTTTTTTAGTTTTCTAAGTTGTCACCTATTTTTTAGGGGCAATGTTCATGTGCCTTAAATTCAAATTGTTTATTTCTTTATTTGTTTTTTTTTTTTTTTTTGTGTTTGCCTATTTGTTTGCTTTCAAAATTGTTACCTTGATTCAGTCTATGTGCGTTCATTGGGTGATTCCTTACCCACACTTACACTTGAATCCATCCATATTCATATGTCTACATTGAAATCATGGTTTATATCATTGGTGCATTGTTTTCTATTGAGTATTGGATTATAGGAGTCAACATTTATGAATATTTTGACCAAGTCCTCATGATGTTATACCATGATGCCTATCGACACATGCTATAACAAACCTTAGCTTTAGGAAGTCTATTTAGTAATGGTGGCATCGACATCTCTTGGACACTAACATCCTGATTCAATCCCAATCATATCCTATACAACATAATTAAACCATGAAATAATTTTAAACTTTGTTTTAGTTAAGATGAGAATATCCCTACTAGCAAGTTGTCCCACTTCATCTTTATCCTCTATATCATATTATCATCATCATCAACCAAATCAGTCATGTTTGCCATAGTTAGGGTCCAATGATTATAACTGTCTATGGGTAAATCATTACACACCATCCCACCTCCATTTCTCAATGATTATAACCACCTTTGGAAAAATCATTATGTTATCACCACTTTACTTTTTCTACCCATAAAAGGGCATGTTGTTATCTTGTTTATCTATCCTAACTGGGGT
Organism: Torreya grandis; assembly: GCA_037957365.1. Taxonomy (NCBI): domain Eukaryota; kingdom Viridiplantae; phylum Streptophyta; class Pinopsida; order Cupressales; family Taxaceae; genus Torreya; species Torreya grandis. The sequence continues at coordinate 1,014,730 of JARHVA010002228.1, forward strand.
AGCTCCATCTTCTCAATGATTATAACCACCTTTGGGTAAATCATTGTGTTATCATACCATGTTTCCACTATTAGGGTACAAAGCTTATAACTACCTTTGGGAAAACTATTGTACACAATCCCACTTGCATTATCAATGATTTTGACTACTTTTTCAAACTTATTGTGTTTTCACCACATCATTTTTCTTTCTTTGGTACCTGCATTTCACTTTTTTCTTTTTGAGGGACCATTTGCTAACCTACTTATGCCAACCATTCCCTCAAGGGGGCATCATATAGTTCATCAATTACTATTGAAGTTGTAAGCATACCCGACCTTTTAATTCTTTTAGAAGATGTTATTGTGCTTATATATTGTAACACCTTCCCAAACATGAGCAAATTGTAGACACCTAAATCTAGCCATTGATAACCTCTAACCAAGCTTTTGACCAATTTCTACCAAAATGCACATTTTAGCCTCAAAACACTAAAACACATTAAAAGATTTGAAACTAACAAATACAAGTGCTTATTTTTTCCAAGGTATCATTAAATGAGGCAATGTAATTTATGGTCCAGCTAATTTTGATCAGATCATTTCAAGTCAAAATGCCAATTTTGCACCTAGGTGCCCTAGATTGCTCTTTTCTATGACATCTCTTGCACGAGACATGTGTTTTTCTAATTTGGTGTTAAAAAAATCTTAAATTAGATAATGGTTCCAAAACATCTAACATCACATCCTAATTCCAATCCAATCAAATTTTAGGTCAATAACAAGACATTTTGACCAATTTGAGTAATTTGTGCACAAAGAACCAAGGTTTACATCAAAGTGCTTAATCATGCTTAATATCTAATTAAACCAAATCATGAACCTAATTAATAATTCCATGGAACTTATTGAATAATTTATTTTTGGAAATGAATATTGAATATCTGCATCAGAAGGTGACATCATTCTTTGAGAAGACATCCCTAGGCTATAAATGCATAAAATATCAAGGTTAACCCCTCCCATGCCTCATTAAGACCCTCCATGCCTATTCATTGCCCCTCTATCCCAAATATTTATGATAATATTTATGAAATTTAATTACATAATTGAATTAATCTTTAGCCACACATCTCCATCTTGAGATGGATGGTTCAGGTTGATTCTGACCATTTTGCAAAGTTTATAAATAAGAGGCCTTGCCTATTGAATTTTAGGCTCTTTTATGCCAAACTTATAATGCCTAAATGCATTCAAAATCATTGCATATTATTGTTATAATGCCCAAATATTTATCCAAGCCAATCCAAGCCAAAGACAAACATGGTGCTAAGGAGAGATAGAGGTAGTCATACTTCATTGATGCAGACTTCATGAGCACAAACCAAGCAAGCCACTACAACAAGAATTTAGTTGTGTTTTAAATTTTTGTTTTGTTAACTAAGCTCCCAATTTGAGATAGTCTTAGGATGTTAGTTTAGTGTGTTTTTGATTGATTTTTTTATTTCACTAACACAATACTAATCTCCTCTATTGTAATCCTATGTTCACATATAACACCATTATGGGGAAATTTAACACACTCACTGATACAAGAGCATCACTACCAAATTATGTATATAAATCAAATATAATTTTTTGGAGTTTATTGTAGATTTTTTAGATCATATTAGGTGTCTAGGAGTCTTCTTTAGGTATTAGAACTTGTTAAAATTTGAATTGTGGAGGAAATGTACTATCTCACCAAAAGTCATACCTTGGCATTTTCAAAATGTTCTTGAGTAGTTTAGAGGTCTCAATGTTGAATTTTATGTAGTTAGGTAATAATAAAGGGTTAAGAGTGTGTTAGTACCCACATGACTCATATAATGAGTCCTCATGTTTAATAGGTTTGTAGGATTGGATAGTTTTTACAACATACCAAAGTGGTTACAAAATTATTTATGGATTCTTGAAGTCATTTTTGAATATATAGTGAATTGGAGTATGGACCATAAAATTTAGGAGAGAAGGTGGCTGTTGGAGTTGGATTCGAAGGGATATTGGAAATGACCCCCAAGAAATTTTATTAAAACTTTTTGTGTTTGTGATAATAAAAGTTGCAGTTGATATCTTTTGCATATACAAAAATAAATGACTATGCAGGAGTAAATAATAGTGAAATAAACAATTATGATTTGCTTGTGTAAGGATTTGTGAGATGATTAATGAGAATATATACATAGGAATATTGAACAATATTTTGTTATTATCCATAGATCTTTAGTAAATATTAGTTAGTAAGGACTGTGTACGTTTCTTACATATCCTAATTATGATGACTGTGTAAACATAAATGAAGTAAGAGTTGTGTATGTTGGATGATAAATAAAGGTATTATTTAAATAATTTTTGGTATTATTGGTATCAAAAAATTTCATGCATTTCAATGAAGATAAGGATAGCTACAAACAACCATGATGAGAACATTATTTGTGTGATAAAAAAGAACTCATACCTTTGTATTTTTATGTCCATTGTAAATGCATAAAAGGTATAATATTGAATGGAAGAGTAATTTTGGATGTAGTATTATACACCTTTATGTAAGTTTCATTACCAATAACATTGATGGGAGCCTCATAGTTTAATCAAACTATATGACTATACTATGTTTTCTACAATTTTTAACTTTGTGTGCAGAACAAGGTTTATGAATGTCTCAACAAAGCAAAGAATCAAAGGAATAAGGGTTTGATTACATATTTATCTTGTAAAACTATGCATAAATAAAAAAATGTGATGGAACAGGGCTTTCAAAGAGACCACAAATGTTTAAAGGGAGTATGAGAATATAGTTCAAGATACATGAAGTTGTCACAAAGTAAGTCCCAGACAAAGGAACGCATGTTATGAATGATGGATAGAGGTAAGGAAATGAAAATATTTTGATTGGAAGAGGTATGTTAATATGGAATGGTCCTAATAACCTCTCATAGACATTTGATTCAAAGATGATAGTCTAGAAATGTAAACAAACCCTTCACTATTAATTCAGTGTAAAGAACAAACATAAAATAGTGTAAATATCATGTATAGACGTATTGAGGAGATAAAATACCAGTTGATATAGGTGCATCATTGTTAAAATGAACCTAAATACCATTTATAGTTGTTTGAAAACATCAAAAACATTAAAATTTTATTAAGAATCCCTTCTCGGGCCTTATAGTCCTACACATCTTGTAATGTGAGTAATCTATGAATAGGAGTGAAGGAATTTGTATTACAAAATGACCTGTGTATAAGTTGTTGAGTGCGAGTAGTAAAAAAATTATTATCAATGTGTTTAAAAATTGAAGGATGAGAAGTATTAGATAAAGGACAAGGCATTTTAAGGTAGGAACAAAATAATCTGAAGAGAAAGATTCCAAAGATAGAGGTTAAATAGAGACATAGAATTTGATAAGCCAAGAGAACAGAGTTAAGTGGATATAAATAGAGGTAAGGAAGTGTGTTTGATTTATGTTTTCTAGCTAATGCAAGATTATATATGCCTTCTTCATCATTTTGGTATCAAATCATGAGTATTCTAAGGTGAGGTATGTTTGGTGGTTAGAAATTGTTTATTTCATGTGTATAAAGATTTTGATAAGTACATATTGAATGTTGTGTAGAGAAGTTGTTGTGAGCATACTAACAGAGGATGCATGAATGCTAATGAAGAGGTTATAGATATGAAAGAGAGGCATTAATAAGTTGAAATAAAGAAAGGAAGAAGAGAGAGGTGGCAAAGCCCTTGAGCCAGTTAAGGCTTGTTGAGAAGAGAGAGTTGTTGAGAAGCTCAAGAGAGGAGCTCATAAGTGAGATTGAGATAGAGAAAAGAGTCTTATAGGTAGGATAAGAGAAGAATAGTCCTAGGTGAAGATGAAATAAGAGTGAGAGACCAAGTAAATGGTCAAGAGGATAAGATGGATACTTTTCAGAGAGAATAGGTTCAGATGAGTCCAAAGAGTTGATTGACATCTTAATTGAGATCAGGAGAGAGAGAGAAGAGGAAAAAGGGCAAGGTTGAGAAAAGCCACCACAAAGATAAGATGGTGCATGAAGACACCAAGATGAAGATTTAGATGGAGAAAGAGATAAGTGAGATGAGGAAAAAAATACATGAGATGCTTAACAAGATAGATCAACTGAGAGAGATTGTGAACTGACATATTGGATGGGTCATGAGGAAGAATCCAATCAAATGGCCAATAAAGCAACAAGTGAAGAAAATAAGTATGCAAGAAAAGAGTGAAGGCAAAATAAATTAGTATGAAATCAACTAAAGAGAGAGATGCAAAAGGTTTTTAGAAGAGATCAACCAAGTAAGCAAAGGGATGAAGGTTAACATCACCTTGGGGTGGATGAGGTGAGATTGAGTGAAGAGAAAGAAGGAGAAGCACATGATGAAATGTTAATACAATCTGAGTTTCAATAGGTAGAGGTGATTAGTTCTTCACCAATGGGAGATCAATGTGATGAAGAATAGTATGTGGAAAAAGATGATGAGAATATATGGCAATAAATAATGGGACAATATGATGATATAAGTCTTATAAGAGACAAGAAGAGCATCATGGAAGCTGAGTTGGAATTGAGAGCAATATTGAGTCAAGATGAAGAAGGAGAGTTGATAGCCAAAGAAAAAAACAATTGAGAAAGAACAAGATGAATTTTAAGAGAGCAAGTAAGAGGTGATTTTGATTGACTTGTTTATTCCATGTGTAAGTTATTTGAAGCAAAGAAATGAGAATCAATTGTCCATGAATAGATGGAAGAAGCGAGGCAAGATGAAGAATAAGTGAAAGAATAATAAGGGAGGATCCAACATAAGCAAGCATTAAAAAGGCTTAGGTATCTCAAATAGGGCTTGGGAACTAGGTGGATGTGCATTTGGAGAAGGATGCTGCAAAGAATTTACAAGTTCACATCAATTATAACTTTCATGGGAAAGTTTTTATTGTTCCTCGATAGTATGATGCAGGAGCATCATTACCACATTATGGATGTAAATCAAATATCACGTTTTGGAGTTTTTTGTAGATTTTTTAGATAATGTTAGGTATCTAGGAGTCTTCTTAAGGTATTAGAACTTATTAAAATTTGAATTATGGAGGAAATGTACTTTCCTACCAAAAGTCATTCCTTGGCATTTTCAAAATGTTTTTGAGTAGTTTAGAGGTCTCAATGTTGTATTTTATGTACTTAGGTACTAATAAAGGGTTAAGAGTGTCTTAACACCCACATGAATCATACAATGTGATCTAAGAGGATACCCATAACCATTTCAAAATAAAGTCTTCAAATTCTAGAATGATCATTGACATAATGCAGAGCTCATTGAGAGCTTTTTGACATAATTTGAATGGGCTAATTTTAAGTTTGTGTGTGAAAATTATCATGTGCTAAAGCTGCAGATCAATAAGTAAAAAATGGTGTCATAAGTTGACAATTGGTGTAATTCTAGCATGCCAAGTGGCCCAATCTAGGTGCAACACATGGTTGCATGATAGTATAAAAATTGGGTTTGGTTTGTTTTTCATTCTTATTCTTTGACAACGTATGGTGGTGGTCAAATGGGCCTTTATATTTACTATATGGGGGCCCTTAGTTAGGGTTGGCATATTTTTTGTGAAGGGTGCCTTGTCACCTTTACTTCGCAATGCATTGTATTATTGGTTTTAGTTAAACATCATTATGTTTTCTAACCCCATGCATGTGGGATATTATATATTACATTGTTATATTACAAAAAGGTACCCACTCGAGTTACCACCTTATTGAGCCTAACACTACCATGTTATTGAGATCAAGAGCATGTATTGAATGTTCAAAATAGTTTAATCTTGTTGAGTCGACAATCTAAATTGCCAAGCTCAACATAGACTATCAAATCCTACCAATTTGACTCAATGTCAACATCAGTTCATGGATGCCCAAGATTGGTTCAAGCAACATTACCAAAATAGAGACATTTACTATGTTTAGCCTTTGCTAATAAAAAGCATCATCGGTGATGGAAACCATGCAAGTCAAAGTCTATAAAGACCAAAACGTGTCTTCACATGCTAAATGTGGGACTAAAAAGATAGGTGATTGAGATTTGAACCCTACCCACTTTGGTAAAATGATAAGGTCTTAACCAAATCACCCATGGATTATAAGGTGTATAAATACTAAAGAACTTCTATTTGAAGACAAGTTTTGGGCAGACTATGCATTATGCAAAAATGTATAGAAAACATAGAGAGAATCAAGTCTTACACTATATATTTTAGCTCAAGACTATTATATGATAGATTTTAAAAATTAGAAAAGGATTTGAAGATGTCCTTAAGAATTTGTAAACCTCATTTTTCAAATTAATGGAATGGTCCTCACTTGGAGTGGACTTAGAGACATAGGCTTCAAAAATTTGAACTCTGTTATCAAATCGACTTGGGTTAACTCTATCTTTGCCTCTATTTTTTGATATATTTGCACTCTTCTATTTAGTCCTCTATAGTTTTTTTTAATTTTCTTTTATAATATTAAAAAAATAATAGATCCTTAGAAAAAATAGTGTGTGTTGAATTGTGACAGTTTTGAAAGTTTCAGTTTACAGATCAGGTATTGGTATTAGAGCCAAAAAGTGTTATAATAGTGTGGATTGATAGTGTATGTTGACAAGATCTAAATCTAAGTGGGGTGAAGGAGTAATGATATAGTATGATCCAGAGTTTGGTTTAAGATGTGCTTCTAAAATGGGAGAGGAATTTGAGTCTGAATGAGCTTTTTGACAAGCCTTCTTAGAAATGAAGGACATGGTTGAGGAGTTTTATTGAGAAATATGTAATTGAATGGAGAGAAATGAAGACATTAAAAAGGAAATAGGTAGTAAATAATTTGATAAACCTTCCTCATTTTTAAATGATGGTAAAGATAAGAAATCTATTGAATCTCTTCCTTCATTAAATCTAGACATTAAGTTTGAGTTGTCAATGTTTAATGGTGAGATTAATGTAGAGAAATTGGATAATTGGATAAAGCAAATCAAAGTATATTATAGGGTCTAATTTTTTTTTAGTATGAGTAAAAAATTCACTTGGATACTCTTTGAATGGGAGGAACAACACTCATCTGGTGGGAGAGTAAGTTGAAGGAAAATGAGCTTAAAAAAGGTAACTTGATTTCTACTTAGAGTGAATTTGTTGATGAACTCAAAAATCAATTTTATCCTTTATGATATCTAAAAGAATCTATGATGGAATGGAAAACTATTAGATAAACTAAAATAAAAAGTGTTCAAGAATATACACAAATATTTAGGAAAAAAGCTTTACTTTTGGGAATTCCTTTGTATACACAAGATACACTGCTAAAATACATAGGTGGGTTGCATAGTTATTTGAGACACATGACTCTTGTTCTCAAGCCCACTAATTTAGATGCAGTATGTGTACTAACCATGCATTTAGAGTCTAGAGGAAAACCATCTAAATAGTCATTTCCTAAAGTTAAAATTAAGTAATATAATGTTAAACATTCAAAAGGGCAAAGTTCAAGAAAGGGTAAACAAAAATCTACTTTTACTGTTAAAAAGAATAAGGAAAGCCTATTTGCAATCATTGTAAAAAGAATTATGATGAATCTAAGTGTTGGAAACCATACCCTGAGTTAAAGCCTAAAAGGTATTTTAAAAAGAAAGAAAAGAAGATAAATGCTATGGTTCAATAAGATCTAGGTTTAGATTCAGGGGATGAAACTAAGATCACAACCATGGGATTACAAAATTGTTCTTCTTTTTCTATTTCTAACACTAAGTCATCCAATGTTGCTTCTTCTTCAGAACAACAATCTATGCATGATGATAAGCAAAAAAATGAATTATTCCACATTAGAGTTGTTTCAAAGCATACAAAAATTGATACTCTATTTGATAGTAGATCTCAAACAAATTTGATTTCTGAGGAAGTTGTTAAAAACTAGGCTTACAAACCAAGCCACATCCTAAGCCTTATCCACTAGTTTGGGTACATGATGATGTACAATTACAATTAAAAAAAACTTGTTGAATAAGGTTTGCCATCACTGCCAAGTTTGTTGATGAGGTTGATTTGGATGTAGTTCCTTTGGATATTTATGGAATTATTTTAGGAAGCCCTTATCTTTATGATAGAAAAGTAATATTCTATAGGGAGGCTAATAAATACTTGTTAAAGATGGCATTGAATATATAGTTAAGGCACACCATATAAATACAAGTCTTTCCTTGGTTTTTGCATGTCAAATGAAAAGATTAGTTAATTGAAGCAAGACTTTTGTGCTCATGTTGATTAAGACAAAAGAAAAAGAATACTCTCAGGATTTGGAAAATTATGATCCTAAGCATAAAAATTAATTGATTAAGATCATTTCTAATTATGATGATGTGTTTCAAGATCCAAAGGGGTTACCCCCTAAAAGGGGAATTCAATATGAAATACAATTTTTATAGGATTCTCCACTCCATAACATTGGCATGTATAGGTTACTGTGGTTGAGAATGAAGAAATCAAAAAGCAGGTAAGAGAACTATTGGAAAAAAGAGTTATTCATCCAAGTTAATCTCCTGTTGGTTCACCCATCATCTTGGTGCCAAAGAAATATGACACATGAAAAATATGTGTTGATTTTTGTGCTTTGAACAAAATCACAGTTAAAAATTGTTACCCTCTTCCTTGTATTGATGATTTAATTGGATTAGTTGAAAAATGTTGTTTATTTCACTAATTTAGACTTAAGAAGTGGTTATCACCAAGTTAGAATCAATGAAGGTGATGTGTGGAAAATTGATTTTAAAACAAAATAAGGACTATTTGAATGGCTTGTTATGCCTTTTGGATAGTGTAATGCACTAGCTACATTCATGTAATTGATGAATGATGTTTTTAGGCCATTCCTTGATGATTTTATTATAGTCTACTTAGATGACATATTGATCTTTAGTCAAACTTGGGAATATCATTGTTTCTAACAATTTTTTCACTTTTCCACATTTAAAGGAAGTAAGAAACTAGAGATAGAATGGTCAGGGGTTTGTACGTACCTGGATGAGGTCTGCGCACCATTATCCAGACATTGTAGGGACTCCTCTTTGGCTGTGGAGGATGACACCTGTAGAAGAAAGAGACTTAAACAAGGAGATTGTTAGATGGATGTAAGATGGACTGCCAAGCAAATCTCGATCCCAGAAGTGCAAGGACTTCCTCAAGGGATGACAGTCCACTTTTGATAAAAGATAATGTTGCTGGACAAAAATAATGAAAGACTAAACAAAAGAAATAAAGGTAATGTATACCTGTATTGTGCTGTCTGCCTTCCATAGTCGCCAGCGTCGGTAGTTTTGCTGACGTCAGTTGGTTAAGGTCATCGATGCCAATTAGTCTGCCAATGTTGATAGGGGTAGTGGCTGATGTCGATCAGGGCAATGGTCTTGGATAGGGTCTGGACGGGTTCTTGGTCGATAGAATGGTCTGTAGAATGGTCTATGGTAGTCTGAGTCTGTGCAGGGTTTGTGCTAGGTTTGTAGGGCAGAGAGTATGGCTAAAAAAGGGATAAGGATGTGGGGAAAGCCTCTCAACCTTTCCAAGAAGAAGTCAATTCTAGTCTGGTTGATAGTCGAGTCTGGTTCATAACAATTAGAAGTAGCAAATGGGGACTGATTATCAAAGCATTCTGAAATACTGAGATGAAACAAAAGAAGAATACTTACCTCTTGCCTACTAAATAAGAAGTGTAGGAGACCTATTGCTGATGTTGTTGATGTATAAGACTACCTATAGAGTGGAGTGATTGATGCAGAGTACCTGTACCCTATGATGCTTATTGTGCGTTTGGGAGAGAGGGAGCGAGAGAGGTCAAAAGATTGGAAGGTTGGCTGATTGGAAAATTGAAGGATCCACATTTTGAATGTAGAATGCAGTTTTAAGGAAATCAACATCGGTGATACTGCCAACGTCAGCTGACTATTGACTGATGTTAGCAGCCAAAGAATAGGAAAAAGCGCTAAAAATAGCCTTTTGTCTGTTCTTCCATCTGCCGAGGTCAGTTGGTCGTGGGAAAATGGTCGAAGGTGGGTTAAATGAGCACAAGAGGATAGTGGAAGGAATGAAATAGGGTTTAAGAATTTAAGATTTGGCATGGGGTGAGGGAGGCATCCAAGGAGAGGTATCCAAGGTGGGGTGAGGTGTCATGGGTGATGTGTCAAGGGGGGTGTTTATTAATTTAAAATAGGTTATTATTTTAAATTAATAAGTGTGTGGATTAGGAATGTGTAGAAGTGGACCAAGGGGACCAAGGGGGGAAGATGACCAAGGGTTAGACACAATTTTGGTGTCTGCATTTGCCCCTTTTTATCTTGTTGGTTGTTCTGGATGAACTGTAAGACAAAAATAGGAGTAGGCTGTCCCAGGTATGGGATGAGGTCTTTTCATCTTGTTGGTTATTCTGACGAACTGTAAGACAAAAATGAATGTTGGTTGCCCCAATTATGGGATGAGGTATTCCCCCTCAAAGCGGGAGTTGAGGGAAGGGAACCTGAAATTGAGGGCTGATTTGATAGATAGATGGATGGAAATGGTGAAGTTTGAGTGTGAACGTTGCAAAGGTTGAGATTGCACACATACCATTTCATGAGATGGTCAAGTCAAATTATCACAAGTCAGGGTCAAGCAGTGCCAAAATTTAAATAATCGAGCCCCAACATTTAGTCGTAGATGATTAGGTTATTTGATCCAAGCTGTAGCTCTAATGGTCATCATGTTCCAAGTATCTCGGGCTCAGGAAGTGCTCCTGGAAAACATGAAAATGTCACAAGTAGTGGGGATCAACTTGCTCACGATCCTATACTTGTGAGGGTTAAAATATGGGTTGCAGACAATTTTGATAACCATTCATGAGGTAGCATACATGCAAAAACAACCAAGGCAACATTGTCTTGGAAGTGGTCGTGGTTTGAGGAGATAGTCGTGATCTCCAAGATTGTTGGTCGAGGCGAGATAGATAGTTGGTCCATTAGATGGATGAAGGAATGACATGTGACAAAGGAATGGCCGAGCTAACCTTAGAAGACCCTTCGTCAACTGAGTGCTGCCTACATAGCCCCTGTTGTTAGGGCCTCAGGCCAATGTAGTTCTCCCTAAAAGGGAGGAAAAGGATCGATTATGGATAGCAGGTTGGCGAAGTTAAGTCATGGTTAAGGGTGATAATGGTTTGTCCATCAGATAGATGAACAAATGGATGTGGCTAAGCTAACCCCAGAAGACGTCATGTACTCTAAGTGCTACCTACATAGCCCTTATTGGAAGGGCCTCAGACCAATGTAGTTCAGATGAAGAGTCAGAGCAGTTGATGATTGGTTGATGATAGGTTTGGACTAGATTAAGTCATGGTCAAAGGGTAATATGGTTTGTCCATCAAATAGATGAACAAATGGATGTGGTTGAGCTACCCCCAGAAGATGTCATGTTGACTGAGTGCTACCTACATAGCCCATGTTGGAAGGGCCTCATACCAATGTAGTTCAGACTAGGAGTCAAAGTGGTTGATGATTGGTTTGGTCATGATAAAAGGGTAATATGGTTTGTCCATCAGGTAGATGAAAAAATGGATGTGGCCGAGCTAACCCCAGAAGATGTCATGTCATCCAAGTGCTGCCTACATAGCCCTTGTTGGAAGGGCCTCAGACCAATGTAGTTCAGACTGGTTGATAGGTTGGTTGATGATTGGTTTATGATTGGTTTGGTCATGATAAAAGGGTAATATGGTTTGTCCATCAGATAGATGAACAAATGGATGTGGCCGAGCTAACCCTAGAAGATGTCATGTCATTTGAGTGTTGCCTACATAGCCCTTGTTGGAAGGGCCTCAGACCAATGTAGTTCATACTAGGAGTCAAAGTGGTTGATGATTGGTTTATGATTGGTTTGGTCATGATAAAAGGGTAATATGGTTTGTCCATGAGATAGACGAACAAACGGATGTGGCCGAGCTAACCCCAGAAGATGTCATGTCATTCGAGTGCTGCCTACATAGCCCTTGTTGGAAGGGCCTTAAACCAATGTAGTTTAGATTGGTTGATAGGTTGGCTGATGATTGGTTTGGTCATGATAAAAGGGTAATATGGTTTGTCCATCAGATAGACGAACAAACGGATGTGGCCGAGCTAACCCCAGAAGATGTCATGTCATCTGAGTGATGCCTACATAGCCCTTGTTGGAAGGGCCTTAGACCAATGTAGTTTAGACTAAGAGTCAAAATGGTTGATGATTAGTTTGGACTAAGTTAAATGATGAGGGTAAGATGATGTTACAACCTTTTCCATATTATGTGATGGTGTATTCTGTAACATTAGTGATGTGGTCTTTCATCCCTAGCAATTTTCCATATTAGTGATGGATGTATGCTAAAAATGAATTGAGTATGTTTATGCTTCAGCAAGTAATGGTTTATGATTAACATAAATTGTGTGGTCGATAGTTTCCATGTGTATTGGTTTCCATAGAAACTATGTGAAATGGACTATGTCATGTGAGTGGTCTGAAATGTTTGGGTGGTTTGGTTTGGTTGAGAAAATGATTTGGTTGGATGTGATCAAAGGTATGGATAAGAAGTGAAAGGCGCATTGCTATTTCATTGACAAGGACCATAATGATAGCATAGGTAGGGGGTTTTTAGAAATAAAATACCCGTTCATGCATTACGTCGTTGGCCTTTGGTTGTGTTAGAGAGGTAATCGAATCACTTTGACATTAAAATGAGCTCGAAATCCCTTGAGTAGGTGATGTGATATGGTAGGACAGGGTAACTCTTTTTGGTAGGGATAACTTTGCCCCTTTTATAGGAGGCCCTAAGAATGACTATAAGTCAAGTCCATGACACTTTTTTTTTAGTAGACTGATCAATGCGGGAAGTCTACATAGAGATGTCATTTTGCTTTGTGGTCATTTGTGAAGCTGATCGATGCGGGAAGCTTCTAAGAAAGTGCTATTTGTAGCAAGAGTTTAGTCATATCCATCCTTCAAGGGAGTGGTCTATATTTTTGCTTTATATATATAGGAGAGGTGTGAATAGCTATCTTTCAAGGGAGCAGTCTATTAGCTACAACAATGATAGTACAACTGTCCTTCGAGGGAGTAGTCTACCTTTAAAATTTATGACCTTTCGATATTTTGACATCTCAATTTATTTTTGATAGAATTTTGAGTCATGGACAAGACTATAGAAGTTTGAGGGATCCCTTTTATTAGGAAAAAGCATTCATACTTTATAAAAGGGTTACATAGGGTTTGCTTAGGGAAACAAGGTTGAAAGGAATGAGGATTAAAATGACAAGGATTGCTCAAGGGACGAGCTCAAGTTAAATGTCAAGTGAACGAGTACTCGACTAACAGTAGAATGGTCATAGATGTAAGGCATTAAGGGGCTTAGTTTCTGGTCAGCCTTTGAAAGAAGACAGATGATAAGTCCCTGATCCATACCTATGTGTGATGATGTAAGGTCTGAGCCAATTAGGAGCAAACTTGCCTCATTTGCTTCTTTCTAAATTGGTCACGTGTTAAATATGATTAAGAAGTCAGTTGATGTTGGGTTGATGCTTGGTTAATTGATGTTTGGTCAATGCTTGGTTGATGTTTGGTCAAGGCTTGGTTGAGGCTTGGTTGGTTGATGTTTGGTTGAGGCTTGGTTGATGATGGTCGAGGCTTGGTCGAGGCTTGGTCGAGGCTAGGTTGGTTGATGTTTGGTCGAGGCTTAGTCGAGGCTTGGTTGAGGTTGATGTTTGGTCAATGTTTGGTTGATGTCAGTTGAGGTCATGATAGTCAATATAGATTCAAATTCCCCCAGTCATTTTGGTGATTAGGAGAATGCTTGAGAAATGGTTGGACTAAGGCAGCTAGTGGTTGGGGGTCTTCAGGTTGAACCTCCACTGCCTGTAAGGCTTTGATTAAGGCTTGATGATGCTGTGGAGAGCTTTATATGAGGTCATACAAAGATGTCTTCACAGAGGTTTGGCGATGGTTCACCATGGGGTCATTAATTGGGTTTGAATAAGTTGGTCGAGATGTGCCCAAAATTGAAATCTTGGGTCTTGATGGTTGAAGAGAATTGATGAATGGATATTTTTGAAGGAGATAAACCTTATCTTTCCCTTTATCCTGCATGATCTATGACCTGTTGGCCACATTGATAGTGTTGATTTCAAATAATGGGGTTGAAGGTGATCGAGGGACCATAGTTTGATGATGGGCTCCCGATTTAGGTGAAGATGTTCAAGAGGCATGGGATGATGTCGATGGCTTAGTTAAAGGGTGGTCAAAAAGATCCTTAGCGAGAAGGGTGTCCTTTTTGGAGTGTTGATGAATGACAACTTTAAGAGCGTAAAAATGCTCAGTGTCATGTCCAAGTGTGTGATGATACGCACAAAATTTAGTGTCATCAAACCAAGATGGCCTTGATCTGAGAGTGGATGAGTGTGATGGCGAAAATGTTTGGGAGACATGAGATGGTGTTGGAGATTTGTTGACAGTATCCTTAACAAGAGGGGTGTCTCTCTCCATGAATTGGCGGATGGCAACCTTAAGGGCACAACAATTTTCAGTGTCATGCCCAGGTGTGCAATGATATTGGCAAATTTTGGTGTCATCGAACCAAGATGATTTTGGTCCAAGAGGTTGAAATGGTTTGATAGGCAGAAGAGTGATGTTAGAGGATTGCAAAATTTAGCGTAACAGTAAGGTGTAAGAACCTGCTAATGGGTCTGCACATTGTGTTGCAGTAAAAGTTGACAACTTCTGTTTAGATGTTGTCAAGAGAGTGTTTTGTATAATTTTTTTGTTTGGCAGTATGGCCAAATGCGTAGATGACACTTTCGTGGTAGGAGGCATTGGATGTTTTGAATGAGGTATGTTCTTGTTAGGTGTTGGTCAAAATGGAGGTGATTTGTTTTTAGGTGAAGTTGGAGTAGGAAGCACTCCTTTTAAGGTGGATGGATGAGGGCCCAAAATGGAGGGCAATGATGATGGTGGGAGAAAAGTTCTCCGATGTGGTTTAGTAGCCTTCTTTGGTTTGATTTGAGGGCCACTATTATGGGGGGCAAGGTTCAAGTCAACCTTCACCGAATCTTCTTTGGTCGAAGTGGGTGAGGCGGCAAGTTCCTCTCTTGGCGGAGAAGGGATAAGAGATTGTGGCTCTTCGAGAGGGTAGAGCGTAGGGATGGTGATGGCTTCGGCATGTGGTCGAGGTGCGGGGAAAGTATGATCCTGCATTGATGATAGGAAGGATGAGGGCGAGGCTACCGACGCTGGTATGGTCAAGGCATCTTCCAATATAAGAGAGGTCAATGGAGAACTAACAGGAGAAGACGGTTCGTCCACTTATGGAAGAGAAGTGGGAGAAGAAGGCTCTTCTTCCTGTGGTGGACAAATGGGTGGGCTAACCTCTTCAGACTGTGAGAGAGGTTGGTTAGGCATAAGAGGTGAGACCGTGTTGACTGTGCATTTATTACGCTCTTAGGAGTCATCGGTCATGGTCTGCACATTGTTTTGGCTAGGGGGATGGTTAGGAAAAGGTTGTCTAAAGATGTCAATGTTTTGATTGGGTGGCACGTTCAAGTTATCCAAAACAAGATCCCCCTTGTCTATCATGTCTTGGATAATGTTTTTAAAGGTTTTGCAATTGTTGATGTCATGGCCCTGGACATGGTGATAATGACAAAAGTCATTTTCCCTGTACCATGCAGGGATAGGTTTTGAGGGGTCGAATTGAGGTGGTCAGATTTGAGGGAGATTAAGGACCCCCTACTTGACAAGTTTATCCAAAATAGAAGCGTATGATTCTCCTATAGGAGTATACTGACACTGTATATACCATTGTTGGAATTGTTTTGTGATGCTTTGAGATGTGGAAGGTTGAGACTGATTAGTTATTGTTGAAGATGATGGCCTAAGGACCATAGCATTTGCCGATCCTTTAGACTTGATGTTGGAAGAATAAGGTTGGGAAGAAGGGTCATTGGACTTGGTGTTGGGGTTTTGACTCTGCAACTTGACTTTATTTTCCTCGATGACACGTAGTTCAAGCTTCCTAGCCATCGTGAAAGCTTCGTCAAAGGTACAAAATGTTTGGACCCGTAGAGTAGATAAAATATGTTTGGCACATGCCTGAGAGAAGAGCTCGATGAGCTCAGGTTAAGGCAAAGAAAAGGAGAGCTGGTTGATTAAGCCTCTCCAATGGGAAACAAAATCGGCTATGGATTCATCGTCAAACTGTCTGATAGAGTATAGATCTGTGATAGAGACCTTTTTGGTGATATTGATTGAGAAGTGGTCAAGGAAAATTTGGGCTATTTGAGTGAAAGAAAAGATAGAATGACTGGTGAGAGAGATGTACCAATCGAGGGCAGCACTAGAAAGCAACATGGGAAATGTGCATAGCAATAATGCATCATCATGCGCTATGAGGTAACAAGCATGTCTGAATGCTCGTAGATGCTGTTGTGGGTCTTCCTTACTCTGAAAGTGAGTAAACTTAGGAAGTTCCCACTGACTGGGATACAGACGGATTGGGACGGAGGGATGGATGGGTTCATTACAAATTTGGTCATATGAAAGGACATTGCTTGAACCAGAAATTGAGGTCTCAAGATTAGACATTTTGTCCATCAACATTTTGATTAGATCAGCTGACAGATTTGCGGGTGGGGTGCACCCTAGGTTTTAAGGTGCTTGGAAGGTGCTAGAAGGGGCGTATGACGTAGTTGGTTACACTTGTATAGGTGCAACATACTGATAACTAGTCATAGGGACAAAAGTGGAAGCCAAGGGTGGTTGTGCCATGGAGTTAGAGGGCACAAATTGAATAGGGGCCGCAAAAGGTGGTTGAGGGGTGGCAACACTTTTTGAAGGGTAGGTAGTTACTCTTGTGTTGATGGGTGCAAGAGTAGTCGGGATGGAGACAACTAGATTTTGGAAAGGGGTAGAGCTTTGTTGAATAGTTTGCGGTTGATGGGGGGCTGAAAACCTAATGGAAGTGGGCCCAGAGATAGAAGGAGAAGCCACACTTAGAAGATTATTCATGGTCTGGTTATTAGTCGAGGTGACAGCTTGGGTGTTTATGGGCTGGATTACAGACGCTGTTGATATGGCTGTTGTCTCAACTAAAGAGGTTGGCATCCCATAAATTGGGTTGCCTAAAGAGTCTCGTGTTTGACTTCATGTGAGATAGTGTTGAAGGGCCTTGAAATTGAGGTCAAGGAACCTTTCAAAGTCTTGGTCCCCTTCAGGGATAATGGGAGGCTGAGTTGGGGTCAGTTGGGTAGGAGTTCGTTCGGTCTCTGAATGATACTCTATTAGAGGACTGGTTATGGAAGGTGAAGGCGGGAGTGGTTGTTGTCTCATGTGGTCAACAAGAGTCTTGGTTTGACTACGTGTCAAAACCATTTAAGGCAAGAAAGGGTCAGGTTCCAAAAATTATGTTTTTTTAGTTTTAGAAACTCAGAATGTGTGTCTAACAGCAAGAAAGTTGGGTTTTGAGCCTGCTATTTTGGAAGAAGGATTGTGACAGTGATCGACGTCGGTTGAAAAATTGATGTCGGTGAGAATAAGTGGCCGACGTAAGTCAGATAACTGATGTCTATGAAAATATGTTGCTGGTATCGGTTGAAAAACCAATGTCCGTTACTATGTTTTTCTAGAAACTCAGAGATTTGAAAGTTTTTGGAAAAAAAGAAAACGTCCTCACTAGCTCAAAAAACCAGATAAAAGACAGAAAATTAAATGAAGATAAGCAGACCCTAAACGTTAAATCCTAAGAATAAAATTTTAGAATCATGTTGGCTTATGCCTTAGAGTGTGTTTGGGAAGTTGGCTTTTAGAACGGGTCCTAGAAGAAGCAATCTAAGGTTGGTTTCAGGTTAGTTTCGATGCTCAAGATCTATGTTAGGTTTCATACGTGGCCTGGTGCTAAGGAGCAAGCTCCCCTCACTTCATGAGCCCAGTGATAAGCTAGTCTCACTTAGCCAGTATATACTTTCCCTAGAGTTTATACTCTGCCAGAGAACAGAGTGGACTCTCCCCTTGGTAGTGAATTCCAAGTGGGATTACCGAGAAGGGTAAGGTATCCGCTAGGTGATGAAATCCTAGTCGAACCTTGTCTCAGGTATGTTTAGATGTTTGATTTATGATAGTGGTTTGGATGTGTAACATAAGTGGCCTACGCTTTATTCATGATGTGGTTTTAATTACTAGATGTGTGGACTAAATATGCATTCAATCAAAAATGAGATGTAATAGATTTTAAGCCCAAATAGAAATGTGTGGTCGTATGCAGACAAGTGAAGAAAAGGTTGAAGAGTATGACTGACTAGTCTAAGATGCAGGAAAGAAAGAAAAAGAAGGATTCTTTTTAACTTTGCTGATGGTGTCTTTTGGAAGAGATAGAAGAAGAGAGATGCAAGAAGAGACCTAATGCACCTATATGAAAAGTTTGTTTTTAGAAGAAAAAGTATGAACCCAAGGAAAAGCCCTAGGATCCCACCGGGTGTGCCAGAATGTTTCTAACAAATTTTTCACTTTTCCACATTCAAAGGAAGTAAGAAACTAGATATAGAATGGTCAGGGGTTTGTACGTACCCGGATGAGGTCTACACACCGTTATCCAGATGTTGTAGGGACTCCTTTTTGGCTATGGAGGATGACACATGTAGAAAAAAGAGACTTAAACAAGGAGATTATTAGATGGATGTAAGGTGGACTGCCAAGCAAAGCTCAATCCCAGAAGTGCAAGGACTTCCTTGAGGGATGACAATCCACTTTTGATAAAAGATAATGTTGCTGGACAAAAATAATGAAAGACTAAACAAAAGAAATAAAGGTAATGCGTACCTATATTGTGTTGTCTGCCTTCCATAGCCACCAACATCGATAGTTCTGCCGACATCGATTGGTTAAGGTCACCAATGCTGGTTAGTCTACCAACATCGATAGGGGTAGTGGCTGATGTCGGTCAGGGCAATGGTCTTGGATAGGGTCTGGACGGGTTCTTGGTCAATAGAATGGTCTGTGGTAGTCTGAGAGTCTGTGTAGGGTTTACAGGGTAGAGAGTGTGGCTAAAAAAGGGATAAGGACGTGGGGAAGGCCTCTCAACCTTTTTGGGAAGAAGTCAAGTCTGGTCTAGTTGATAGCCGAGTCTAGTTCATAGCACTTAGAAGTAGCAAATGGGGATTGATTATCACAGCATTCTGAAATATTGTGATGAAACAAAAGAAGAATACTTACCTCTTACCTGCTAAAGAAGAAGTGTAGGAGACCTGTTGCTGATGTTGCTGATGTATAAGACTACCTGTAGAGTGGAGTGACTGATGTAGAGTACCTATACCCTGTGATGCTTGCTATGCATTTGGGAGAGAGGGAGCAAGAGAGGTTAGAAGATTGGAAGGTTGGCTGATTGGAAAATTAAAGGATCCACATTCCGGATGCAGAATGTAGTTTTAAGGAAATCGACGTCGGTGATATCGTCGACGTCGACCGACTACTGACCAATGTCGGTAGCCAAATAATAGGAAAAAGGGCTAAAAATAGTTTTTTTTCATTCTTCCATCTATCGAGGTCAGCTGGTCGTGGGAAAACGGTCAAAGGCAGGTTAAATGAGCACGAGAAGATAGTGGAAGGGATGAAATAGGGTTTAAGCATTTAAGATTTGACATGGGGTGAGGGAGGTATCCAAGGTGGGGTGAGGTGTCATGGGTGATGTGTCAAGGGGGGTGTTTATTAATTTAAAATAGGTTATTATTTTAAATTAATAAGTGTGTGGATTAGGAATGTGTAGAAGTGGACCAAGGGGACCAAGGGGGGAAGATGACCAAGGGTTAGACACAATTTGGTGTCTACAATCATATTATGTATATTTAAAAAGTCATGGATGCATTAAGAATGGAATGAATTTATTTGAAAATGTCAAAGTGTGAATTTGGCAAAACCTCTTTAATTTATTTGGGTTATATTATAAGACATGGTAAGTTGTAAATTGATCCTAGAAAAGTGGTAGTCATTGTTAATTGGCCTAAACCCAATAATGTAACTGAGGTTAGAAGTTTTCTTGGTACAATACAATATTGGAGAAAATTTATTTCTCATTTCTCATTTATTGCATCACCTTTTCATTCTTTGACTAGTATCAAATAGGTCTTTTAGTGGGCAGGCAAGCATCAAAAGGCCTTCAACACTTTTAAATAAAAGATAAGTACTACTCTAATCTTGGCACTTCCTAATTTGCAACTTCCTTTTGAGATCGAGATGGATGCAAGTGATTATGCTATGGGATCTATCTTGATGTAGAAAAAGAAACATGTCTGCTATCATTCTAAGACCTTCACAAGTGTAGTAATAAATTATCCAACTTATGATAAAGAACTATATGCATTGGTATAAAGTGTGAAAAAGTGGAAACATTACTTGATGGTTAAGGAAATAGTAATCCATACAAATCATCAGCCTATTCAGTATCTTCAATCACAAACCAAGCTACAACAGTCTAGGCATTTTTGTTAGATGGGTTTCTTGTAGCAATTTCATCTTGTAATTAGGTGTAAGAAAGGTATATAGAAATAAGGTTCCTAATAGGATTTATAGACCTCCTATGGTAGTTGCATATATTATTTTACAATATGGTTCTTTGTCTCATGAAATCTATAAATAACAATATGTTAATGATGTTTATTTTAAGATGCGTATGAAGACTTGATGAGTGGTAAATAGACAAAATAATTAGACTATCATGTGCATAATGGGATTTTGTATCATTTAGGAAAAATTTGCATTCCAAAAATGAAAGGGTGCACATGATTAGGGAAGATCACACTTCTCTTATTTTGAGTCATTTTGGAGTTGGTAAAATGGTTGCACATTTGAAAATGTATTGTTATTGGCCTCATATGCAAGAACATGTTACCAAATACATTAAAGGGTGTGGTCTTTGTGCTATAAGCAAGCCTAGAAATAGGAAATTTGGACTTTATACTACCCTACCTATTCTTACCCATCCTTGGGAAAGTATATCCATGGAATTTTTGTTAGGTTGTGGAGCTACAAGCTTCACCAGGATGCAAACAGGAGGAGGTTGCTAAGTTGCAGGCAATCGACATCGGTCTGATCAACCGACGTCAGTCATCTTCAGTGTTCGCAGTAGCTAACGTCGGTTATGGGTCGGCCGACATCGGTCAGACAGGGAACCGATGTTGATAGCCTGTGTGTGCATGCATTTGCATGCGTCTCTAGAACTGGTCTATTTTTGGACAGACAGTTAGTTTGCATGGTAAAGACTAATTTTAGTCTTGGAGCTGCGATTCTAATTATTGTAATTAGAAGTCTAATTATTGCTTGTATGAGATCTATATAATAGACTCATGGGATGTATTGTAAAGTGTGCTAGATAGAGAGAGCAAGGTTAGCTCCTTCAGAGGGAAGAGAGCAAGGTTAGCTCCTCATAGTGCCACAGTGCCAAGTGTGTATGATCAGGTAGATCTATGGGAGAGCAAGATCTAGTAGAAGATCCATAGGGGTGCTGGTGTGTATGATCTCGGTCAGTAGGTGTGCAAGGCTAGGTTGATCTGTGGTATAGTAAGATCAGGTGAGATCTACATGTGTAAGTAAGATTAGTTTGATTTGCAGGTTGTTGCAAGTTCATGGAAGATTTGCTTGGAGTGCGTTGTGTACTCAGATTTGGAGTTGTGTGTATACTCTATGGTACTGGCAGTAGTGATATTGACTGGTGGAGGTGAACAACTCTGTGTTTGAGTTGTGTGTTGTGACCATGACTGAGAGAGAGAACTCTTGAAGAGATTTACTGTTTACGCCCTAGAGGTGTGGGAGCCCTAGAGGAGTGTGAAGAAGATTGTGGCATCTTCTTTGTTGTATTTCCTTCTGGAAGAGTATTAATACAATTGGGTATTGTCTTTCATATTCTGTGTTATTTTTGAATTTCTAGTTACTTGTTACTTCTGGTTAAATTCCGTGTTTAGTTGCTTATACAAAGGTAATCAACTATGCTCTTCAAGAGCAGGGGGATCCTGAAAAAGTGGTATCAGAGCTAGGATCAACTAACAGGTGGTCAGAGCTTGTTAAGTGTTTGTTTGATTACAGGTCACTCTCAGGGGTTTCTGATTGAGTGAGAGTATAGCAATGGTAGAAGAAAGTATGGAGGAATTCAAAAGCAAGAATGATCAATTACGGTGTTATGGAAAGAAAGAGCAGGTAAAGAAAGATTGTTGGTTGGTTGAATATCAACATGAAGGAAATAAAGAAGCATGTGTTGCAGGTATTATTACACTGGTTGTTCTTTTATGTTCCTTGGATAAAGTAGAATCTTGGTTTATAGATTCTATTGCCTCTTTCCATACAGCCCCAAATAGAGTATTTTTCCATGTTAAGGTCCATGGAGACTTTGGAAAGATTTATTTAGGGGTTGGTGAGCCTTGTCAAAGTTTTGGCAAAGGGGAAGTGCGGCTGAAATTGCAGACGGCCAACACATGGGTGTTGAAGGATGTCATGTAGGTCCCAGTCTTGAAGATGAGGCTAATTTTTTTAGGAAAGTTGGGTGATGAGAGATGCATAGTAACTCTCACAGTGGATGCACTTGAATTAGCAGGTGGTAAGAAAGTAGGTACTCTTTATCTATCTACTTATATTACTGATTCTTCTTCTATTGTGAAGACGTGGCTTTGTAGGCTTGGTCACATGAGCAAGAAGGAGATGCATGTTCTTAAGTGGAAGACATATGTCTTTGAAAAACTTAAGAACTAGAAAGCTTTGGTGTTCATGGAGGAGATGATGGACAGAGATTAGTGGAGAAGGCTGAATAACTCTGAGCAGGGTAGTTTGGACAGGGTTTTGATCTAAAGAGAGCTCGCAGGTAAAAAGTCATCACTCACAAGAGAACATAGTTACCGGTGTCAGTTAGGTGGAACCGATGTCGAACAAGTAGGTACTAACATCGATCATGTGCAGACTAGAGTCAGTGGTGTTGAGCAGGGTGGCTATCGACATCGGTCAGGATACCGATGTCAGTGACTAGTGGACACCGACATCAGTTAGGGAACCAGCATCAACGATCAGGTGGATTCGACATTGGTCGGGTATAGACTAGGGTTGACCAAGAAATAGATTTTGGGTGGACAGTAAGTTGTCAAGGAGTCTCAAATGCCCATATGGAGGACTGAAAGGTAAGTAAGCCTCAAATTCATTATTCCCCTTCTTTATACTTGTTGCTCACTGTAGAGCAGGAAGGATCTAGGAAATAGTGGGAGCATGGCATGAATGAGGAATTTGATTCCTAAGATGCAAAAACAAATGAGAGATTTGGTAAAGTTGCCAGCTAAAAAGAAAGCACTGAAAGACAAATGGATTCCTTGGTTAAATAAGAGAGAGGATGGACATGTGAGATGGAAGGCCAAGTCATATGGTCTTGAGGAAGCGGAAGGATAGTGGTACAAGTTTGATAGGTGTATGACAAAGCATGGCTTTAGTCAATGTCATTATAACCATTGTTTTTACTTTACCAGGTTGGATGATGATTGCAACATTATCCTATTACTGTATGTAGTGTGTATGCTTGTTGCAGGGTCACACATGCAGGGAGTTGCTAAACTAAAGGTAAAGTTAGTTCAGTGGTATGTCATGAAGAATTTGGGAGCAGCAAAATTCTTTGGCATGAGTTTTCCTAGAGATAGAGAAGATCATAGGTTGATGTTGTCTCAGGATGATTATGTGAATAAGGTAGTGGCGAGGTTCAAGATGCAGGATGGAGAACCGGTTAACACACCGATGGTTGGACAGTTCACAGAACAGGGTCCCAATTCACATGATGAGGTTAAGTACATGTGTACTAGACCTGAATTGCCCCAATAGTGGGTGTTGTCAGCAAGTTTGTAGCCAATTTAGGAAAGAATCACTAGAGAGTAGTTCAGTGGGTTCTCAAGTATCTGAGAGGGACCAATAGTAGGGATTCATGCTATGCAAGGTCAAGGACTTCTCTACATGGGTATGTAGGTTCAGATGTGGCAAGTTACTTGGATGACAGGAGGAGCATCACAAGTTTTGTGGTGGTTGGTCTTCAAGGTTGAACTTGAAGAGGGATACAAGCCAGGAAACAAATTAGATGATGTATAAGTACAGGTACAAGTGCAACTGTTTATCTCCAAGTGGGAGATTGTTAGGTTGTGGAGCTAAAAGCTTCACCAGGATGCAAACATGAGGAGGTTGCTAAGTTGCAGGCAATCGACATCGGTCTGATCAAATGACGTTGGTAATTTTTAGTGTTCATAGTAACCAATGTCGGTTATGGGTCGGCCGACATCGGTCAAATAGGGAACCGACATCGGCAGCCTATGTGTGCATGCGTTTGCATGCATCTTTGAAACTGGTCTATTTTTGGATGGATAGTTAGTTTGAATGGTAAAGACTAATTTTAGTCTTGGAGCTATGGTTCTAATTATTGTAATTAGAAGTTTAATTATTGTTTGTATGAGATCTATATAATAGACTCATGGGATATATTGTAAAGTGTGCTAGATAGAGAGAGCAAGGTTAGCTCCTTCAGAGGGAAGAGAGCAAGGTTAGCTCCTCATAGTGCCATAGTACCAAGTGTGTATGATCAGGTAAATCTACGGGAGATCAAGATCTGGTAGAAGATCCATAGGGGTGTTGGTGTGTATGATCTCAGTCGGCAGGTGTGCAAGGCCAGGTTGATCTGTGGTATAACAAGATCAGATGAGATCTACATGTGTAAGTAAGATCGGTTTGATTTGCAAGTTGTTGCAAGTTCATGAGAGATCTGCTTGGAGTGTGTTGTGTACTCAGATTTGGAGTATGTGTGTATACTCTGTGGTACTAGCAGTAGTGATATTGACTGGTGGAGGTGAACAACAACTCTGTGTTTGAGTTGTGTGTTGTGACCGTGATTGAGAGAGAGAACTCTCGAAGAGATTTACTGTTTATGCCCTAGAGGTGTGGGAGCCCTAGAGGAGTGTGAAGAAGATTTTGGCATCTTCTTTGTTGTATTTCTTTCTGGAAGAGTATTAATACAATTGGGTATTGTCTCTCATATTCTGTGTTATTTCTGAATTTCTAGTTACTTGTTACTTCTGGTTAAATTTCGTGTTTAGTTTTTATACAAAGGTAATCAACTGTGCTCTTCAAGAGCAGGGGGATCCTGACAAAATGAAAGGGTGCACATGATTAGGGAAGAACACACTTCTCTTATTTTGAGTCATTTTGGAGTTGGTAAAATGGTTGCACATTTGAAAATGTATTGTTATTGGCCTCATATGCAAGAACATGTTACCAAATACATTAAAGGGTGTGGTCTTTGTGCTATAAGAAAGCCTAGAAATAGGAAATTTGGACTTTATACTCCCCTACCTATTCCTACCCATCCTTGGGAAAGTATATCCATGGAATTTTTAGGGGACTTACCTATGTCATAAGGAAAACATGACTATTTGTATGTGGTAGTAGATAGATTTAGAAAGATGTGTGTGATGATTCCTTACACTAAATAAATTACAAGAGAGGGAACTACACACTTGTTCTTTTAGCATGTATCGGCTCATTTTGGTTTACCCACTTCTATTAATTTTGATCAAGATTCTCATTTCATTGGGAAATTTTGGTCAACTCTATGGGATTTAATGGACACTAAGATTAAAAAGAGCACTTCATTTCATCCACAAACTGATGGTGAAACTGAGGTTGCAAAATGCACAGTCATACATTTTATTGGAGGCTATTGTAATAAAAATTACAATTTGTGGGATGAACATGTTACATACAACATGCTTATAACTGTGCACTTCATTCTTCTACCATGAAATCTCCTTTTGAAACATGTTATGGTTAGTTGCCTAAATCTCCTCTAGATGTTTCTTTTGGATAAGACTCAGTTGTTGATGGACATAATGATGTCACTAAAGCCAAAAATTTCATTGAGAAAATATAGTTGGTACACCAGACTATCTAATATCAGTTAGAGAAAAGTCAAGCAAAGTGAAAGGTAAGACATGACAAACATTGAGTTGATCACCAATTGCAGTGGGTGATTTGGTATGGCTTCACATCAGTAAGGAAAAACTGAAAAGTGAAGGAAAGAAGTTGAAACCAATTAGGTATGGTCCTTTTTGGATTATAGATAAAATTGGTAAAAATGCTTTATGATTAGATTTACCATCTTACATGCAGATTTATTTAGTTGTGAATGTTGAAAATCTCAAATTGTATGAGCCTCCAATGATTATTGATCATGATGAAGGTGTATCCATTCCTTTTGTTGATGATTTTTCTCTTGAGTATATAAATGAGTTATAAGAAGATATAATTCTTGATAGAAAGGTATGAACCTTGTGAAGGGGAGATGTTGAATATATTCTTGTTGGTTTAAAAGGGGTGGACCCAAACAAGGCAAAATGGATGGAATCTGAATAGGTGAGGGAGAAATACCCTCACCTCATTGCCAATTAAAAATCAACTTTTAGAGGTCTAAAAGCTCCTAGTGGGGAGGATTGATCTAGGAGGATCCCCACAACTGTTCTAAAATAAAGTCTTCAAATTCTAGAATGATTTGCACAACATAGAGATCATTAAGAGCTTTCTAGTGAAATTTGAATGCACTGATTTTGAGTCTATATGTGTAAGTTATCGTGCACTAAAGTTTTAAATCAATAGGTCAAAAATGGTGTCACAGTTTGACAAGTGGCATAATTTTAACATGCCAAATAGCCCAATCTAAGTGTGACACATGGTGGCATGATAGTGTAAAAAATTGGGTTTGGTTTATTTTTCATTCTCAGTCTTTGACATCATATGATGGTGGTCAAATGGGCCCCACTATTTGCAGGCTGGGGGCCCACAGCTAGGGTTGGCACTCTTTTTGTTAGGAGGGGTGCCTTGTTGCCTTTACTTCACAATGCATTGTATTTTTGGTTGTATTTAAACATCACTATGTTTTGTAACCCCATGCATGTGGGATATTATATATTTCATTGTAATATTATAACAAGGTACCCACTCGAGTTACCACCTAGCTGAGCCTAACACTACCACATTACTGAGATCAGGAGCATGCATCATATGTTCTAAACAGTGCAATCTTCTTGAGTTGACAATCTACACTGTCGATCTCAACATAAACTATCAAATCCTACCAAGTTGTCTCAATGCCAACATCAATTCATGGATGCCCAAGATTAGTTCATGAAACATTGCCAACATGAAGATGCTGACCATGTTTAGCCTTTGCCAACAAAAAGTATCATCGGCAATGGAAACCATGTAGGTCAAAGTCTATAAAGACCAAAACACATCTTCACTTACTAAATGTGGGACTAAAAGGATAAACGATTGAGATTTGAACCCTTCCCACATTGGTAAAATGATAGTCTTCATCGACTCGCCCATAGATTGTAAGGTGTATAAATACCGATGAACTTCTATTTAAAGACAAGTTTTGGGCATACTATGTATTATGTGAAGAGGTATAAAAAACATAAAGAGATTCAAGTTTTATGCTATGTATTTTAGCTCAAGACTGTTATATGACAAATTTTAGAACCTGGGAAAGGATTTGAAGATGTCCTTAAGAATTTATAAACCTCATTTGGCAAATTAATAGAACGGTCCTCACTTGGAGTGGACCTAGAGATGTAGGCTTCCAAAAGTTGAAGTCCGTTATCAAATCAACTTGGGTTAACTCTATCTTTGCCTTTGTTTGTTGATATATTTGCACTCTTCTATTCAATCCTTTGCACTTTTTTTCTAAAGTTTTTTTATAATATTAAAAAAAAAGATCCTTAAATAATAGTGTGTTAATTTGTGACACTTTTAAAAGTTTTAATTTACAGATCAGGTATTGGTATCAGAGCCAAAAAGTGTTATAACAATGTGGATTGTTAGTGTATATTAACAAGGTCTAAATCTACATAGGGTGAAGGAGTACTAGCAAATTACGATCCAGGGATTAGTTCAAGATGTGCTTCTAAAATAGGAGAGGAATTTGAGTTTGAATGAGCTTTTTAATAATCCTTCTTGGAAATGAAGGACATGATTGAGGAGCTTTACTGTGAAATATGAAAGAGAATATAGTGATGAAGAAATTAAAAAATAAATAGGTAGTAAATAATACGATAAACCTTCCTTCTTTTCAAATGATGGTAAAGATAAGAAAGATATTGAATCTCTTCCTTCATTAAATTTAGACATTAAGTTTGAGTTTCCAATGTTTAATGGTGAGATTAATGCACTAGATTAGATTTACTTTTCTTGTTATTAGATTAGTGAAATATTAAATAATAGGACTCTTTTAGGGTTGTTACGTGATTATGTTACACTATAGGCTTTGAAACCCTATCTCACATAGTGAGTTGTGACAAGTCATCCCCTAATTGGGTTTAACAGATCCTTACATTGGTCATGATCTTGATTAACAATTGTATGCCTCCAATTAGAATTTTAGGTGTGCTCTATTCCATCCAATCTAGGATTGATTTATGGACATGATGCATTTTTAATTACATACATTCTAGTGAACCTGATGTGAAACTAACCCTTGCAAGATTTTTTTCACTTATTTCATTTCTATTTGTCATTATTTTTATCATATATTTACTATGTTGGATCAACCCTATCAACCTAGTTATTAATATTTATGCATAGGTTTACAAGAATAGGTAACTAACACGACCAACTTGACGTAGTACAGGTTTTAGAACATGAAAAAATTCTATTCAAACAATTAGATTGACTAGCGTGACCCAACACAATTTTTTTAATTTTTTTCACTTCCTATTCAGCCTACTAGGTTGACCTAGTGCATTTTCATTACTTTTCAACAAGTTCTTATATTACTTGATCGACCAACTCGACCCAATTTGTAGGTTTTTGATAGTTTTCTCCAAGGTTATTAATCAAAAATCTTATTCCTTTTCATATCTAAGCCATTTAGGTTATTTTTTATTCCTCTACTTTTTTTACCTTACATTCCTTTCACAGTTTGCAGTCTTCAAAACTACCTCTACACAATCAACTAGGTCGACCCTATGGACCTAGTTCTATGTTTTATGTTTTTTGAATTAATTAGGTCAACCTGATCATCCAAGTTCACTTTTCAGAGTTTGTTTTCATAGTATAGGTTTGACCTATCGACCTTGTTCTATATGATTGTACATATAGTTTCTTAACTATACCTTGTTTTAAAGTTGGAAAGAACCACATATGTTAATCACATCTTTCTTTTCAATTGTTTGCATGCTTAGAGTAGTTCACATAGTCTAATTAGGGGATTTTTAATTAATCACTTAGTTTTACTATTTATATTATTTTACACACATAGCCAAACAACATAAACATCAACAAACATTTAAACGTTTGACTACCCAAGTCTACCTACTTGGATTTCATCACCAAGGGGGAATCTGACTTTGTGCTAGTCAATTTTAAAGTGTGGTTAATGGTATATTTTGGTTAAGCACCTATTAACCTTATTTATTTAGTGTGTGAAGTGAGAAGGTAGGCCCCAATACCAAGCCTATATCAATACCACTATATTCCCTTTCATCCTAAACTTACCTAAAACTATCCATAGATTGCTATCTAGTACCTTGCTTATAGTCAATCCCCCTTTATATTTAAAATCATTCTTAATAATCTAATCAACATTTTAGGTTGACCAAATAGCTAGATTTAATTTCAAGTTGTTTTCTTTCTCTTTGATCAATTGTGTGTACAAAATATTGTATTATCCAGTATGAGTGCAATATTTTGCTTTGTGTGCATCAATTGAATTGGCCATCATCAATTCAGTTGATTGTGTGTTTCCTTTATGCACTTACTTTCTTAGATTAGTTGAAAATTGTCTTATTTCATTTCCAATCTTGTTATCAATATTTTCCTCTTCCTTGTTCAATGTACTGGGTCTATCCTGTCAACCCTATACTTTTTATAGATATTATGCACTACACTGGCTAGTTGATGTAGTATAGTTTGCAAGCCCTATTTCTTACACTAGGTTGATTTGGTCAACCTAGTTCTATTTCTTGCTTTTCTTCTTTTTCAATCTAGTTTCCCATTTCTCTAGTTTTGTATTTTTTTCATCTCTCTTTAGTTAGAATGAGGTATCCTATCAAAATATTTTTGGATAACCTAAATCCATTTAGATAACCTATGGGATGTTCATTCTTCCCTCTCTTTTCATCTCAAGATAACCATCACTCTTGGGGAACTTCTTTTCCTCCTTCATCTATGAACTATAACATGGTGAAAATAACACCTCAAGATGAAGTTGATGGATCCAATCCTTTCCATTCTTATCAAGACACTTCTCAAACTCTCCAAACTAATGTGGGAGTGATTGATACAAATATATTTAAAAATCCCACTAATAACCCTCCCCCTAATACCAATTCAGGGAGTGTTCCAACCAAAACTAACTCACCTCTCGATACAACCCAACTCTTAGATCAAGTCATTCAACAAATGAACATAATGCAAAACTCTAATACCAACCAAATGTTGCAACTTCAACAACACTTAATCAATGTGACTAATCAACCTCCAACTATTCATCCTCAAGCTAATCCTAATTATATTCCTCCACCTATTAGGGATGCCTTGGGTAATGTTATTCCTCAACCCATAATGAATAACAAGATGCTTCAAACCATTCAAAATGTGCCTTTATTTCCCTTCATTGTATCTATTGATATTGGTAACATAACTCCAACTATAAAATATGATGGGACTAAAGACCATGCTTCATTCCTCAAATCCTTTGGTAACATTTACAAAGAGTGGATCAAAACTAATACATTTGCCACAACTAAACTATTAGTCAAAACTTTCACTAGTGATGTAGTAGAATGGTATAATCAACTTCCTCAACATTCTATTTGGCAACTTAAATATTTGGTTAAATTTTTTTAACATAATGATCTTCCTAAAAATCATCTTAGTCACTTCATAAATGCTAAACAATCTTCTAATGAATTGGCTCATGACTTTATTAAAATATGGAAATATTTAGCTCATAAAGCTGATTATAATATGATCGACAATAATTTATTCAAACTCTTTATTACAATTTTAACTCCCACTCTTCAATACAAGGTTCAAACCTTTGCTCCTCAAACTCTTAATGAAGCTCTTGACCAAGCTAAGTGTCAAGACTTTCTTATTAAGAAATTCAAACCCAATCATAAACTTCTTAAAGGATATTTTCAAACATCTAATGCTATCACTATTAATACCTCCCAAACCAAACCTAGAGTTACCAAATCTAATGTTCCTTTACCATCTCACATACCTATTTTGGTTCAATAAATGCAAAAAAATTTACTACCCTGAAACCTTTCATTTATCCTAATGCTCCTCCTAAGTTGTATGATCCCAATCTATTCTATTGATTCCATGCTGACATTGGGCATTCTCATGAATCTTGTAGAGGGCTCACTAAGTGTGTCATTTATTATATGCTTAGTGACTGATTCAACCATGAGGCTATGATAAAACTTTGTCATCAAGAGTATGCTTTCGTATCTCAAAAATGATAAAACTTTAAAGCTTCTACTTTTAATAGTCTAAAATCTTCTTCAAATAATAATCAATCAAATGTCAAGGATGTTTGTGCTATCAATGCCGATTATGACCTCTATTATAAAAAATCTCAATATGTCAACACTACTAAAGTTAAATATCATCATAAACTAGATCACAAAGATCTTGTTACCAAGCCTAAGAAACCATCTTTACAAGAATAATTGTTTAAAGATACCACTACCACTCATGATGATTTGGAAGCACCTAAGGAATAACTTTCTCCTTCCGATCCTCCCACCACATCTATACCTCCTAAATCTAATTTGCCTTCTAAACCTGATGTTGTTTTTTCTAAATCACATTAGAATTTTATTGAAGAACTCAACTCTATGCCTTGTACTATTCTTCTTATGGAGTTGGTTTGCAGTTCACCCTATCATCATAAATTTCTTATGCAACAACTTTAATAAATTGAAGATCCATCTTCCATAGATGAAGAACCACCTTCTATTGATTTTCAACCAACTAATGTCAATATCATTGAGACTATGTCTCCTTTTTCTAAGCCTTCCATTAAATCTCTTGAAGAGGACATGATCAATGACAAAATTATTTTTCATGCCAATGATCCACCTCTCTTTATCAAAGTAGTCATTAATACCATCCTTATCCAAAAATTTCTAGTTGACAAAGGTTTTGATATCAATTCCACATCCTTATGGCTCATTCAACAACTTGGTTATAATAAAAATCATCTTAAACAAACCCATTTTACTTTCCATGGCTTTGACAAGATTAATCAAAAGCCACTTGGCTGCATTTTGCTTCCATTGACCATTTGACCTAAGACTATTAGAACTAAGCTTATGGTCCTTAATATTCATTTATCCTATAACATTCTTTTTGGTCATCCATGGACTCATCAGATGAGGGCCATCACCTCTTCTGATAGTTAGTGTATTACATTCTTACATAATAAAAAATGTTACAAACATCAAGCTTATCCCAACTCATGCAACATCCAGCTTCCCAATCCTAAGCCTCAATATCAAATTCCTACAATTTCTAAAATCAATAGTGCTCCTTTACCTAGGTTTATCAACATGAATCCTGATCTTCAAGTTAATCTTATAGATTCTGATGATGATGAGCCCAACGAGTTGCAACACACTCAAAATACTAAGAAGCTACCTCCATATACTATGGATTGGCTTCATTCTTCTCTCTTACCTCGAGATCGTATTATTCCTATCATAGATGAAATTATTGATTTTCCCCTTCCATGCAATGCTCAGGATCCATCTTTACCTGAAGATGCCTTCAATTTCAATAATTTTGGAGTGGCTAAATTATTTTAATATCCTCTCACCATTTCTCCTCATACATTTAGAAACATTGGGATTTCACCTTATGAAACTCCCCTTCATTCACAAGCATGGAAAATTTCTCCAACATATGATGGCAACTATACCATGGCCCAAGCTCACTTTAGAGACTTAGATGTCCAAAAATATCAAAATATTTTAGCCCAAATTCATGCCTTCAATCAGGATATACATACCATATCTACACATCATGACTTAGATCTTGAGGGTCATGTACTTCCAACCAATTCTCTACTTATCAATACTCCTTGGGTGGTAGAACAACTTACACCTTATAAAACTATAGACACTCCTACATCTTCTCTACCTTGTATGGATCCTATCATTTCTTTATATTCTTCTCCCATCATTAAATCTATCAACACTCCTATCTCTTCAAATCCTTCCTCTTCATCTACTTCTAAAATTACACTAGATGCCAAGGCAACCAATGTCTACCAGATTCATTCTAAATATGATCACCATGGTAATAAAATTCTAGACCTTAAAGTTGATGTTGAATATTATGGTCCTCTTCCTACCTTGCCTAGTGATGAATCTATTCTTGAGTTACTTCGTGCTTGGGAATCTCAACTTCCTCAAAAACATCATAAACTTGGAAATTCCAAGAATAAAACTCCTTTCTTTAACAACTTTATCGCTAGCATTGATCCTAAAACAAATCTAATTTCATCCTTTCCTAATGTACCTTACCATTTTAAGACAAAAATGCCATGCTTATCAAAAAAAAATAACTCGTATCAAATATGGTACCCTATCTTCTCCTCGACCAATCACAATTTCTTGAGAAATATCACCAATTGAGCATGATAACCTTAGTTTATTCTTTGATAAATATCAAAAATCATTCACTTGGTCCTACCAAGATATGCCTAGTATTGACCCTAGTATTGTGGTCATAACAACATCACTTATCTTGATGTGAAGCCAGTGCACCGGAAGTAATGAAAATTCCCACCTAAAGTTACTTGTCTATGTCATAAGGAAATCATTAAACTACTAGATGCTAAATTCATTAAACCACTAGATTATTCTGAATGGGTTTATAACATTGTTCCTGTTTAGAAGGTCACTATGGTCATCCACATTTATATTGATTTATGAAATATTAATCTTGCTTATCCTAATTATAACTTTCCCATACCTTCAATATATGCCATCATTGATTCCACAATTGGTTACAAAATGTTATCTCTTATGGATGGCTTCTTAGGATATAATCAAATTCATATCACTCCCAAGGACCAACATAAGACTACTTTCACCACAGAATAGGGCACCTATTGTTATGTCAAAATTCCCTTTAGCCTTAAAAATTCTAGATCTACCTACCAACGTGCTATGACTCACTTCTTTCACAATCTCATCCACAAAATTATTGAATCTTATGAGGATAATCTTATTGCTAAATCCAAACATCATAAGAACCATCTTTTTGATCTTGCTATCATCTTTGACCATCTCCTTAAATATAAAGTTAGACTTAATCCTTTCAAATGTGTTTTTATAGTCACATCTGGAAAATTGTTAGCATTCTTAATCTCTCTTCAGGTCATCAATGTTGACCTAGCCAAAATTAGTGTTATCGTCAACATGCCCATTCCTTGATCTATTCCTGTTATTCTTACTTAGGAAAACTTGGGGAAATTAGATGAATTGTCCCTGAAATGTCTTATCACATTCACTCCATTAATTACCTTCTCAAAAAAGGTATATATTTATAATGGATGGATCCATGTCAAAAATCCTTCAATAATATGAAAGAGTCATTAGTTCATCCACCTACACTTCATCCACCTTCCAATGATAAACCATTAATTCTATATACTTCTTCCACACCTATTTCAATTAGGGCAATGCTTGCCCAACAAGATGATACATGAAGAGAGTATGTTGTTTACTACATTAGCCAAGGCCTCATTGATTATGAGACATGTTATACCAAAGTTAAGCGTGATTGCTTCACTATCTATTTTTCAGCTAAAAATCTTTAGCATTATATGCTATACCAAACTACTTATGTCATCATTCATTCTAACCCCCTTCATCATTTCTTCTCAAAATCCTTTCTTCCTAGAGATAGAATTAGAAAATGGATGGTCTTACTTATGGAATTCAATCTCTGTATCTTCACACAAAAATCTATCAAAGGGCAAGTCATCACTGACCAACTTGTCGTAGCTCCCATTCTAGCCACATCTTTGCTTCAAGATGATCTTTTTGATAATAATATCCTTTATATTAAAGGTCTTAATCAAGCTATATCCCTTAAAGACTATTCTCATAGGTTTACTATCAATTTTGAAGCCAATAATCTTGAAGAATCTTCCTCTCCCTCTGATACTATTAAACCAAAGGTAGTTATCGAGGAGCTCCATGAAATTAATATTGACTTGCATGAGGATACTTGGACCCTCCACTTTGATGGTTCTAAATGCCTTCAAGGGGATAGGGCAAGTTGCATTCTCACTAACCCTCTTGGTAAGATCATTCCTTTAGATTTTTTCTTTTCCTTTGATGTCACCAACAATATGGCTGAATATGAAGCTCTTATCTTAGGCATGAGAGCTATTCTTGATCTAGACATCCAATATCTTCATGCTTTAGGAGATTCTCAAATCTTTTTCATCAAGTTAATGATGACTATCAATGTAAAAGTGAGAACCTTATCACATATCATTAAATTATAACCACTCTTGCTAAGGACTTTATCTTTTTCACTATCAATCCTATTCCTCAAGACCAAAATTTTATTGCCTCTTCAACTTCTCTCTTTCATCCTCATCAAGTTCTCTTTGATCCTTCCTTTATTATACAAATCATAAAATATCCATCATCTATCCAACCACTTGATTTACTTATCTATCACATTAAGGCTATGACTATTTGATAAAGCCCTTGGTATCAAGATATCATTCAATACTTAGAGCATCAAACTTATCCCCCTGATCTAGATTCTCATGAAAAGACATGCATTCATAAACAAGCTTTCAAGTATGTGTTTAGACATAATATACTTTACTATTATAACACTGAACGTACCTTACTTTATTATGTTATGCAAGATGAGGTCCCTCCTCTTCCCAAGCAAGCATATAGAGGCATTTGTGATGGTCACTATAACAAACATGATACAAAATGCAAATGCCTACATATGGGTTACTTTTGGCCTATCCTTGAAAAGGATGCAATTGAATATGATAAAAAATGCAATCCTTGTCAGCTTCATAATGATCATATCCATTCACCTCTTTCCAAGCTTCAAACTATCAAATCTCTTTGGCCATTTTCCATATGAGGATTTGATCTCATTGGTAAACTTCCTCATTCCCAAGATGGGCACATCTTTATCATCACTGCTACTAAGTACTTTACCAAATGGGTAGAATCCATGCCCCTTGTTAATTTTACCAATCCTACCATATCCAAGTTCATTCTTAACCAAATTATCTACCTCTTTGACACTCCTCATACCATCATTTTAGATAATGGTGGTAATTTCAAAAATAAACATGTTAAATAATTTTGTACCAAATTTAAGATCAATCATAAGTTTTTAATGCCTTATCCTCCACAATGCAATGGTCAAATTGAGGCCACCAATAAAATTCTCAACAAAATTATCCAAAAGATAATTCATAAAACCCACATGGATTGGCATATTCATCTTTACCCTACACTTTGGGCCTATTAAACTAACATTCATACTACCACTAGGGAAACTCTATTTTTGTTAGTATATGGTTCTGAGTCGGTCTTTCCATTAGAAGTTGTAATTACCTCTCTTCATGGAATTATTACTAATGAAGAGTTACATGAATCTCACCTTCATACCTTTGATCTTCTTGATGAATGTCATCTTTTTGCATTACAACATAACTGCCACTACAAGGCTTGCATCACCTGACAACATAACAAACATGTTAAAATCCTCACATTTAATATTGGTGATCTTGTCCTTAAATTAGATTACACCCATGATAAATAAGGTAAATATGCACAAAAATAGTGGGGCCCATATTTAGTTAAAGACATTCTTAGTCCCATCACTTATCATCTTCAAACTAATGAAGTCCATGTTTTCAAAGAGCCCACCAGTGCTCAAATCCTTAAAAAATACTTTGCTTAAACATTTCCCTATTGTCATGTTTCATATCTATATCTATCTAACAATTTTTTTAGGTTACTTAAGCATAGGTCTCTCCCTTTATAGCAGTGCCCTCTTTGTACAAACCTTTAGTCCTCCCTTTTGGTCTTTTTCATTTTTTGATGTACCATAGTCTTCTTTCTCTTCTTGCATTGCACCCCTTGGGTCTTTATTTTGTGAATTTCTTTGTAAGACTGTGGATAAGACCCAACATCGCTCACAAAATCACCATCTTTTAATCATTTCTTTCTCTTTTTTACTACTTGTCAATGCTTTTTTGGCATCCTTTGGGTTTTTCTTTGTGAGTTACTTTGTTAGAAGGCTCCCTCACCATACTTTTCTCTTGATTATCAACACCATTGTGGGTCTCTCTTTTATGATTTGATTTGTAAGCTTGTGGATAGGACCCAAACCTCCTCATAAAATTACCATTCTTCTCATGTTCTTGATCTTTGTTCTCAATTTTTGCATTTACTTCTTTAGATAGCTAGAATTTACAAACAATATATGTTAGCATGTTTTCATACACTTCCCTCTCTCTTATGATAAGGAATCACACTTTACTATCATTGTATCCCTTCTTTTTTCCCTTTATCACAATTTTTTACAATTTGAAGCAATTCAAATTATTCCATGTGTCATTCCTCTTGATTTCCCCTTTCTTTCATCTCATCATTGGATAAAATAAGATCGAAGTTAAGATAGCACTTTTATTTCACCTAGATTTACAAAAATATTAGACCCCATGCTCTTTAAATTTCTCTCTCTTATCCACCTTGTCCCAAGTTTTGAAATGAAAGTCATCTTTAGCACCCATGTTTGGTTTTCTAAATCCATATACAGGAGGAATAGAAAAACCCATCAAAAGAAAGTTAAAATCCAAATCATTTAAACAAAAGGCAATGATATTTAAAAGGCAATATACAAATTTCAAAAGTTAAATTCACACCAAAAGACATGATTACAAGCACATCTCCTATTTCCAATCGAAGCTCAAAGTCCTCAATCAACTTCACATAGAGCCAAAGTCCTTTAGGGTGCAGTAGGCCAGTAGATTGGAATAAGGGATTTCAAAAATAAAAATCTATAATACTACCTAATTTCTCACATAAGTACCTAATCTTTTTAGTAGACTGACGACTGTGTAAGGGGTCTTGAAGAATGAGGAACATGTTGTGGGGAGGTAGGTCCATTTTAATTTTCATGCATATAGCCTTCATGGGATGATCTATATAACCCATTTATTTACCCAAGACTTATGTTGCTAAGAGAAGTTTTTCATAGTCCTTAAGGTTAAAAGTCCTCTTGTTTTGACAAACCTAATTTGAGTGTCTTGAATTCGATAAAGAGTTACTCTACCTTGGTTTTCCTTCATTCTCCCCTCCACCCATTTCATTTCTCCCCCTTGATAGACAAATTGTGATTTCAAAAATGTTTTCCCTCTTTTTCTAATTCTTTTTTCTTCATCTCTTAAAAAACATGTTAGCATTACTTTGTTTTAGTTTTATCTATCCTTAGAAGTGAAACAACAAGTTTGAGAAACTTTGGATCCTTTTCTTTACCTCATTTTACATTTATTAAACTTACTTTACTTTCCTTTTAGCATTTATCATGATTTTACTATCCTGCTTTACAGACACCTGAGTTCATACCCTTTTTCCATTATTGAGTGAGATGTGGCTTGTTACTACTTACTCAACAATGTTTTTTTCCCTTTTATGCATCCTTTTTCCATTGATGATTGAGATGTGGATTGTTACTACTCACTCATCAATTTTGTTTTACCATTTTATTTTTGTATTTTTCCCATTTATTTTCATTTTGTTTTTCCATCCTGTTTGACATATATCCTTTGTATGATTTGATGAGTTTGCCTTTCTTACTTTAGGATAGCTTGTCTGAGTTTTTCAGAGTTTGCCTTGGGTTTTTAGTTACCTAATTTACTCTTGTTGTTTGACTTGGTAATTTTGTCTAACATAGCACTTGTCACCCCATCTTTCTAAATTTCCTAAATACATCCTGTACTCATATCACCAAATATCCTGGCCTTTCTTGTATTTGTTTGTTTTTTCTCTTTAGTTTTATATTCTTGGGTTTGTTGAAATTAGTCTCTATACCCTACACAATCAAAACTAACAACACAACAAACACATAATATTTTAAACTTTTATTTATTACTAAAAATTTACATCTTGTAGGAACCTGTTGAGACTCAATCTCTCTGATTACATGCCTTAAGGGGTGCATCGAGAAAGGGGTGGGTATACCTTTGGTGATTTGCATGATTTTTGTCCTTCTTTGACATATTATTACCAATCTAACTAGTTCCTAAAACCTTTCCTTAAGATATTTATCCTCCCTTGCATATTATTATAGTCTTTTTCCTCTTTCTATCCTTTATTTCTTTAATTTTCACCCTTTTAACCTATTCAACATACCAAGTCAACCTACTATAGTTTAGGGACATTTTAGCTCTTTTGGTTTATTGACCTCCTAGCCGACCTAGCATAGACCTAGTGAGTTAGCCTAAAAATGTGCTAGGTTGACCAAGTTGACCTAGCATAACTGACATATCCTAATTACTTTAGGGTAAGTTCTACCTATAAATACAAGGTCATTTCAGTCATTATTAAATAATATGCAATCAAGAGTTATAATTTTCTTGCACTTCTTCACAATATGCTCTTCCACCATTCTACTTGAGGAGACTTAACTTAGGTTTATTATTTTGGATAATATAGTCTTATGGATAGGTGTTGGATGCTTTAGCCTAACAAAGTGATCCTTATGAACCACAATAACCTCTTGCTAAGCCCCTTTGGCCAAGGGAGAGATTGAGTCTTAACAGGTTCACATTTAGGTAAGTATATTCTATCTTTATTCTCCTCTCTTTTAGTAGATATAAGTATCATAAGTATTAGCTTGAATAATATTACTCTTCATAATATATGTATTAGGGTGTTACTCATACTTACTTTATTTGAGGTTCCCTATACATGT
Organism: Torreya grandis; assembly: GCA_037957365.1. NCBI lineage: Eukaryota > Viridiplantae > Streptophyta > Pinopsida > Cupressales > Taxaceae > Torreya > Torreya grandis. The sequence goes on from JARHVA010002228.1 coordinate 1,054,856, forward strand.
GATTACTTTGCTTTGCTAATTTCCACTTTGTGCCACAAGCTTTGGTGTGCACTAGATTATATTTACTTTTATTTTTATTTAATTAGTGAAATACTAAATCATAGGACTCTTTTAGGGTTCTTATATTATTGTGTTATACTATAGGCTTTGGAACCCTATCTCACACAAAGTGTTGTGACAAGTGATTCCCTAAACGGGTCTAACGGATCCTCACATTGGTCAAGCTTCCACTAAATAATTATATACCCCAATCATAAGTGTAGGTGTGATCTATCCCATATGATCTAGGATTAATTTATGAATATGATGCATTTATGATTGCATACACAATTTTTTTTATTATCCATAGATCTTGAGTAAAGATTAGTCAGCAAGGACTGTGTACATTTCTTGTATATCCTATTTGTGATGACTGTGTACAAAAAAATGAAGTAAGATTTGTGTATGTTGGATGATCAATAAAGGTATTTTTGAAAGAAGCTTTGGTCTTATTGGTATCATATAATTGTATGCATTTCAATGAAGAGAAGGATAACTAAAAACAACAATGATGAGAACATTATTTGCTTGATAAACAAGAACTCATACCTTTGAATTTCTATGTCTACTATAAATGTATCAAAGGTAGAATATTGAATAGAAGAGTAATTTTGAGGGTAGTATTATGGACCATGATGTAAATTTCATTGTCAATAACATTAATGGGAGCCTCATAGTTTAATCAAACTATATGACCATACTATGTCTTCTATAATTTTTAACTCTATGTGTAGAATAAGGTCTGTGAGTGTCTCAAAAAATAAGGAATCAAATGAATAAGGGTTTTATTACATAGTTATCTTGTCCAACTATTCATAAAGAAAAAAATGTGATGAAATGGGGATTTCAAAGATACCACAAATGTTTAGAGGGAGAATGAGAATATAGTTCAAGATACACGAAGCTGTCACAAAATCAGTCCCAGACAAAGGAAAGCATGTTATGAATGATGGATAGAGGTAAGAAAATAAAAATATTTTGATTTAAAGAGGTGTGTGAATATGGAATGGGCCCAATAACCTGTCACAAATGTTTGATTTGAAGTTAATAGTCCAGAAATGTAAACAAACCCTTCACTGTTAATTCAATGTAAAGAAGAAACATAAAATAGTGTGAATATCATGCACATAGGTATCAAGGAGATAACCACCAGTCAATATAGGTGTGTCATTGTTAAACTGAACCTAAATACCATTTAAAGTTATTTGGAAACATAAAAAATGTTTAAAATTGATTAAGAATACCTTCTTAGGCCTGGCCTTCCTACATACCTTGTAATATGTGTAATGTATGAATAGGAGTGAATGAATTTGTATTATGAAATGATCTATGTATAAGTTGTTGAGTGTGAGTAGTAAATAGAGGATTAACAATGTATTTAAAATATTTAATGATGAGAAGTATTAGATAAAGGATAGGGAATTTCAAGGTAGGAACAAGATAATATGAAGAGATTGAGATTCCAAAGATAGAGTCAAAATAGAGACAGAATTTGATAAGCCAAGATATTAGAGTCAAATGCTTACAGTAAAAGGTAAGGAAGTGTGTTTGATTTATATTTATAGCTAATGCAAGATTTTATATGCCCTCTACATCACTGACATGCATAAGAGGTGATGACTCTCATGCTATGTGTCCAAGATCGACCAAGTAAAATATTATAGGATAATGGAAAATTGAAGATCATGACCTTGAATTTAATTATGATGGGAGGAACCATGATGGGAATCTAAAAAAATCAAAGGGAAGAAATTTTTATTTGATCATAGACTTTGCACACACTTTGGGTAAATTTAAAGTTGCATTTGGAGTATCCAAGAGTCTTAATAAAATCAAGAAAAGTGACACAAGTTCTTTATCCTTCATCAATAAAAGCACACTTGACTTGGATGTCACCCATTTGGACACTAATGAATAAAGGAGGGTCATCCACATGAATTAATATTTTGTCAAGAATCATGTAAGTAATAGGATATTTAAGTGATAGAGAAGCATCTAGAGTTTCATTGACTTGTATAAAAATTTATTCACACTGTTGGAGAATAATATTCTCAAACCTAGATAAGGTGGCTCTATGCCCTATAGGTAGAGATCTATGTATATTAATTTCAAATATAATTTTATTTAAGTGATTATGATGATGAGGGAAGTCTTCATGAGTTAAATGAAATGAATTTGAGAAAATAAGCAAGAGTGGGATCCTATTCATCATATATTGGTTGTATTGAAATGGAACAAGCTAAAGGTGCATAATATTGAAGTAATTAAACAAATGGAGGAGATGAAGTATATTTAAATGAAGCTTAAATTTACTAGTTTGATTTGGATGATGGAGTTTATCTAGGTGGACTAAGCTGCATCGATCTATTTGATATATAATTTTGTACAAGAGAATTACAAACTAATTATATCGAGCTAGTCAATGCAGTAACAACAAAAATATGAGTATAAATAGCTGACATTGAGCATATGAATGTATTTTTTAAAATTTAGGAATAATATACTGTATTGATATGGTCAATTAAATAGTAAAAAAATAAGGAATATAAATAGACTGCATTGAGTGAGTTGATGTAGTTTGTTCAATTTTAGCTTATTGTATCAGGCTATCTGATGTAGTAGTAGTAGAGGAATGAAATATAATAGATTATATCATAGTGTTCTATATAATTGGGAGATGATCATCAAAGTTATTAAATTGGTCAATATAGTTTGAATTGTTTGGATTGAGTGTGATTGTATGAGGTTGGTTGATAAAATCAAAGGAGATGACTTGGTATAGACTTCTACATGCTCAACATTCACTTAATTGGATGGATATGTATCTTGAATAGTTTGGTAAGTGGGGATTTTTTTGTAATTATAATGTGGATAAGGGTTAATGTAAGACACTAAACAATTTCATATTGTTCAATTTGACCACATTTTCATCATTGGTTAAGGAATGAAAATCAACTAAGGTTTCCACACAATTGGAGGAAAGAAGTTGAATATTAAGAGGTTAATGATTTGGAAGTGGGTTTTTATAGATGGTAAGGTAAGCATTAGATTTATTTGAGAGAATCATGATTAAATTTATAATCATGGTCTTTACCTACCTTTTCATATTATTGTTTATGTTCATGGGTCATAGATTCATGATTGGAATTAGGACCAAGGATAAACTCAAGAGCAAAGTTCCTAATTTGCCTACATATTTCATGAGAATGTCCCCAACGTGTGTGATACTAATTTTTTTTTGGATTATATCAATGTTTGGTAGGGTGAATAGGTTAAATTTATTTTTATAAAGGTTTAGGGATATGTTTTTAGATTCCTTCCATGGAAAGAGGTTTGGGCACGCTAATAGTATTTACATATGATGATGAATATGGAGGACCTTGGGAGGGATTTTTGTGAAATGTTAGTAAAGAGTTGCCTCATTAGAGCCACCATAAATAATAGCATAAATGATGTGTATAAAATCATAGGTGTCTAAAACACCATCATTTTTAGCATGTTTGTTTTTATATCTCATAAGTATATGAGTTACCAATGCAGGTTGGGGAGGCTCAAACTATATTATAAGGAAATCTTGGCATTTAGCTTGATCAAGAGCTTATTAAAATATTTTGGAGAAAAAGTCTTAAATTTATATTGTAAATTAGGATGGATATAAATATTATTAAACAAATGGAAGAGGTTGTCCTCTAACATGTTGTGTTTGTCTTTGTTAGATAAGGTTTTTATCACTTAATGAAAGTTTGGATAGTTTCAGATTTTGCCCATTATAGTTGATGAAATGGGATAAGTTATTTTTAGAAGGATCATTGGTTTGAAATTCCTAAATAAAGGAATTAACTAAGTCTTTTAATCTATAGATAGTATTAGATTTAAGTTGATTACACTAATCTAAAGGATCACCTAAAAAGGTTTTGGCTAGAAGTATGGTAACAATGAAGATATTTAACTTAATATAGTCTTTATAAATATTATCAAAAGATTTCAAATGCAAAATAGTATAAGTAGATCCATTATAGGTGATATCAGAATTGATACCAGCTATGTCTATGTTTTCAATTTGAGGAACTAGTGGTTTATTTTGAAGATGCTTGATGACTATATTAAGAAGTGGGCGTTGAGGAATAAGATTACCCTATGCATCTCTAAAGTGGGTTGGGGGAATTTGGATTTTTCACTTCCCATTGAGGTTGTTGAGGATAAATTTGTAATTTCAAGAGTTGATTTTTCATTTTCATCATTTGATTGGTATTATTAGTTTGGAATGTATCCATTTTATTCATGGGTTTAAATAAGATTTGATTAATTTTGAGAGTTTTTTTACTAGTAGAGGCAACTTGAGATGCAATAGTGGTGGTATTGACGTGAGTATTAATATGAAAAGTTTGATTAATCCCACTAAAGGAAAGACCCACAATGGTAATGGTTATAATAGGCATGGTGGAAAAATAAGGACGGGGAGAAGTCATGTATTGACTCAGCCCAATCCTATAGAAATGATATGTGTAGGTGAAGTGGGATATCTTATGTGGGATCCCATCATGAGGTTATACATCACCATAGGATCCTTGACCCAATGTTGAGGGTTGTCATTAATAAAGAGGATCATTTCAACAATATACTCAATGTCACTCTCATCCTCAACAATATATATGTGTGTAGGATAGTTAAAAGGATCAATAGGCTAGGTAATAGGGAGTGAATTGTAATCTATTATTTTAGTAGTAACATGAATATTGATTTTATCTTGGTTATTGATGATATTCAAATGAGATTTAGGAGCTTTATAGGAGTTAGTCAAATCCATCATATCTTGTTGTGTTATCTATTTTGAATCATCAAATATATACTGCATGATGGAAGTTTGGAGTGGGTAGACATCTAATTTATACCACTTCTATGCCAAATTGTAGGTTAGAATGAATTTTGTAAAAAATGCACAATTTGGGCCAAATATAATTAAAACACTTTAATTCATTTAGACACGTCATGTGAAATTTATAAAACATATTGGTGCATCCATGATTGGGGAAATACACCATAACCAATTGTTAGCTTTGTCTAAATCAACATGAGTTAAATTTCTATTTTTCAAGCAACGTTTTGGGGTAATTAACTGAAACAAATATTTGAATTTTGTTATTACATAAAACACTCAAAATATGATTAGGATTAATTATCTTAACAAATTAAATCAAATGGATAAATGAAAAATCCATAAAAATTAGCTAATATCTAATTATATAATATTCAAATATTCAAAAAATATCTGAATCTTGGCATCATCCATGACATCATGTAGAAGGTTGGAAAGCATTAGGCATTAAACATAACAAATATAAGGATTAAGGCAATCCATGCCTCATAAATTAAACCTCATTGCAAAATATTTATAGAAATAATCCTCCAAAATTGAATTAAATTATGGCCACTCTTTTTGATCTTAATCTAATGACCACAATCAATCTTGAAAATCTATAAATAGAAGGGTCACCATATAACTTTCATATATATTTTTGTGCAAAGAAACTCTACAAAAATCCTTTGAAATCTTCACCATTTTCTTTTAATTGGTCCACAAATCATTTAGATAGTGCTTGGAGAGATGTTGATGGCTTTCTTAATGTGACATTGACAAAGAGTTTGAGCTCTACATTTGAGCATAATCATGTATGTGTGCTTTCTATATAATGATGTCTATGAAGAAGGTAATAGCTTATGATTGTTTGTAATTTGTTTGTCTTGGCTAGACCTTACCCAATCTAAGGAATCATGCTTGAGAAGTTATGTTTTGTGATTTTTTTAAAATTTTGAATATTAAAAAAGAAACCAACCTCCCTTATAATCATGGTTTAGATAGTGGAAATTGTATTGGGCTAGCCAAATAAATAAAATATATAAAAAGAAACTGTATTGGCCAACTTAGTGAATCAAAAATTTAAAAACTGTATCAAACTATTCGATGTAGTTTGTTAACTAGAATGTTTGAGATAAAAACTATATCGAATTGTGTGATGTAATTTGGTGGAAAAGTTAGGATATAATCTGGAAGTGAACTATATCTAACTATTTAATTCATTTACATAAACATGAGATAATTAATGGACTTTATCAAGTTGGTTGATATAATTTATTTTGAGAGGATTGAAAATATAAAAAAATATACTAGGTTGAGTTGTTTGATTTAATTTTTAGGATAAAGGTTTGATAAAGATAGGTTGAAACTAAATTATATCAATTTATTTGATACAATTACAAAGACAACATAATAATATATAATAAAAATAGACTGTGTTGAGTTTTTTGATATAATTAGGGATGAAAACGCATGAGATTGTGTCGATGTAGTCTACAAATATAGGAGACTATATTGGTCTAGTTGATGCACTATGCAAACAAAAGTAACTATATCGATGTTGGATGATGCATTTACAACACAATATAGAACTATATCGATACTGGCCAATGTAATCTGCATTACAAAATATAATAACAAGCAATGAATTGCAATATAATTATTTTTGTAACTATTTTTTTTGAGAATAAGATTAGCTAGATGTACTAAAGGATTTGATTTATTTGTAGGCTCTCATAGATATTGGCTCATCCATTGGATAGTGTTGGCATAATGATTTAGAGCACTAACTATAGAGGAAGTACCATGGTCATATCCCATTAAACTCAATATTTAGGGTAAGATGAGAGTAAATTCATGATGCTAATCACTAACCAATGTAATACATAATCAAATAGATGGATGGCTTTCTAAATTACAATAAAAAAAGAGTCTTAGGCATTTTTGATATACTGTGAGGCACATGAAAACTAAAGTCTATATTTAGATATGTACTATGGCTATGAGTATTGGGGAAAGATTCTCACACCAAGATGTCCATAAAAAATAGACAATAATTATAAACAAAACACCACACAACTCTTTATGATAGTATCTAAGTAGTTTGAAAACTATCTGATCATAGTTTCTAGGGAAAGCTAAACAAATAGAAAATAAATTTCAAAAATCAATGTCCAAAAACTAATTTTCAACATTTAGTGAATTTAAATAAATATGAATTTAATGTGAAATGAAATGTGTGATTATATTTTGAAAGGAGAAATTAATTCACCTTGCTTATGCTTGAAAAATAAAACAAACATAACTATATCGATGTTGGTTGAATAATTGTACACATAGTACAAAAATATATCGAGTAGATCAATGCAATCTATGTAATTAATAATTATAGATAGAGATATATGACTAGATTAAATAAAATGAATCAACTGATTAAAAATAATTTCAATTATAGAACTAAGTTGAGCAGGTCGATAGAGTTTATTGAAGATTAATGTACTATATAACTAAATTAGATAGATTGATGTAGGTGATTATAAATAATGTTAGGAAAAATTAAAAATTTAAATAATAAACTAAATTATATAGATTGATCTAGTCGATAAGAAATAAAACTAAAGATTAAAAATAATGAAAATACGTAACTATGTCAGGTAGATCGATATAGATGACTGATAAATGTGAATAAGAGATAATTATATCATTTGGTTTGATATAGTTTTTTAGATATATGATAAACAAAACTAAATAAACTAGGTCAATATAGTTGGCAAGAAAAGATAAAATGAAAATCTAGAAATAAAAATGTGTCGTGTTGGTTGAAATAATTTATTGAGAAATACATAGAGATAAGACCATGTCACACTATTCAATATAGTTTTTTGTAGGTAAAAATTATGGATGAATTGTATTGATTTTTTCAATATAGATCATTAATAGGAAAATGAAACATAACTGGATCAATTTTATTCAATATAGTTCATTACAGAGGTGAAATCAATAGTTAGCTTCATGTCAAGTTCACCAAAATCTAGATAATGAGCTAGGATTTACCTACAACTATCCTATTTAAAGATTTGGAATAAAAAAGGTAAATCAAGTAGATCTCATTGATATTTAATGTAATTGGCATATGACCAATGGATCCATTAAACCTATCAATTTAAAGATTTGGATTCGGAGAGAGTAAATCAAGTAGAGCCCATTGATACTTAATGTAACTAAGATATGACCAATGCATCCATTAAACCTATCAAGGGGAACATATACAACACAATTTAAAGAGAAAGGGTTCCAAATCCTCTTGGAAATCAACATAATGCAATAACCCTAACTAGGTCTCTATTTAGAAAGTAATCAAATATCATAATTAAGCAATATAAGGGTAAGGGTTAAAAACATATTAAAATGGGTAGGCAAATCGGGCATAGGCTACCTAAGATGGATAAATGAAAAGTTTGAATAATATTATATCCACACCAAGTTTAAGTGTAGAGATAATTAAAACAAGGATATATACATTCATTAACCAAGTAATTATGCAATTTCTATCAATCAAAAAGAAAGAGCTAGGGTTAGAATATAATTACCTTGAACAAAACCCGATGAGCCTCAATATCCCCCTTGACAATGGTGATTTGAAATAGATTGTTGTGTTTATAATAATATAAATGGATGAATCAATATCTAGGCTTAAAATAATCCTCCTATTGTATCCAAGATTCCATAAGACAATCTTTTCCCTCTAAGAGAAGATCTAAAAAATAACTCCTCCAAATGCAAATTTAGGGTAGAAGTGTGAGTAATAATAATTGAAAATGAATGTTCCTCTCTATTATATTGAAATGGTAACTTTTATTTATAGTGGTTAATTATCCCATTCCCTCTTAAATATTTATTTGATGCTATTAACCAACTCGATTGATCCTGAAGCAGGTTGATTGACCTTGAACTATGTCGACTAGGTTGACCTAGTTTCAAAGTGTGTGCCAAAAAATTCAAACTACATTGATATGATCTATGTAGTTGGTATGGAATATATAATTGTTATAATCACATCGAGTTAGGTTGACATAGTAGGAAAATATAGGTCTTGACTAGTTACAGGATGCAATATGAAAGGAGATATCTTAGGGGATCAATTATGGGGAAGTTAGAATGGATGTAGGAATGATAAATAATCAATAGTGTCTCTCACAAAACACTACTAGTATATCCACCCATTTCTTAGTGAAACCTTTAAGGCATGCACTCAGGGAGAATGAAACTCTTCAGGTTGCTACAAGAGAGAAAGATTTTGTAAATGATAAAGTTAAAAAAATCTTGTGTATACAAATTCTTCCTCTTCTTTGACCAAATATTCCTCTTCCATGAGTACCTCTTCACTTTAATCCTCACATCCCAATCTTATCTTGACTAAGCACGTCATTTTTCAAAGTAACTTTTGCACTTAGTCTCGATGGGTTACTTTTAAAACCTCCTTTTCATTCGCATGATAATCTTAATCTGCCTTGCACATTATTTTACTTTTTATGCGACAAATTCTTCTTTAATTTGAGTTTCAAATAATATACAAATTCAATAGTTTGGATCCATATCAAATTCAACTCATCTTGAATCCCAATACGTAATTAACTAAGGTATTGTACAACTCATTCCTTTTCTACTTCATAGTATCTAGACTAAATGGTAATTTGTTAGAACTCCTTAATATATTCCTTTACTAACATATCCTTTTGCATTAGGATTTGGAGTATTCTAAAAAAATACATCTGATACCCAATAAGAACTTTTCTCTTAACTTACTGACCAATCAATCTCAACCAATTATCTTATCTTTACTTATTTGGTTTCATTCATTGTGGGTCTTTTTACACCATAAAGATGCATATCCCTCTAGATTTATTTGTGCCATCTTGATGCACTCAAGGTTATCTATGTCCTTTCACTCAAATTACTCTTCCATATCATTGATTGATTCAACCAATTTCTCTAAATTTAGACTTCTTGAGTAACAAGGCAAATTCATCTTTGCACCATTTATAATGCATGGTATAGCTCTCAAGAGCCTTTTATCACTAGTGTTAGCATATTCTTCTACATTTTTAGTAACTTCCACTCCTTCAGTGTGTGGCTCTCCTCCAATGCTTTCTTCTCTTCCAGCATGAGCTCTTTCCACTTTATCATCACTCTCATCTTTCTTTGAAACCAATCCTTGCTATTGATCATCCCTGACATCATCCAAACACTTTGACCACCCCACCCATCCCTCTATAGAACTAGACTAATATAATATAGGTGGTATGAAAATAGTTGTAGGTGTTAGTGTGGATAGGTGTAGGTGTGTATATGGGTGTAGGTTGTATATAAATATTCTATCCTCCCTGCCCCAAAGTTGTGGGCACTAGAGTCTAGTCTATGGTTGTCTATTTGGGAGAGGGAAAATTCTATGGAATTAGAATTGGGGGCTACTCTACTATAGATTATATCCTTTACATAGACATCTATATTTATGCTCATGTTTAGGAGACTAGGGCCCCATATGTATATAGGCAAGATACTAGGGGAGTGAGAGAATCTTGACCCCAACTATATATAGTTTTTTGGCAACCCCATATATATAGTTATTTTTGTCCAAACCCATCCCCATTAGAGATAGAGATAGAGGTAGAGTCTATATTATATATGTGGAATTGGCCCCATATAATCTATAGGGCCCCATCCCCATCCCCATCCACATCTATTTAGAATTGAGTTGAGTTTAAATAGAGAGAGGCCCCATTTATAGAGATCAGATCTAGATGGTTGAGTGGACTATCTAGATATATGGGCCCTTTATTGGGAGAGTGTCTCTCCTCAACCCCAACCTAACCAACTCTATAGGTTGTCAAGAATATAAATTCCCTCCTTCATTGGGAGAATCCTTCCTACTCCTCAACTATATAGATTTTTTTCCCAACCCCCAACCCCAAACCACATGACTCATTTAGAACCTCCTCTAGTCATCCTAATATTCTTATAGCTACAGATCCTATGGTAATGGATTATCTTGGTCGCATTTAAATACTAAACTATCACTCTAATTTTTTAATTCTCTTACTTACAATACTAAATAGGAAACATCTTCCACACTCAATAGGGTTCAAAAATTACTATGATACCAGTTGATGTAGTGTCATGAGTTGAGTTTCTAATTAAGAGAAGTCAATCTATATAGCTCAGACTCACTCACACTCTTACACACTATAATTTTAGTAAAATAACAAATATTTCATTAAATTAAAATATAAATTACAATAGTTTTGAGGCCTAATTTATAGCCACCATTGAGTTACAATGGTGTTATGCATAACAACCATTAAATACCTACACTCTATCCCTACACAAGGTACTCATTTTAATCTCATTCTAATTGGCCATGTATCCCATTCTTCTTATTTTAATTCATAAAATTATCCTTTAAGTACTTTGTCTTCTACTTTAAACCTATTAAAAAATTTGGTAGAGTTTCAATGCTCTTTCCTCTCTCTCTCTTGATGGTCTACCTAGTCTTATTTTTATAGTACTCATTGGAAGGATCTTAAAGATTTTCCATGTTATTATTACAATTAAATTGTTAAATAAATTTGGAGGATAAGAATTTAAATTTGAATTCTCAAAAAATTACTCAACTAATAGTTTTTTGTAGTTATTGCTTCTCCCACTTGTAGGTTGAATTCAATATTTTGGTAATCTAAGATGATGTGGCATCTCAAGTCAAATGATTTTATCATTTAGTGACCTTGACCCTTATAATGCATGTATTAATTAATTAATTTTACACATAATTCATCTATATACCTTTACACACTAGCATCCTTGATATTATGTGTGCATCTTTTCTTCTCCCAACTCATGTGTAACTATTCTTTACCAAGTGTGCTTGACTACTCCAACTTAAAAATCATGTAAGATAGGTGTTGTGCGCTGGTGCTCCTACATAATATTATAAGATAAATCATAAATATAATATGAATCATCATCAAATAAATGAATATCCTTTTGGTTGGGATTATGATAATGAATCAACTTGTGAAGTTTATCCTTGGTGTCAATAGTGCCTAATGCAAATTTTTTGTTTTTATTTTATTTTATGTCATTTAATACAAACTTATTAAGAAAAAACTATATACTTTATTATAATATTAAGTAATTGGAAAATTAAAAATCTATTTTGTACTCAATCTAGGAGGATTATTACATCCTTAACCAATAATGTGTATTAGGATACATGTGGCCCACTTTTGGATAACCCAAAATTTTACTTAGTCCTATGAAAATTTATATATCTTCATATTGGTGGTAGCATTAACCTATGGAGTATCCATATCCCAAGTAAGGTATATATAGGAGGTAGTGGTTAGTATTAGGATATCATATTAAAAAAATTGTTCTTATTGAAAGGTTGTAGAGGTTTTCCCCTCCAAGTGACTCGGTCATATATTTCCAATATTTTTCTTTGCTTTCAATCATATTGTGTGGATATGTTCTCTTATGCCCTCATTATTTCAAGTCTTTATTTTTGTTCTATTATATATATATATTCATGATTCTTCTTTATCTATCTGAGTAATTTCATTACAAGTGATATCAGAGCTTTGATTTGGGAAAGACTCATGTGGCACCTTTGATCAATGTTTGGTTTTTTGTGGAAAAAAATAAAACATTTGAACTAGAAGTAATTTAAGGTTTTAATTTTCACTAAGAAGATTCAAGTTCAAAAAATCATTGATTTTTTTTTTGTCCTTGTGTAATATAATGGCTATTATTTTCATCTCAATAAAATAATCACAATGGTATAAACTCTGTCAACCCTAATTTTTTGGTTTTCCAAGATTTTTAGGATTTTTTAAGCCTTTAAATATATAATATTTGTTTGAAATACTATTTAATAGAATTAAGAGACAAGAAAGATACACTACAAAGGCTAAAATAATACCATAATATAAGTACAATATTGCACAAATCTTCATGACATGTTTTAGACACTTGGATGATGAATATATTATAGTTTATACAATGAAAATGAATATATACTATGTTATACAAGTAAATATTATATAATTGGTGGTTAAGAAGGTAAATAAGTGTAAACTAATAGTTACCAAAAGTCACTATTAGTGAAGAGATGTAACCTTTGACTTTATAAGGATTTATAACAATGTAAAATAATGTGGAAGAAAATAAAATTTGAAAAATAACATAACATATATGGAGTGCAATTAATATACTAAGTGAATATATAAGATAAAGAGTATAGTGATAAAGAATGAAGAGGTATAGAGTAAAAATATCTATATAATGTAATGGCTATTTTATAATTATATATATGAATAAAGAGAGTTAGAGTATAAAATATATGTGAACTATGTATTATGTAGGTGAATAAATGGATAATAACATACCTAATTAAAAATTTAATGAATGCATATATTAATTAAGGATTAACCCCTAATACTAACCTTTGCATAACATTGTCTCTAACTAAAGTCATATTAAATGACATAAATATTTGTACCTAAGTATCATATTTTATGTCAAAATTTAGTGGTGCCACACATAATTTAGTTAAATAATGTCTTGGGGAAAATATATCACATTAAGGAGATAATAATATTTTGGGAATAATTTTTTTTTTAAATTTTTTTGCTCATATGACTAGCTGAGAGAGAAAGAAATTAACAATGTGTGTTATCTCTATCTAAGGGTTTAGGAACCTAGGAGATGGTGTGTGAGAAGGGGGTTGATCCTTATAAGTATGTAAATTATGGATAAATTAGGTATGATGGTTTGGGGAATAAATAAAATGTAAAGTATAAAGTATGATAATGCAAGGGGATTAGTAAGAGTAAAAAAAATGTTATGAAATCAAAAAAATAAAGGAGGAGATTAAAAATAGAAAGAGATAAGACAAGGAGAAAATTTTACATAGTATTTAATGAAGATGATAGTGTAGAAGGTAATGTGGATGAGAAAAAAATATGAAAAGGAGGAAGAATAAATTAGTAATGCAAAAGACAAGGAAAAATAAATTATATTGCCTACAATGAGGAATACATTAAATAATTAGAAGTAAAAGAAGATGACAGAATAAAATGAAAAGGAGATCCCAAAAATACATTGATTCCATACCCAAAACTAAATAATACCACATAAGGATATGAACCCCTTGGACCAAACACCATCCCTGTGTTGCTGGTAGGAATAAAGAGGAATTGAGGGAGAGATTAAAAAAGTGGAAAATAGTTACATAAAGCATGATGCCATGGAAGGAAAATAAGAAACTATCAAAGAGAAAGAAGATATAACTTGAATTTAAAAATAATATGATAGAACATTATTAAAATACCAATATTTGGGAACTATACAAAGGATGTGGAGGAACACTTGTTTGTGTTTGGTTGTTATTGTAAGAATCACAAGATAAATTATTATTAGAGAAAATTGTTTGATTTTGTGGGTAACCTAAGGAATGAGACATTGAAATGGAATATGAAGATAATACCAAATCATAATATGACATGGGATGAAGTACAAATGACATTTAAAAATGATGTCACTACCCAAATGTACCAATAAAAATGTTACTAATTAAGATACCTTATACAAAAGGAGAATGAAATGGTAAAGGAGTATGATTAGTGGTTTAAAGAAGTAGTTCAAAAGTTAGAGTAACCATTAAATGAAAACCAAATGATATAATGACTCATATCAAGGTTGGTGGCATACATATGAGAATCCATGGATGCAATGAAGTTTAAGATAATTATAGATACATTAGAAATGGAAAAAATATTAAAAGCATTATAATGGAGAAGGAATAATGATTTTGTGGTGGAAGTGGAATTAGAAATTTTGAAGCAAGAATTGGCATTGTAAGTTTGAAGAAATAAAATTTGATGAAAGGAGAAGTTAATCGACTCTACCATATAAATAAAATATCAAGAAGAGCAACAAAATTGAGAAAAATATCACCTCAACCATATAAATAAAGGCTATGGTGTGGGTTATGTAGAATTTGGGACTAGCATGATCAAAGGATGTGTCCACTAGTAGAATAGGTTGCATATACTAACACCTATAAATAGATAAATAACATCAATGAATGGAATGAATATAGAGGGAAAACAATAATTTCTCAACAAATACTACAAATAACTCATATTTATATTAAAACTCAAAGAGTACATGGTTTTAACCCCAAATGCAATATCACATACCACCTCCACCAAATCCAAGTGAAAGACAACAAGGTCTATAAAATTAATATACAATGGGTACCAAGGTTGGTACTAGGGAGGAAACCAATATATATACTTTGAAAGATATCATATAGATAATAGAGGTGCATACAAAGGAGGTTATCATGGATAAAGGGGATATAACTAAGATAAGTCAATGATCACTTGATTTAAATGTGGTAAGAAAAGACACATTACAAGAAAATTTATGGAAGCAAATCATATACATTATGATTTATTATAGGAAATGGGTACACATGATTCATTCAATTTCCCCCACAACTGAAAAACACTACATAAATGGGGGCATGAACATAGAAGAGCTTATAAGAATGATACCTTGTACAGGTACACATCATCTAAAAGGAGTACCATAATACTAGGAAATGATGTAAATATGTAGTGAAATATATATACCAAAACCACCTAATGCTCATGATGATAATGAAGAGGAATAATTAAGGCCACAAATGGAAAAATTGGTATATGAGAGACTATATATACATCAAAAAGTAGTACAGTATTGGGAAGAGTTGCAAAAAAGTGAAATACTAGAGAATTGATTTAGGGAGTCAGATGAAGAATCAAAAAATTAAAAATGGAAGAGGATCCAATGGGTTACGAATAATACAAACTTGAAGAATAAAAATGCTTAAAAAATAACTCATAAATGAAAGAATAAAAATATTTTATTTGATTTGAAAATAGATAGGTTGGATATTGAGAATGGATTGTTGGATTTAGAAGTGAAAATCAACATAATGCTACAAATTTCTTGGGAAAATTTAGGAAAATCACCATTACATTCTTTAACATATGACATTTCTCTAATGGATGGGACTTTACCATCTCCCATTGGCGTACTCAAAGGCACAGACTTATAATTCATGGGGATTAAGAAAAAAATTGTTTTTGATTTCATGAAAATAATGCATCATGTCCAATTTCACTAAATTTGGAATGGTTCATAGATTATAATGGGATGTTGGGCTCAAAAACTGAAGTAATCATAATGGAAAGAAATGGAATTATAGTCCACTTACCATTAATAATGGGCATGTATTCTACATGGACCATAGAGGAATATGATGACTATGATGGAAGTGATAGAGAAGAGGATTTATGTATAAAATAAATTTGAAAACATCCCAACTTGAATAAAGACTATGAAACATAAAAACATTGAAGAACCCAAGTCAAAATCAGAGGTAGATATTGCATCATGGATATATAAAGAACTAAATAAAAGAGTTCAAAATGTATTCCACATAAAGAGAAGGGTTATTATATACACCAAGGATATTAAAAACCTAGAAAAGATACCACAAACCCAAAATAAGTTTTTATTATGTATTAAAATAAGATATTTTTGTGCAAATATTATGAAACACAACAATATAGGATACTTAGAGAACTATTTATAATGGATGTATAGGGTAGTCCAAAATGCTGGTGTAAGCCTAGAAGAGTGGGGGAATATGCCATAATATTATAATAAAAATAAGGAAGTAAAGGAGCATATAAAACAAAATGATGCAAGATAACTTAAGATAGAGGTAGAAGAATGTGAGGAGTTACTAGAACCATGGAGAGATAAAAATAATTATATATCCCACATGTAATAAGTAAAAGAAGAGAATATTTTGTTAGAGGAGAAATAAAAGATGTAAAAAACATGGAAATATTGGGATGAAGAAGAAGTAAGGAAAATAATAGAGTTTTGGGTACCAAAATAAAGACATATAACACAAATTAAAACTTAAAAAAGAAAAAGATAAAAATGAAAAAAATGTTAAAGCAATTTTGGAAAAAAATGGAAACATTCAAAACAATTTTGAAACAATGATAAAAAATCAAATAATTTTGAAGTTTTTTTACAAAATGCAAAATTATTTTGAAAAAAAGGAAGAAAAAAAGAACCCAAAAAATAAATAAATGTAAAATATATGGATTGATCACCAAGTTGGAAACTAATAAATGTCATCTTGGTGTAGTAAGTCTTGAAGATGAGACAATGTTTTAAAAGGGGGTAAATTGTGGTTGTAATATTCATAAAGTTAGAAAAGCATTTTTGTAAACTGTAGAAGCCTCACACATGCCATAATGACAATAAAGGTGATATATAGACAAATAGAGAAATATCCATCTGCAAATATTTGTAAGGCCTTCTAAAAGTCTATGGTATCTTTTAGAGAATTAGAGAATTCAATAAAGTCACCACATATTCTATTTATTTTACATGAAATTACTTGACAAAAATTCTTTGAGGAGCTGTATTTTCACCTCATAAATATTGTGATAACTTGCAATAAGATTGGAGCATGAAATTAGCATCATGAACATGTATACCAATAATACACTCAATTCATAGCTTTCAAAATAACCATAGCCAAATAAGGTTTATTTTTTGATAAAAGGGGACTCTGTCCTATAAATCTAGTCAGGAGAGTCAAGTTAGGATACTATGGTATCTTATGCTAGACGTCTAAGTTTATGGTTATTGATATGATACCCTTTCATAGTAAAATTTGTGTCATTTTGGCATAGCGGTATAGGGTATAAATTTTGGATTTTTACTTACAAAATTATTTAGAGATGTCTCAGGGATGATACAAAGTTATAAAACCCAAGTAAATATTTGTAGGATTATTTAGTAGAATTATGATAATATAAAGATACACTACAAAGGCTAAAATCAGACCGCATTACACCACATAGGCTAAAATCATACTAAAATAGAAGTGTGGTATTATATGGATCTTAATGGAATGTTAAAACCCCTTAGATGAAAAATATATTAGAGTATATATAATAAAAATTCATATATACTATGGTATATAAGTAAATGTTTTCTAATTGATGGTTAAGAAGGTAAATAAGTATTAACTAATAGTCACCAAAAGTCAATATTATTGAATAAATGTAACCTTTGCATTTCAAAGGATATATAAGGATTTAAAAATAATATATAAGAGGATAAAATTCAAGAGTGAAGAACGTAATACATAAAGAGAAGGCAATTGATATACCGAGTGAATATATGAGATAATGAGTGTGAAGGTATAGAGTAAAGAGATATGTATAAAGTACTGAATGTTTTATAATTATATATATTAATAAATAAAGATAGAGTGGGAAATATTTTTTCACTATGTACTATGTATGTGGAAAATTGGATAATAACACACCTACTTCAAACTTTTAAAAATGCACATATTAACTAATGAGTAACTACAAATACTAGCCTCTGCATAACGTTAGATCTAACTAAGGTCATCTTTAAAAACATAAATATCTATCTACCATGTATATTATTTTATTTTAATTATAGTCATTGGATTCATCTTATTGAGACAATAAAAATGATGTAAACCCCTGATAATCTTATTTTTCACCCCCATGGAACCATAAACCCTAAACCTCAAACCATGAGCCATAAACCCTAAACCTTAAAACATGAACCCTAAAACCTAATCCATGAACCCTAAACCTTGAACTTGTTACCTTAAACCCTAAAAATTAAACACTACACCCTAAACTGTGCCACTTAGACCCTACAACCAGAACCTTAAACCTTAAACCTTCATAAAACCTAATCCCTAACTTTTTCACATGGAAAGAAAACACTCTATGGGTCAAGGAAAGGGTTATATAAAAATATAAAACTATTGAAAAATAATATATGAATTCAAAAACAATAATTAATGGAACTTTTATTATAGGTTTTTCTTTGATAGATCAAAAAATGATCAAGTTAGATTAAAATATGCAAAATTTATAGTCTAAAATGGATAATAAAGGATATAATAAAAAAATTAGTTAGTTATTAGATAAAATCATGTATATATTCAATCAATTGTTGGCCTTCAAACATAATGTAAAAAACAAACCATAATTCACTAATACATGGTCCAACCTTAGTGGATCCTCTGACCAATCTAATCTAATTCTGAATCTAGTGCAACCTCAACCCTCAACTTGCTCTAATTTGGGTGTTCATAACATGATACCAAAATTAAAAATGCATAAGTTTTCTTGAAGGGATTCAAACACTGAGATAAACAAAATGAATATTTTTATGTACATCAGATCCTATATGGATAAAAGGCCATAATGGCATCCTTATATTTGAAACCTAAAAAAATAATTTGGTATCGATGGTTATATGTTGAAATGAATAAAAATAATATTAGTGTCACCTAGATAATTTTTAATAATGAATTTTAGTTACACTATATAAATAATGTGATGGAGAATTATTTTAGCTAGTTATAAAAAATATGTCAAACATGATCAATAAAGGATTATAATCATCAATTATACAATCTATGCATATGGGTGGATATGATCACATATGATAAATTGAATGAACTATTTCTTTGAGGGATTAAAGATAACATCCAACATGAGGTACACATGTTTAATTTGATTACTATATATAATTCTATTTTTATGACTCATAGAGTAGAGGAAAGAACACTAGCCAATAAAAGGTAGGCATTGTCAAGCATAAAATATCAAAGCCATCTAGTACCATCTTTCTCTTAGCCTACTAGATTTAATCCTAAAAAAAGGAAAAATGGTTGTGTTTAACTATGATAACACATACAATTAAGGACATACATGTGTTGAAAAGAATTAGTTCTATATTGAAGGTGTTAATGAAGAAGAAAAGATCAAGAAATAGAATTAGAGGGTGTTGATGAGCTAGATGAGGGGTCAATATATACCCATCCATATCTTGTCATTCAATTTCAATAATTATGACCCCAAAAACCCTCAAGGTTATGATTTTCTTAAAAAAATGGTTAAAATATTGATTGACTTGGAAAGTACTTAGAACTTCATAAAAAATAAGTTAGTTGCACAATTGATCTATTTTATTTATCTAACTATAGAATTTCAAGTCCTGGTTAGAGGTGTGGTACAATTAGTTATTCATGGAAATCCCATAGTATTAAACTCACCATGGGAGACTACCTCCTATATTTCTCTATGTTCACCATTCCCATGGGTAGAGAATATATTATGCTAGGATTCTAATAGATCAGATTAGAAAAACTATTTATTATAAAATATAATGTGAAGACAAACAAGAAAGTATAAAAAGATGGCATCAAAATATTCCTTTAATCAATAGAAAATTATTACTTTAAGAGGGTATAATAACACTTTATTAAATATCCTTCCAAGGACAAATAAAATCCCAATCTCTATAAAGGCCAACCTTATAGTTACCACCCCTTTTGACATTCCACAAAGAGTAAGATGGGACTTGTTACTTAGATAAACATCCTCAAATGGGCCCACTTACTGATATTAAGTGGTCACTAGGCTCCTTATAATATTTTAAGACTCTAATTATTAGCAATCACTAGGCTCTTAAGAATACACCAAGTCACTAATATCTAGTGGTTGCTAAATTCCCAATAATATTTTAAGTCTTTAATTTTTATTCATTGATATGACCCTAAGAATACACCAAGTTAATGATGCCTATTAGTCACTAGGATCCCAAGAATACTCTAATTTTATAATAACTAATAGTCACTAGGATCCTCCAAAATGATTGAAGTCCTTCATACCTATTGGTTACTAGGTTCTCAATAATGTTTTAAATCATAGATATATAATAGTCACTAGGGTTTTTTGGAACTGCTCCATGTCACTGATACCTAGTGGTTACTAGGTTCCCAAACATTTTGATAAATCCTTCATACCTGTTAGGTAATAGGTTCCTAAACACTATGACATGTTTATCATACCTAGTAGATGCTAGGTTCCCAAACATTTTCAACATGTTTTCCATACCTAGTTATCACTAGGTTCCCAAATATCTTGACAAGTCCTCCATACCTAACGAGCTCTAGGTTCCTAAACACTACATATGTCTTCCATACCTGATGGTCATTAGGTTCCTAAATATCCTAAAATGTTTTACATGCCTAGCAGTCATTATTTTTCTAGATATCCCAACTTATTGTTCATACATAGTACTCCCTAGTTATCTCAAGGAATATGAAATGCAACATTTTCTTTAATAACATCCCACTTAAATCTTGACATGTAGAAGTCATAAATTAATAGTGGAACACCATCAATGGCTAGAAAGTTAGATACTTCTGTCATGAGATACTAATTATCCCCACTTGACTCACTTAGATGGAAGGACAATGCTACAATTATTCAATGAATATAACATGTAGTATTTTCCTTATTAACACCCCCTAAATCTTGACATAAGGAAATATATAATATATCAACCACTAATAGTTAACATGATCAGCAACTATAAACTTAGATGGCTAGCATAATATGTTAAAGTATCCCTAATTGACTCACCTAAATAGAAGAATAGTAGTACACTTATTTACATAATATGTCATATAATAACATTCCCCCTAGATGATAGCTTCATAAATTTTGAGTATGTGTCATAGTTATAGAATCTTGAATTCCATGGGAATTTATGTAAAAAATTTGACACTTTATCCTCTATCAAATATCAATCAATCCATTATAACTTAAGTAATAAACCACTCCTCATGTTACTTCCAACATCAATAAATCCTCCCTAATTGTTTGATTGTACCATCATTGATGCAACTCTTCATTAGATAATCAGTGAAGTGATTATTCATTGTATACATGAACATCAATGAAGAAAATATTCATTGAATACCTATATCATAAATGAATTAAATATTCATTAAATACCTATGTCACTAATGAATCAGTTATTGATTGGATACCTAAACATTAATGGATAAATTATCAATTGGATACCTTTGTCATCAATGAATAAATTCTCCATTGGATATATAAACATTAATGAAGCAACTCTTTATTGGATACCCACATCGTCAATGAATAAAGTCTTCATTGGATTCCTCTTTCATCAATGAAACAATTATTCATTAGATATATTAATATCAATGAAGCAAATTTTTATTGGATACCTCTGTCATTAATAAAATAATTTTTCATTAGATATTTAAACATCAATGAAAAACTATTCATCGGATACCTCTATCATCAATGAAGAAATTATTCACTGGACACTTCAACATAAATTAAAAAAATATTCATTAGATACGTTGACACCAGTAAATAAACTCTTCATTGGATACCTCAATCATTAATGAATGCGCCAAATCTAAGTTGTGCTTTCTAAAATAATCAAATCCTTTCAATAATCCTCATTTACTAAAATAAAATATTCATAGGCATATAAGATCATGTAACTTCAGTTCCTACCTCTTCTTTACTCTTTATGTTTAATTTAGTCAAATGCTTCTACCCCTGGCATGATTTCACAGTTAGTTATGTGGCAAAAAATTCTCAAAACTCTTCTTCTTTCTCCTCAACAAATATTCCCCAATCTCTGGTAGACTATCCCACCACACTTTTCTCCTATATAAAATAAATGTACAAGGAATAATAAACAATAAGATCCAAGTAGATTTATTTATTCCTTCCTCATGCTCTCTCTAAAATAGGGGCAAACTACTCCTCCTATACCTACAACTATCATAGCCAAATATAGGGTGATCATCATGTCTCTAAGAACCTATATATGTCACATATTAAGTATGATAATTTCCCCACATTTATTCTAATGAGTTAATAGACCCATAATAATCCTTATACACAAATGAATCAAAGTACTTGAAGTTTCTTCTCTTCTCATCTCTTCTATTTATAAAGCAATTCCTCCTAAAAAGTCTTGTCTTGCCACAATAAAATCACATATTCTTCTTCTTCCCTTATTTATTCTATCATGAGAGACATTTGAAAACTTTATTTCTTATTCTACAGGAGAAACCTTCACATATTTATGGTGACGATAATCTCTTAAATAACTAATTACTTATCTTTCCTTAATAAAAACCACCTCAATAAAAATAACAATATCTTGACCATTTTTTCCAAGTCCACAACCTATATAGCCCATTTTATGAAGTAAATTTCTATAATTCACTTTAGTTATTTTTAGAAGCTTTGATCTTAGGATAATGATACCCATTATCAAAATTGTCATCAACATGATCATCAATAATATTAGATTGAATAACATGATCAATAATATGGTCAATAGTATAATTATGAATACAATCATGCTCATTAATAAAATAAATAATAAGATCATCAATGGAGGTATAAATATTAAAACACGTAGAATAATTAAAAGTATAACTATCAACCCAATCCTTTGCATGCTTTTTAGAGTATTCAAACTTCTTCCTTAACTTGATTATCTCCATTGAAATATGTGAAGTGATTTTTCTCAATCTCTCATTTTATTTCCTACATTAAACAAGATCATCCTCAAACACTTACTTATCATACAAATTATTCAACTTATGCCACATTTTATTTGGCATATCCATCCCCTCAAGATGACAACAAAGCTTAGGTGCAATATTAAATATCTTTCCTATGCCCTGATCTTACATGTTTACATATCAATTCTATTCTTATTTGGTATAAGGTACCCTTTTAGTCCCCAAAATAATATGTCATAAGCCAATAATACTCAATACATGTTCTAGATATGATTCATAACCCTTGAAATTATGTCCCTTCAACATACGGGCCTCATAAATTATAAACACCTTTGAACATATACCCTATCCAATTTCATAATTAATTTAACCTTCTCTTAAAAATAGAAAGAACTATCCCAACCTAATTTTTAATGATATTTTGAAAAATTAAAAATATTGGAAAATTTATTTTAAAATGTAGCTTGGAGATCAATTTAATTGAATACCATAAACTTAGAATATCTCAGCTAAAATAGGTTGCATAAGTCTAAAAATTGAATTATAGATCTTTTACACAATTTTATTAAAAAAATGATAGAATTAAAAAAAATAGAGTTATAAGTGATTATGTAAAAATTAGCCTTAATTTTGAAGTACAAATTTACACCATTTGTAGCTCCCTCAATACCACTCAGAATTTGGGAAATTACCACTTGTTGGATAGCTCTCAAAGTCAACTTTCCAATGAAGTAAAAATCAGCTCAATCTAATTCCTATGTGACAATGGCAAATATCATTTTTATCATGCATAATGCCCTTGTCCCCACAATGTGACAAAAACAATTCTCCTTCCTTTATTCACTTCTCTTTTGTTATCACTAGTAGCATAACCATAATCTTCTGTGGTAAATTTGATTTCTCTACTCACAACTTTATCAAAGAATAAACCATAAACTCTGATACCCTATTAGAAAATTATATATATTAGAGAACAACATATAAATATTAAAACAAGTAGATAAATATGGTGTCAAAATAAACCTTTGATCAATATGATATTTATTACTTTCTTACTTTAAGAGGGAACAAAAGCAATTGCTTAAATAGCCTTCTAAGGAGAGAGAAAATACCAATGGATAAAGAGGTCAACCTTTTAAGTACCATCCCTTTTTATATTCCAAAAGAGTAAGCTATGAACTATTATTTATATTGGCATACTTAAATATACCCACTTAGATGGGCCTACTAATTAATATCTAGTAATATTTAGGCTCAAAGAATACCTAAAGTATCTGATAGTTATCAGTTGCTAGGATTTTAAGAATACACCAAGTTAATGATAGCTAGAAGTAGCAAAGATCCCAATAATATGCCAACTCAGTAATACCTAGTAATGTTAGGCTCATAAAAATATGTCAATTCATAAATATCTAGTGATATTTAGGGCCCAAAGAATATTCTAATTCAATGATAGATAGCAATCAATAGGCTCCTTAGAATAATCCAAGTCACTGCTAGCTAGTGATCACTAGGATCTTTCAAAATGATCCAAGTACCTAATACCTATTAGTTTCTAGGTAACCAATAATTGTCCAAGTCATATATACCTATTTTTTTCTAGGTTCTCAGGGACTAATCCATGTATCTATGTTCCCAACCATCCTAAAAAGTATTTCATAACTAGTGAGTGTTACTATGCTAAACACTATAACATGTCATCCATACTTAGTAGTTTATAGGTTCCAGAATATCAAGACAAGTCCTCTATACCTTGTGGGCACTAGGTTACCAAGATATATATAATCTCTTACATACCTATAAATCATTAGGTCCCTAAATATTATGACAAGTCATCCATACCTACTAGTTGTTAGGTTCCCATAGATCCTGACTTGTCATTCATAACTAATAATCACTAGTTTCCTTAAGGACTCCAACATATAGGATTTTACTTGATAGTTACTCATTTCCTTAAGAATGATTAATGTAAAATTTAATGAGTTTTTAAAGAAATTTAATTTATATGGAAGGAAATTTGAACCAATTGGGTTGTGTACTAAGTCCCAAAAGTTGGTTAGTTATCATGAGATGTATAATATTATTAAATATAGATTGGATGGGTTTTTTTCATAATTTATTTCATTATAAGCACAAATTAAAAACATTACTAAACCACAAGATCTATAGGCAATTTTCAATGGGAAATTTTTAGTTTTTAGGGATATGCTGAAAGGACTACCACCCAAAAGGGATCATGATCATGCCATTCAAATGATGTTATGGATTCAACCACCATACATTAAAATTATAGGTAAGTATATACATAGAATAATAATATTAAGAATATGGTACAATATATTCTCAAGGCAAGTATTATCAGACATAGCTAAAGTGTTTATTACTCTCCAATGGTGTTATTGCATAAGGATGATACTTGCTACATGTGTCCATATTACAAGGAACTCAAAAAATTCACAATAAAATATAATTTATAGATCATGGTAATTGATTATTTACTACATGAGTTTTATGGTGTTGTATATTTTATGAAACTTGGTCTTTGTTTAGGTTATCATCAAATTAAAATTAGAAAGGAAGATATACATAAGACAAGTTTTAGAACCCAAAAGGGTCAATATGAATTTATGAGGATGCCCTTTGGTCTCATAAGTGTACCATATACATTTTAATGTTTGATGAATTATATATTTTGTCCATTTCCATTGAAATTGGTCTTACTAATTTTTTGATAGCATATTAATATACAACAAAACATGGGAAGAACACTTGCAACATATGAATCAAGTTTTGGAACTTTTGGAATAAAATCAACTTTAAAATAAGACTTCTAATTGTGATTTTGGATTCAAGGAGGTGGATTAATTGGGTCACATTATTTAATATGAATGCCTAAATGTGGACCCTCACGAGATCAAGGACATGGTTGAATGGCATGGGTTTAAAACCCTTAAGGACCTATGAGGCTTCTTAGGGACCATAGGTTACTATCATTGATTTTTAAAAATCAATAAAGTATAATAACACCACTCATATATTTATTGAATAAATAATCCTTCCATTAGAATAAGGAAGCCACCATGAAATTTGAGAAGTTGAAGGATGCATTGCACACAAATCTTGTACTAACTACCCTAGTTTTTTCCAAAAAAAATGTTATTGAATGTGATGCTTTAGGGTATGGCATGGGGGTAATACTTATGTAAGAGGGATGATATATTACATTTTAGAGTCAATAACTCAAGTGTAATATTTTTTTGAAGCCAATTTATGAGAAGGAAATTATGGTTATCCTTCATGTAGTCAAACAACGTAGACCATATTTTATGGGAAGACACTTTAAGGTTAGGAAAATATAAAATACTTCTTAAAACATAGGGTTTCATCATAATATCAACACCAATGGGTCATTAAGGTATTGTTATATGAATTTGAGATCATATACATGAAAGGAAAGGATGATATAGGGGTTAATGTACTATGTATGAAGGATTGGTCCATATAATAAATATTATGTGCCATGTCCATAATATAGGTAGATTGGGTCAATGAGGTAAAATTATAATGAGGGATTGACATAGATACATAAAGGAATCATTTGATAATAATATCTGAGCTATATTTTATGGTGCAAGAATAGGCTATAATTGTACAAGAACTAAACCCTTAATCATAAAATTCTTGTGAAACTCCATGCTTCTCCAATAGGTGGGCACACAAGCTTATTGAAGACTTATAATCGAATCAAATAAGAATTATTTTGGGAAGGGATCAAAGAGGAATTCCAAAAAATTATGCAGATATATCATGTGCCAATAAAACAAGGGAGAGATAATTAATACCCTAGGCTTTCTAAAAGTTTTATTTATTCTTAACTAGAGGCTGGATGAGGTTTCCATGGATTTCATTATAGATTTTCCTAAGTATGAAGGTAAAGTGTCATCATGGTTATTATAGGTAAACTTATCGAATACGCCCATTTTTGTGCCTTGTCACATATTTTTATACTAAGTATGGTAGTATTAGATTTTTTAAATAGAGTTCAAAAGTTACATAGCACCAAAATATCATTGTTACTAATCATGATCCTATATTTACCAGTAATTTTTAGAGAGTTAATATCATGCTTGGGTATTTAGCTAGCTCATCATATCTTCCGTAATATAATTAAAAAAATGTGTTTGTCAAAAAATTCTTGGAGGGATATCTTTGATGTTTTACTTTAAATAAACATGAGAGAGGGTTTTAATTAATGTCACTAGTAGAATGGTAGTTTAACACTTATTTACATACCTCATCCAAAATGTCCCAATTTTTGGCATTATATGGGTACCATCTACCATATATCACCTCATCCATTAGGGTTTACCCAAAGGTTTTGGCAGTCCAAAAACACATTCAACACTAGAATGAGGTACTCTTTAGTCTCAAAGAAGACTTGGAAATGACATATAATCAAATGAAGTATCAAGTTGACCAAGACCACACTAAAAGATAATTTTGAACTAGGAAATTCAAATTTTGTGGGATTAAAATCATATAAATTAATGTCCCTAAAATAATAAAATAATTATTATAATATTTCACCTAATTATTATGTCCCCTATTAGGTCTAGTATAAGATTGATAGTGTATCATACAATATAGAGTTGCCTCATTCAACAAAAATACATATAGTCTTCAATGTTTCCTTCTTGAAGAAGGTCATTTGGAATAGAGTTTCAACCTAAATAGAGTTACATAAGTTTGATGTGGAGAAAAAATAATTTTTGAACCTATGTAAATCATATAGATACCCACAAAGAGGCTACAACTAAGGTTGATTACATAGTATATAATCAAGTGGAATAATCTTGCTAGTGAGGATTTGACATGGGAGGATGAAACATTCTTGTAGAATCATCCAATGGTCATTAATGTTGATGACAATTTTGTTTTGAAGGGGAGGGGCATACTATGTCATTAAATGATAACATGTATTAGAATATATGTGGCCAAATTATGGCTAGCATATCTTTTTGCTTAGTCATATGATAATTTATATATCTTCATATTGGTAGTAGTCTCAACCTATGGAGTATCCATAGGCTAAGTAGTTTATATATAGGAGGTAGTGGCTAGTATTTGGATATCATATTACAAACTTTGTTTTTATTAAAAGGTTCTAGAGGTTTTCACTTCAAAGTGACTCAGTCATATATCGATAATTTTCTCCTATATTTTTAATCATCTTATGTGGATTTGTTCTCTTATGCCCTCATTATTGTGTGTTATTATTTTGGTTATGTCATTGATATTTATATTATGATTCATTGTCATGACTCTAATTTATCTATCTAAGTAATTTCATTACAATCATTATAGATGTGATTAACTACCCCATTCTAAACTTTATACAAGAATGGATAAGAGATATTGTTTGTAACAATTATTATATAAAATAAAACATGTTCATATCCTTATTCATATGATGTTTGCATCTAGATTCCATAATCCATTCATATAGATTAGAATGAATATGCATATATTGAAAAGTAATAGATAAATTATTATCTTGGAAGGATTGGGGGAAATAAGTATTTATCTTCTCCTCCAATTATTTATTGAAACATTGAATGCTCATATGTCCCACTTTGCCCTGCTATGAGCATGGTTTGAATTTTTTCTTAAATGATGCATTTTATTGTCTCCCTAAACTATTTTACCATTTTAATTTTTTATTTTATTGTCTTTGATGAAGTGTGCATGTTACTTATATACTAGTTTTCTGTTATGAATCAACTTGTTTGCTAAATGATAAAATAGTTTCCTAACTAATCAAACTCGAGCTTGTAATTTGAAGTGAGAGTCCTTGTACTACTAAAGCTTTGGTGAAAAATTTTACAAAGAGGCCTCAAATTAAGTAAGATAATATAAAAAAGATACACGAGTATGGTATCTGGTATTATATTATACCAATAAGCCCAAAAACAATCAACAGTCAAATGCTCTAATAAAATATAAAAAAATAATGCAACTATTTATAGATGTTGAAAGACACCTAAAGAAAAAAGTGAATATAATATAATAAAATGAATGAATGTCTTGTTTTAATAGGTGGAAATAATTTAATTTATATACAAATATCAAGATATGATAAATTAATAGGCTTACCTATATCAAGACACTAAACCTAATACATCATAATTACACTTATAAGGTACATAGTACACTAGACATAGTAAATATCACAAGCTACACATAAGCTAGTTGACCCAATGGACCTAATGAAATATGTTACAAAATTTAATGAATTCTATGGAACTATAAGTATTGGTTTTAAAATATAATTAACATGTTAATCCTTCTATAAAAATTGGCGTGGCTTTGACATTCCCACTTAATCATAAATTTTGATAACCAAATGAATTCCCATAATCTAGTGAACTCCTCATAAATCATAACTACTCTAAAGTCAAGGATCCATTATTCCACATAGGAATAACAAAGGGATAACAATGATATCTCATATAAAAATGATACAACTATGATATGTAGAAATAAATTTTGTTAGTATCAACCCCCAAAAAAACATCCTACAAAGATACAATAATGCAATGTGGATATTCTACCCACATGTTGATGATAAAATATTCATTCTTATATAAAGAAGTCTAGTTGTCAAAGCTATCAATCTTGTGTACAAGCTCTAAAATTAAGTACCCTTGAGATGAAGAAAGATACTAAAAAAACATCAACAAAAAAATTGGATTTGAAATTATGATAATCAAATACAAATATGAAATCCAAATATTTTACCATAGGCCCCTTGATCCATGCCTTATATATCTAAAATCTTCACTAATAAAATACTTTAATACAATGCTCTTGATGTCATTAATAAATAAATAAAATCCTTTTGAGATGAATTTCCTCCAATAAAAGAGTTGAAGGTAGTCACCATATGACCCACAATCTCAAAAAAAATATAAATAAAACCTTAAAATAAAAGATAAAATTATCATGATATAAATTGGTGAAGGTAGTCCCTATATGACATATGACCTCCAACCATATCTTGAGCCTACTTTCTAGAAAAAACATGAAGACAACATAATATATAAGGCTAAAAGTAACTGCCATAGGACACGTGACCATAAGCCATACTCTGAACTAAATATAAAAGAAAAATATAAGTTCAACATAATATATAATGGTCCATGCATGCAATATAGTCTATCCATAAAATACATAAAATATCCCACCAAATTCTTCAACTTATAAATAAGTGTTAAACACTTTGATCATGAGATTAATCCTATTAAGGATATATAATTATGTATAACCCCATATTGCTTAAATTATTCAAGAATATCCATATCTTCCTTATAATTAAGAATATAATAATGTGTCATAACTACAACCTCCATCATGATAGGATTAGTAAATATATCTCTCTCCTTTGAATCCTAAATTGATTTAGTATGTCTAGAAAGACATTGTTAACCCCCAAAGGAATATAACAACTCTCAAATTAAAATCTTAGAGACCGTAACTAAGTATCTCATCTTCATTTAGAGACCCAAAAATTAGGTTTTCTTTTCTTTTCAAAATTTACCCTCAAAACACATCTATAATGCAAATTAACACAAAGTAACAATTATTTTAACATATTATTTAAAGTTTATAATACATTATGTCTAATTTTAGTGAAGTGATGACCTTTTTTATTCATCTCATTTTTGTACTGTTTAAGAATTCTTAAGTCATGATAAAAATATAATATTCTCACTCTAACCCCTAATAATCTTATTGATTACTAAAACATTTGAGACTTTTGCATTTAATTTTAGAACAAACCATAATCATAATATGTATTTCAAGTGTTTATAGTGTCCACTAAGACTGTAGTGTTTTACTATTTTTTTTACAGCCAAGAGGATCAAGTCCTTAACATTTATGTTATCAAATTAAAAAAATTTAGTGAGGAGGATCCCACCATGTGCGTTAACCACTTTCTCTATTTAATATCTCATTAAAATCCTACACCATTATCCTCATATATTTGGTTTCTAAATTTGCCTTAGTGAATTCTTCATTAAGTTGTATACATTTATTTATCATTCAGAGGTGATGCCTCTTCAAATTTTATCACTTTTCTTAATTATTTTTACCATCACATAGTATCTAAGACTTTTAGATGCCAATATATAAGCCAAAGTAATATTTTAGATATTTACATTTTCATTTTAATGCATTTTCTTATAAGCATTTTATAAGGAATTGTTACCTTAACCTTATTTATTATTAATGCCTTTCACCTTTATTATCAATATTAATAAATAAATTCTTTAACCAAAGATATTGTAATTTGTATCTACAATTGATTAGAATTAAGATTCAAGTTTATTTTCACTTTAATTATTTTACTCATTTATAAAATCAATATTAATAAAAAATCCTTAAGATTTAGTATGACATCATCAAGACACATTTTAGGTTCGTTATCATCATGACCTTATATCATTACCATTAGGTAGGTGCACCTTGCATTCATAATTTGTATTTTATGAATTAAATTTTAGATCATTTACTTTATTAGTTTTTCTTCAATGAGCTCCTTACATATTTATGAAGTAAATATTAAAATAATCGCTAGGCATGTCATAACTTTATTACAATATTCCTTAATTTATTAGCATAACAAGCATAACGTATCATGAGTTATATTTCAATTTTCATTCTTCATCATAGGAGACTATAAGAAATATCTATGGAGTGCTTCAAAGTCTACAGGGTTGAGTCAAGGGAAACACAACATGTACAGAAAAATAGGAAATTTGACTGGGGATTTTATTGATGTAAAAGATGTTAAAGAGGTTTCAGGGGAGGGCCAAAAGGATGTTGAATAGGAAACTAATTTGGATTAAAAACTTGTTTCTGAGGATAAAAATAATGTGCCTAAAAATGTTCCCATAGATAAAGGGGAGACCTTTTAGAACAAGCAACTGAAGGATCAGAATGAGGCCTTCAATAATTTGGTGACTTCTCTTAAGGGAAAGGAGAACTCATATAAGTTAGTTGAAGAGTTTAATCTAAAAAAATATAAAATTTGTTGGTTTATGAGATAGATTATAGAGCTTAAAGGTAAGGTGAATTCCCTACAATAGGAAAACATAAGGATGAATCAAATCTCTTTATCCAGGGGGAGGATCAAAAAATTTAGAGTCTCTCATTCAGGGTAGAGTTTTTAGAATAGGAGAATGATAAACTTCATAAAAATATTAGTTTTTTAGAGAATTGCATCAAGGTTGTTGTGTATGAGGGCATTCAGAATGCTAAAAATCTATGAGCCCAACTCAGGGAGCTTTTTGAGCCTAAGTTCATTGGTAAAGGGAAAGGTGAGTAGGGATAGTGCAATGGTTCCCAGTACATCATGGATAGAGATAAATTATTGCTTCAAATTAATATGAACCTTAAAAAGATGAAATATTTTTGGGAGGATGTTTTTGGTAGTTTAGACTTAGATTAGTTTTTAGTCATTCTTTGTTGGTTTTTGGGCTATTTTTTGGCTATCTTTAGGCCTGTTTGGTCTAGTTTTTTGTTTGGTATTTGGTAGACCTTGGTATCTATTATGTATGTTCTTTTCTTAGGGTCTGGGGACCCTAATTAAAAAAAAATCCCCCCATTTAACTTGAATAAAAAAATAAACTCTTACTATTTCCAAAATATTTACATTCACATTAATTATTATTCATACACCTATTAAAATAATAGGTAAATTAGGGACTCACAAATCAAAGAAGCTTTCCACATTCCTTATAATCATTTGAACATCTTTTCATCTTGTAATCATTTTTATTTTCTCTCTGATAATTGATGTATAGATATTCAAGCAATAATTAAGGTATTTTCTCATAAAGAACATTTTCATCTTATTAATGAATTCCAAAATTTAAATCACAACATTCACATGTTTCTATCACATTTAGGGTTCAAGAACCATTCATTATTCTACTACATAATTTTGACAATAAGCAATCAAATTATTTTAAACTTAGTGTCTAAATATTACATACATTCCATTACATTAATTACAACTCAATATAGAAGTAAACAAAAAATTCTACTAAATATTAAAATAAAAAGACATATTTTACTTTCTTTGAGTAGGTCACATCATGTAAAGAATATCAATCAATCCAAACAAGTCACAATCAAGTCATACAATCAATAGGTCGATGGATTTTGTTTGATCCTGGGTTCACTCATACTCAACATGAATTAATGGATCCCCTAATTAATGATGTTTTAATGCCCACATTCATGATATTAGCTACCATTAATACCCACATGACGTGGGATCAGGGCCTAATGTAATTATTTGTAATTTAATGTTATTTGTCACATGACTCTATTCTTGAGTTAAAATTTTAGTAAGTCTTAACTCTGTGAATCCATTCACTTATGAATATGTGTTTATGCTTCACACCAATCATACCATCAATACTTTATGAAGATACACCTAGAGTTTTCCTAAACAAGAAATATAATATTATCACCAAAAATTGGCCATGAGTATCACTTGCAACAAAAGATAAAATATTCACATTCTTTCCTCGAGTGAAAATAATAATTTTCCATGAAAATAAGTCTAACATTTCAACTAATATGTTTTTCAAATTTATTTTTACAGAATAAGTGAAAGGATCTAAGTGCTTGTATATCCATTGAAAACCCAATTTCCATAATAGATTTCATACTGCTATAATAAACCCATTTTCAATGAATTTTGATAACCCTTTAACAATAATCAAGTCTAGTTCCTCAAGTAAATGAATTAACAAACATCTATAAAGTCTTCTCTTTTTATTATGTTAATTCTAATTATTAACAACTAAAGTGATAAGATAACTATCTCAATAAAAGAGCATAGAAGAACAATAGTATTTAATGATCAATTAAGAGGTTCCAAATAAAACAACTAAAGATAGATACAAATTTTGCCAAGCCTTTAGCTTATCCTTTTATTTCTCATCTAGAATCTAATATAATATAAGTAGATGAATGAATGTATGCATTCCTATATGTTCTTGGCATCAACATAAATGCATCCTTGAAATATGCATAATCAAGGAAAGTACACACACAGATATATATATATATATATATATATATATATATATATATATATATATATATATATATATATATATATATATATATCTGTGTGTGTGTACATGTATATATATACATACATACATACATACATATATACATACATACATACATACATATAGTTCCATGGTATCATAACTAAATACCCATAGTTGGAAATGAAATAAACTAAACTAAACATTTTGTCCTAGTTTTAGCCTTATTTCCATTTAGATATGCAAGTGATATTTTAGTAATGTCTCTCACTAAAGTGAAAAAATCAATTTTATCAACACTTCCAACTATAACCATAGACTAGATCAATAACATTTCCTCAAAAGAGTAAGCCCAAGTCAAATATCATTTCCACTTAAAGGAACAAACTTAGTTTGGTTTATATTGTTAGCTAAATGTGAAAATCTATAAATAACAAGATACACATGTAAGTTTAGTTACAAATTTGATGTTATTGGCTACTAAGATGTGCAATTCCAACACTATCAAGTTTACATATAAACTTCCCAACTAGAATAATATTACCTTTATATTCCTTTCAAATTTTCTTATTCAAAATTAAAAGAGAGTAAAGAAGGGAAGATTGAGCTCTTGCCTTTTAGTTACAGTGTTGATATTGAAAACCGAGTCAAACCCTCCACCCATTTTACTCCACTATCCTCTCTTCTTCCTTTTTAATATTTATTTATTTTATTTTAACTATAGTAAACTCCCACTATCTATTTTGTTTTCAATTCTATTATAATTATGTTGTCTTAGTTTTTTTCCTCTTTTTAGTTTCCATATGTCTATATCACTTTTTATTTATTGATACATATTAAATAATAATTAATATTTAGATTGAATATTTATCATTTATCTACTTGTATTTTAATATTTTATTTAATTTACTATTTTTTATAGTGACAAAGTAATTTTTTACAGTTTCTCTTAGTCATATAGTATCAATTTGAAAAAAATGATAGATGCATGTCATATTCACAGTTTTCATTACCAATTGAATTTTTTTAATCAATCATTTAATTTTCTATCAACAATTTATTGTATCTTTAATTTTTTTATAGTTGTTAACTACAAAAAATTTAGTGATTCTATCAATTGGTTATTGTTAGTATATGAGTGGTTGTAACAATTATTTACATTTGGTTTAATAATGATTGGTGGGTTTCTCCCAATTATTTAAAGTTAGTATCAATAATTTATTGTTACTTACATTGGGTTATAGTTGCAAAAAAAAATTAATGTTTGTACATCGATTAGCTTATACTAATTATATATATTTATTTCATGTTTTTTACAATTGGTATAGGATATCAATGGTGATGGAAAAGAATTAGAATAATTTTTTTGATATTATAGTCCAAGTGATGTCAGATAAATTTATTATCTTATACTCAGATCTAAAATAGATATAGATAAAATGTGATAATAGCCAAGTATACTTGGTAGCAACCATTCCATTGAATAATGTAATGGATGTCATGCAAGTAGAAGAAATAAATAATGATTCCCCATGTAATTTTGTTTGTAAGAAGAGAATAAAATACTCAAAGAGTAGTAAAGGAATATGCCTTCTTAAGTACAGTGAGAAGTAAGTTTTATTTGTTCTTGTGTTGAATTTTATTGATTACATTTTGTATTCACATTTTCATGGTAACTATAAAATCATTATTTATTTATTTTCAACCCAAAGATATTATGAATGTACCAAGAACCCCACAGAGGATGATAGTTTGTCATCAAAATTGGGTTTGATTATGCCATTCTTAAGCATAGTGAGAGGTAAGTTTTATTTATTCTTGTGTTGAATTTTATTGATTATAGTTTACATTCATGTTTCAATGGTAGCTATAAAATCATTGTTTCTTTTTGTCCACCTTAGTATTTGGTATTCCTAAGGACCCAAAGATATTATGAATATACCAAGAGCCCCATAGAAGACTAGGGTTTGTCATCAAAAGCGGGTTTTCTTATGCCATTTTATTTTAAATTTATATAAATCAAAACTATATGGTACATATATAACTTACATAAAATATCAACATGTGGATTGAAGGGTGATTCCATGTCATGTTAAACATGACCCTATACGAGACAGTAGGGACATGCATGCCCCTTAGATTTCAAATGATATTTTTTCAAGGATAGAGGCACTATTGGAAATAGGTGTTCCTGTGGGTACCATATATGATATTAACTAAAAAAATGAGATATTTGGTGACTTGTCGAGTGAGAGAAACATCTTATTATTGAGAGAATATGTTTCAAAAAATTTCAACAAGTTAAAGAATATGAATTTTAAAAAATGTAATTAAGACTCGATGAACTTGAACATTTGGTATGAAAAGAAGAGAAAAAGTTTTTTTTTACATTAAAACTAATGACAATAGAAAATCCCCTTTCATTTTTAGGATTTAGATTAAATGGATGTTGGATATGATAGTCAAACATTAATAGAATTATGTTATTGCAATAGAATCCACTTTGAACACTAATAAATGTGAATTAAATAACTTTAATTCATATTAAAAAAATTATTGGTCAATGTATTGAAATGGACATGGGTTATTAAGGATTTTTTTATAAAACCATCCCATTTTAGGCCCTTTACATGAGAATATTAGTGTATAGGGTTACTTTAGCCTCAAAAGAGACACATTAAAATTTAAGTAAATAATTATATCTATCCTATAGTTAGTAACTAGATCTAAATGTTTGTTTACTATATAAGTAAACAAGGTTGTTTACAAAAATAAGAAAAAATAATAATCCTCATCACTTTATATTATCAATTCCAATTATTTTATGTTTGATATAAAATAATGGTTTAGGACTTTCCCTTTCATAAGGAAAATAATTAATTATTTGAAAATACACTTCAATTTAAAACTTTTGACATTCCTCAAAAAATAAAATGAACTTTCATGAACATAGTCGAGGCTCAAATTTACAAAAATGAGTGCTAACTTAAGTTGTGAACATTATTTAGTTAAATTACATTAGAAAAAATAACTTCACAACCTTCACAAAATTTATTTTTTTAATCAATTAATAATAAAATAGCAGGGGTCCAAATGATCATTAGTTGAAAGAATAAGATTCACTTATTGACTAATTACTTATTCATTTATCAAAATAATATAGCTCAAATTCGACAAGAATCAATGAGATAAATATCAAGAGAAACATAATCAACAAAGAAATGTGCCAAATTTCAAATTAAAATACCATTTGAAGCAATTTTTTTCTTCATATTATCTAATTATTCTTAACCATATTTATTATATCAATATAAAATTAAATTAAATCTCTAAGATATTTTATGAATTAAAATCATCTAAACATAAAATTAATGAAAATAATAAGATTATTGGATCCTCATAAAACAACAGATCAATGTTTTAATCTTGACGTAACTTGTGTTGGGGATCAACCAACAATATGATTACACTTATGAAAGCAATAAACCGCAGAATTAAATCAGATAGATAAGTAACTAGAATCAGATAATAGCAAAGAACTAGAGATACAAGAAACCACCCTAAAAACTTGTATTAAACTCTTTACAGAAGGAATACAATTGAAGAAACTTCTTTCTTCCACACCTCTCTCAGATGCACAAGATCTCTCTCTAGATCTCTATCCCTCAAGAGCTCTCTCTCTCTCTCAAGTACAATCAACTCCAACAACCTGGATTGATACAACTCTGTACTGTTCTTCAACATTCACACACAATGAACTACTACAACCACACTAAGCTAAGCAGATCTAATTCTACATATAGAATTAGGAGACTTGAGCATGCACTTACAACCAATAGTTAAGCCTCTTGAACAAGGGCTCTAAAAACAATCTTACTAATAATAGAGACGTGAACTTAAGACTAAGACTTAAACTCATCATGCAAACACTCGGTTCTGTCCTCAAAAATAACATTCTGGATGCACAGGTAATTGACGCCAGTTCCTGCCTGCTTGCCTGTGACCGATGTCGGTCGATCCTCTGTCGATGTTGGCGTCTCTTCAACTGCACCTGACCAACATCGATCACTCCTGATTGATGTCGGTGACTATGTAAACCTGCAACTTTGGTAATGCACTCATATGTGAAGCTTTTAGGCTCCACACCTTAACAATCTCCCACTTAGAGATAAACAGCTGCACCAGTACCTGTACAGTAACATCTTCTAGCTCCTCCATCTTCAACTCAATCATGAAGACCAACAGAAGTTGAATGAAGATTCAACTTCTCCTTTGTAACCAGCTTGGTTAACATATCAGTAGGATTCCTATCTGTATGGATCTTCTCCAGCTTCAACTCACCATCTTCCAATACCTATCTTATGAAGTGGTACCTAAGCTGTATGTGCTTGGTTCTTGAGTGAAAGGCTGAATTCTTAGCCAAATGGATTGCACTCTGACTATCACTATACAATCTACAACTCTCTTTCTCCCTTCCAAGCTCTTCCATGAACCGTGTCATCCATATCATCTCTTTGCCAGCCTCTGTGGCTGCAATATACTCTGCTTTTGTAGTTGACAAGGCAACAACCTTCTGCAACTTTGATATCTAGCTAACCGCCATTTCACCTACAGTGAAAACATATCCTGTGGTGTTCCTCCTACCATCCAAATAACCTACCATATTAGAATCTACATAACCATGTAGAGAAGTATCTGAACCTCCATAGCACAAGTGCCTACTGCTGGTTCCTCTCAGATATCTAAGGATCCACTGAACAACTTTCCAATGTTCCTTTTCTAGATTGGCCATATACTTACTTATAACACCCACTGCTTGGGCAATATAGGGTCTAGTACACACCATTGCATACATCAAACTTCCTACTGTGGAAGAATATGGAACCTTACTGATGTACTCTACCTCATCATGTGAATTAGGACATTGTTCTTTACTTAACTTACAATGTCTAGCCAAAGGTGTGCTTACCAGTTTAACATCCTGCATATTGAACTGTTTCAACACCTTGTCCACATAATCTTCTTGAGATAATATCAACCTATGATTTTTCCTGTCTCTCTTAATGCTCATGCCAAGGATTTTCTTTGCTGCTCCCAAATCCTTCATAGCAAAAGTTTGAGCTAATTTCACCTTAAGCTCAGAGATATCCTGCATGTGTGATCCTGCAACCAGCATATCATCTACATACAACAATAGAATAATATATCTACCATTATCCAATCTCTTAATATACACACAATGGTCAGATTGACACCTATTGTAGCCATGCTCAGTCATAAACCTGTCAAATTTCAAATACCACTGTCTAGGAGCTTGCTTAAGGCCATACAAGCTTTTCTTCAATTTGCACACTAACTTCTCCTTACCTTTGACCTCAAATCCTTCCGACTATTCCATATAAATTTCCTCATCCAAATCTCCATTAAGAAACGCTGTCTTAACATCTAGCTGCTCAAGATGCAAATCCTCAACAACAACCAAAGACAGTACAATCCGTATAGAAGTCATTTTAACAACAGGAGAAAAAATCTCACCAAAATCAATACCTGGCTTTTGTGCAAATCCTTTCACTACCAATCTGGCCTTATATCTCATCTATCCATTCTCACCTTCCTTCAACCTATAGGTCCATCTATTCTTCAGTGTTCTCTTACCAACTGGAAACTCAACCAAATCCCATGTTTGGTTCTCTCTTAAGGACTCCATCTCCTCAATCATGCCACGCTCCCACTGACTCTTGGACTCCACCTGTATTGCTTCTTCAAAACTCTCTGGTTCTCCACCATCAGTTAGCAATAAATAGAATAATGAAAGATAATATCTAATTAGAGGCTTACTTACCCTTTCTGACCTCCTGATGGGTGTCTGAGACTCGTTCACAACACGTTGTCCACCCAAATTCTCTGACAGTGATCGCCCTCGGTCACCTCCAAACCTGTTACTGGCCGACATCAGTTCTACCTGACCGACGTCAGTGCCTGTTCTGCTGACGTCGATCTCTGTATGGCCGACATCAGTTTCTGTTCTGCCAAGGCCGGTTCCTATCCTATCGACGTCGGTCTCTATGTTTTCCTGCAAGTGATTATTTCTTTTTCCCATGAGCTCATTTTGGACCATCACCTCATCCAATTCACCATTGCTCTACCCAAATTGATTCAGCTTCTTCAGCTGATCACTATACATCACTTTTTCATTGAAAACAACATCACAGCTCCTAATTATCTTGTTAGTTCCTAAATTCCAAAATTTGAAACCAAAATCATCTCAGCCATAGCCAATAAATGTGCACCTCATAGACTTAGCATCCAGCTTCTTTCTATTTTCCTTATCTACGTGCACAAAGGCTTCACAACCAAAAACTTTAAGGAATGAGAGATCTACCTTTTTACCTATCTAAGCCTCTTCTAGAATTCCACCATCCAGAGCTATAGAGGGTCCTCTATTAATCAGGTACACTACAGTGTCAACAGCTTCTGCCCAAAACTCTAAGGGAAAACCAACATGCAATCTCATACACCTTGCACGCTCCATGATTATTTTATTCATCCTTTCAGTAATTCCATTTTGCTGAGGTGTCCTTGGAACCATCCTTTACCTACGAATTC
Organism: Torreya grandis; assembly: GCA_037957365.1. Classification (NCBI taxonomy): domain Eukaryota; kingdom Viridiplantae; phylum Streptophyta; class Pinopsida; order Cupressales; family Taxaceae; genus Torreya; species Torreya grandis. The sequence goes on from JARHVA010002228.1 coordinate 1,096,053, forward strand.
CATGCATATAACAATACCAGTTGAACTTATAACTGTAGAACTCTCCACCATTTTCAGATCTCAGGCACTTCAATATTTTGCCTATTTCATTCTCAACCATAGCTTTCCAAATCTTAAAAGTCTCAAATACATCATATTTCTTCTTAATACAATAGATCCATACCTTTCTTGTAGCATCATCTATGAATGAAACATAGTACTGTGATCCTCCAATAGAAGCTACCTGAACCGGTCCCCACACGTCTGTGTGAACAAGCTGTAACTTATGCTTCTTCTTTGTAGACCCAGTCTTGAGAAAACTAACCCTTTTCTATTTTCCAAATACACAGTGCTCACAAAATTCTAGATCCATGCTTTTCAAATCTGAAAGCTTGCCTTTAGACTTAAGAATTGATATCCCCTTCTCACTCATGTGGCCAAGCCTTGAGTGCCACAATTTTTCATCCACATCTGAAGTAGATAATACAGAAGGAGAATTGTTAGTAACACAATTACACAAATAGAGAGTACCTACTCTCTTACCTCTGGCCATAACAAGTACACCCTTGGTCACCTTCCAAGATTCTGCTGTGAGAGTTACTGTACAACCCTCATCCCCTAACTTTCCTACAGAAATCAAATTTCTCTTCAAGCTAGGAACATGCATCACATCTCTCAACACCCATGTGTTGCCATTCTGCATTTTTAGCTGCACTTTACCTTTGCCAATAATTTTACAAGGCTCATCATCCCCTAGATACACTATTCCAAAATCCCCATGGATATAGTCCCTGAAATATTCCCTATTAGGGGTAGCATGAAAAGATGCACCAGAATCTAACACCCAAGATTCTATATTATTATGCAAAGAGAATATTAAAGCATCTTATGCAATACCTACAACCTTTGCTTCTTCTTTTCCTTCATGCTGATTGTCCTCCTTAGGCTTTAACTAGCAATCTCTGCTTATGTGCCCCATCTTTCCACAATTCCAGCATTGTGGCTTCCTGCCATTTCTAGATTTGGACATGCCTCTCCCCTTAGACTTAGATCTTGATCTCCCTTTCTTGCTCTTCTCTTTTTGCCTTCCCCTGCTCTCAAAACTTAAAGCATTCCCAGATGTCTCTTCTATGCTTTTCCTATGAATTTCCTCATTCAAGATAACACTAACAACATCCTCTACTTTTAAAATATTTGATGCAGATGTAGTATTGCTAACTGCCATTACTAAGCTATGCCAGCTTTCAGGCAAAGAACATAATATTAAAAGAGCTTTTATTTCATCATCAAATACAATTTTGACTGAACTTAATTGATTTACAATACCATGGAAATAATTCAGGTGATTAGATACAGATCCACCTTCTTGCATATGCAAATTAAATATCTGCTTCATAAGATATACCTTATTAGAAGCTGAGGGTTTTTCGTACAAATTTTTTAAAGTAGTCATCAACTCTACCATTTTTTTTGCCTGTGGTAAATTAGATATCACAGTAGATGCTAGACTTAGTCTTATAGACCCCAGAGCCTTTATGTTAAGAACTTCCCATTCTTCATCATCCATGTCTGTGGGCTTCTTTGCAATCCCACCTAACGGTAAGTATAGATCTTTTTGATACAAATAGTCCTCTATTTGCATTCTCCAATGTTGATAATTTTTGCCATTGAACTTCTCCATTCTCAGTTTACTTTTTTCTGCCATTACTTCTCCCACTCAAACAAAAATCCCTGCAGAAACCCCTATGAGCAACCTGTAATCAATACACACTACACAGATCTGAACCACCTATTAGTGAACCTGAGCTTTGATACCAATGATTGGATATCAAACTCTAAACCTATAACCAAGGCTCTGATACCACTTGTTGGGGATCAACCAAAAATATGATTACACTTATGAAAGCAATAAACCGCAGAATTAAATCAGATAGATAAGTAACTAGAATCAGATAATAGCAAAGAACAAGAGATACAAAAAACCACCCTGAAAACTTGTATAATAATAGAGACATGAACTTAAGACTAAGACTTAAACTCATCATGCAAACACTCGGTTCTATCCTCAAAAATAACATTCTGGATGCACAGGTAATCGACGCTGGTTCCTGCCTGCTTGCCTGTGATCGACATCGGCCGATACCCTACCAATGCCATCATCTTTTCAACTGCACCTGACCGACGTCGGTCGCTCCTGATCGACACTGATGACTGTGTAAACCTACAACTTTGGTAATACACTCATATGTGAAGCTTTTAGGCTCCACACCTTAACAACTTGTCTACTCTCAAATATCACTTGGTTATCTAAGACCCTAAAATTTGGAAACCAAAATCATAATTTTCCTTTGGCAGTAAATTCCTAACTATCAAATTACTACTTGGTTAGCTAAGACCCTAAAATTTTGAAACTAAAATCATAAGTTTCTTTTGACAGTAAATTCTTAACTATCAAATTGTTACATTTCTAAGAATATTGTTTAATATAAACTATGTCCACTAACTAAAATTAACCAAGTCTCTTCTCACCATCTATAAGCCTCATTTTAATTTCTAATATTTTCTATGTTGCATATATTATTATCATGTGTGCATGTTCTAATTTATAATCAATATAAGTGACATAAACTTCAAACAAAACATCTTGGATTCTTTACTAGGTGGTAAGGTAAGCCTTGATTGTATTCAATACCTTATCAACCTTGATTGACTATTTCATGGGAAACCTATAGATTAGCGATAATAAATAGAGAAAATAATGCCCAGGGTTTGTCACTAAAAGACTCTATTGTATTAATCATTTTTTTGAATTTTACCCTTATGAAATTCAATCCCTTTAAATAATGATTCACAAAGCAAAAAACCATCTCTGATTTGAACTTAGTGAATTCCATTGAATTACTCTTTATCAGGATGTCCTCCATGATGTCAATCATTCTTTTCACCTTCACTATTTTATTTCTACTTCCCTTTAAATTTTTTTGCATTAATTTCACCTAAGACAGGTGTTCTTGTAGGTTCACGAAAACTAAATAAATTCAATTAAAGTGCACTTAGTATTAGAGAATAATTTATAGATTGACCTTTTGATAGAAATTATATCCTTTGAAGTACCTTTCTTTAATTGAAATTTTGGTCCTACAATTATCTTCTTATATTTCTCATAATCTTCTACCATATGATCAATAGTTACATCATTAAACGATTTCATTATAGAGAGAGTATCAAGGTTTTTATTTTGGTAAAATTAACTAAAATATGAGTTTGAGTCGTTATACCTCTTCTCCTCCTCTTTTCTTTTTACTTCTAGTTTTATGCTCGAGTTCTTCAGTGATAACCACATCTAGATTATCATATACCTACGTACATATTCAGAATATTTTCCTCTAATATTGGTGATAATGCTTAAGAAGGCCTTTATCAACAATAAATTGGTATTGAAGATTCAATAAATCTATATATACTCATAAGTAGTAACCAATTAGATTAACTCTTAGAATAGGCTAGATGAATAAGGGATAACATCAAGAATTGGAATAAATGAATGGTGTACAATAGATGAAACTGAATCAATTATATTATCAATAAGGACAAAGAGTGTATCAATTAGAATTTAGGAAACAATAAGTGTAAGATTTAATGGAGCATGGGAAGAAACATCATCAACTAAATCAATTATTTATTTTGACAAATTACTTGAAACTTGGACTTATTTTTAAAAATCATTAATAGATGGACTATTAACATATGCACATGGAATCTTCATGGATTTTTATGGTTCTATGTTAATGTGATGGCAATGCGTGTTCAACATCTATTTATTATGTGATGTTTACATATCTTTCCATAGTAAAAAAGGCTTACCTTGATGAGTATTGATGTGGGAGTTTGTCACTTAAATTCCTCCCATTTCACAAAGGATAATAATAACACCCTCTGGGTGTATATTGAGTATCTAAAATCATTCAAGCTTTGGGATATATAAGGAAAAGGTAATTTTAAAAAATACTTCATCAAACCTGATGATTAAAAAAAAATAGGACTTAAATAAATGAGACCAAAACATAAGATCCATTAATTTTTCAAATAAATCCCCTTATTTTTTCATTTTATTGGAAAACATGGGTATTTAAAAAAATGGAACTCAAATTTTAAATAAAATAGTATATGAATTATTAAAAATGGGTTTATAATTAGATTTTATATTTTAAACCCTGACATAGTCCTTGATGTTTTCTTGGCTTAAATAAGTGGCCTCAAATTCATTGGAAAGAACTTGGGTTACTTTTTGATAATAAATATGTGGTTTTGAAATCAAGTTAAAATTAATAAAAAATAACGAATGAAGAAAGAAAGAAGAGTTTAAGTAAATGCTATTTATTATCAAATTAATCCTTGAAAGAATGTTATTTTGAGAGATAAAATATTTTAAAGGCATAACTTCTAAATTTTAATCAAGATTAAGAGACATTTTTGCTCAAGTTGTAGGCATAAGTTTTATATTTAAATAAAAATGTATATTTATTTTATTAAATAAATATATCCATCACTCCACTGCCATCAGGTATCCATAACTCCAATGGAGATACCTTTAATTCATTCTAGTCATTTATTTACGACCAGCTGAGCATCCATAACCCTATAGAGTTTACTTGAATCACCTCTTTATATAATTGTAATAATAATAATAATAATAATAATTTAATCACTAAAGATCCTTTCAAGAGATTTTGAATCACTTTGACAAACATAAAATAAACTTGACCTTTAGATTTTAATCTAATAATTGGACTACTTATATTGATTATTATATTGTTTTTTTGATATGGGATTTAATGAATAAATAACTTTTAAAATAATCCCTTAAACTCATCTCATTTTTCCTTGTCTAATTTTGATCAATCCTAAATCAATTTTTCAACCTTAATTATTAATTCTAAAAGTATATAAATCTACTTCCAAGTTTGAGTTTTCATTTACTATCTAATGGTCATTTGGTAGTTGATTTTATAAGGATCACTTTATTAACTAAATGTGGGTGGAAAGGGACTTATTGAAGGGGGATACCTAAATTGAGAAACTAAACTATACTAAAATAGAATGAAGAAATAAAAAAATAGTAATGGAAAGAAATAAAATAAAATAAAAAAATAAATTGATTTGATTTGGTGTTGAGCTCAAGTGGCCTATAAATAATGTTTTAAGTGCCTTCCTTTTACTAGAAATGCTAAGCTCAATCTTACCAAGTTTTTCAATCTAAATGTATTTTCTCCCATAATTTATAAAACTTGGTATGGCCCCAACCAAAGGATTTGAAACTAATCATGTTGTCCCTCATTTTCATGGAATTTGTCCATATTAGCACTAGGTCTGCAATTCTAAAAACCTTACTAGTGGCACTCTTATCAAACTATCTCTTTATCATATCCTAATGTCTATAAAAATTCTGAATTGATTCCTAAGTTATTTCCTCCATCTTAAGAATTTTATGCAATGTATCTTGCGCTGCCTTTGATTATCCTTCATATTACTATATGAATTGATTATCCTTCATATTCTTTTATGAATTGATATGTAGGGAGAACCAGGTTGACTAAAAAGATTTATTATTTTCCATTTATTAGCATGTATGGGGATGTCTTTAGGGAATTTTTGACTCAATAAAGCATGTCATCGTATAAGTTTTTCCTATGGTTTTATTTATCACATTTATCAAGTTCTTATTTGTTGATTCTACTACTCCATTTCCCTATAGGTAGTAATTGGCTATAAAATTGAATATTATTTCATGGTCATGTTCTCTTTTAGTGATTTTTTTTGATTTTAAGGAAGGTCCATTATCATAAAGTAATGGCAGATAAATTTAATATCTTATAACAATGTTTTCCTCCAAAAAATTTAATTACTTCATTTATTATGCTATACTTTATGGATTTAGCTTCAGTCCACTTGGTACAATAATCCATGGCAATTAAGACAAATTTATAACCAAGTGATGAATTTGGATTTATTACTCCCAAAAAGTAGAGTCCCCATTGAAAAAATGGTTATATTATTGTTACATGTTGGATGGGCATTATGGTGTTCTTTGCTCTTCTACCTGATGTCTAACATATATGGTATGTCCTTTCATACTTTTAGGAATCCTAAAAAATGGTCTACCATTAATATCCCACTCTAATAATTTTGTGTGTTGTAGTATAATTTGAGGAATGGCCACCTCTCAAGCCTTCATGAAGTTGTTACATGACAAGTTGTAATTTTGCTTTGTCAATACATCTAAGATACACTCTATAAGTATACCTACAATATTTAATTAGAAATTAAGTAGTGTGTTAATTTTAATTTCAATTCCCTTCCCTGAGTAGAATTTTATTTCTAAGGGAAATTTACTTGGTGAATATATAAATGATATTTACATAAAATTCACATTTTGTATCCTCAAATTCAATTGTAAAGATCATGTCTTGGTATTAAGTATCATATACTTCTTCTCTAGCCTCTTTACAAAATTCCCTTTTGTAATCATCTGACATATTCCTTTCCCTTAAGTTGTATTTGCTAGCTTGATTTCCAAATCAAATTATTAGATGATGGGCACCCATTTCACTCACTTTTCTCCCAAGTTTAAATGATGTAATAAATATTTATCCTAGGATCAAGAACATTAGTATAAATACAACTCTTAAAAATGTATGTCCTAAATTACCTTTTTACTAAGGCATAATATTGCCTTTGAATGGGGAAGTACCTCAATTATTCATCTTTCAAATGGGATATCATGAATGGTATGGTTCATTCATCTTCTATTAGGTACTTTTATTTTAGCATATCAACAATCAAATGTTTTTAAACAAAATAATACAAGTTCAAATCCTTCTCATAGTTTAGATTGTTCAATAATGGCATAATGATGATCACTTTCTTGATCTCCTAAAAATTTTGATTCGCCTATTTTTTCCATTTTATTTTTGAATCATATTTTAACATTGAATTAAGGGGCGTCACAATTTTTTCAAATCTTAAAATAAATCACCTTAAAAACTTAATATTAACAAAGAAATATCTTAACTCCTTTTTACTATTAAGAAGAGGTATATAAGAAATTGATCTAACTCTATCAAAATTAATGAATATTCCATATTTAGTAATAATGTGACCATGTGTTTTACCTTTTTCCTCATCGAATATACTTTTTATTGAATTAAAATATATACCATGCCATTTACATCTCTCAAATAATTCATTTAAATGTTGGAAATGTTGAGTCCTATCTTTGAAAAAATAGTGATATCATCTATATAAATAATTATGCATTTACCCACTAAACCTCCTAATATTTCATATTTAGTAATAATGTGACCATGTGTTTTACCTTTTTCCTCACCGAATACACTTTTTATTGAATTAAAATATATACCATGCCATTTACATCTCTCAAATAATTCATTTAAATGTTGGAAATGTTGAGTCCTATCTTTGAAAAAATAGTGATATCATCTATATAAATACTTATGCATTTACCCAATAAACCTCCAAAGACAGAGTCCATAGCTCATTCAAATTTTGAATTTAAATTAATGAAATAAAAATTAATTCTTGTAACAGTGATTATTCCCAACTTAAAAGTGAAGGTTGATTTATACAAGTCTTTTTTATCTACTAATAGGTGTTTGTATCCTAAAAATATGTCTAGTAGTGAAATTCTTTTGGATCCATTTACTATTTGAAGTACTTATTCAAAATAAGATAAGGAATAACTAAATTTTTAAAAAAATTTGTTAATGTTTATAAAATCACACATACCCTGATTTATCCATTTTTCTTCCTTATAGGGACTAAATTAGACACCCAAGTAGAATGTTTGATGGGAAAATAGATATTGGCATTAAATATTTTATCAATTTATTTGTAGATGAGGGGTTCCAAAATAAGATTAGCCAATCATTATCTTTATCTAAATTGTTGCACACCTAGGTTGAGTGGAGTGTGGGTCATGATTCATGGCTTAAATAATTTTAAATCTTCATATGAACAAGCTAGGACTTATTTGAATTCTATTAACAACTTAGTTAATTCATTTTTTCTTCTTCTAAATATTTTTTCCTACATTCACCATCTATAGTTCCTCTGGGATGCTTAAACTTATTTAAACATGGTCTTTCTTAGTCAAATTATGAATCTTCTCGAGGTTTATGTCATTGATGTCAAACAATTTTTTCATTGATATCATTCCATTGGGGATTTTATTGGTATTTAGCTCTAGAATTCCATCGTATTCACTATACATCAGGTCAATGTGTTCCTTTTCATCCAAATTTGATCTTTGAATGAGTCTATAATGGTGATAAATTGGATGATTTGTTTATCATCACTTGTTAGACCCTAAATTTTTTATCATTTTATTTTAAGTGATTTATGGCAAGATAGAATGGGAGATATGGGTGCAAAAGTAGACCTAGCATGGAAGAACTTGGAATGAAAGAAGTAAGTCATGAAGAACAAGGATGTAAGAAACATATAGGAACCAAGGACACAAGAATTGAGAAATTGGTATATGACTTAGACAAGGGTGCAAAAGGTAGAAAAAGTCAAGGAAATAGTTTTCAAGAGCATCATAGGAGAATAAGTCAAGCATAGATCTATCATCAACCCACTAGAAGATAGGCACACAACATTATATATCTATAATAGAGTGGGAATATAGGGGTAGTTATGCTCGTATCTATATAAATTCGATGTAACGATGTGCCATGACTCATTATTGTTAATGGTCATTGGTAAATCATCATTTTTATATTAATGTTATAACTAAATGATTTGGGTAGAATCATGTATAAATACCCATAGTTTTACTTAGAAGGTAGTTGATGTTGTTGGTTGTTGCTATTTATTGGTAAATATAATCTTGAACTTATTCATGTTCCTAATTTACATAAAGACTTATGTATGGTGACTATTGATATATAATAAAAAGGAATACTTGTGTTGTTAATATACATGTAAACTTTTTATAGAACCAATGGTACTACTAATATTTTTTTTAATATGTGCCTCTTTACTTGTGATAAATAGCTTAAGTATGAAATGATTGCATGGTATGAATTAGCTTAGCTATGATATCTTTAGTTATAAGTATGTCCCTATTCAATAACCTTAGTATGGAAATCCCAATGAATACACCATCACATAATAGAACCAATGGGAACTGGTCTTAAGTCACATGCTTCGAGTGAGCATGCAAGACCATTTATCATGTGATAAGCCAATGCACTAGCTAATTGGACCTCATCCTATTTGCACATGCAACTAGGGAAAATAATACTAAAACTAAAAGAAAATAACCAGCATTTTTATTTCATTGTTAGGACCCATTGCATTTTTTAGAATGATGGTGGGAAAATGGTTGAGTGACTTTATTTGGAGAATATTGAGTGTTAAATTGGTACAATAGAATAAAATTTTATGCTTCAATATCTTAAATTTTATGATTTAAGATAACTATTCAAAAACTATTCATATAACTATTAAAATTATATGAATAGTTATATGATTCTCTACATAACCATTCTTTTTAGAACGCATAAAACTATTCAAAAAATTATGGGTGAAAGACTTCCTAGTCAGTAGAGCATCAGACAGCCTTGGCTAAGTTGGAAGCTATTTGGAAATGCACAATAGATGTCTAGTGGAAAGGAACACTTAAAAATTAAATTTTAGAATATGTGGTTTCTACATATTTTTGCCCAAAATGAGTGTAGTTAAACTTACTAAGAGAGTCACAAGGAAGGTATATCAAAAAATTCCCTTTAGAGATTAAAAATCTTATGGTTGATTCTAGAATTGAGAAATTTTCTATGGATGGATAAAATCTCTCACACATGAGTAGAAAGATTAGTGGAGAAACAAAGGGGTATGCATTGGTATGAGATTGGGAGTTCAACATGGAAGTCAAGTTGTGGGAATAGTACAAGTAAAAGTATGATGAGGCTAAGTGTAGGACTATGATAGATAGCAAACTAGAGGGTCAATGGGAGGACACTAGAAGTGTTGTGGGAATCCATAGGAGAATGAAGAGGCATAATGAGTACCCCCTACCCACTAACTATCATCCTTAAATAGTGAAAGTACACATGGAATAAGTAGGATAGGTAATGATAGTGTTGACACTTGGATTCTCACCCTTGAGGAGATGTTCAGCTCTCCTCATCCTTGTGGCACAATGGAAATATCTCTCTTGATGTGGGTGACAATTTTACTGAGATGAATTTCTAGATAAGGGGCTAGCTCCCCTTGATGCACCTTTAAAGCTCTCTTTATAACTTAACAATTATGTATGTAAAAGGTTAAGGAAAATAACTAAGAAACCAAATGATGATGCACCAATGTATAATGTCCTCTCAATTCATTAAAAATACTACTTGAAGACCAACAAGGTGATTTTCACACAAGACTCACAACTTAGGATTCATTGTTACATCAATGTTTCATATGCTAGATTTGAGAAGGTATATGATTCTTAGGAAGGGAATGAAGGATTAAAAAGAGGGATACAATCATGGACCACTTCTAGGATATCTCTACACTTAGAAAATAATACTAGAAAAGACATACAATAATCTCCTTTCTACAAATTGCTAGACCATCAAGAGTACAAGATCGAAAAGATAATCTTTCACTAGACTAGACCAGTAAGATTCAAGTCATTACTCAATATTACAACATATGAGTGGTAACAACACTTATATATTTCTTTAAGAGTTCTTCAAGTATAAATCTGGCTAGAGTTTTACCAATAATTAGTGGAGGCTGCTAGTAACAAGCCAAAAGAATGCATATATATAGCTTTTGAGAGAGAGGTCAAGCAAAGGAACTTTGAGAGTCACTTGGACATGTGTCTATATGTGAAAATCAATTACAATTGCATGTGGAAGAGAGGTGGGGTGAGCTACACCATGTCAGGAGGTCTACTTGTCCAAAAAAAGTCATAAGAATGGTGAAAAGTGGCATAAAACCTTCAGAATTGGCACAGGAAACTGTCTCCATCAAAGACCATCCATGAACATTTAAAACTAAAAATAGGAGAGTTGACACATAAAACTATTCAATGGAAATGGAACTCATTATGACATTTAGCAAATGTTCTTCCTAACTGCTAGCCATCTCTAGACACCTGTGTTTGTCAATTTCATGGAAGCTCTTTGATTTGGTCAGTTGCCATCAATGACCTAAACCATTTACCTATCTATTCTTTACTTGTTTTGTCTATGTTAGATTCTCAAGGTCCTACCATTTGTTACTTCCACATTTATCCTTAGGCTCCTGCCACGCTTTTTTGACTCCAACAGCTATTTTTTATAGTTTAAAGTTGACATTTTGTGGGCCATCATCCTTTAGGTATTTTCTTTAGACTTTTGTTTCCCTCAGACTTCTTGTTTCCCTCAGACAATATTTTTGAAATAATTCATTCCTTGGACACTTTTCTCCTTCAGACTTTTTGTCTCGGTACTTTTCTCAAAAGAATTCATACAGGCTTTTTCTTGGCAATTCCTATGGACAATTTTCTTGAACAATATTTTAGGCCTTTTGTTTTCTTTGTATCAGACAAAATGTCTAAAAGAATTTGGATTTGAACTCTTTTCGATGCGAATAATTTTTTTGAAAGAATTCCTTAGAAAATATTTTTGTAAAAAATCCTTCAAATTTTCTATTTGTCCCTTCATACTTTTGTCTTTTTACCCTTTAGCTGAAAGAAATGGTCCTTCAAAAATTTGTAAATGACCCTTTGACACTTGGAAATGTCCCTTTGAAAATTTGAAGATGACTTTTGGAACTTCTGCACTTGAATAATTCCTTTGGGACTTGTGTTTCACTCCCATTATTTTTGGATTTTTTGAAAGTGCCCCTTTTAAAAAAGTTGAAGTGCCCTTCAGACTTTTTTTAAAGTACCTTTCAACCTTCCTACAAATGCCCTTTAGAAAAACTGAAGTGCCCTTTATAAAAAATGAAGTGCCCTTCAAAATTTGTAAACTACCCTTTGAAAAAGTTGAAAATGATCCATTAACCTAAAAAGGTCCTTCAGGGAAATTGTTCAGATAATTTTCTTGAAGGAATTAGTCTTTGTCTTTGGGAAATTTATCTTAGATAAATTATCTAAAAGAATTTAACACTTTTGCCAAATTAAAATTTTGAAAGAAATAACACTTAGTCAAAAACAAAAGACCCAAAAGGATTGTTATGTAAAGGCTTAACAAAATACCAAAACCAAACTTTATAAAAGAATTAGACTTGTACATTTATTGTAGGCTTTGTCAAAGAACACTTCTTCCAAAGAAAATGTACATACCAGTTAAGCTTTCCAATAGGGGTACCCAATTTTGACCCAAAAGGCCAAAATCTGGTCAATAAATTGTGACTCATAGGGGTTGTATGCATGCTATTCTGACTAGACCAGTAGACAAATTAGTCCATTGGGAATATAGTCATCTAAGGACACTCAAACAAAGAAGCATTGGATATGACTCAAAACCTTGAAGAACACACCAGACCTAGAAGGAAAACCCACGCCACAAGACACAACACAAACAAAAAAAATAAGACACAAAGCAAAGCAAGACACAAGACAACTCACATATGTACTTAAGCACTTAGGGAACACAAGGAAAGTAGGAATATATGTACAAAGGAAAAGGATAACCTCAGTAGAAATTATTTAGATATATCCCATTGACTAGGATATACGGTTCCTCTCCATCCAACTTTAAGAGTTAGAAAGCATTATGTTGCTTGCATTGTGTGATCACATATGGGCCACTCCATAAAGCATCAAAATTTGTGTGTCTTCCATGTTTGGCCCTATATTCATCCCATTTTATGATAATGTCTCCTTCTTTGAATCTCCTTGGCATGGATTTATTGTTAAAATACTTTTTTGTTTGCTCTTAGTGAGTTGTCATGGTGTGCATAGCTTGATTTCTTGCCTCCTCAAGCTCCATTAACTCACATAACCTAACCTCTATGCTATCATTCTCCATAAATTATATTTAATAGGTAAGATATAAATTTGGTAACTCAATTAAGATAGGAAGTCTAGCCTCCCTTCCATAGACAAGTGTATATGGTGAATTCCCAATTACTCTCTTTGGGGCGATCCTATCAGTCGAAAGGGCTGTCTTTAAATTGATGTGCCAAGTCCTTTGATTCTCCTAAAATTCCTCTTTATAATTTATTAGATTATTATTTTTTGTCTCATCTAGTCCATTCCCTTGGGGGTAATAATTGTAGGAGGTACTAAGATAGATGTCATGCTTCAAAGCCCATTCACTTGTTCTTGCTCCTCGGAAGGCTAAAGCATTATCTAAAATGATTTTTGAAGGAGCTCCAAACCTAGTTATTAAAACTTCATATAAGTTTAGGACTAAGCTTTCATTCACGTCCTTCAAATCTAAAACATCCACCCATCTTTTAAAGTAATCAGTAACAGTCAACACCCACTTGTGACCAACACTAGAAGGTGGATTGATTAGACCTATAAAATCCAAACCCCATTGCATAAATAGTTATTCAACCTAGATTGGATGAAGAGGTAAGGAAGATATATTTTGTTTTCCATAAAAAAGAGCAAACTTTTGGAATTTTCTTAACTAAGCATGGGTGTATTTGAACAAACCAGGCCAAAAGTAACCAACCCTCATAATCCTAGCATTTGTAGTCATTGGAGCAAAATGACCACTAGGTCCATCATGGAACTCATATAGTACCTTATCAATCTAATTAAAATCGATACACCTCAAGAATACACCTAAAATATCCTTCCTAAATAGCACTCCATTAACAAGTACATAAGGAATGGATTGTAGCCTAAAGTACCTTCTCTTGGCCCTATCGAGACCTTGTGGACACTCACCGGTTTGAAGGAAATGGATCATGTCTTGTGTCCAAATTCTCATAAATGAAGGTGTAGCTATCATAGAATCATCATGAAGTACCAAAAAAACTTCTTTTTTCTCTTTCAAGTCTAAATTAAGATGCTCACATAGTCCTTCTCCTTTCACTAACTTGGTAGTTTTGATCTCCACATCATATTCCATCACCCTTGCGATCCATCCTACGCTCTTTTCATTCAAGTCTCTGTTTAATATAAAATCTTTCACACTAGAATGAGGCACAAAAATTTTAATGTTGTTCTTAGATAACATATGTCTGAACTTCTTTAAACTCATTATAACTGAAAGCACTTGTTTCTCAACATATGTGTACCTTATCTCATAATCTTTTAAACCTTGGCTAAAGAAGGCAATAGGCTATTTAAAATTTTCATCATTAGCTTGAGTAAGCATTGTAGAGATTACCTCTTCATTCCTAAAATTATATAGGTTGAAATCTTTCCAGAAGTTAGGACTTGTAAGGGTAGGAGCTTAGGCAATGGCTTATTTGATCTCCTCAAAACTTTCTTTCCTCCTTCTTGTCCAAGTGAATACTTCATCTTTCCTTAGCATGGATGTCAAGGGCTTAACCAAGTTAGTGAAATAAAGAATGAATCTCCTTATGAAATTTATCTTTCCAAAGAAACTTTTCAAACCTTTCTTATGTTTAGGCAAAGACAATGCCAAGATGACACTTACCCTTTCGAGATCAATAGACAAAGCTTTCTTGGAAACAATGTGGCCTAAGATTTTGCCTTCATGAAAAAAAAACACACACTTATTTGGTTTTAGAGATATCCCAAACTCTCTACACCTCTCAAAAATCTGCCTTAGGTTATTCAAATGATTTTTTCATTCCTTGGATAAAATTGTCACATCATCAAGATATACCAATACAATATCATTGATTAATCCTTGAAAATCCATATCCATTGCACAATGAAAAGTAGCTCCAGCATTAGACAACCCAAAAGGAATTTTACTATAAGCATATATGTCCCATTTAGTATTAAAGGTTATCTTATATTGGTCACTTTCCTTCACCAAAATTTGATTATATCCAAAATACCCATCAAGGAGAGAAAACCTTTCACTACCAACTACAACTTGAAATATTTGTTCTATGAAAGGGAGTGGACAATGATCCTTCAAATACACTCTATTCAAGTCCCTAAAATCAACACACAACCTTATCTTTCCATTCTTTTTCCTAATAGGAACTAGATTTGCCAACCAAGATGAATGCTTAATGGGAAAGATGATTTTGGACTCGATCAGTTTGGTGAGTTCTTTCCTCATGAGAGGCTCAATCTTGGGATTGATTGGCCTTTGCATTTAATTAATAGGCTTAGCATTCTCATATAAATCTATAGTATGTTGAGCTCGGTTCAGATCAAAACCTTTAAATCACTATACTCCCATGCAAAGATATAAAAAAATTCTTAGCATAACTCAATGAAAACATGCTTCTCTTCACTAGTACATACCTTCCCAAGTGCAAGAAATTTATCTTTGAATATATAAACCTTCTCATATTTTTTATTCTTGGTAGATATGCTTATCTTCTCTTTCTTCAGCTGGTCATCATCATTGAATATGCTCTCAAGAGTGACTAGGCCTTTAGGGAGTTTGTTAGACTTCAATTGCACAATCTGCCCTCCATATTGTTGTTGTAGTTTAGAATTATTTTTGGAAGAAAACTTAGCTTCTTCATATATAAAAAGTGATATTTTTTTTCATTATCAAACACCTGCCAATTAATGGCATTATCCAATATGGAGGGCCTTAAAATCACTTTTAGATGAGGTTGGTTCTTGTCCTCTATTATCCCTTTTGGAACATCAAACTAAGCTCAAATTTTTTCCAACCTATCAGCATGCTTGTTATCTTCTCTTTAAATATAATTATTTCTTAAATATTTGAAATGTTCCACAAGATCCCACACTCTATGCTTATAGGACTTAAGCAAAGAGTTTTTGTCAAATTTTTCCCTCTAACTTGATTGACAATGAGTTCGCTATCACCAAACACTTGTAATTCTTTGAAACCTATTTTCCTTGCCAAATCAAGGCCATGAATTAGGTCCTAATATTTGGATACATTAAAATTAAAAAATAACTAAAATATGAAGGTTTAAAAATACCTTTCCTTTGAAGGTGAAGCTAACATTGCTCCACCACTGACCCTAATCTTGATTCTAGACCCATCAAAGAAGAGCTGTCATAAACCACTCACTTCTTCACTTAGTTTCAATAGATTGGGTATGAAGGAATCCTTATCATGCATATATTACACCTTAAAACTATAATATTCAATAAACTTGTAAGGATCATGCTCATAGTTGTCATCTCCCCACTCATCTAGGAATAAATCAGAAACTCCCTCAAGGGAAGATGATGGAGATTGATCAATATGAATTTCCTCTTTATCAATGATAGAATAATTAACATTTACCACCTTAGGTTATTAAGGTTCCAAGTGATCTCTATGAATATTATCTAACTCAATCTTCACTTTAGTGCCATACTTTGTCCTAAACACCTTGTAGGACCAATTCGCTGCCAAATATCCACCTATCTTGGATGTGAAGTCTCTTGATAAGCAAAGAGAAAAATAGGAAGGTAAATATGCCACCACCACATCATGAGGAATTTAAAAATTATTAAAATCATTAAGGATCAAATTCAAACCTTTAACTAACCCCAAAGTCTTGGCTGGTGATCCATCTAATTACAAAACTCCTTTAGTCATTGGCTCATACTTGAGGCCTAGATTATCTGCTATACATTTGGGCATAACTAATGTGATTGCCCCACTATCTATGATTAATTTATGAACCAATAAATCACCAATGATTATATATAGGTAAAAATTATGAGTCTTCTCATCTTTCTTCATTAGACCATCTATAGATTGAGATTCATTGACCAAAACCACATTGTCATTTCTAGATGGGCTAGTTTGTTTACCAAATCCATGAAATTCCTT
Source organism: Torreya grandis (assembly GCA_037957365.1). Taxonomy (NCBI): domain Eukaryota; kingdom Viridiplantae; phylum Streptophyta; class Pinopsida; order Cupressales; family Taxaceae; genus Torreya; species Torreya grandis. Next base: position 1,112,945 of record JARHVA010002228.1, read on the forward strand.
TTGGAGTATATATTTATACCTCTGTAATGTTATATAATCCCAAAATGATATGTTCATATGAAACTTATTCATCTGGTCCACCACATTGATGGAAGGATTACTCAAATTGGGGTTCTCTTTATGAACATTGGCACCTTGTGATGTAGCTTGTGGAGGTAGAGTTGTAGCAGTTGGCCTAAAATTTGGTATCCTATGATTTTATTATATTTTAAGAGATTTATTAGACCCAATTATCATAGGAGATGATGTATGAGTCACAACAGGTCCTTTATTATCTCCTTGAGCTTCATCAACAACCCTCCTTTTGGACCTAGTATTAGAGGTAACACTAGTATTCTGATTGCTTGTATTTCTTAAGTAACTAATGGTAAAAAAATCAACTCCAAATGATTTATGAGGGTAAAATCAGTATGATTTTTTCCATTTTCAACCCCCACTTGCATGGATCCTTCAAAATTTTAAACTTAGAAAGATTGACTATCTTGCATTACCATGCCTTGATTGCGCATCTCATTTGCATAAGCAACATGCTCTTGACCATGTTTGAAAGATGGATAGTTGGGATATTCTTGAACCAAGTTGTTTTTAGTGGGGACAAGGGATTTTTAGGATGAGGTAACATTAGGATTATAGCTTTTATAAGGCTTGACATGGGTGATTTGACCTTGTCCTTGTGCATTGTTTTGGAAAGGAGGTCTACTTGTTTGCCCAAACTGATTGTATGTTTGATATGGCCTATAACCTTGAGCTTGTTGTATTTTGAGGGAAAATAAATCATTTTTAACAGTCTTAATCAATATTTTAACTTCATTTATTTCATTTTAAGGAGAAATGGTAGGCCTTTCTTTATTAGGCAAAGGGGCTAAAGTGGGCAATGCACCTTGACTAGGAGAATGTAAATTAGGGAATAGTGGCATTGGAGGTGTAGGAGCTATCTTTCCCACTTAGACAAGACAATTCTCAAAATTTATGGTTATTTCATAGGTATAAGGAAATGTGTTTCCACCCATAGATTGAATCATCATGGCAATGTCACTATTCAATGCTTTTAAGTAGTACAAATTTTCATAGTTTGAGGTTGGCCTCACAAGAGTTGGGATTCTATCCCAAGTTTTTTGGAATCTAGTATTAAAGTATTACATGAATTCATGTGGTACACTCTTAATTGTGGTCAATTTATCAGCTAGAGATAGGTAGTCACTCTTCTCCCCAAACCTATTAGTCAATAAATCTCCCAATTCATCCCATGAGCTAATGGAATTTAAAGGTAGAGTCCCATACCGATCCAAAAAATTTCCTTTGAAAGACAAGTCCAACAACTTAACAGATAAATTTTCATGGGTGATGTTTTGGATATTACAAAAGTATTATATATTCCTAATGTGTTCAATGACAGTAATAAGACCATCCCCACAAAAAATGGGACACTTTTGAGGGTTGCTCTTGGAATTTGATCATATTGGGCAAGATGCAATGGAAATGCCCCAATGAAAGGCACAAAAGGTTGTCTTCTATCCATCTTAGAATGATCAATATAGATGTTAGGAATGGAATGTAACACAAACTTAGAAGCTTTAAACACGTAATATCTTTTATAAGGATTAGTGCTTACAAATCTATACCTTTTGGTGGAATATAGAGGTAGTTCCACAGACTCAAAAGGTGTCTCTTTAGTAGCAAACCTAGTGGTTACCTTTGGCATAGAAAGAAGGATTGATCATCAACTAAATACTTGAATTATTCAATGGAGTCACTAGGTATTGATTGTATATTCTTATTTCATCTTTAACTATGCCAAGACTAACACCAATCTTAAATAATCTTTTAGGAATTAAAGTCTAATCGGGCATGCCAAAAATTATTGACACTTGGATTCATACCCTTGAGGAGACGATAATATCTCCTCATCTAAGTGGCATAATGGAAAAATCTCTCTTTTTGTGGCTGACAATTTTGCTGAGATGAATTTCTAGATAAGGGGATAGCTCCCCTTGATGCACCTTTAAAGCTCTCTTTCTAAATTAAAAATTGTGTATGAAAAGGGTTAAGGAAAATAAATAAGAAGCCAAATAGTGATTCACTAATGTATAATGTCCTCTAAATTGACTGAAACTAATACTAGAATCCCATTAAGGTCATTCTCACACAAGACTCAAAACTTAGGATTCACTGTTACATCAGTGTTTCATATGCTAGATTCAAGAAGGTATATGATTATTAGGAAGGTAATGAAGGATTGAAAAGAGGTATAAAATCATGGACCACTTCTATGATATCTCTATACTTATAAAATAATACTAGCAAAGACCTACAACAATCTCCTTTCTGCAAATTGGTAGACCATCAAGAGTACAAGCTAGAAAAGACAATCTTTCACTAGATTAGACCAACAAGATTCAAGTCATTACTCAATATTATAGCATATGAGTGGAAAAAACACTTTTATATTTCTTCAAGAGTTATTCAAGTACAAATCTGGCTAGAGTTTTCCCAGTAACTAGCAGAGGCTACTAAAACAAGCCAAAAGAATACATATATATAGCTTTTGAGAGTGAGGTCAAGCAAAGGAAGTTCAAGGGTCACTTGGACATGTGTCCATATGTGAAAATCAGTTCCAATTACATATGGAAGAGAGGTGGTGTAAGATACACCATGTTAGGAGCTCTACTTGTCCAAAACAAGTCATAATAATGGTGAAAAGTGGCATAAAACCTTTAGAATTGGCATAGGAAACTATCTCCATCAAAGACCATCCATGAATGTTTGAAATTGAAAACAAGAGAGTTGACACATAGTACTATTTTAGGGAAATGGAGCTCATTACAATAGTTATCAAATGTTCTTCCTAACTACTAGCCATCCTCCAGACACCTATGTTTATCAATTTCATGGAAGATCTTTGGTTTAGTCAGTTGTCAACAATGACTCAAACTGTCGACCTGTCTATTCTTTTCTTGTTTTGTCTATGATAGATGCTTAGGGTCCTACCATTTTTTACTTTCACATTTTCCCTTAGGTTCCCACCAAGATTTTTTTACTCCAGCAGTATTTTTTTATAGTTTAAAGTTGACATTTTATGGGCCATCATCCTTTAGATATTTTATTTGGATTTTCATTTCCCTCAAACTTCTTGTTTCCCTTAGACAATCTTTCTGAAATAATTCATTCCTCAAACACTTTTCTCCTTTGAAATTTTTATCTTGGCACTTTTATCAAAATAATTCATTTGAGCTTTTTCTTGGTAATTCTTACAAACAATTTTCCTGAACAATCTTTCGAGCCTTTTGTTTCCTTTGTATCAGATAAAATGTCTAAAAAAATTGGGATTTGATGTCTTTTTGATGTGGACAAGTTTTTTGAAATAATTCCTTAGCCAATATTTTTGAAAGAATTCCTTCATAATTTCCATTTGGCCCTTCAAAATTTTGTATTTTTTCCCTTTGGTTGAAAGAAATAGTCCTTTAGTAATCTGTAAATGACCCTCTAGCACTTGGAAATGCCCTTTCAAAAAGTTGAAGATGACTTTTAAAACTTCTAAACTTGAATAATTCCTTCAGGACTTGTGTTCCACTCCCATTCTTTTGGGCTTTTGTGAAAGTGCCCCTTTCAAAAAAGTTAAAGTTCCCTTTAGACTTTTTGTAAAGTACCTTTTAGCCTTCCTACAAATGCCCTTTGAAAAAATTGAAGTGCCCTTTAGAACTTGTAAACTGGCCTTCAAAAAAGTTGAAAATGATCCCTTAGCCTAAAAAGGTCCTTCAGGGAAACTATTCGAATAATTTTCCTGAAGGAATTAGTCTTCATCTTCAGGAAATTTGTCTCGAATAAATTGTCCAAAAGAATTTGGCACTTTGGCTGAATGAAAAGTCTAAAAGAAATAACACTTAGTCAAAAACAAAAGACCCAAAAGGATTACTATGCAAAGGCTTATCAAAAGACCAAAACCAAACTTTCCAAAGAATTTGTTTTGAGATTTATCAAAGAACACTTCTTCCAAAGAAAATATACATACTGGTTAAGCTTTCCAATAGGGGTACCCAATTTTGACCCAAATGGCCAAAATTTGGTTAACAGATAGCGAAATCCAATCCAGATAGACCCAATTTGCTCACCATAGTGCATGATCATGTATTTGAATTTGACATAAGTATTAAAATAAATTAGGATAGTGACAGTGCAGAGTCTGAAGATTCTAAAGTCGAGCCAATAGAGAAATCTTTAGGAGTACAAGTTCAACATAACAATCTATCTTTAAAATTGAATTTTACATTACAAATATGACCTATGGCTCAAATTGGAATGCCAAGTGGACTTAATATTAGTAATGGGAAAACTAAAGTCCCAACCATATCAAATCAACCTTATTTAGCACCCATTTCATTTGGTGTACCTATTATTGTAGGAGACATGGGAGGAAGTACCAATGGTGGTTATATTGGGGGATGATCAGGGGGTGGCACTAGAAGTGGTAGCAGACCTCCACCATAGAATTTAGGATGCACTAGATTAAATACATAATAGCATCCTCTACAACCACCAATTATACCTATGATGTACTATGAGATGACACTTCACATCCCTGAATACTGAGGTGTCAAAATGTGATGGAACATATTCATAAGTGTGAACTCATTTAGTGAGCATAGGGGATCACTTCTTCATAATGAAAGGCTATTTATTTTTACATTACTTTGATCAATCACATGCTCAAATGGTCCCACAAATGTGACCCTTAGAAAGCCATTATGAGCTATGAAACATTGAAAACTAAATTCCTTCAGGAGTTTGACATTCCTAAGTTTGAGCAACAAAACATCATTATTTCAAAGGACATAAATCAAGAGCTCATTAAGAGACATAAATGAATATAACCATAAATAATAAATCTATAAGGGTAAGCATAAGGTTTGATGTCAAGTTGATGATGGAACTAACATTGATCCAATAGAACCATGATTTGATCAATTAAAATTGCCTATGGAATATGAGTCATGCAAGGCAAGATATAATATGCAATATGCGTAGAAACCATATTTTGTACCACTCCAAATGGTTCAATATAATATTGGCATAGAAGACACCCCCAAGATGGCTACCATAGGAAATTACTGGTCTAAATTAGAATTGGCTAAAATATTTTAACTAATACAAGAGTATGCACATATTTTCCCACATAAATACACAAAGATGAAAGGAGTGCATCCAACATTGGGAAAAATGCACATCAAATTAGTTGAGAGCACTCATCTAGTTTGAAAGAGACCATATTAAATGAATCATAATTTTGCATGTGCATTAAAAAATAAATTGATGACATGTTGCATGCCAAGGTTATCACACCAATTGATGAATTTGAATGGGTTATCCCCATGGTGATTAGCATCAAGAAGGATGGATGAATCTGCATTTTCATAGATTATAGATAGTTAAATGTTGTGTGTGTCATGGACCCATTTCTAATTCCATTCACATAAGAGATTTTATAAGGTGTTGCTAGTTGTGAAATCTATACTTTCACTGATGGATTTTTAGGCTATCATCAAGTGCAAATTACTAAGGAAGATAAGGTAAAAACTACTTTTTCTACTGAATGGGGGTACTTTGCATACAATGTTATGCCATTTGGTTTAAAGAATTCACCAATAGTATTCTCTCATATTATGGTAGAGGCCTTTAAATATCTCATCCACAATTTCCTTCAAGTCTATTTAGATGATTGGACCCTATATGGTTTGGTGCATGACCAATGTGTTAATTTTTTCCTCATGTTTGAGCATCACTAATAACTTCAAATTTATTTAAACATGAAAAAGTGTATCTTTTCTATACCTTTTGGGATCCTATTAAGGCATATCATTTTTTGGATGGAATGCTCGTGGATCTATCCAAGATTATGGTTATTGTTTAACTATCACCTCCAATCACTCAATACAAGGTCCACACCTTCCTTGGTAACACATGCTATTATCGTAAGTTCATTTGTAGTTATGCTAACATTACATCTTCATTAGAAGAATTTCTCAAACAAAATGGTCTCTTTTTATGGATTAAACATCATTAACAAGCATTCAAAACCTTGAATTAAAAATTTGTAACTACACGCATTCTCTAGTTTCCAGACTAGATGACACCATTTCATGTACATTTTGATGCTTTTGACATGGCAGTGGGCACTTTCCTTATGTAGCCTAGTGAATGGAATCTAGATCATCCTATATATTTTATTGGTCATAAGCTAACACTAGTAGAGATGAATTACTTTACTATAAAATGGGAAGCTTTATCCATGGTATATGCACTTCAAAATTTATGACAATACTTGTTAACCACTCCTTTCACCTTCTTTACAAATCATGAGCTGTTTAAGTACCTTGTGAATAAACCAATGTTTCATGGATTAATTTATTGATATATTATTCTCTTTTAGGAGTTCTAATTCTTCATGGTCATAAAACCTAGCAAAGTCAATTTTGGTCCTAGCCACCTTTCACATGTTGAGTCTCATGAACCATCACATGTTATAGAGGATGATTTCCATGATGTATAACTTTTTCAAGTTATGTGTATTCCAGAAGAATTAGAGGAAATAATTATTTTTTATTGAAATAGGTTTTATGCCAACCCATCTTAGTACTCAAAAGAAAAATAAACTAGATATACACAATACACTTTCCATATTATTAGTAGATATCTATACAAAATGGGAAGGGATGAGGTGTTGTGCAGATGTGTCATGTTGCATGAACACATGAAGGTCCTTCAAGAGGTCCATGAGGGTGTCACTGGAGGACATTATGATGGTGATTCAATGGCATGGAAGGTACTCCTATCTGGTTTATGGTGTCCCACCATGTTCAAATATGCCAAAGCTTATGCACACTAATGTGATATCTATCAATAAGTAGGCAAACCAAACTATAGGGATGTTATGCCCCTTCATCCAATCATGGCTCATAAACATTTTGAAAAATGGGTTATTGATTTTTTTGGGCCCATTACCCCTACTATAAGATGAATGGGTATCTCTACATCATTACCACCACTTACTACCTCATGTAATAGGATGAAGCAATGCCCACATCTGATTATACTATTACAACCACCACCTAGTTCATTTGGGAAAACATTAACACCAGATATGGATGCCCTTTAAGTTTGGCAAGTGATCATGGCACTCACTTCCTCAATAAAATGATATGCATCCTCTTAGTCAAGTTCATTATTGTGCACCATAAGACAACTCCATACCACCCTCAAGCTAATGGTATTACTGAAGCTTTTAATAAGATCTTAGGCCACACATTGACAAAGATTTATAATATTGGTCATAATGATTGTGATAATTGAGTTTATATAGTATTATGGGAATATCAAACCACATATAAATGATTTAATAAGATTACTCCTTTTCATCTTATCTTTGGCACTAAAGTTGTCCTATAAGTGGAGTTCCTTCTTCCTTCTTTATGCATTGCACGTGTTGGTTGGCTAGATGACAAATAATCTATAAAAGCATGATTTATTTCCCATTAGAGCCAAGGATTTGAAAAACAAAATAAAAAATCCTAGCATGATATACATCTCAAAAAATAAAACTTTTTCTCCTGGTATGCACTAATTGGTCTATGATTCCAAGTTCATGCGCCACTCTGGTAAACTTCACATCTTTTAGGATGGTCCATTCAAAATTCATAGCGTCTATCCCACTATCACCTTAAAGTTAAGGTAGTTGGATGGAAATTTTCTTCTAAGATATTTTAATGGTGGTTGGCTTCAACCCTATTATTCCATGTAATATTTCTAATAATTATCAATAGGGTGTGTTTCACTAGATTAATTTAGCCTTTTTGTTTTATTTTATAGTAAAGTGATGTATTATTTGCATACCTTTTGTTTAGGTTTAATTTACCACATAATTCTCTTTTGTTTTTATTTTGGTCATGTCCATGGAGGACCACAACAATCTTTTAGTGTGGGGTAAATTTAAACATGAATAAAGGAAATTTTGGAGCATGTAAAGTAAAACTTGGAATGAATTGCACATAAGAAAGGTGCATAGTGAATAGCATAAAACATGGTGGGTGCACATGAAATCATAAGTGTAAGTAAAAGTGTAAGAGAAAGCATGAGGGAAACATACACATAATAGGTGCACAAGTGAAAGTATATAAGGAGAAAGTAGTTCACACAATAGGTGGTGCATAACCTAAAGTTTGAAAAAGAGTGACAAAGGAAAAAATGTTATGAATGGGTTAGGAGGGAAAAAGTAGTTCCCACCTTATAAAATGGATTAAATATTTTTAAAATTCCCATGCACTATGATTAAATCATGAAGATAGGATAGGTTTATTAAATGGACAAAATGTTAAGCATAATGGCAAGTGTGTCAAATGAACATCATGACATACTGTTAGAGAACATTAATGAGTGAAATGAGGGATGAAGGCATGAGAGAGTAAATAATTTCAAGTCCTAAGGACCATATAAATTTATAAGGTCCTTATTTTAATACTTTACTATTGATTTTTTTTTAACTTATAGATCCTGAATGAAGCATTTTAAAGCCACCAGAAGTAGTGTTCATCAAAATCTAGTGAAAAAATTGAAGTTGAGGAGTAAGGCAATGGTTATGGACAATGAAAATAGTGAAATTATGATTGAAAGAATGTTTTTGAGAAATTTTTAGGTATCATCATCTGCCATTAGAGGACATTAAAGAAAAAATACAAGGAAATTAATACTAAGAAACACATATTCCTTTAAAAGAGTTGGATGACTATGCCTCAACCTTTGATCTCCTCTAAGCATGATGCAACCAAAGCAGAAGGCCTAAATAAGTGAATCTTAAATAACCATATCTAAAGAGGAAGAGTATGAGGGTACAAGAGGATGACCTATTCTAATCTGGGAGGAAACCCTTAGTGAGTTTGGCATGCAAGTAGAAAGCATGGCACAACAAACAACATAAAATTATATCAGGAACCAACAATGACACATGAGGGGGGTAAATAAGTCTACAAAACCACCTCCACCATATATGTTGATTTAAGAAATGCAATAGCCTGAGTCAGTACTACATAGAGAAGAGTGTAAGTCAAAGGTGTCTTCATGTAAAGTACTCAACTGTAACCACTGCTATCCTAAGAATGAGGGATACATACATTGAGACTATAGAGTCAAGCACTAGAATATAAGGAATGAGGTCACCTATGACCTTTTAATTTTAAATCGATTGAATGATGTTGGGGTTTTTCAAGTTTTCACTTTCTTTATTTTGGGAAGCATGTGGAGGTGGTGATATTTTTGGTCTTGCACATCCATGAATACTATTTTTACTTTATAGGGTGAAATATGTGAATCTCTACCCAATGGGTTAGTAAAGTGATATTCTTACAATGTTTAGGCATGGGTGTTAATATGGATCTAGAAGACCACAAGGAAGTGCAGAAGGTAGTGGTAGTGTTAAATTATAATAAGGTAGGCCACACAATATATATCACTAGCCTCTAGGACCCCACCATTCAGCTAGATTTATGCTTGGAAATGACCAAGCTTGGGGGTAAAGATAGGTGGAAAGAGGTAGCCATGGCACACTTTTATGTGGCAAGATAGATGACCCAGTGGAAGAGATATAATTATAGTATACATTTCATTGAAAATATTGTAGGGGATGTAAAAAAGGCCCATCACCTTCCTAACCATAAATTTATATGGGGCACGATTCTCTTTTTGTTAGTATTTAATGAGATTGGCATTCCAGAATATGTTTGGAAAGATTTGAAGTGGGTATACCCACCAGAGAACAAGTACCCTACATAATGATTCTAGTAATTCACTTGTCTAGGCACTATCTCCCCTTCCCACAAACTACAAATGAAGGGATGGTTTGAAAGGTTGAAGGAGGCATTTAATAATGAATGGCACATCCCTAAGGAGTTTCCAATATAAATGGGAACTCAAGCCTAGTTTTTTATGATTCAACATTATTTACTTGCGTCCATCTAGATGGAGACCACAAATAACTTGTCTAGATGGCTCAAACTACCATATGCATTTATGGCCAAGTACTTAAAAAATGCTATGAATTACATTTTAGATGCATGCAAGGTGAATATAAACACTGATAAAATTGATGTTAAAACTCATACTCTTCGACAACTGTATGTTTACCCTAGAAAGAAAGCATATAGGGAGAAGTTAGAGATAAATGTTATAGATATCAACACGCACCAAATTCTTATTGGAGGACATATTCACATGTATTATATGTTCAAGCCCAAGAATAAGGATTTAGGTGACCAAGAGGCCCCTAAAGAAACCCTTCCTCTCTTGACAGAAATAACAACACAAAGAAGGCAACATAGACAAGAAAAGAGGTGAAGGCCTGATGCCAGTAGAAGTGTGTAAGATGATAAATTTAAATAATAAAGGATGTCCCCATCACCTTCCAAAGACCAAGGCTTGCCTATACAATAAGAAAAAAAGGGCCTTGACACCGCCTAACATAGCACTATTCCTTTAGGACATGAGCATTATGAACCAAGTGTTGGGTATCAAAATAAAGGGTGATGATTCCTCAACCATCACCTAAAAAAGAACCTAAGGAAGCCACCCCTGAGCCTAAATATAAAACCCCAATGCAACAATAAGATTCTGATCATAATGATGTGAAAATGGACACTAAAATTCCCACTAGTAAAGGGGGTAGATCAAGACACAACTCTTAGCACCAGGGACCAAGAAGATAACTTAAGTGCCTACCAACATATTGATCTGGATATCAAGAACCTTGAGCATGGCCCAAATAAGGGAAAGGGGTCTATTAAGGAATTGACACAATAACAAGGTACTAAGGATAATACCCTCTCTATTCAAGAATATATTCAACAAAACATCTCCAAAGAACAACTATATATATGGGGGTATTTCACCAATGAAGATGTTTCCAATCAAACTCAATGTAACCTCTCATTTTATATGGATATGTTAATGAGGAACACCATTTTGAGATTCTATTAGTTAGCATAGATTTAGTGTCAGAGGGGGCAGATCTTCTTGAAGCATTTTGGGTAGATCCTCAATAATGTTCACCAGTGTAAGCAAGTGTGACCCTTATTAAGTTAGATCTCATGGTCACAAGATAGAATTATTTACAAGGCTATGATATTAATAAACTTCAATAAGAGCATCAAGAGGTTGTTACCTTGTATTGAAATGAATGTGTTAAAATAATAAATATTAAATATGAATTAGATGAGCTCAAGTGCTAGTTGGAAGTAATGATGATAGCTCAAGTAAGGACTCTAAACCTATGTAAATCAATTTTACAACAAGATCTGACACTTGCCAATGGAGTGCCCCTTATAGGTGAATATGTTGATAAGTTGGAGACCCTAGTGAACCTTTTTATTACAAAAATATAAAGACCAGGTTAACCCCCAATATGAGTAAATTTCAGCTAAAGAGCAATTTTTAGAATATATAGAAGTGTGTAAGATTTTTTTGGCCTGAGTGGGTACCATAGCTTCCTTAGTAGATGGGATTTTTGTTAGGTTGGCATGACATGCAAAAGTTTTGGAAACTAGGATTCAATCGAAGGAAAATCAACACTAGAAACTAGATGAGAGTACACTCACAATAAAGGATAGAGTGAAGTACATGAAATCACTCCAAGATGTCGATGCACTCAAAAATAAAATAATACCTTATTGTTAAGAGCTTAACACCATTTTTATGGCACTCTAAGGATGGGTTTTGATAGAAGTTGGAACATTTGAGGATGCTAATGCATCACTTGAGTTTTTGAAAACTCAAGTGGGTGATTTTATATAACAACCTGAAGAGACCAAATGGATTAAAGGCAAAGTTGAATAAATTACCTCCAAGCTATAGATGACATTAAACAATTAGGAGGAGGTCAAATTCTAGGTTAAGAAAATGGGACTTGAATTTTTGGTGTTTGAGGGACCTAAAGAGGGCACATAGTTTGGGATGGACTATTGACTTAGAGTGGGGTGATGTGGAACCCTAAATTTTGTATTATTTTATTTTAAGTGATTTTTATCAAGATGGCACAAGAGAGATGGGTGTGAAAATACATGTGGCATAGAATTAAGCTAATGTACAAAAGAGCTTGGTAAAGTAGAAACAAATTGTGAAGAATAAGGATATAGGAAACATAAAGGAATCAAGGATACAAGACTTGGTAAATTATCATATGACTTGGAAAAGAGTGCAAAAGCTAGAAATGGTTAAGGAAATATTTTGCATGAGCATCAGAGGAAAATAAGTTAAGCATGGATCTAGTACCATTCCATGAGAAGATAAGCACATGGTATCATATATCTAGTATAGAGTGAGCATATAAGGGTAGTTAGGCTTGTATCTACATAAATTTAACGTAATAATGCACCACCACTCATTTTTGTTAATGGTCATTGGTAAGTCATCATTTACATATTAATGTTGTAACTAAATGATTGGGGTAGAATCATGTATAAATACCCATAGTTTTACTTATAAGGTTGCTAATGTTGTTGGTTATTATTGTATATTGGAAAAAATAATCTTGAATTTACTCATGTTCCTAATATGCATCAAGACTTGTGTATGGTGAATATTGACATATAAGAAAAAGGAATACTTATGATCTTAATATACATGCAAACTTGTTATGAAACTAATGGTACTACCAAATTTTTATTGATCTGTGCCTCTCTTTACTTGTGATAAATAACTTAAGTATGGAATTATTTCATGGTATGAATTAATTTAACTATGATATTTTTAATTATAACTAAGTCCCTATTCAAACACCTTAATATGGAAATCCTAATGAATACACCATCACATGATAGAACTGATGGGAACTTGCCTTAAGTTATGTGCTTCAAGTGAGTGTGCAAGATCATTTTTCATGTGATAAGATAGCATGCTATATAGTTAGACCTATTATCCTATTTACAGCCATGACTAGGTAAATTAATGCTAAACTAAAGGAAAAGAACCCAACATCACTAAAAATTTGAAATATTTTATGTTCTTAAGCACTAAGCATGTAGTGAATATCTCTATTGAAAACTTTTCCATGTTGCTCTAGCCAAGGGTAATATGGTTTTTGTAGATGTAGCTATAGTATCAAGTATATCATTATTTTCTCTTGGGATGGTAAAAATGTTAGAAGTTATAAAATTCACAATGAGATCTTAAGATCCATACTTGTAATGGTTAAGAAACTTGGAATTACATTGAAAATTATTTCTTATCATATTTTTTAGAGTCACCATATAATTTTAGCATCTTAACATTTTGAATTAAGGAAAATTTAAAATCAAGAATCAATGTTTCATACTATGTTGTATTATTAGTTTATGGGAATTGTAATCTATAAGAAGTAAAATTTTCTTGACCCATAGAAATGGAGGGGGCAGATAGAGGTTTATATCTCTGATAAATGGAGTTGATGCTTCTTTAGTCAATATGGATGGGCCCTATCTATATATAGGGCCATGTATATCTCCATATGGGATCAAACCCTTGCTCCCTCTCTCTATATGGGGATTAATAAAAAATACCCTATACCTGAGTCTTATTTAGATCAAGCTATATTTATGTATAAATTCCAAAATTTAGTGTTAGAATAGGGGTCAGTGTTTTTAATAGAACTTTATTTAGTGTTTAAGTGAAATACACCAACATCCATAGCTATTACTTCAATGTTTTCATTATTTTGGTTGTACTAAAAAAATTTATGCTTCATCTTTGACTCTCTTTTATTATAAATATAAGTTTATACACATTTCCATGGTAGCCACATAGAAGTTGGTGCTTATATATACATTCAAATCTCAAGACCAATCTTTGCTCAATAATAATATGAAGGCCTACATAATTTATACTACCTAAATGTATATATACTTATAAACTTAGGGATCTATATCCAAATCCATGTGGACATTTTTTTATTCTCCTATCACAACACCATCTAATTTTTTGAATTGGAATACTCGTTTAGTGTATTTTTTAGGGTTCAATCATATTTTTGCATAAATAATATGTGGTATGATGTTAATAAATGCTCATTAATCTACAAAACAATTATGTAAGTGTTGTAGACTTAGATTGCACCCTAGTTGGGCAAAGGATTTGTTCAGGTCCCCTACCCAAATATAGTCCAACATGGGAATGACCCTAGGCTATGGGTTACCTAATGTTGGGTCAGACCTCTAGGGTTTTTTATGAGGTTATCTCCTTAGATGCATAATTTATCTCACTTATGCTAAGACCTAATAATGAATGGGAAAAGGGAGAGAGAGACAATAGAAAGGAAAATCTAAGGTAAAAATGGTAATGTGCCTAAATGATGGTGATCCACTCTGTTTGAACTCATAAAACACTAATAAAATAAATAAAAGGTTGGATATAAAACTCCAAATGTCTGTTATACATCAATATTTCATGTAGAGGTTCACTAAATGATCAAAAACTAAGGGAAATGGTGGAGATATCTAATTTAAGACACTAACCAACCAATATATCCACATGCTAACTTTAATCAAATGGCTTTTGAACACTAAACATGACCTTCATAACAAGATAAACTAATAACTAGGTGAGATCAAGACTTGAAAAGGGAGATATATCTACCACATATGCAAATCAACTGACATGAACACACTATACCATAAGAATGAAATATGAACACAGTCTTCTTATTCATTTCAATAGGTTACAAGGCTCAATCTTGGTAGAGTCTAGTCATGTCCAAGAGAGGGATCAATTTTAATGATCAAAAACCTCTATATATAGCAAAAGAGGATGAGAGAGATGGGAGATATGCATGAGATAATGGAGGAGTCATTAGTGATCAAGAAGTGTGGTGGTAGTTGATTGATTTCCTTTTGTATGCATGTTTTAATTTTAAACAAGACTAATCCTTTACTTGCAAGCTAACCCGTATCTGCTTCAATAGTTTTTAAGATCCTCTCATTGCCTGAGAGCTCCACTAGAAGACAAGTGTTTGTTTTGCATGATGAGTCATGACCAAGTCTATTTAATAAAATATATTTTAAGATATGAATAGAATCAATGTTCTAACTTCTTCTCCAACCACTAGCTCTCCATCTTGGGACTCTAAGTCCAATTGACTTACCTATGAGGACAAAATCCTCATATCCTAAATCTAGAAGTGCCATGCCATGAATGGTGATAGGTACCTACTTATCGATGATAGAGCCACATCGATATATGAGACACATTTTCCATAAACATTTATATCTACCCTATGATCATAGGTCCACTATAAATGGAAAACCAATCTAAATTATTAGTTTTCCTATACTCATTATGTCGATGCAAACCTATAGAATGAATAGCCTCATTATAAACTATATTAGGTCTAAATAGACATATTCTATCTTTTTAGGAATCAAGAATTCACCATATGCATAGATCTTTCTTTTAGGAATGGCAAATGTAGTCATAAGACAATACTTTAACCTTTAAAAAATGGACCCTGTATGTTATAAATCTATGAACCAGAGGTCTATATTGATCTTCAATGGTTCCCCTTTACATCTTCTAACCTGACTGCATGACTATGTCCATTCCATGGGATTCAATCAAGATCTAATGATGATGAGATGATGATTATAAGACTTATTTGCTTCGATAAAAAATGGCTACTTCGACCTCTAATGAAAAAAGCTTATGGTTTGACTTTGCCCATAAAATATTGACTTAGACCAATCATATTATGCCAAAATATCTTTGTTACTATTGGTCTCACATATTCCTTCTATCATATTCTTGACTTTTTGACTTCTTACGTACCATAGATCTACTTTATACGAATGAATGTAGTTCATTGATATATAACCTCTGACTCCATAAATTTAACTTGTACCATCAAATCTACTTTGTATGAATAAATGTGAGCCTTTGATTTTCTTGGATTTGAACTCAAACAACTATTT
Organism: Torreya grandis; assembly: GCA_037957365.1. Classification (NCBI taxonomy): domain Eukaryota; kingdom Viridiplantae; phylum Streptophyta; class Pinopsida; order Cupressales; family Taxaceae; genus Torreya; species Torreya grandis. Next base: position 1,128,916 of record JARHVA010002228.1, read on the forward strand.
ATCATGGCTTAAAATTGATGTCTACGTGTTTGTCATTTGATGTTTACACGAATGTATTTGATGTTTGCATGACCATCATAATTTAAACCCTAATGTTTTTTTTTGTCTTAAATTTGAAATCCACACACCCATAATTGAAATTATTGATAATGTCAATTACGTCTGCAATACCATCACAATTTGAACTCCAATGATTTTTTGTTGTGTTTTGATTTTGATGTCCATGTGACAATTTTCATCTGCTTCAATTTGAAGGCTTATATATGGAAATAGAAAAAACATAAAGGCACAAAATTGTATGGGATGATCTTGACCCTAATATTAACATTTCCATGTGGTCTTTTTATTTTGGGATGATTTCTAAGCAAACCTTATAAAATGCACAAGTAAATAACCTGTTCATTTCTATGTGATGTCCTGATGACAGTTTGGCTCTTCATAGCTTGTGCAAGTCCTATTTTGATCCTTCCAAGCTTTGAAATTTTACTCATTTATTCAATCCAAGAAAAATCTTAGTATTTTGGCCAAAATTGGCTAATGTTTCTAGTGACTTATAGGGAAGTATGTGTGCTATGCTTGAGAACCCAAACCATGTTGCCTTGTCTAGTACATTGGGCATGGAGTCTCCTCTCTGGTTCAATTATTTTATCTAAATATAAAATTGACTTCCCTTATGGATAAATATCTTGAAACAAACAAGGATAAAAATGGAGCAAAAAAAACAAAGTGGCCAAAGCACTTATTGAATGGAAACATAGAACAAAAGGGGAACAAACCTAAACAAAGCAAAGACTACTAACCTAATGTGATAAAACAACACTTGGAGAAAAATAAATAACTAATTATGTATAAATAATATAACTAACTAGGAAAAATAATGATCCACCTATATCAAATGTAAAATTCATAGACTCACTTCGAGAATGACATGTCACATGTTCTATTACAAGCCTGGTGGTTGAGGAAGCAAATATTTTCTTTGCCATCTCTTTTGGCATACTCATGTGGAATGGTAGGGGTAAGATATCCTCTAATGTAAACTTACTCACTTAGTGTCTCTTCCTCTTTACCAATCTCCAACTAAAATAGGTGTCTTAAAGGATACCCTCTTATAAAGACAATCCTACTAGCAGCCCCTAGCTTAGATTCAAGCTCCATTTTTCACAATTTAGTTGACTAAGATAAGTACCAAATAGACCTATATTACCTTTTATAAGCATGATCATGTTTTTAGGCTCACCAAGGGGCTGATATCCCATTCTAAAGATGTGAAACAAGTCCATGTTTACAATAAACTATTAAGGTGGCAGTATTGAAGGACTACCCACTTTAGGTTCTTTGATTTGCTTGATGAGGCTACTCTCTTTGGATGTAATCAGACCATATTTCCCTTGGAAAAGAGCATATAATTCTCACAAATCTTCAAACAAGTCCTCAAATTAGATTTTTGGTTGATCGGTAGCCTCTGTATGCCTCATAAGTTCATCAATTTGATCAGCTATTATATCTATTTCCTCATCCTCTACATAAGATGGTAGATCATCCAAAGAGTTGGTAGCCTTAACTTCTTCATTCTCAACATAAGATGGTAGCTATGATTCATCATCCTTGAAGGTAGAATTTCCTCTTTCACATACAAGAGGGATACTAATAACAATCTCCTCCTCATCACATTATTCTTGAAGCTTATTTGAATAAATAATTTCCTCTTCTAGTTCCCACATGATGTGCTCTTCTTTTTGAGTGTGAATGGTATAAATTCAAGCTGGATCCACTTTTGATATAAATTTATTTGTTTGGGAAGCCCCTTCATAGAGGAAACCATGAAGCTTAGAACCTTTAACTACTTGACCTATTTTACCTCCTTTGTTAGATCAGATGGACTAGGCATAATATGATCCTCATGACAAAGGCTAGGCATCACATAATTTGAATGCATATCCCATGAAGGTTTCCAAGTTTGAGATGTATGGGTTACATGATAAATGGTAGGTGGATTGGGCAAAGGGACAACTATCTCTTGAGAAGGTAAGAAGCAAGGTATTTTGAATGTAATAGGTGTAGGGTTTGGTAGTATGGATGGGACTTAAGGCATAAAAGGAATTAGTGTGAAACTTAGTACCTCTATGGACTCCTCTTTAGGGGATAAATCCATGAAACTGGGGACCTTTGATGGGGTAGGTTCCTCTTGATAGGGGGAGGTAGTATTTTGTACCATTATAGCTTCATTTTCACTTTTTCATAGTGTTATCAAGCTCTCCAACTCTACCTTATCCTAATTTTTTATAGTTTTTTACTTCACAATTGGCTCTTTTTGATCTTGATAGGTCTCTTGAACTGACTTCCAAGATGGGAAGGCTATAGGACGATAAGAATGACTTGAAAAATCTTGAGACTTGATTACTAAAGGAAGCATAGGTGTCATATATGAAGGTTATGGTAGGACACATGCATGAACATGAGACTGAGATTACTCATCTAATAGCTCTTGTTTGTAGGTTGATATCTCTTCAGCCATTATTTGACCTATCCTCTTCATTTTCTCTATCATATCATGAAAATTTAGAGATTTTTTAAGGGTGGTTGATCTTGGAATGAGTAAGGCTCATATCAATGAAGATGAGATGCATATGGATCATGGTTAGAGGATTTGTATGAGCTTTCATATTGTTTATTAGGCCCTGCACACTCTTCATATGGTTTATATGGTTATGAGGATGGTAAGATCCATGCCCTTGATAATAAGGATCATGAGAAACATGATAAGGCTCATCATATATTTGATAGAGCTCTTGGTAGGGCCAATTAGGCTCATATAGATCATGAGGATTATATTGGAACTGCTAATAAGGAGGTGGATAATAGGTCTATCCACCATAGTCATTCCTTTCAACCTCATATGTCAATTAAGATGTAATAACTAATTAAAATCTTCAAAAAGACATACTTGGGCTACTTACAACCATAAACTTTGATTTAGAGTCACCATTGGTGCTAACTTACTTGCTTCCAAAAAATGATTAGATGAAAGACACACCAACAATCTTTCCACTCTTTTTTACTTTGATCCCATCAAGTGTGCTAGAACTATTGTATACTTAGATTGCACCCTAGCTGGGCAAAGGATTTGTTTAGTTCTCCTAACCAAATCTAGTCCAATATGGGAATGACCCTAGGTTGTGGGTTGCCTAATGTTGGGTTAGACTTCTAGGGTTTTTGATGAGGCTATCTCCTTAGATGCATCATTTAACTCACTTATACTAAGACCTACTAATTACTGAGAAAAGGGAGAGAGAGAGACAACATAAAGGGAAATCTAAGTAAAAAATGGTGATGCACCTAAATAATGGTGATCCACTTTGTTTGAACTCTTAAAACACTAATAAAATAAGCAAAAAGCTAGATCTACAACACCAAATGTCTGATATACATCAATATTTCATGTAGGGGTTCATCAAATTATCAAAATCTAAGGGAAGTGGTGGAGAGGTCTAATTTAAGACACTAACTAGACAATATATCCACATGTTACTTCAATCAAATGGATTTTGAACACTAAACATGACCTGCATAACAAGATAAACTAGTAACTAGGTGAGATCACAACTTGACAAGGGAGAGCTTTCTACCACATATGCAAATCAACTGACATGATCATGTTGTCACAAAATATTACACCCTAGAAGAAGTTGTTCAAGCTTTTTCTAGATTTGGTCAACATGGGAACATTTCTAGGTATGTGGGTGTACCTATATTGGAAATGAGCCTCTAGATTTAAGGTTTTAGATCCCTGAATGTATCTTGAAAAGCTCTTATCTATACCAACTAATCACTTATGGGAAAAAAAGTTAGAGATTGTATGAACTGAAACTACTCTAAAGGAGGTGATACATCAAAGGTTGAATTATCCAATCTCAATACTAAACTCATTAGCATACTAATAGACTATGAATAAAACTAATGCAATGTTGAAAATGGTTTCCAAGAAATAATGCTTCACCTAGAGGTAAATTTTATGGACTTAGGCTAGAGGGAAATGAGGGTAAGGCTTGATTGGAAGCACTTACAATCAACTATCCACTCTATACATGAGACATCAACCTTAAGACATGTTAGATGATCCCTAATAAAAGTTTATTAACACTTAAGTTGAACTTAGACCTACAAATGGAAGATGACAACCATTTTTGCATATCAAAAAAATATAAAACACTAAGTATAGATTAGTAAACAACTACAAAATGCTCTATTCATTACTCTTAGAGGTACAAAATAGATTTTTGAGTAGAGTCTAGTCACACTAACCTAAGGGATCCTTAACAATAGCTCAAAAGCTATATTTATAAAATAAATGGCCTTTAGAGAGAGAGATCTTAGTACTAAATGATGAATCAATGATATCAAATCCATTTGAACCACATTTACAACTACCTTTGAATTTATGCTCATTCAAGCTTCCTAATTAATCTAGGTTACTTCAAGTGGTTACACAATTACATTATTACCTCATTGATGTTCCCTAATAATTTCAATGGTAGGATCAAGTTGTTCTAGGTGGGTCCTAGAATCAATACAATTAAATCCATCAGATCAATCTATTAGAGCTTTATCCTAGTGATAACTGCTCTTCACTGGTTCACTGTGGCATGCAAAAGTGGAAATAAATGTCCTTTTTATGCAGTCGGTCCTAGAGATGAAACCATTGGGGTCTATGTGTATGCCTTTATGGAATAATTTTAAATGCTATCTCTTATTCAAACTGTATCATGCTTGAACTCATCCCCATGTTTATAAGTCCACTATAGATAAAAAACCAATCTTAGAATATTGGCTTTCCTATAGTCATTATGTCGATGTAGACCTATAGACTATATAGCCCCCTTTCTTGACCCAAATAGGTCCAAATAGACCCATTATGTTACTATAGGAATTAAGTATTCACCATGTACATGGATCCATTTAATAATGGCAAACACAATCACAGAACAAACCATATAAGCTATACAAATTCAAACTAGAAGTCTATATTCAACTTTAATGGCATCCCTTTGTGTTCTCTATACCTAAATGTATGGCTATGTCCACTCCTTGGTTTTTGATCGAGCTCTAATGGTGGAATGATGACCCCTGCAAGACCTTGTTTTCCTTGATTAAAAATTACTCCTTTGGTTCAACTTTGCCTATCAAAAATTGCTCGGGCCAATCAAAGTGATCCAATTTGTCTTTATTCCCATTGGCCTTATAGATCCTCAATATCAGATCTTAAATTTTTTACCTCATGATCACCATTTATCTCCTTGGTATGAATTAATATATCCCATTGATTTACTATCATGAATATCCTTTAACATGTTGACTTTTACTTGTAGCATTGGATCAATATGTATGAAGCAATGTGAGCCTTTGATCTCATTGTCCCACTTTCTTATCAATGATGACACACTATTGGATCATCAGTATGATTGAATATTGATCATTGATTTTACTTGGACCCACCTCTTTGTTAGTCAAGCTTACACTATTGGATCTCTACTTGTTTTATCTGCATCATTAGATCTTGTCCAACTTATAGCTCTTTAAAGTGCTTTAACCTAGGGCCCTTTTGACTTATTTGACCCCAATGTGAACCATTAGATCTCATGTGTCCGTATGCAATCTCATGTGGAACATTATATCTTGATCAAATTTAAACCTTTTAAGAACCTTTTTAACCCAAATGGTTACTTTATGGATCTCAAACTTGATGCTAACATGAATGTCTTATACCACAAGTCCAAATTTAAACATTCATAACTTGAACTAGGAAGCTCATATAGACATGAATTTTTTAGAGCATGTCCCTAGTATGAATAAAAATATGGCACTATAATATCTTGGATTTTGAGGCTTTTTGAGGTGAATTTATAAAATGCACAAATGAGCTAGTCCATGCACTTCTGGAAGATGTCCTAGTGATGACCTGATTCTCTTAGGCTTTTGCTTGAGATACTGCTTGATCTTTGAAAGCTTGAATGAACTTATTGAGGCTTATGCAAACTCTCTCCATTATCTTGACCTATTAGACACCATGAAAACCTACCACTTGCACATATGACTCTAAAATGACCCCTAAGACACCAAATGACATAAGGACTAAGCTAAACTATGACCAAAGCTAGAATGGCATATGAAATGACATCAGATGAACTATGCAACACCCTATTATGATATAATAAGCCCCTATACAATATTTTTATTATAGGGGGTTGACCCATTTTAACTTGAGATAAAAATAGTCAACATCTCTAGTAATTTCCCAAGGGTGGCATGTTTGCTATGCCATGACTAGTTGCCTAATCCTATCCATTGGGATATGGAGTCATATGTACAGTAGGTTTGAAACATAAACTACCCTAACAACACACCAAATAATAAAAAATAACAATAACAAGACACCAAGCAAGGAACACACATGTGATTAATGAGAACTCATGGAACACAACACAATAAGAAAGGAAACACACACCTAATCTAATATTTACAAAACTGACCTTCAATTCTCAATAGTAAGGTTTCAAATGTATCTCATTCATAGGGTGGGAAACTCTTCTCCATTCATCCTTTATAACTAAAAAGAGTTGTTTTTCTTACACTTTATGATGACATATGGTCCACTCTATAGGGTATAAAATTTGGTATGTCTCCCTAGTTTTGCTCTATCTTCATCCCATTTCAATACTATATCACCTTGAAATGATCTTGGAGTTTCCTTCTTGTCAAAATATCTCTTCATTAGTACTTGGTGATGCTCCATAGCTTAATGAGCTTTATCTCTAGTCTCTTGAAACTCCATTAATTTTTTCAATCTTACCTCCATTGGAGTGTTCTCAAGAAACTCTAGTTGATTTGCTAATTCTAAGGTAGGTAGCTCTTAAGAGATAGATAACCTAACTTCCCTTCCATATACAATCACAAAAAGAGAATTACCTATTGACCTCTTGGATGTTATCCTATTAGCCCATAAGGCTATATTCAATTTGGTGTGCCAATTTATTTGGTTCTCTTGATTATTCTAATCAGATTCTTGTTAGTAGATTCAACCAACCCATTAATTTGAGGATAATAGTTAGATGAAGTGTTCAATAATATGCCATTACTATTTTCCCAATCAACTATCTTAGCACCCATAAAATCAAGAGCATTATCTAAAATAATAGTAGGAGTGCCAAACCTTGTTATGATGCTCTCATAAAACTCTAAAATAGCATTATCATTAGCTTCCTTCAATGTTATTGCCTTAACCCATCTTGTAAAATAGTCAGTTGATGTGAGTATCTATTTATGACCATCACTTGATGGGGGGATTTATCATGCCAATGAAATAAAGACCCCATTGCATGAAAGGTTGATAAACTTGGATAGGCTTCAAAGGAAGAGCTACAAGATTATGTTTTCTTATAAATAAAGCACATTTTACACACCTTCTCAACCAATCATGGTAGTCCTTGAAGACGTTAGGCTAATAATATCCTACCCTCATGATCTTGGTAGTTGTGGTTCTTAGAGAGAAATGACTCCCTATTGTCCCATCATGAAACTTCTCAAGCAACAACCAAAACTAATCATTATCAATGCATTTCAATAGTACACCATTGATGTCCCTCCTGAAAATTACACCATATAAAAGACAAAAGGGAATATATTTCAATCTAAAATATCTCATTTATGATCTACTCATATTATTAGGATACTCATCATTTTGAAGAAGTTTAATCACATCCTATGTCTAACTTTATGGAGGTAATAAACCAATTAATTGGGAACAATCATGATTGAATAGAGCCTCTTCCTTTTAATCATAAAGATTTGAAGCCATATGTTCACAAAGGCCTTTATCCCTTATCAATTTTTTCACCTTGATATCAACATCATATTCCATTAATTTAGTGATCCGCCCTACCCTCTTTTCACTAAGATTTCTCAAGAGAAACTTTTTGGTACTAGGATGAGAGACCATAACATGAATATTATTATTCAAAACCATATGCCTAAACATATTTAGTCCCCTTATAATATAAAGGACTTGTTTCTCCATAAAGGCTTACTTGACTTCATAATCTTCTAAACCTTGACTAAATAATGCAATTGGTTGCTCCACACCCTCAGCATTATTTTGCATTAGCATGGTTGAGATAGTATCAAGGTTAGAAAATGAATACAACATGAAGTATTTAGTAAAATAAATATTCATAAAAGTAGGATATTATAAAATTATTTTCTTTATGGATTCAAAACTACCCTTACCTTCTTTGGTCCAGGAAAAGACTTGGTTCTTCTTGAGCATAGTTGTGATATGTTTTACCAAAGATGCAAAATCAGGTATGAACCTCCTTAAAAAAATTATCTCACCTAAGAAAATTTGAAGACCTTTCTTATGAAAGGGTAATGATAAGCCTATAATATCATCTATTTTTTTAGGATCAATAGTCAAACCATCCTTGGAAATGATATGTCTTAAGATTTTATATTTATGAACAACAAAGATGCACTTCTTTGGATTAAGAGATACTCCATATTTCCTACATATTTAAAACACTTGTCTCAAGTATTGCATGTGTTCATTAGCATATTTAGAAAACACTATTATATCATATAGATAAACCCATAACATCTCATTGATCAAACCTTTGAAGGCTATGTTCATTGCTTGTTTAAATGTGGCATTGACATTAGACAAACCAAAAGGCATCTTCCTATAAGCAAAATTCCCCCATTTAGTAGTGAAGGTTGTCTTAAACTGATCATCCTCACTAACTAAAATTTGATTATAGCCTAAATATCCATCTAGAAGAGATTTTTTTTGAGAATTTGAAACCATTTGCAAAATCTGCTCCATTAAGGGTAGAGGATAGTGATCTTTGAGTGACACTCTATTAAGATCTCTAAAGTCTACATAAAGTATTATATCTCCATTATTCTTTATAATAGGCACAAGGTTAGATATCCTTGTTGAATACTTGATGGAAAAAATATTATCTAAGATTCAAGGAGTTTGGTAAGCTCTAACCTCATGAGTTACTAACCTTGGGGTTGATGGGTCTTTACTTCTATCTAACCAATTTAACTCTAGGTTCCAACTCAATGGTATGGTGTGCTAGGATAAGATCAAATAATTTGAGGTCCTTATATTTCCAAGAAAAGATATCATGAAACTCTCTACATATCTCAATGAATGCTTACTTCTCTAATGTATAACATACCTTGCCTAGCTTGAGGAGTTTATCCTTGAAGATCAAGACTCTTTCATAATTATCCTCTTTTGTAGATATAACTTTCTCTTTCTTCTTTTGATCATTATCATTGAAGATAATTTATAAGGTCACCAAACCCTTAGGTATCTTATTAGTTCTTAGTTGCACAATTTGATCACCTAATTATTCTTGGAGCCTCCTTTGATTTCTTGAAGAAAACTTAGCCTCATTTTGCAAGAAGCATGTAATGTGTTTGTCAATGTCAAACACGTTTCAAGACATTTCATTATCAAGTAAGTAAGGTCTAATAATTATCTTAATATGAGACTATTTTCCCTCCTCTTTTATTGTAGTTGGAGTATCAAATTGAGCTCCTATGGTAGCTAGTCTATCAACATGACTATTTTGCTCCCTTGACATTGATTGTATATTATATGCATTGAAGTCTTCAAGCCAATCCCATACCCTATGCTTATATTAATTAATCAAAGGGTTATTTGTAGTAACCACATTCATCACCTAATACACAACCAATTCACTGTCTCCATATACTTTCAAGTTCTTGATTCCTTTTCTCCTTGCCCATTGAAGGCCCTGAATTAAACCTTCATACTTAGCTACATTACAAGTACAACTAATTTGAAATATGTATGAAGCATAATACTATTTTTTAGATGGGGAAACCAACATAAAACCAGCCCCTACACCAACTTTACTTTTTGAACCATAAAAAAACATCTTCCACAGCTCATCATCTTCACCCTCTTCCTTAGCAAGTAGAGGTATTGGTACTCCTTATTCATGTATACAATACACTCCTACATCAATTTACTTCACAAAAACATAGGGATCATGCTTATAAGTGTTTTCAATCAGACTCACACCCTTATGAAGGTAGTTTCAGGCCTTCATAGTCTGTTGAAACATGAAAACAATCCTAGGCTATGGGTGGCCTAATTAGTGGATTGCATCTCTAGATTCTAAGGGCTAGCTCCCTTAGTGTATCATTTAGGATCTCTACTCTACACTATAAACTACTGAGAAAAATGAAGAGGAAAAAGGAAAAAATGAAAATTAAAGGGAAATCCTATCTAATGATGGTGATACACTTGTATTTTGGTTCATCCACTCAATTTGAGCTTTCAAAACACTAATTAGACAAGAAAAAACCAAATCTTCAACTTCAATTGATTCTTATGCATCAGTATTTCATGAAAAAAAAAAATTTGGTGATCAAAGCTTGAGGAAAATTATGGAATAGGCTTGATTCAAGGCACTAACTAGCCACTTACATTCGTTGTAACTTCAGCTAAAAGACATCAAACACAGAACATGACCTATATAATCTGATCAACTAGTAACTAGGTAAGAATTAGGACTTGACAAGGAAGAAAATTCTACCACATATGGAAATCACTGACATAAATACACTATACCATCATCCTATAAAATGAAAATAGTCCTTATATTTATTTGAAAAAAGTTACAAAACTCAAATTTTAGCAGAGTCTGGTCTTGCCAAAAGAGGGATATCAATTCAAGGTTGAAAAGCTAACTTATATAGAAAAAACATACAAAATCCAAGAGATTGGTGCTAAAAATATAAGAGGAAATCAACTCCCACATCACCCCAAGTCCAACTTGAGCTATCAAAAGATAACACAACCGTCAAATAATATTCTTTTATCTTATGTCCTACATGAAAATCTCTTTTATGTTGAAAAGGATAGAGAGCCCTTTTCATAATCATTATTTAGAATAAATATTAAATTCTTCAAAATTCATCAAACATGCATGGATCTTTGGTAATTCAAATCTCTCCATGCATGATACTATGTCACTCTTCAAACACTTGAAGCTGAGTTAGAAGTGTTTGAAAAGGCTTTGATTAACAAGATAAATAAGAGTGCATGCATGAAATTCTATATTAAGACTAGGTATGAAAATTTGAAACTCTATGTTAGCTCCTTGAATAGCCATCCAATGATAAACTTCTCAAGCTCTTCATACATTTGAGTTTCCATTTTGGAACTGAGAGATTTGTACTTGAAGGTAGCTACATGTCTTTTCTAAGTTTGAATGATTTAATTATTGCATTTATTATTTGGCATGCTCTTTACTATAGTCTTGGACTATAGATCTTCTTATAAATGAAAAAAAAACATCTTTATCAGTTTTTTCATGTTCATGTTCATCTTAGATGCATCTAATCTTGCTTGGGTCACTCTGTATGTTCTGCATATAGACTGTAAACCACATTGATCTACTTCAAGCTAATTCTTTTGGGATTTTTCCTTGGTCCTTTCCCATGGAATTATTTTAGTCTTTTGTCTATTTCATGTAGATAATTTGTGTGAGACTTTTCCCTCTAAACTTTTCTTTCTTTCAGGCAAATTGCTTTAAAGCACTTTTCCATTTCACCTTGAATAATTCCTTCAGACAAAATTTTTGAAAGAAATTATGTCTTTATGTTTTTGCAATGGATAATTCCTTCGAACAAATTATCTAAAGGAACTCATGTCCTCAGACTTTTGTAAACTACTCTTCAGATTTCTTGATATGGTCCTCAAAACTTTTGAAATGGTCCTTCAGAATTTTGACAATGAACACTTCAAAAATTTGAAATACCCCTTTCAAAAAAATGTTTGGTCTACTCATCCTTTTGAAAATGCCTTTTTCAAAGAGAAGGAACCCTTCAGACTTCTTTGAAAATGTTTCTCAAGACTTTTAAAATGGTCCTTTTTTGATGAGAAAGTGACCTTTCAAAAAAATTACAAAGGTCTTCAAAAAAGTTGCAATGGCCTTCAAGCTTTTTAAAATGACCATTTTGTCGAAAGGTGCCCTTCAAAATTTTGGAAAGTGCCCTATTTTCCAAAAATAACCCTTCAACAAATTTTCAAGTGTCCCTTTAGTAATTTTGGAATGGTCTTTCATCTGAGAAAAAGACCCTTCAGATTTTTATAATTGCCCTTTCAGAATTATTGAAATGGTCATTTAGAAAAAATGAAAAGGTCTTCGGAACTTTGTAATGGTCCTTATTCCTTCATAAAAATTGAAATTGACCCTCTTCCTTCAAAAAAATTGAAAATATCCCTCACTTTTGAAGATGCCCTTCAGGCTTTATGAAAATGCCCTTCAATATTTTTGCTTGGATAATTCTCACAAAATAAAGTGACCATTTGAACTTAAACAATTCCTTAAGAACCATATAAGGACCCAAAGAAGCTTCCATGATGCTTTTCTCACAAAAAATCATTTGAAAACCAAAGTGAATGCCTCAAAAGGCCTATTAATCATGCACTATTTTGAGGACTTTTTAGGACCAATAACTAACTTACAAGATGAACTGGCATGATATGCAAAGTTTCGAATGGTAGAGGTGATAATTTGACCTATAAGGTCAAAATTGTCAACATTTTGGTGACTCAACTAGAAAGCATGCTTTTTATGCTTGATAACTAAAACATTTACATGACTCCTGGACTCACAAAGTAATGACAAATTTGATCCATGACTGCAAACTCTCTTTTGACCTAGCATGAGATAACCTTCATCCTCCAAAATAAGAAGGGAAACACACAAAATAGGAAAACTAACTAAACAAGAAAATGTGCAAACAAGCACTTATTTGGGATAAAATAGAACTAAACTAATGTTCTTAAATATCACTTGGAGGGAAAAAAACTATGTACAAGGAACTTTGCTCTTCAATAACAATGTTTTAAATGTATCCCATTGACTGGGATTGGAAGCTCTTCACCATCAATCTTTACAAGCTAGAAGGCATTGTGGGATTTGTAGCTAGAGATTGTGTATGGGCCACTCCAAAGGGAATCAAACTTTGTGTGCCTTCATGTTTTATATCTATCCTCAACCCACTTGAGGACCAAATCTCAATCTTTGAAACTTCATGAAGAAACTCTTTTTTCAAAAGCTCTCTTCACTTGTGCTTGATGAATTTCCATGGCTATCATGGACTGATTTCTTATCTCTTCCAACTCTATAATCTTAGCATACCTGATCTCTATAGGCTCATTCTCCAATAATTTGAGCCGATGCATTAGTTCTAAAGTAGGAAATTCAAGAAAAATGGGTAACCTTGCTTCCTTAGCATAGACTAGCTTATAAGGAGAGTTGGTTATTGATATTTGATAGGTGATCCTATCATCCCATATATTTTAATTCAACTTGAGATGCCATGACCTTTGATTGTCTTCAATAGTCCTTTTTATATTCTTCAATAGGTTCTTATTTGTAGATTCAACAAGACCATTACTTTGTAGATAATAGTTTGATGAAGTGTTAAGATAAATTCCATGTTGGACAACCCATTTGCTGATCCTAGTTCCCAAAAAATCCATTGTATTATTATAAATAATAGTCGAAGAAACTCCAAATCTAGTAAATAAGCCTTCACATAAATCTATAACATTATTTTCATTTGCTTCTTTTAATTCCACTGCTTCTATCTAACATGTCAAGTAATCTGTAGTAGTGAGAATCCATTTATGTCTTGAACTTAAAGGAGGATTTATGAGACAAATAAAGTCTAATCCCGATTGGATAAAGGGCTGATCCACCACAATTGGTTGGAGAGGTAAAGCTGTAAGTTTCACTTTTCCTACAAACATAACACATTGTTTACACTTCTTAATCCATGAATGGCAATCACCAAATATACTAAGCCAATAGTACCCACCTCACATGATAGTAAGGGCTATAGTTCTTGTGGGTAAATGTCCTCCACCATGTCCATCATGGAATTATTCAAGTAATCTCTGAGTTAGGCCTAGCTCAATACACCTTAGCAACATGCCATCGATATCTTTCTTGAATAATACACCATCAATAAGCAAAAATGGAATTGATTACAATCTGTAATATCTTATTTTTTAAGAACTTAGATGAGAGAGATAAATACCATATTGGAGATAGCTTACCAAGTCATGAAACTAGCTGTAAGGTGAGGTATCACCAGTTACAACCTCTTCATCATTTGACACCAAAAGAACCTCATTAGTCTCTTACAAGTCTTGAGTTAGATGCTCACAAAGTCCTTTGCCTCTAATCAACTTTGTGACCTTAATTTACACATCATACTCCATTACCTTAGTTATCCAACTAGCTCTCTTCTCATTTATATCTTTATTCAAAAGGAACTCCTTGATGCTTGGATGAGAAACCATTAGGTGTATCTTATTGTTAGACAACAAGTATCTAAATTTTTTAAGAGACCTTATAACTAAAATTACATGTTTTCAACAAATAATACCTTGTTTCATACTCTTCCAAGCCTTCACTAAAGAAGGCTATTGCCTACTCCAAAGCCTCATGATTTTGTTGCATAAGAATGCCTGAAATGGTGTCCATGTTAGCATATGTATACAAAATGAAATCCTTTATGAAATCTAGATTTATAAGTGTAGGAGCACTAGCTATGGCCTTATTAATATCTTCAAAAAAATATACTCCTTTGGACCAGCTGAAGCTCTAATTCTTCTTTAGCATGGCTATAAGTGGCTTAGCTAAAATGGCAAAATCTGAAATATATCTCCTTATGAAGTTGATTTTCCCAAAGAATCTTTGCATAGCCTTTTTATGCTTAGGAAAGGAAAGTGCAAGAATAGAGTCTACCCTTTAAAAATCTATGCTTAAACCATGCTTTGAAACAACATGTCCAAGAAGCTTACCTTCATGAATTGAGAAGACACACTTTTTGGAATTTAGAGATACCCCAAATTCCCTACACCTTTTGAACACTTTCTTGAGATGAACCATGTGATCACTTGCACTCTTTGAAAACACTATTATATCATCTAAATAAACATGTACAAACTTGTTAATAGGGCCTTGGAATTTCATATCCATGCCTCTCTAAAAGGTTGCTCCAACATTACATAAACCAAAGGGGATCTTTCTATATGCAAATGTCCCGCACTTAGTTGTGAAGGCTGTCTTAAATTGGTCCTCTTCCTTGACCAAAATCTGATTGTATCTACTATATCCATCCAACAAATAAAACCTCTCTGAACCTGTAAATAACTATAAAATTTGTTCCATTGATGACAATAAATAGTGATCTTTAAGTGAAACCCTATTCAAATCATGAAAGTCAATGTACAATCTAATCTCATCATTCTTCTTCCATACTAGAATAAGATTTTCCACCTAAGTTGAGTGCTTAATTGGAAATATAATAGCTAACTCTGAGCTTGTGAAGCTTAGCTCTCATCAAAGGTTCAATCTTAGGATTGATGGGCCTTTGTCTTTGTCTCACTGGTTTAGTTTCAACCTCTAACTCAATGGTGTGTTGAGTTAAACTTGGATCAAATCCCTTGAGATAACTATATTTCCATATAAATACATCAACCTATAACTCAATGAAAGCTTCTTTTTTTGAAGGAGTGCATACCTTACCCAACTTCAAAATCTTACCAGCTATAATCTCTACAATGGCATAGTGCTCTTCGTTTGTTGACAAAGATGACTTATCTTTCCTTAACTCATCATCACCAATAAAAATGTTCTCAAGTGTGACCAATCCCTTGGAAAAATTATTTATTTTTAGTTGCACAACCTAATCACCATATTGCTACAAATATTTTGATTGGTTTCTTAAAGAAAACTCAACTTCCTCTTGCAAGAATCTCATAATTTGATTGTCATCTTCAAACACTTGCCAATTTTCATGATTATCTAGAATAAAAGGCCTTAAAACCACCTGTATATGTGACTAAATTTTTTCACTTTTTATATTAGTTGGGATACTAAATTGTGGCCCAATGACAACTAACCTATATATGTGTTTATTATCACCTCTTAGTATTGCCTAAATGTTAAAAGCTTAAAAAACTTCAAGTAACTCCCATATTCTATGATTTTAAGATTTAAGAAACAAATTTTTACATACATTTAAACCTTTTACTTGGTGGACTATAAGTTCACTATCACCAAAAACTTACAAGGAATTGACTTTCATCTTGCTAGCCCACTACAAACCATGAACTAGTGTCTCATACTTGGTAACATTATTTGAACAACCAAACTAAAAATTAATAGAAGAGAAATAAATTTGATTTTTTATAGAAATCAACATCATTCCATCTCTGGTACTATATTTATTCCTTGATCCATCAAAGTACAATTGCCATAAACCTTTACTAGATTCATCATCCTTAACCATGGTTATAATTGGTACATCGTTCTCATGAAGGAAATACACACAAAGTCCTTATTATTCAATCATATTATAAGGATAATTATCATGAAAATTAGAATCCAACTCATCAAGAAACAAATCTAGAACTCCATCCAAATGTGATCCATTTTCTACTCTACTAGTTTCTAGTACATCATTCGAGATTATATAGCTAGTGTTGACAACATTGGCATATATGGCTCCATATGGAAACATGTAATAGGTTTAGAATGAATTATTACCTTGGTAACATACCTAGTTTTCAATATCAAATAAGTCCAATAAAATGATAAATATCTCCTAATCTTTGAGTTGAAGTCCCTTGAAAGGGACATAACAAAGTAAGGAGGCAAGTCTACCATAATAACATCTTACTAAATAGTAACATTGGGATAAGCATGTAATGTCAATTTTAGATATTTGATATTCCTATCATCTTTGTTTGTGACCCATATAATTTAAATACCCTCTTATTTTTTGGCTCAGAGACAAGGCCGAGCTTGTCTGCAATCTGTTTAGGCATGACTGTACTACTAGCTCCACTATCCACCATACATTTATGAACCAAAGTATCACCTACTATCAAAGAAAGGTAGAAAGAAGGATTTTTTTAAATTTTTTCCTCAGTTTTGTTCACCTTTTCCATCTTATTTAATTTTTTTACTTGTTGCTTAGTTGGTTGATCTGAATTAGTTAAGACAACACCTACTTTCTCAATCAATTTTGGAGATAATTTGAGAGCTGAAAGCTCTTGGATGAGCATTTTTTTTTTATCTTGGGATGGAAAGATAATATTACATGATAATACTAATATTATAATTATTCATTTGATCCATTATACTAAACTGAGATCTACCAATATTTGTTTACACTTTCTGAAGCACTGGTTGCTCACAAACTAGAGGTATTCGATGAACTTTACTAACCTCTATATTCTAATTTTTCTATGTTGTATGGGTAGAAAGTTGTTATTTTTTACTCTTAAAAACAACATTAGGATTACTTAAAGCATTTGTCACCTCTTTCAGCTCATCAATGGCTCTTCTTTTAGCTCTAGTTACAGTTGTAACTTGACCACTTGTATTGTTAGTTTCAACACCCTGAGTAAAAGCAACATGATCATCCACTTGCCAATTTACAATAATGGCATCAAGCTTCCCTTGAAATTTTTGAGTCTCTCCTTATGATTAAAAAATTATATCTTGGTACTAACCTTATTGAAAATAAGACTCTTCTTGTGTCATTCATGGCATAATGATGTTTTGTGATACCAAGGCTTGGTTTTGAGCATCATTGAGATTTGAGGACTGCCAACCTGGATCTTGCATCAAGTTATTTTGAGGTGGGATGGGAATAATGGATTTTAAAGTGGAAGGAGCATTAGGATCAAGGGTAACATATGGCTTAGCTAGAGTTATGGCTCCTTGTATTTTATAAGGTGGTCTACTCTCTTTGAAACCTTGATAAGAAGGTCATTGATATTTGAAAGGCTGATAAGTGATCTAATTTTGTTGTTGATAGGGCCTATTAGACTAATATTTTTTTCTTTTAAGTTGCACTATTTAATTTCCAAAAGATTGCAACAAGATTTTCAACTCTCTTATCTCACTAGCTTGATTATAAGGGGCTATAATTTGAGCTTAAGGTGGTAAGATAGGAGCTAAGGATGGGATTTAAGGAATTTAAGGGCTTGATATGGAATTTATTTCTAGAAATATAGGCATTGGAGGTCTTAGACAAAGCTTACCATATTGTATCAAACTATTTTCTACCCTTATTGCAACCCCATAAGTATTTGGAGGTAATACCACCTATTGACTGTATCATCACACTAATGTCAGAGTTAAAGGCTTTCAAATAGTATATGAATGCATATTCATGGGATGGCCTAATAAAGACAAGTATCCTAGTCCATGTCTTTTGGAACCTAAGGTTAACATCAAACATGAACTTATGAGGAGCTATGTTTGTGGCAGTTAATTGCTCAACTAAAGATAGGTGATAAGATTTGTCTTCAAATTACTTGACTAAATCTACATCCAATTCATCCTAGGTAGAAATAGAGTTTAGTGTGAGGTTTTTATACCACTGTAATGATTTTCCTTTAAAGGAATTAGTAAGCAATCTAATAACAACATTATCCTCAATAAAATTATGGACCGAACATAGATTAGTTACATCTTGGATATGCTCAATAAGGGTTAGATTTTCTACTGAGAAGAATGGGATACTATTTAGAGAAGACACATAAATGTCATCAAACCAGGCTAGATTTAGTGGGCTGTCTCTATTTAATGGAACAAACACCTAGTTTTTTATAGCCATTTGGATAGTGGGGATTGTAGTGCCTAGAATAATAGGATAACCCAGGGACAAATATTTATTTTGAGGATATGGATTTTCCATCCTAAACCTTGATCTCTTATATGATATAAATTCAAAATAAATACCTTTACTTGATGACCTTGTGGTAACCTTTGACATGAATGAATTGCCTGAATGATGCTATGAGATTTGCAACTGGATGTTGGTGATGATGAATATCTTCTACTACAAAACTTCTTCAGATATGCAAAGAATTTCTTTGATGTCCCATTAGGCATGCCAAAATTTTTTTTCAATCAGACTTGCACCCTTGTGAAGGTAGTTTTAGGCCTTCACAATCTACTAAAACATGGAAACAATCTTAGGCTATGGGTTGTTAAGGTGTGGAGCTAAAAGCTTCACCAAATGAGCAAGTTACAGGTTGTAGGAATTACACAGTCACTAGCATCAGTCAGGAGAGACCGACATCGGTCAAGAATTGACTAGGAGATGATAGCATCGGTCATGGATCGGCCGACGTTGGTCATAGGCAGATAGGCAAGGATCGATGTCAGTCACCTGTGTGTCCAAAATCTATTTTCATGGATAGAACAAAATGTTTGCATGATAGGATTAAGTGTTAGTCTTAAGTCTGCATCTCTATCTTTAGTAGGACTATTTTGAGCCCTTGATTAGGAGGTGCATCTAATGGTTGTGATTGTATGCTCATGATCCCTAAAGTTATATAATAGGGATAGATCTTCATAGCTTACGTGAATTGTAGAGTAACAGTACAAGAATTGTATATGTGAATCAATCCAGGTTGTTGGAGTTGATTGTAATTGAGAGAGAGAACTCTTGAGGGAAAGAGATCTGAAAGAGATCTGTACATCTGAGAGAGGTGTGGAAGAAAATAAGTTTCTTAATTGTATTCCTTCTGTAAAGAGTTTAATACAAGTTTTCAAGGTGGTTTCTTGTATCTCTTATTGTTTGTTGTTTTCTGATTCTAGTTACTTATCATTCTGGTTCAATTTCATGTTTTATTGCTTTCACATAGTAATCAACTTTGTTGGTTGATCCCCAACAAGTGGTATTAGAGCTCAAGTTGACTAACAGGTGTTTCAGATCTGGTTAGTGTGTATTGATTACAGATTACTCACAGGGATTTCTGTTTGAGTGGGAGAAGCAATGGTAAAAGAAAGTAAACTGAGAATGGAGAAGTTTAATGGCAAGAATTACCAATTATGGAGAATGTAGATAGAGGATTATCTATATCAGAAAGATCTATACTTACCGTTAGGTAGAGTTTCAAGGAAACCCACATACATAGAAGATGAAGAATGGGAAGTTCTTGATAGAAAGGCTCTTGGATCTATAAGATTGAGTCTGGCATCTACTGTGATATCTAATTTATCACAGGCAAAGTCAATGGTAGAGTTAATGACTACTTTAACAAATTTATATGAAAAACCCTCAGCTTCAAATAAGGTATATCTTATGAAGCAGTTATTTTATTTGCAAATGCAGGAAGGTGGATCTATATCTAATCATCTAAATGATTTGCATGGAATTGTAAATCAATTAAATTCAGTCAAAATAGTGTTTGATGATGAAATTAAAGCTCTATTAATCTTATGCTCTTTACTTGAGAGCTGACATAGCTTGGTAATGGCATTTAGTAATACTGCATTTGCTTCAAATATTTTAAAAGTAGATGATGTTGTTAGTGTAATCTTGAATGAAGAAATTTGTAGGAAAAGCATAGAGAAAACATCAGGGAACGCTTTAATTTTTGAGAGCAGGGGAAGGTAAAAAGAGAAGAGCAAGAAAGGGAGATCAAGGTCTAAGTTAAAGATGAGAGGTAGATCTAAATCCAGAAATGGTAGGAGGATAGCCTGCTGGAATTGTGGAAAGATAGGGCACATAAGCAAAGATTGCTGGTCAAAACCTAAAAAGGACAGTCAACATGAAGGTAAAGAAGAAGCAAAAATTGCAGATATTGCACAAGATGCTCTTATATTCTCTTTGCATAATAATATAAAATCTTGGGTGTTAGATTCTGGTGCCTCTTTTCATGCTGCCCCAAATAGAGAATATTTTAGTGACTATGTCCATGGAGATTTTGGAATAGTTTATTTAGGGGATGATGAACCTTGTAAAATTGTTGGCAAAGGAAAAGTGCAGCTGAAAATGTAGAATGGCAACACATGGGTGTTGAAAGATGCCATGCATGTTCCAATCTTGAAGAGTAATCTAATTTCTATAGGAAAGTTAGGGGATGAGGGTTGTACAGTAACTCTCACAGCTGAATCTTGGAAGGTTACCAAGGGTGCACTTGTATTGGCTAGAGGTAAGAGAGTAGGTACTCTCTATTTATGTAATTGTATTACTGATAATTCTCCTTCTGTATTATCTACTTCAGATGTAGATGCAAAGTTGTGGCACTCTAGGCTCGGCCACATGAGTGAGAAGGGAATGTCTATTCTTAAGTCAAAAGGTAAGCTTTCAGATTTGAAAAGCATAGATTTAGATTTTTGTGAGCACTATATTTTTGGGAAACAATAGAGAGTAAGTTTTCTCAAGACTGGGTCAACAAAGAAGAAGCACAAATTAGAGCTTGTTCACATAGACGTGTGGGGACCGGCTCAAGTTGCTTCTATTGGAGGATCACAGTACTATGTCTCTTTCATAGATGATGCTATAAGAAAGGTATGGGTCTATTGTATAAAGAAGAAATCTGATGTTTTTGACACTTTTAAGATTTGGAAAGCTATGGTTGAGAATGAAATAGGCAGGAGATTGAAGTGCCTGAGATCTAACAATGGTGGTG
Organism: Torreya grandis; assembly: GCA_037957365.1. Taxonomy (NCBI): domain Eukaryota; kingdom Viridiplantae; phylum Streptophyta; class Pinopsida; order Cupressales; family Taxaceae; genus Torreya; species Torreya grandis. The sequence continues at coordinate 1,150,478 of JARHVA010002228.1, forward strand.
AGTTTTGCAGCCACAAGTTCAATTGGTATTGTTATATGCATGGAATACGCAAGCAAAGGATGGTTCCAAGGACACCTCAGTAAAATGGAGTTGCTAAAAGGATGAACAGAATAGTAATGGAGCGTGCACGATGTATGAGGTTGCATGATGGTTTGCCCTTAGAGTTTTGGGTAGAAGCTATGGATACTGCAATTTACCTGATTAATAGAGGACCCTCTATAGCTCTGGATGGTCAAATTCCAGAAAAGGCATGGATAGGTAAAAAGGTAGATCTCTCATTTCTCAAAGTTTTTGGTTGTGAAGCTTTTCTGCACGTTGATAAGGAAAATAAAAAGAAGCTAGATGCTAAGTCTATGAGGTGCACATTTATTGGTTATGGCTCTGATGATTTCAGATTCTAGTTTTGGAATCTAAGAACTAACAAAATAATTAGGAGCCATGATTTTGTTTTCAATGAAAAAGTGATGTATAGTGATCAACTCAAGAAGCTGAATTAATATGGGCAGAGCAATGGAGAATTGGATGAGGTGATGGTCCAAAATGAGCTCACGGGAAAGAATTATCACAGACAGGAAAACACAGAGACTGACGTCAGTCAGGAAGGAACTGACGTTGGCAATACAAGAACTGATGTCGGTCAGACAGTGATCGATGTCAGCCAGGAAGATACTAATGTCGGTCATGTAGAACTGACATTGGCCAATAACAGGCTTGGAGGTGATCGAGGTCGGTCACTGTCAGAGAATTTGGGTGGATAGCGTGTTGTGAATGAGTCTCAGATGCCCATCAGGAGGTCAAAAACGGTAAGTAAACCTCCAATTCAGTATTCCCCTTCATTATTCTATTTATTACTTACTGATGGTGGAGAACCAGAGAGTTTTGATGAAGTAATACAGGTGGAATCCAAGAATCAGTGGGAGCTAGGCATGAATGAGGAAATTGATTCCTTGAAAGAGAACCAAACATGGGATTTGGTTGAGTTGCCAGCGGGAAAGAAGACACTGAAGAACAGATGGATCTATAGATTGAAGGAAGGTGAGAATGGACAGATGAGATATAAGGCCAAGTTGGTAGTGAAAGGATTTGCATAAAAACCAGGTATTGATTTTGGTGAGATTTTTTCTCCTGTAGTTAAAATGAATTCTATACGGACTGTATTGTCTTTAGTTGCTATTGAGGATTTGCATCTTGAGCAGCTTGATGTTAAGATAACATTTCTTTATGGAGATTTGGATGAAGAAATATATATGGATCAGCTGGAAGGATTTGAGGTCAAAGGTAAGGAGAAGCTAGTGTGCAAATTGAAGAAAAGCTTGTATGGTCTCAAGCAAGCTCCTAGACAAGGGTATCTGAGATTTGACAGGTTTATGACTGAGCATGGCTACAGTAGATGTCAATCTTACCATTGTGTTTATTTTAAGAGATTGAATAATGGTAGATATATTATTCTATTGTTGTATATAGATGATATGATGGTTGCAAGATCACACATGCAAGATATCTCTGAGCTTAAGGTGAAACTAGCTCACACATTTGCCATGAAGGATTTGGGAGCAACAAAGAAAATCCTTGGCATGAGCATTAAGAGAGACAGAAAAAATCACAGGTTGATTTTGTCTCAAGAGGATTATGTGAACAAGGTGTTGAAATAGTTCAATATGCAGGATGCAAAATCGGTAAGCACACCTTTGGCTAGACATATTAAATTGAGTAAAGAACAGTGTCCTAATTCACATGATGAGGTAGAGTACATGAATAAAGTTCCATATGCTTCCGTAGTTGGGAGTTTAATGTATGTAATGGTATGTACTAGACCTAATATTGCCCAAGCAGTGGGAGTTGTTAGTAAGTATATGGCCAATCCAGGGAAGGAGCACTAGAAAGCAGTTCAGTGGATCCTCAGATATCTGAGAGGGACCAACAGTAGGCATTTGTGTTATGGTGGGTCAAACACTTATCTACATGGTTATGTATATTCAGATATGGTAGGTGATTTGGATGGTAGGAGAAGCACCACAGGATATGTTTTCACTATTGGTGGAATGGTGGTTAGCTAGATTTCAAAGTTGTAGAAGGTTGTTGCCTTGTCATCTACAGAAGTAGAATATATTGTAGTCACAAAGGCTAGCAAAGAGATGATATGGATGACATGGTTCATGGAAGAGCTAGGAAAGGAGCAAGAGAGTTGCAAATTATACAGTGATAGTCAGAGTGCAATTCATTTGGCTAAGAATTCAGCCTTTCATTCAAGAACCAAGCATATATAGCTAAGGTACCACTTCATTAGATAGGCATTGGAGGATGGTGAGTTGAAGCTGGAGAAGATCCATATAGATAAGAACCCTACTGATATGTTAACCAAGCTGGTAACAAAGGAGAAGTTGAATCTTCATTCAAATTTTGTTGGTCTTCATGATTGAGTTTGAAGATGGAGGAGCTAGAGGATGTTGCTGTATAGGTACTGGTGCAGCTATTTATCTCCAAGTAGGAGATTGTTAAGGTGTGGAGCTAAAAGCTTCACCAAATGAGCAAGTTACAGGTTGCAGGAATTACAAAGTCACCAGCGTCGGTCAAGAGAGACCGACGTCGGTCAAGAATTGACTAGGATATGTCGGCGTCGGTCATGGATCGGCCGACGTCGGTCACAGGCAGACAGGCAGGGACCGACATCGGTCACCTGTGCGTCCAAAATCTATTTTCGTGGACAGAACAGAATGTTTGCATGATAAGATTAAGTGTTAGTCTTAAGTCTGCATCTCTATCTTTAGTAGGACTATTTTGAGCCCTTGATTAGGAGGTGCATCTAATGGTTGTGATTGTATGCTCATGATCCATAAAGTTATATAATAGGGATAGATCTTCATAGCTTACGTGAATTGTAGAGTAACAGTACAAGAATTGTATATGTGAATCAATCCAGGTTGTTGGAGTTGATTATAATTGAGAGAGAGAACTCTTGAGGGAAAGACATCTGAAAGAGATCTGTACATCTAAGAGAGGTGTGGAAGAAAAGAAGTTTCTTCAATTGTATTCCTTCTGTAAAGATTTTAATACAAGTTTTCAGGGTGGTTTCTTGTATCTCTTATTGTTTGTTGTTTTCTTATTCTAGTTACTTATCATTCTAGTTTAATTTCATGTTTTATTGCTTTCACATAGTAATCAACTTTTTTGGTTGATCCCCAACATGGGTGGCCTAATCAGCAGATTAAATCTCTAGATTCTAAGGATTAGCTCCCTTTGGTATGCCATTTAGGATATCTACTCTATCTTACATACTACTGGGAAAAGGGAAGAGGAAAAAGGAAAAAAGTAAAATTGAAGGGAAATCCTATCTAATAATGGTGATACCTTGTATTTTGGTTCATCCACTCAATTTGATCTTCTAAAACATTGATTATATGAGAAAAGACTAAATATTCAAATCCAATTGACTCTTATGCATCAGTATTTCATAAAAAGGTTTTATATGGTGATCAAAGCTTAAGGATAATGATGGAATAATCTTGATTCAAGGCACTAACTAGCCACTTACATTCACTATCACTTCAACCAAAAGACATCAAACACAAAACATAACCTGCATAATCTAATTAACTAGTAACTAGGTAAGAATTATGACTTGACAAGGAAGAAAATTCGATCATATATGTAAATCACTGACATAAATACACTATACCAACATCTTATAATTTGATAATAGTCCTTCTATCTATATGAAAAAGGTTACAAAATTCAAATTTTGGCAGAGTTTAGTCTTGTCAAAAGAGGGATATCGATTCAAGGATGAAAAGCCAACTTATATAGAAAAAGCATACAAAAGCCAAGAGATTGGTGATAAAAATAGAAGAGATCAACTCCCACATCACCCCAAGTCCAACTTGAGTTATTAAAAGATAACACAACCTTCAAATAATATTATTTTGTCTTATGTCCTACATGAAAATCTCTTTTGCATTGAAAAGGATGGAGAGCCCTTTTCATAATCATTATTAAAAATAAATATTAAATTCTTAAAAATTCATTAAACATGCATGGATATTTGGTAATTCAATTCTCTCCATGCATGATACTACTCCAATCTTTAAACACTTAAAGCTGAGTTGGAAATGTTTGAAAAGGCTTTGATTAGCAAGATAAATAAGAGTGCATGCATGAAATTCTATATTAAGACTAGGTATGCAATGTTGAAACTCCATCTTAGCTCCTTGAACAACCATCTAATGCTAAAATTCTCAAGCCCTTCATGAATTTGAGTCTCCCTTTTGGAACTAAGAGAATCATGTTTGAAGGTAACTACATGTCTTTTCCAAGTGTGAATGATTTAATTATTGAATTTAGTATTTGGTGCGTTCTTTACTACAGTCTTGGAATATATATGTTCTTATAGATGGAAAAAAACATCCTTATTAGTTTTTTCATGTTCCTACTCATCTTGAATGCATTTAATCTTACTTGAGTCACTCTACATGTTTTGCATGTAGACTGTAGACTACATTGATCTACTTTGAGCTAATTACTTCGAGCTATAATTATTTTGAGCTTTTTCCTTGGTCCTTTCCCATGGAATTGTTTTGGGATTTTTTCTATTTATTATGGACAATTTGTTTGAGACTTTTCCCTTTGAACTTTTATTTATTTTGGGCAAATTTCTCGAAAGAACTTCTCCCTTTCACCTTGAATAATTCTTTTAAATAAAAAGTCTGAAGGAAATTATGTCTTCAAGTTTTTGCAATGGATAATTCCTTTAGATAAAATATCCAAAGGAAATAATGTCCCCAGACTTTGGTAAACTGCCCTTCAGATTCCTTGATATGGTCCTTGAAACTTTTGAAATGGTCCTTTAAAACTTTTTGAAATGGTCCTTCAAACCTTTGATAATGAACCCTTCTAAATTTTAAAATGCTCCTTTCAAAAAAATGTTTGGTCTATTCATCCTTTTGAAAATGCCTTTTTCAAAGAGAAGGAACCCTTCATACTTCTTTAAAAATGTCTCTTGGGACTTTTGAAATGGTCTTTTTCTGATGAGAAAGTGACCCTTTGAAAAAATTGCAAAGGTCTTTAGAAAAGTTGCAATGGCCTTTGAGCTTTTTGAAATGATCATTTTGTCAAAAGTTACCCTTAAAAATTTTAGAAAGTTCCCTATTTGCTAAAAATAACCCTTCAATAAAGTTTCAAGTGTCCCTTCAGTAATTTTGAAATGGTCTTTCATTTGAGAAAAGAATCTTCAAATTTTTGTAATTACTCTTTCAGAATTATTGAAATGGTCCTTTGAAAAAAATGAAAAGGTCTTTGGAACTTTGTAATAGTCCTTATTCCTTAAAAAAAATTGAAATTGACCCTATTTCTTCAGAAAAATTAAAAATACCCCTCGCTTTTGAAGATGCCCTTCAGGCTTTATGAAAATGCCCTTCGAGCTTTCTGCTTGGACAATTTTCTCAAAATAAAGTGACCATTTGGACTTGAATAATTCCTTTGGAACCATTTAAGGACCCAAAGAAGCCTCCATGATGCTTTTCTCACAAAAAATCCTTTGAAAGCCAAAGTGAATACCTCAAAAGTCCTGTAATCATGCATTATTTCAAGGAGTTTTCAAGACCAATAATTGACTTACAAGATGAACTAGCATGATATGCAAAGTTTTGAATGGTAGAGGTGAAAATTTGACCTATAGGGTCAAAATTGTCAACAATAAGTATTAGTACCTTATTCATCAAGAAACAAATCTAAAATAACCTCAAGCTTAGAAGAAGTGCCATCATCTAAAATAGATTCCTTTTCTTCATGGGCCATACAATTCAGATTGGAACTTATCTTAGTGTAAGGCTTAATATGAAACCTTGCAAGGGGTGTTGTCCTAATTATCACCTTGGCCCTATACCTTGTTCTAAAGGCCAAGAAAGACCAATCAATTGAGAGATATCCACCTATCTTAGCTATGAAGTCCCTTGATAGGTAGATTACAAAGTGGGCTAGGAGATCAACCACAACTATGTCTTACAAGATAGGAAAACTAGGATAATCATGTAATAAAAACTTCAATCCTTTTATTAGTCATACTGTCTTGGTAGTTATACCATCTAATTGAAGGACCCCTTTGATATGTGGCTCATATTTTAGGCCTGGATTGTTAGCTACAACTTTGGACATAATAGAAGTAGAAGCTCCACTATAGACTACATAATTATGTACCAACTTGTCACCTATAATAAGGGTGAGGTAAAATGTTGGAGGTTTCTCAATCCTCATGGATGGTTCAAAAATGGTACTAGGAGAAATTACAGGATCAACATGGCCATGACTTTGATTTGAGGGTGAGACACTAGTAGGGATAACAAATAACTGTTTTTGTAGGAGTTCTTTTTTACTAGGCATATGAAGAACATCCCAAGTAGAAATGGATGTTTTAGTGTTCTTCAAATAATCTAAAATGTTTAAAGAATCCATACCTACTTTCTCTTGGGCTCTTTTAGGTAGAGAATTACTCGGAACATGAGGAATAGGAGTAGACCTTACCATATTTTGACTTGATAGATATGTAGAAGTTTTGATAATTATCACACTTAAAATTATGTCTTGTTACCTTGTAGGAGGATTGGATGAGCCTATGGGAATGCTAATACCACCTCCTAGATCCTTCCTCATGGCCCTTGTATTATCTATGATAGATGCTCTTTGATTTAGCATAAAAGTGTCTTTAACCATAAAATTAGTGAAGATCTCTCCTTGAGGTTTCCAATCCTCATTAAATTTCATCATCACCTCATCGTCATTTGATAAGAGGGGAGTAACTCCTCCTTGAGCTACTAGAGCTTAATCTCTATTCTCATTGGCATCCATGAATTAGTCTTGTTACCAATATTTTCCCTACACCAAATTGCTATGAACTAGTACCATCTCACTTACATTGGTGGTAGAGTTAGAATAGTATACATTGGTAGGCCTATTGGGATTAAGCTTCCATTAGCCTCTTCCTCTTCCATATTGTTGACCATACTATTGATAACAGGGGTATGGATTATGATAGGCACTTATTGCATATTATCTTGCCTATTTTGAGCCTCTAAGGCTGGGAAATTTACTTTCCAATCAACATTATTTTCTACCTACTTAGGAGAAACCTTAGTTTTGGTATTGGCATTAGGAACTTGAGCCACTTCTAGAGTGATAAGATAAGTATGAGACAAAGGAGGAATAGACACCTTAGGAGGAAATCTTCCAACTTAGATGAGACTATTCTCAGCTTTGATAACAAGATCATATGCTTTGGGAATAGTGGAAATCTCCCATAGATTGAATCATGACAACAATTTTAGTCCCAATGGCTTTCATGTAAGTAGGGAACACAAAGCTAGCAGGTGGTCTCATAGGAGGAGGCAATCTATGCCAATTCTTTTGAAACCTTTCATTAAAGTCATGCATTGTTTATTTGGGTCCAATTTTTATCACATTAAGCTGATGTATGAGAGGGGCATGGTCACTTTCATTTCCAAATATGGAAGTCAACAACTCTCTAAACTCATCCCATGTTATGATTCATCCACCTTATAGATTCCTATACCAATCAAGAGCCTTCCCTTTAAGGGACATGGCAAGGAGTCTAATGGCAATGTTCTCTTGAATAATATTGTGGAAACTAAAAAATTAGAAACATCTCTAATGTGCTCACTAGGTATGACATGACTCTCACCATTAAATGTGGGCATACCTTTCATGGCATTAGGAGGAATGGCATCATATAATAGAAGTTTAATTGGATTTTTAGTATTGAAAGTAGGGAAAACATGTATTCTTCTTCAAGATCTTCAATTTATTTAGCCTCTTCACTCTCTTCCATTCTAGAAAAATCTACTCATTCTTCAAAGGGCATATTAGGCTATGGATACTAAACTTCAAGAGGAATTTTAGGCTGAATGGGTGCGTTAATGGGATTGAATGTTCTACTAGAGGATGACCTAGTGGGAACCATGAAATATGAATGCAATGTTATAAAAAATAATGGCCTTGAACTAGATTTACCTTATAGGAGTCATCAAATGCAGAGTAGTACACCAATTTGTAGCTAATGTTTTTAAGACCAGCATTCACCTTGACAAGTTGTCCTAAAGATAATGGGTCCCACTGAGCATGCTAGAATTGTTGTCACCAAATCTTGCACCCTAGAATAAGTTGTTCAAGATATTCTAGATTTGGGTAACATGGGAACATTTCTAGGTATGTGACTGTACACATATTAGAAATGAGCTTCTATATTTAAGGGGATCGATACCTGAATATATCTTGAAATGATATTTTCTATGCCAATAGATCACTTATGGGGAAAAGAGTTATATATTTCATGAATTGAACCCACTCTAAAGGAGGTGATGCATCGAATGTTCAAAGATCCACTCTCAAGATTGAACTTATTAGCACAATAATAGACTATGAATAAAACTAATGTAGTGTCTACAATGGTTTCTAAGCAATAATGATTCACCTAGAGATCAATTTGATGGACTTAGGCTAGAGTGAAATAATGGTAAGTCTTGATTGGAAGCACTTACAGTCAACTATCCACTCTATACCTGAGACATCAACCTTAAGACACACTAGTTGACCTATAAGAAAAATTTATTAGCACTTAGGTTGAACTTGGACTTATGAAGAGAAGATGACAACCATTTTTGCATATCAAACAAATATAAAACACTAAGTAAAAAATAGTAAACAATCAAAAAATGCTTTATTCATTACTCCAAAAGGTACAAAATACAATTTTTGGCAAAGTTTAGTCATACTAGCCTGAGGGATCCTTAATAATAGCTCAAAATCTATATTTATAAAAGAAAGGGCATTAGAGAGAGATATTTTGGCACTAAAATAGGAATCAATGAGCTCAACTCCATTTGAACTATAACTAAAATTGCCTTTGCATTTATGCTCATTCAATATTTCTAATTGATCTAGGTTACTTCATATGGTTGCATACTTATATTATTCCCTCATTGATGTTCCCTGATAGTTGTAATAGTGGTATCAAGTTGTTCCAAGCTGGGTCCTAGCATAAATGCATTTACAACCATTAGATTAATCTGTTAGAGCTTTGTCTTAGTGATAACTACTCTTCACTAGTTTGCCATGACATGCAAAATGGAGAGAAAGGTCATTTTTATGTAATTGGTCTTGAAGATGAAACTATTGGGGTCTATGTGTATGCCTTCATGTCATCTTTTGAAATGATAGATCTTGTTCAAATTGGATCATGCTCTAACTCATCCCCATGTTTATAAGTCCACTATAGATGAATAACTAATCTCATACTACTGATTTTCCTATAGTCATTATGTTGATGCAGACCTATAGACTATGTATCCCCCTTTCTGATCCAAATAGGTCCAAATAGACCCATTATGTTACTAAAATAATTGAGGATTCACCATGTACATGTATTCCTTTAAGAATAGCAAACATAGTCATAGAACAGACCCTACAAGCTATAAAAATTTAAACCAAAAGTTCATATTAAGCTTTAATGGCATCCCTTTATGTTATCTATACCTAAATGCATAGTTATGTCTACTCCTTAGCATTTGATCAATCTCTAATGATATAATGATGACCCCTATAAGACCTTATTTGCCTTGGTTAAAAATTGCTCCTTTGGTTTTAACTTTGTTGATCAAAAATTAATCAGGCCAATCAAAATGCTCTAACTTATCTTTACTCCCATTGGCTTCACAAATCCCCATTTTTAGATCTTGAATTTTTGACCTCCTATGTACCATTGATCTCCTTGGTATGAACAAATTTAGTCCACTAATTTTTTTCCATGAAGATCCTTTGCCATGTTGACTTTCACTCACACTGTTGGATCAAGATGTATGAAGCAACACGAGATTTTGATCTCATTAGGTCCACTTTCCTGTTAGTGATCATGCACCATTGGATCATCAGTACATTTTAATTTTGATCATTGATTTTACTGGACCCACCTATTTAGCAGTTAATCTTGTTCCATTGGATCTCTACTTGGTTGATCTATACCATTAGATCTTGTCCAACTTGTAGCTCTTTAAGGGGTTTTAATCTAGGGACATTTTAACTTATTTAACCCTAGTACGAACTATTAGATCTCATGTGTCAGATGAAATCTCATGTAGATCATTAAATCTTGATCAACTTTAAACCTTTTAAATACCTTTTGAACCCAAATGGTTACTTTATGGAGCTCAAAATTGACATTAACATGAACGTCTTATGTCATAGGTCCAACTTTGAATGCTCATAAATTGAGCTGGGAAGCTCATATGGATATGAATTTTGTAGATCATATCCTTAGTATGAATAAAAATATGGCATTTCGATATCTCAGCTTGTGAGGCTTTCTAAGGTACATTTATAAAATGCACAAGTGCGTTGGTCTATTCACTTTTGGAAGATGTCTTGGTGATGACCTAATTCACTTAGGCGTGTGCTTGAGCTACTGCTTGATATTTGAAAGATCAAATGAACTTATTGAGGCCTTTTTAAACTCTCCCCATGATCCTGACCTATTGGACACCATGAAAACCTTTCATTTTCATATATGACTCTAAAATGACCCCTAAGACACCAAATGACACAAGGACTAACCTAGACTATGACCAAATCTAGAATTGCATATAAAATGCCATCAAATGAACTATGAAACACCTTATGATGATATAATAAGCTCATATATAAAAAATTTACTATAGGGGGTTGACACATTTTGACTTGAGGTAAAAATGGTCAATAAAACACACTATACTAGAAGAATGAAATCTGACCACAGTCTTCTTATTCATTTCAAGAGGTTACAAGGTTCAATATTGGTAGTATCTTGTCATGCCCAAGAGAGGGATCCATTTTAAGGATTAGAAGCCTCTATATATATCACAAAGGTATGAGAGATATGGGGGACATGTGTGGGAGAATGGATAAGGGGTCATTAATGATCAAGAAGTGTGGTGGTAATTCATTGATTACCTTTTTTATGCATGCTTTCATGTTAAATAGGACTAATCCTTTATTTACAAGATAACCCTTATCTACTCCAATAGTCTTTGAGCTCCTCTCATTAGTTGAGAGATCTACTAGAAGATAAGGGTTTGTTTCACATGATGAGTCATGACTAAGTATGTTTGAGAAAATATCTTTTAAGATATGAATGTAATCAATGATCCAACTACTTCTCCAACCACTAACTCTCCATCTTGGGACTATAAACCTACTTGACTTGCTTATGAGGATAAAATCCTTGTATCCTAAATCTGACACTACCATGTTAGGAATGGTGGTAAGTACCTACTTTATCAATGATAGAACCATATCTACAGATGAAAGACCTTTTCCATAACCATTCATATCTACCCTATGATCATAGGTCCACTAGAGATAGAAAACCAATCCAAATTATTGGTTTTTCTATAGACATTATGTCGATGCAAACCTATAGACTACATAGCCTTGTTTTGGACTATATTAGGTCTAAATAGACCCATTATGTCTTTGTAAGAACTAAGAATTCACCATATGCATAGATCTTTCTTATAAGAATGGTGAACATAGTTACAAGACAATACTACAACCTTCAAAATATGGACCTTGTATGTTATAAATCTATGAACCAGAGGTATATATTGATCTTTAATGGTGATTTTTTATGTCTTATAACTTGACTTCGTGACTATGTCCATTCCATGGCATTCGATTGAGCTCTAATGGTGATGAGATGATGTTTTACAAGACTTGCTTACTTTGGTCGAAAATGGCTCCTTTGACCTCTAATGAGAAAATATTCTAGTTTAACTTTGCCCATCAAATATCAACTCAAACCAATCAAATTATGCCAAAATATCTTTGTCTTTTTAGTCATATAGATTCTTACTATCAGATTCTTGAATTTTTGACTTCCTGTGTGTTGTAGATCTACTTGGTATGAATGAACATGGTTAATTGATCTAGATCCTTTGACTTTAACTTGCACCATCAGATGTACTTTATATGAATCAGTTTGATCCTTTGATTTTCCTAGATTTAGACTCAAATGACTATCTATTATGGCTTAAAATTGGCATCTATGCACCCATCATTTAATATTTATGCGAATGTATTTGATGTCTATGTGACCATCACAATTTAAACCCTAATGGTTTTTTGTTGTATTAAATTTAACATCCATGTGCTTGTCATTGATGTCTATGAGATCATTAATTACGTCTATAAAACCATCACAATTTGAGCTCTAATGGTTTTTTTATCATGGCTTGATTTTGATGTTTGCATGACTGTCTTCATCTGCTTGTTCATTTTTGAAGGCTTATATCTAGAAGCAAAAAAACATGAAGGCACAAAATTTATAGGGGATGATCTTAACTTAAGATCAACATTTCCATGTGGTCTTTGGGTTTTGGGATGATTTCTAAGCAAAAATTATAAAATGTACAAGTAACCAACTTGTTCATTTCTACATGACGTCCTGATGATGGTTTGGCTCTTCATATCTTGTGCAAGTCCTCTTTTCATCCTTCCAAGCTCTAGAACTGTGTTCATCTATTCAATCCAAAAAAAATCTTGGTATGTGGGCCAAAATTGGGGGAGTCTCTATTTTTACTTTATATGTTACCACATTAGCATTGGTTTCCTTAGATTTCACTTTTTTAGAGAGGATCTAAGGAGACTATCTCATTATTTTGTTAATTGAGCTAATTTTTCTAGTGTAATGTTTGCCTTAGTATTATTTATGTATTCTACTATATTATATATAGAAAAGGAAGAGTTGAGAGGATTAGTTTGTGTTTATGTGGATTAGGTGGAATTACTACTTCCTCTTGAATGAGGTGGATTATGATTAGTTTTAGGATCTGGAGGTGTGTCTTTGTTATTTGGTGGGGTGGATTTGATATTATGTGTTTTATTTTTGCTCCTCAACTCAAACCTTTTTTTTTGAAACTATTATAATGAATGCACTACATCTATATTTTATTTAGAAGTAAAATCACAAGTTTCAATAGTTAGAGTAATAGAAGCACTTGATGATCCACTAGCTTGAAGTATCTTTCTCTACTATAGTAACCTCATAGTTCTCAATTTCTTTCATGAGAATTTCAAAAGTGTTTCAAAATTAAGCACAATCCAGTTCTCCATGAGTAGTAGTGTGATGGACTCAAGATTTTTCTAAATCATCTAAACATGAGATTGGAATATATCCACTTTAACATGGAATAAGAAGAGAATGGGAAACTTCCATTCTTTTATGTAATGATTTATAACAAACCATATGGAACTTGGCCCATGAGGTATTCAGAAAGAAAACACACACAAACCTTTATCTTTAAATCTAAGTCTCACCACCATCTATGCCATAAAATGGATATTCTAAACACCTTTACAACTCATGTAACCTAAATATTAGACCCATAACATTTTGAACAAGATAATTTTCACCTTGTGGAAGTTTTAAATAAAAATGGATACAAAGGAAATAACATTGTAAAAGAATTCTAGAGAGATAAAAGAGGAAGAAGGGATAAAATAATTTCTAAGAAAGAAGGACCCATGATCTTTATCCCTTATGTTAAATGATTATGTGAGAAATTAACAAGAATTATAAATAGGTTAGGAATTCACATGACTTTCAAAACTCAAAATACTTTACACACATCTCTAAAATCCACAAAGTACCCATAGATCTGAGACTACATAAGGGTGCTTACTTAGCCCAATTTTCATGTGATAAACCATGTGTCGAGGAGACAAGAGGAAATATTAAAAATAAACTTAAAGAACATACAAAAGACATTATGCATTCTTACTAAAATGAGTTAACACTTTCATAACATTCTCATAAGACTAAGCACTAGATTTTTAAATAAAATGCTAGGTCATTTACAAAAAAGGAATGATATTGGCCAAGGAAGGTTAGAGGGACTATTAAAATAGGAAAAATATGGGAAAATATAAATCATAATAATGGGCTCAACATAGATAGATATTTTCAACAGTTGATCAATAACATATAAAAGATAGGAAAAATATGGAAAAATATAAATAGTAATAATGGGCTTGGCATAGATAGATATTTTCAACAGTTGATCAATCACATATAAAAGATCAATGAGGTGAGAGGCAAGTTAGATGTGAGTGGGTATGAAAAAAATATTTAAATTATTATTTCTTATTAATGTTTTTGATACTTTTTTTGGATTTTTTTAACATATCCATTAATTGTAATTCTAATCCTCTCTCTAGGTGTTTAGTTTTATTTTGTTAAACAATTGTTTATCTGATTCAAGTGTAACCTTTTTTTTAATTTATCACTCTACTAATGCATAATTTTATTTTAATGAATTGACTTACAAAGGTTAATCTTATCCATTAGATATTTTTTTATTCTTTAGTATTTATTGCTCTTAAGGTAGCCAACCATTACATTTTATTTCTCTTGTACTTCAAAAGAAATTATTATTAATAGTAAACATTGTTTCTATTTTTTTCTCAGAGATTTCCTATTATTCATTTTTATTTTATCCTTGAAGATGGGCACACATTTTATACTCAAAACATCAAAATTCATTTCTTTAAACATGATGAATCTAGAAGCCAATATTTCAAAAAATATCTTCATGAAAATCTGCATAATATTACCAATGGGGAAAGGCTATGTCTAAAAAATTAATGGAAAGGGGTAGATTTGAAGAACATATCTTAGGGTTACTTCCAGGTTAAGTCTAGTTGTTGTTATAATAATGTCAATTGAAATTGTTATTTCATTGGAAGGATAAGTTTCTTCCCAATGGCTATATTTGTCTAGAATTAACCTTTTTCTTCAGGCCAATTAAATCATATTCCAAATTTTGCATCATTTTATCAATAGCTTCCAACTCAGTCTAATGGTAACTAGAGTTTGAAGTTTTTGACTTACAACAAATATGTTATTGGAACTAAAGTTAAATTTCATGTTTCTATTTGATAATGTAGGATTTGACGACTTGTAAGTTAATATCAAAAGACTCATTAATGTCCCTATATTATACATGATTAATTAATATAGTCCTTGAAGTATCAATTTTATTTATACTATAATTACTTCTGTATAGGCTTGTACCATAATTATTGCAGTATATCTTCTCATGAAGTTAGAGGTTACTAGGTGTAACACATATAATTACATATGGTATTTCATGGGGTTAATACGTATATAGTTTTTAGGGATATGAATATACATTCATTCAAATATTATGTTGAAGTCACTCATATTTTAATTTATCTCCTTCTTAATCATAGACAATTGTTTAAACCTCATACTAGGATCTAATGTTTCTCAAAATTACCTTATAAAATATTATTCAAATTTTACCAAAGTAATAATAGATCTTGGTGTTAAGTTAATAAACTATTCATATGTAGGTCCTTTGAAATTGATGGGAAATAATTTTTAGGCAACATCCTCATGTATTATATTTATGAATCTCAAATAGAAATTGAAAGCAATAATGTATTCTTCTATGGTCATAGTCCTATCATTTGTGAACTTACAAAGATATTTCTCAAAGTTCTGAGATAGGTCATGTGTAACTCCAAGGATATTGTAGGTAGTTACAAAAAACAAATCAACTATTAGATTAGCAATATGCTCTCTTTCTTGTTGGATGTTTGCTAAGGCTAGGTCAAGACAAGGTTTAACGGAGATAGATATTTGAGGGATACCTTTATCTCTTTTTGATTTCCTATGATTTTCTTAAAATTATATTAATTATTAACTTATTGACCTTGACATAGTTAGTTTAAGTGAATTATCCAATGTGGTGCCATCCTTATAAAACCAATATTAATATATTGGTCATTGTGTTGACATAAACATAGGTTATTAAGGGGTTTGAAGGAAAACCCTCCCATTTCAGGCCCTCTTAACATAAGCTAGTTTACGAGTTACTTTAGCCTTGTAAAAGACACTCAACTCTAAGTTAGTAACTATATATATATATATATATATATATATATATATATATATATATATATATATATATATATATATATATATATATATATATATATATATATATATATATATATACATATATATATATGTATATATATATATTATAGTTAGTAACTAAATCTAAATATTTACAATTAAATAAGGTTGCTTAAATAAATAAGAAAAAATAATATTCATCACTTTATATTAACAATTCCAATTCTTTAATGTTCACTATAAACTAATGGTTCAAGGCTTACACTTTGAGGAAGAAAATAATTTACTATTACAAATTACACTTAACTTTAAAACTTGAGAATTTATCAAAAAATAAACCAAACTTTCATAAACATAGCATAGGCTCAATTTTTAAAAAATTGGTACTATCTTAAGTTATAAACATTCTTTAGTTAAATAACATTAGAATAAATAATCCATAGCCTTTAGAAATTCAAACAAAATTATCAACTAGTAATCAAATAAAAGGGATTCTCGTTAGTAAAAATAAAAAGATTCACTTATTGACCAATTATTCATTCATTTATAAAAAATATCATTGCTCAAATTTGATGATAATCAATGAGATAAAATCGTAAGAAATTAAACCAATAAAGAAATGCACTAAATTTCAAATTAAAATGCCATTTGAAGCAACAATTTTTCTCCTCTATCTATTCATCATTAACCATAGTTATTACAACAACATAAAATAAAATTAAACTTTGAAGAGATTTTGTGGATTAAAATTGTAACATAAAAGTAATGAAAAATATACGATTGTTGGATCCTCTCTAAAACAAAAAATTAAGGCCTTAAAAAATAAAAATGTTCTAATCTTGGCATAGCTTCTCTAATCCCAAGTGCCACTTAGTTATCTCAGACCCTAAAATTTAGATACTAAAATCTTAAGATTATTTTGACATTAAATTTTCAATTGTCAAATTACTACATTTTTAGGAACATTTTTTAATATAATCCACATCCACCAACCAACATTTACCAATCTCTTCTCAACTTCTAGAATGCCCATTTTAATCTCCAATATTATCTTTGCAATGTCTCCTATTAGCAAGCACACATGTTCAAGAAAAATGACACAACATTTAATCAAATGATCTTATATTCTTTGTTCAGTGGTAACTTTAGCCTTCATTTTATTCAATACCTTGTTGAACATGTCTTTGAATGCTTCTTGGGATACCCATTTTTCTTCTTTTTTATTAGAGTAGGTATAAAAATAGAGAAAATAAGTCTCAAGTTTTTTTAGAAAATGACTCTAGTGTATTGACCATTTCTTTGGATTTTACCTTTATCAAATTCAATCCAAGTAATGATTCAAAAATATACGAACCATCCCAAATTCAAACTTAGTGAATTCCATTAAATTTATCTTTGTCTAGGCATCCTTAATGATGTCAATCATTCTTCCCACCTTTATCAATTTAGTTACATTACCCTTCAATTTATTTTGCTTTAATTTCACCTAAGAGAAGTGTTCTTTAAGGTTCAATAAAAATGAAAACAATTCACTTGTTATCAGAGAATACTTTAATTAATAATTATATCATCTAAACTACCCTGATATTTCTTAAATTAACCTTCTAGTTCTATAATTATCTTCTTATATTTATCATAATATTCTACCAACTGACCAAAATTTACATCGCCAAATGTTTTCATCATAAAGAGATTGGTGGGTCTTTTCATTTTTGTCAAATTGTCCAAATATGAGTTTGAGTATTCATGAACTCTTCTCCTTCTCTTTTCCTTTTGATTCTGGTAATTAGTTTCATCTTCTTGTATTCATATCTTAACTCTATCTTGGGTGCTTCAATTATAACCATTTGCACGTTCTCTTTTTCCTAAGTTTGCATTCAAAAATTTGCCTCCAATCTTGGTGATAATACTTGGAAATGCCTTCAAAAACATCAAATTAGGATTAAATATTAACTAAATCTCTAACCATAGCCTTAGAATTAGTAACCTATTGGGCTAACTTTGGGAATGGGCTAGATGAAAATGAAAAAAAAAAGGAATTAGACTAAATGAATGGAGTAGAATAGATGAAACTGAATTGACTATATTATCAATAAGGATAGGGGTGTATCAATTAGAATTTACAAAATAAAAGGGCTATAATATAATGGATCATGGAGAGTAACATCAACAATTAAATAAATTATTTATTTTTATAAATTACTTGACATTTGAAATTATTTAAACAAATCATCAATAAAAGGAATATTCACATCAAACAATTTAATAGGACTCAAAATATGGGTAACCACTTGGGAAACTAAATAAATAATAAAGGGCACAATATACACATCTTGATGAGCTCCCAACTTGGAGGTTTTTGCTTTTTCATTACCCTCAAGAGTCTAAACATCTTGACTTTGCTTCAACTTTATCATCTCTATTTCTCTTAGCACCCTTGAATGGCTAGCCTTTCCAACCTCAAATAGTTTAATAGTGGCTTCTTAACTATCTTCCAAATCCATGAAAACATCGTGCTATAGGTGAGGTTGGTGTTTATAACTATAAACACTAAAATTTGGTATTAGACTCTTATAAATGTCAGTTTTGACCTACATTCACCCTATATGACTTGTGTACATGTATATGCCTCTAATTTATCATTATCTCACATCCACATGTTATTTACGGGTCCAATCCTTCCAATTTGTTGTCAATCACCTATAGGGAACCTATGATTTTTTCCAAACTAATAAAATAGCATAATCATACATCTTAAGATCATTAGATCAATGTTTATATTTCTTAAACAAAAACATTAGATTTATTCAGTACCATCTAGGCATTACCAACCAAATCTGATAGTTTCATCCTTTACCCAAAAATAATCAAGTTTTAAAATCAAACGATTCTTATGGGTTGACCCATCTACTTAGTGTGTCAGTGGTATGTGAAATTATCCAAATAGATGCATATAAATAAAAATTTAGTGTAGGCTTGTTACACACCTAAGACATATTTATCAAGCATATATAAACTATTACATGTTGATAAATTTTTTTATTCTTTCCAAATTTCATATTCATCATTAGAAGTAGTCATCGGCTAAGTTTGAAGCACACCAAGCCAAGTCAATAGTGAAAATTTTCAAGTATTGAAAGCTAGACCATAAGGTGAATTCATATAGGAAAGGAAAAACATTTCACATTAACACTAAAGGGAAGAACTACATATGTCTTGATATACCTCTTCAGAGTATTGGATACATAGGCAATGCTCAATCATCAATGAAAGTGATTAGGGTCAGCTTAGTCCATTCCACTTTCCAAAATTTTGCAAGTTTTATCCCTTGATAAGTGTACCTAGGGTTTTAAATGAAGGAGATGGAATTTTGGATGCCACATATATGATTAGACATTGATATCACACACATAGTTGAATCAATAACCAACACACCTTATTATATTAAAAAAGAAGAAAAATATATATGATAAAAACCATCCAACGCAAAACATAGTAGTATACATTACCAACCTGAGCCTAAAGTAATTTTTTGGGCATGCACAAATGTCTAGAATTTATATTGAGTGACTCACAATCTTGTTTCCAAATTGCCTTGTTTATTTCCACTTGTTTCAAACTTACATAATATAGGGAACTATTAAGTATCTCATCTTTTATTGTATTTTACATATCTAGTAATCTTGAGTGCTAAATCAGCTTCAATCTTCTACATTTAGATATATGCTTAATTGTCATACTTTATGATCTAAATTATTACAATAGTTTCTATCTTAATTAAATTAATAAAATGATTCAAATTAGGGTAAAATAATACCTTATGTTGGACTTATGTTTAATAGAGTTGAGATACCTTTATATTTTACCAAGAGGATCTCATAGCCAGAATTCTGCTTTTCTAAAACCATATGGAACCAATTCCTATCCTATAATTTTACACATAATAAAGTGATGAAGTATCTCTTCACATAGGGACATAGGAACTTTTAGAATCATTACCCAATTATTTTGTTCAAAATCAAAATAACACCTATACACAACTAATAGGAAATCCCCATGATAATAATAAATTTGAGTACAAATAGGGTAATACATGAGGAGGTTGAAGAGTTCATTCTATCTTGATTATTGTACTATCTTCAAAATAAAACCAATTTCCATATATTTAAATAGTCACTCTCATAATACAAAAAATCTTAGGGCACTTGAATTTTTTTATGGATTCATAAATGATAATAAGAAATTCATTATGAAATTTTGAATAATTGGGGTAATACAATGGTTATAAAGAATACTACAAACACCATGAATATGATTATTATCTAGAGGGGACCAAGGACTAAACAAGTTTACACTAAATGGTAGTGTATAACACAAACAATCAATTAAATATGAATCCATATGGAAAATTTTCCATTACTTGCATTCTTTAAATGATTTAAGAAGATAGAATGAAATTAACTCACCCCAATTATTAGGGTTTCCTTCCTTCAACAAATTATGGAGTGATGGCATCCAAATGTGACATCAACATGGTGCATCCAACTTATTCTAAATAATATATTTAACAAAACCATGCCTTTCCTAATGGGGAACTTAAAGAGTTTCACAAATTAGGCCATGTCCTACTTGTTCCTCTATAAATTGGGATTCTCGTTCCATTTCTTCATTACATCATATATTTCATGCCTTGTCTACTAATTGGAGCACCATTATTTTGAATAATTATGACTAGGATCTGATGCTCTCAACATTTTCAAATGGAAAACACTATGGTATATTTATTGACTCTCCAATTTTGAGAATAAATTATTCGATCCATTATATCACAAAAATGAAAAATATCTCTAATCAACACCTTGCATGGAAACCTTAGATTTCATTGTTACCATGTGTAGGTATGAAAATCTAATTCTCCATGTTTTTTCTTTCTCTTCATCAAGATCATATATATATATATATATATATATATATATATATATATATATATATATATATATATATATATATATATATTAAGTAAATAATATAAATCATTTTAATTTGATTGGCTATATATGTCTGGTATGAACTTTATGTCTCCCAATTTCCTTCTATCTATCCTTTCTTGTTGCCATTCTCGAACCAATAATTTAGAACAAAAAATAGAGGATTTTATACCAATTCTAGATTGTGCATTTCATGTCATTTATTCATGTAATTTTTGATGATTATTCAAAACAAAAATATAGTGTTACTTTAAATGTTCATTTTATTCAAAAGACCCTTGTAATTTAAAAAACTTAAATCCAAGATGCTCTATTTTTATAACCTTTGTTTTCACCCATGTAAATATCAATCAATCGATAGAATAAATAAATTAGATGTAATAAATTAATAATATAAAATTAATGAAAAAAGTTGTGGTGTTTAATAGTTAATATATGCATGTGGCATTTTCACGGCTTCTCGATAAGAAAAGGAAAAATCAAATTTGCATCCAAAAGTTTCTTATGAATTTTGGGTTAATAGTATGGGAACATGTGTTCAACATATGTATTATATGTGATGTTTACATATATTTTCATAGTCATAATGTATTTAGATGAGATATTTCCATTTGGTATCCTCTTGTTTCACAGATAATAATAAAAACATCACATGGGTGTATATTGAGTATCTATCATCATTTAGGTTTCGACATATACAAGGAAAGGTAAGAACAAAATAAAAAGGTAAGTTTAAAACACAATTTCATCAAACCCAAATGATGAGTCTAAGAGATGACCCAATTAAAACCCTTCAAAATTAATTTTTTGACTTCATATAACTAGCATTCTCTACATCAAATTAGCCTCTTTAAGTCATTTTCATCATTATAAGCAGTTAATGAATATATTTTCTATTATTGCGTTTAAACTATTTATTTATGGGTAGAATAATGTTATTTATCATATTCATTATTCTGACATGATTACTAATAAAAAATGTACATTTTAAAGGTAAAAAGGGCAAGTGTATAAACTAGACAAAATAAAAAGGGTATCACTCATATCATTGGATATAGCCTTTAGAGCACACCCATAACAACTAGGCAATCACACATAGCATCAATTATAGGTGCAATTTTGGAATTTCCATGGTTAATTATCAGATTTGAGTGGATCTCGTCTCTAGTTTGAGGGATAAAATAATTACAACTTATAGGGAAAGGAATTTTTATTTTTAGATCTATCAAACTATATTCTTTCTCTATTTAACCATCTCTTTTGAATAGTTACAATAACATACATGTTGTTTCTTATTTTTTTACTATATCATTTCTATTGGTTAGTTTGGATCTTCTATTTTAATTTATAATATTATAAAATCAAAATAAAATCATGCCTACTCTATTTAAGAGGGGGAAACAAAGCACAATTAGAGAGAGAAAGGGAAGTAAGATAAATATAGAATTTGATTCCTATTTAACAATTTATATAAAAATGCCTATATCAATACCTTTCATTGCTATAAAATCCTTTAATGCAATTAAAGTGAGTTGAAGTAAAGCAGTCACAACCAAGGAAGGGATTGAAATGTAAATCCAACTAAGGAGGGCCCACTTGCAAGGATTTGTGTGTGAAATTTGACTTGTTAACTAGTATTTATTTTAGTTATGTGAAGAATTTCTTTTTTTCATCAATTTATGCATGTGTGCATCTTTTGAGTTCATAATTTAATTTTAGATTAAAAAAATCTATGTTTATGTATGGGAAGGTTCTAATTATAAATTAACAAATCAATTCTAACAATTCCTCCTAAAATTTATTTTTTGCAAGCATTTACTTTACAACGTTTACCTTTCAGGTAAGTGTTTTATTTCAAACTAGCAAGTGTCTTTTCTATATGCAATACTTAGGAGTCTAACTCTCAAAAGTGATTAGTGCCACACATATAGTGCCAACACATTTCCAAATACCTTTTTGTTGACAATTAATGAAATTATTATTATCAATAAATCAAATGGTCTCCCCTTCTAATAGGTCTATCGGGTTGTATACAAGTGTTCACTACATTGGTTTACTTGATAGTTTGATTTTGCTCAACATTTTGGAGTCATTTCCAAGGATAAGTGTCTAGCATTAAGATATTATAAAGATAGGTTGTGTTCAATATTAATATTATTTGGGTTCACTTTTATCTTTCCTAAGTCTTTAGGAGTGTGTATGATTTGTATTTATGTGAATTTTTAATTAATTCATATGAATCCAGATTTAATGAGGTGTATCTCTCCTCTTTGTTATTTTAAAGATTTTAGGAGTTAATTTCAATAATAACTCCTCCTCCCACTTGTCACACACTAATGAGTCCTTATAAGGTCATGATGGTATTCTTTGTATCTCCCTCTCCCTTCTTCTTGATTTATTTAAAGATCCATCTTGTCCTCTTTTATTCACTAGATACTTGAAGCTATATCTCTTCTTCTAAAATCATATTTCTTCTGATATTGGTATTGTGAAGATTTTGTGGACAAGCCTTCTTAATTATCATCTGAGTTTATTGTAATTATTTTGGTTTTCCAATTTAAAATTTGTGTTTCACTTTGTGATTTGTTCCTTTGAGAGGTATTTTAGCTTCTTGTTATTCTAAATTTATTTATTTAAATGTTATTAGTGAATGATTGTGGTATAAATAATCCATGGTATAAGATCTTAGTGTTATTTTATAACATTGTTTTTTGAGTTGTGCAAGCTATTTTGGATAAATCTAGATTTTTTTGGTAAAGGTTTTCACCCTTGAAATATTTTCAAATATGTCTCCTATTTAAGATTAAGCTTTATACCCTCTAACCAACTATTGTAGGTTTATCATAAGGAGCATTTTCCTATTCTTTAACTAGTTTTGAGAGGTCACAAACTAGGTTGTTCTCCTATTTCATTTAGCTCAAGGTTTTATGAAAAAAAACAAGACTCCATTTTTAAGCATTGTTCACTATCTAGTTATTTCAGTATGGGTTTTTTCTTGTGTCCTTTCAAATATATAATAAGATTAATATTAATAACCTCAATGTATATCTTTGTCTTCCTTGTTTTAATTATGTTGAAGCCTTTTTCTTGGGCATCACCCCTCATTAGTTGATTATGGTTCTCTATTTACCTCACCACTTGTTTTTTAGTCTTTAGTTTATGTTTTTTCCTAAACAAATCTCATGAAATTTATCTCTATGTCACCATTTATTATTAGCTTTTCTCATCCTATCCTATAAATTATGTATTATTTATCCAATAGTGAGTTCACAAGCCTTTTTTTCCTTTGTTTTTTGTATAGACTTTCTTATATTATGTTTGAACAGTATTTCCATAGTGTTTCTTGTAAATTCACATTATTTACGTAGTATTTGTAATTTATGTTATGTTCAGTCTTAAGTTTTCCTTGTAACATTGTCACAAGATTCTGTTGATCCTACTCTTTACCATGTCTTCATTACTACAGTGGGTTATTCTTTTATGTTCTAGCTTAGCACTAGTTTTTTTCACTGTAACTTTTTTGTTTTATGAAGTTCAAACTATAAATTTAACACATTGTTATCTCTTTTAACACCTTCATTATTAGAGTCTCTTCATTAGATAGTAACACCTTCCTTATTTATAATTTCTTACCTTCTCAAATTTTATTTCAATCTCATTGTATATCAGTTAGCATTTTTCAATGCATCATGAATTTATTTCAAAGTAGTTCTTCACCATTCAACTCAAAAATAAAGGATCTTTGATGTGCTTACAATTTTTTTAAAACATTTAAGCTTTATCCAAAGTTTTTACTTTAATTATATCTTCCTTATTTGTTTCAATTTTTAATTCAAACAATAATTCATTTAGTTTTTTTCTCCTTCATGAAAGTAGTATTCACTTTAATATTTAAACAAAAATTCATATTAAATTATGATAAGATTTTGTGTTTTGTGTGGAATTACATTTACAAGTTAATTGATCTTCAAGTTGGTTAAGCACCATTATTTTTGGATCAAAAAATTTGTAGTTCTTTTAAAGAAAAACCACTTCAATTATCATTTACATTGCAATTTTTGGTGCATTATTTATTTGAAATTCTATTAATAATCTTGTAGTTTTCAAAACTATTATGTTTTTGGCATTCTCAACCTTTAAATGGTCAACATTTTTTTCCTGACCACTTCCTTATTCTTCGACTTAGCCTATCATTTTTGCATTGTTGTCCCTCCTCCATGCATCTTAAGTGCCTTGATGATTTATTTTAATTTCTCTTTCTAGGATTGGGTGAGATTTTGAGGCAAAATGAATCAATTATTACCTAAAATTAAACTCACATAAACTAATTATCACTTATGTAAATAACATACGAAATACACTTTAAACTTCAAACACTTAGTGCACATAGTGGTAAGGACCCTAAACCTAATGAAAATATTACCATTGTCGATGCCCAAGAGAAATGTCAAGAAAAAAATTAAGAGGCCTTATGTTTGATTATCATGGACATAACCCCATAATTTCATGTGCACATTGATGGTTGTATTCTTGCATTCTCTACTTAGTCTAAACTTAAATTTGTTTATGATGTTGTGAATGAATCTAGAAAAACTTAAATTTAAGATCAACTTTTAGATTTGCAATATTATGATTTTAAAACTATGGAATATTTTTTAAAGGTTCATTTATTAAATTTATAATTATATGGTTTGGGTGATAAAATTTTAGATTTTTATTTGATTCAAACTATTATGAAAAAGTGCTTACCTAGACCTTTTTAGCATTTCATTACAAATGTTCATTTATAACTTGCTATTCCTACATTAGCTACTCAGTTGACATTTGATTTATTTTTTACTTTGTTTCATCAAGAATAATATAAGTTAATTCATTTTGGTAGTATAAAAACCAATAAACATGCCTTTGTATCTAAACACCAACACAAAAATGGCAAAGACAATTCTAAGTGTCATAATGGAAATGACAAAACATACCACAAGTCTAACTCAAAACGAAATAAAATGTTAGAATGTTAGTATTTTAGTAAAACCATTCATGATAAAGATAATTATTTTTTCAAACAACAAGACATTAAAAATGGTAAGCTAAAAATAAACACTACTACTACTACTACTACTACTACTTGTTTTACCTTTTGATTTAGTACTTATAAGTGTCCAAATTTTACTTTATCTTGTTTTGCTTACTTATTGTATTATAATTTTTTTCAAGAATAAATGCCTTTATTTTTGGATATTTTATAAATATATAGAGTTTTTTTTCATAATATTTTATCATATATGCATTTATGTTTCTCGTTATGATTTGGCTAACTTAATTTTTCATGTGAAGGATTATGCACTTTAGAAGTTGTCTCTTTGCTCTTCTTAGATCTATTTTATTAATAAAATGAATATAGATCATATTTTATGTCATCTTTGTTCTCTTAACCCAAAGAATTGTGTTATCCTTTGTGTTTTACAGGTTCTTATGGATCATTTTTGTCATCTCCTTTTGTTAGTCTTTGTTCCAAAGCAACTTGACCATTTTTATTTCTAATGAGTATTTTTGGATATTTTTGATGATCAAACTTCAAATTTCCAACATTCTTGGTGACTCCTCTTTAGATTTAAATCATTATACTTAATTTTGAAGGAAATTTTTATTAAGGGGGAGAATTATGGAATGTCAACTCCCTTATTTATTTGTAAAGACTTTCTCCAATTTTGTAACCCCAAATTAAGTTTAAGAGAGAGTTTTAGATATTAATATTAATTGGGTTAAATTTTATCTTTCCTAAGACTTTAGGAGTGTGTAGGATTTGTATTTATGTGAATTTTTAATTCACATAAATATGAATTTACTGAGGTGTCTCTTACCTCTTTGTCCTTTATAAGATTTTTGGATTTATTTTCATAAGTAACTCATCCTCCCACTTATCACACACTTCCCTTATATTTATAACAGAATAGGACACTTGGAACACACCAAGTAGGCCTTCTAAGGTTACAATAGGATTCCTTGTAACTCCATATCCCTTCTTCTTGCTCTATTTAAAGAGCCTTCTCCTCATCTTTTCTACACTCGATACTCGAAGCTCTCTCTCTTCTTATAAAATCATCTTACTTATAAAAGTTATATTATGAAGATTTTGTGGACATGCCTTTTTAATTATCACATGTGTTTTCTTCCAATTATTTTGGTTTCCCACTTTAAAATGTGTGTCTCTCTCTTTATTCTTTTGAGAGTTATTTCAGCTTCTTGTTATTCTAAATTTATTTATTTCAATGTTATTAATGAACAATTTTGGAATAAATTCTTGAGGTTGATATTTATTATTTTTGTGGATCAAATTTTTCCACTTTATAGTTAAAATTTAAATTTATGAAAATTAGATTAAGTAAAAATAGAAGAAATCTTTCAATTTCAAAACTAACAATGTGTAGGACAAGTAAAAATATTAGAAAAAGAGATTGGTTAACTGCATGTAGTGAGAGAGAGACCATTTAGGTATTATTACTTACAAGTATAGAGACACCATCCATAGCATGTATAAGTTAAAAAATAACACACGGAGCCACTCACAATAGTCACCATAAGTTTCATTGGAAGAGGTAAAAATTGAGGAGTTCTTGGCTGAATTAGTAAATAAGTATAAGAATAGGGAATAATAAGATCCTCATACTCCTAATAAGGATATATTTGCACCATTACAAAGAGCTCCTACCTAGCCACCTTATACCCAAGAATCTAGTTTTCATCTCCCTCTACCCTCACCTAAACTTCTCTCCAAAAGAGAATTCAAAGCCCTCCTATCTCCAAAAAGGCATTTCAAAATTGTAGTAGTTGTTGAACCAACTAAACTAATTAAACAAGATGATATATTAGTCAATTTTTCTATAATAATTTTTGAGAGACTCCACTCTATCACCCCCAACCAAAAAAAATTATTTTTGTTTCAAAAATCCTAAAGTCACCATTAATTACTCACCTTGGGCCAAAATGATCAACAAAAGAATTAAAGAGTGGTTTGAAAAAAAATTGGTCTAGAAATAGTTTGAAGAATCATGGGGGACCTCCAAGGATAAAATTCCATTAATGAAGCCATAATTTTTGAATTTATCATCTGTTAGTGCAGTACCTTTTTCCAATTGGGTTTTGCCTACACGGCCTTATGGCCATTCTATGTCAATTAAGCTTTCGTAGGTTAGTTATAAAAGGGTCACATAGGATAATTTCATTTTAATGTAATTATCTAATTATAAAAATTAGAGGCTTTCTCACGCTGCCCTAATTTTCCCTATATGTACCCCACTTTTCCATTTTGGAAGGTAAGATAGGTTAGTGCAATTTTATACAAGCATGGCATATATTGCAATATTATTGTGTGAAGACAAGTTTCTTCCTCCTTTGTAATTTATCTATTATATCATTTCTCCATACATAGATTTTCTTAATATTATATGTAAAGATCCAAGATTGTGGTCAATCTAACATGGTATCAGAGCCATTTTTGCTAGTATTGTAGTAATCTTTATGGCAAAATCTTGTTACACTCACTATTCCAACATAAAGAAGGGTTTGGTGGGATTCCTTGGAGAATCTGTGTAAAAATTTCTACTAGAGATTTAGATCTCAAAAATGACTATGCCATTGGTTTTAAAAGGTGAGAAAACCCTTAGATCGACTGTAAACATGACATAGTTATAGAACAGTCAAACTTTCCCTCTCTTTTTTGCATCCCAAGGCCCCATTTTTCATTTTCTAAAAAAAATCATACTTTTTATGTTGCTGTGCAAAAACACCTTCTGGGTTTTTTCCTCAAGTCAAAATCTCAAATGGGTCTCTTGCAGAATTTCCATTGCTAAATTATTTTGAATGTTTTTTGACTTGCCTCAATTTGTATGTCATCAAACCTCTATGTTACTCACATTTGTAGGTGGTCTTTACTTTAGATCTACAATTGATCTACTTTATTTTGCATGCATTAGAGAGTCTACTGACCAATTTGGATTTTTAGAGGGTTGTTACTTTGTCATTAGACCAAATCAGACTTTTAGCAGTGAGTAACTTCAATTTTCTAAGTTGAGTTGTTTGATAAGTCTGCTTACTTACCTGCAGACCAAATTATACTTATAGAGTTACTTTACTTGGAAATCTATGAAGTTAAGTAAACATGGTGCCAAAACCAAATTTATACTACTGTAGACCAAATCGGACTTGTGGAGTTTATTTACTTGTTAATCTATGAAGTTAAGTAAGTAGGGTCCAAAAATCTAGATTACACTATTATAGATCAACTTAGGTTTTTGAAGGGTGATTACTTATGGAAGTCAAGTAGTGTGAAAACTCCAAATTAATCTTTTGAGACCGACCCAGAATTTTGAAGGATCATTACTTCATTGAGTTTTCAAATGTTGATTACTTGCAGAAGTCAAGTAGTGTGGAAACTCTGGATTACTCTTTCGAGACTGACCTAAACTTTCGAAGGGTCTTTACTACCTTACTTAGGTTTTCAAACACTAATTACTTATAGAATTTAAGTAGTCTAGAAAATATAGATTACTCTTCTGATACTGACCCAGACTTTCAAAGAGTCGTTACTGCTATTACTTCATTTTTTTTCCATCTCTATCTTTTTTAGAAAGGGCCCAAGAATGTGTAGAAGTAAGAACTTGTAAGTGCCATAAATTTTAATTTGTAGTTTCATTTTGGGTGCCATTTTATTTGAAAGTGCATGTTTTTTAATCTTTACACATTGGTGGTATTATTTTAATCTCTTTATAATATCCATTTTCTTCATGGTGTAATGACTTAAAACTCACTTCAAACCTTTTATACCTTTCTTTGATGCATTATTAATTATGCCTGATGTCCCTGTTTTACTCTCTCACACTAATTGATCATAGATGCATTCTCAATGGCGATCGATGTCTAATATTGAGCATGTGTTGCATAGTAACTCAAGGGGGGATCTTGTTGATAGTTTAAGGGGGTACTTGTACTATGTGTAATATATTATTTACTTTCATATCATTTATTTAATTTGTCTCAATATAATTTACACTAATATATATAAACATTAAACCACTCACACCATTTAACTTTCTCAATTGGAATTTTAAAATGTAACTCACCTTAAAAGGTAAAGGAATCTATCAGATCACTATGGGTGAGAAAATTGAGCCATCTACAGATGTAGAAAAGTTTAAATGGTATGATAGATGTGACAAGGCCTATGGGTTCTTATGCCTATCAATGTCTCTTGGCCTCTTGTTTCATGTTAAATCTACAAAAAATCTCAATGAAGTTTGGACCATCCTAGACAAGCTTTTTGGAGAGCAGGACATCATGAAGGGTCATGAGCTAGATAATGAGCTCATCACATTGAGCCCAAGTGACTATGACACCATACAAGACTTATTTACAAATTTTAAATCACTGAGACTATAGTTGAAATAATGTGGCATTGAGAAAACATATGACTAGTTGATTATATCTGTGCTTGCAAAACTGGGTCATGACTATTTAGTTTTTGTCTCTATATTTCATGCTACCAAATGTGTACTTGGATACACTTGAAAAATACCATGATTTGATGAGTTTATTACCAATTTGACTTGGGAGCAAGATAATCTAGTTTAAATGGGTAAACTAAAGTCTTCAAAAAAGCATGCCTTGATTATCAATCATGACAAGAAGAAGCCTTCTAGCAGTGTCAAACATGAGTAGAAATAGTCTAAACTAGATCATGAGCACAAGAAGAATCAAAAATTAAATTCCAAGCCTAAGGCATCATCAAATAAGTCCTCCTCAAGTGGGAAACCTAAGAAGGAGAAATTCAAATGCAACTTTTGAAAGAAACTTGGGCATGATGAATATTAGTGCATGAAAAAGAAGATTGACACCTTGACTAAGATGCTTGAGAAGAATAACATCAGTGTTCTTGAATCCTCAACTCAGAACATGTCTGCATAAGATTTTTCAAAGGTTAAAGATAACTTAAAGGGTAGAAATAAGGGTAAGGCACTTGTTGCATTAGCTTCTCAGCTTAGCTTTCGACTCAAGTTATTGACTCAGGTGTTTCCTATCACATGGCCTCCTCAAAGGATCTATTTTTAGAAATATATCCATGTTTCATGCCTTCAATTCTCATGGGTGATGACACTTAGGTAGAATTTAGTGGTAAAATATTATTTGAATTAAGTGATAGGACCTTCAATGATGTTTTGTGTGTTCCTTCACTATCCATCAATCTTCTGTCAATGTACCTAATCACTCACATAGGTGTAGGGAAGTGAGTTAAGTTCACACCTAATTCATTGGTTATCAAGGAGCTACATAGTGACACTATCATGGCTTATGGGAAGGAGAATCATTAGTCTAAGTTGTATACCTTCTCAAAATTTACCCCAAGTCATCCCTCAGCTACACTACTTACTCATGCAGATGGAGTGAGAAAACTATGGCATAACTAGTTTGGCCATTTAAACTACTATTACCTGGAGCAACTCAATCATCAGGACATAATTTTAGAGTTTCCTCAAGTAACATTTTTAGATGGCCTATGTAATGGCTACATTCTTGGTAAACATTCAAAAGAGAAATATGACAAGGGTAAAGTAAGGAGAGCTAAATAGAAGCTAAAAATTGTCCACAGTGACATAGCAGGTCCATTTCCAAAACCTTGATTCAATAGGACTAGATACATGCTCATATTCATTGATGACTTTTTGAGGTACACTGTGGTGTTTTTTCTCAAAAATAAGTCTGAGGTCTTTAATAACTTTAAGGACTTCAATGCACTTGTGGAGAAGTAATCAAATTATTCCATCAAAATCTTAAGGACTAACAGTGGTGGGGATTATGTCAACAATAGGTTTGAGAAATTTTGCACATCATAGGGGATTTATATTCAACACAGAGTTTCATAAAACCCTCAATATCATGGTGTGGATGAATGTAAGAATCATTTCTTGAAGGAAATGGCCAATTGTCTGCTTCAATCAAAGTCTCTTGCTCCTCAATTTTAGGCTGAAGCAATCAACTATGTGTGCTACATTTAGAAACATGTTCCACACAAAGCCTTGAAAGGAATCACTCTTTTTGAAGCATGGGATGGTCACAAGCCCATAGTGGATCACTTTAAGTGTTTAGATCACCAGTAATGACCTATGTTCCCAAGAAAAAATGCAAGGTAATGGAACCTCAGAGTCAATCTTGTATCTTTTTGGGGTATGCAAAGGGTACTAAGGGATATAGGCTCCTATATCCTAAAACTCATGATTTTTAATAGAAAAGAGTGTCAAGTTTCATGAGGGCCCACTTGAACTCACTACTAGCACTCCAAACTCTTCAAAAGTCTCATTGGACATTGATTCCACCTTAGACAGTGACTTAGATCCACCTTAAAATCCTCTTGATGATCAGGATGACTCTTTTTCATCTTCAAGTTCAAGTGATGAGAGAAGTGATGAGGATTATACTCCTCTATCTCACACTCACACTTTAGATGATGATGACTCACCTCATGATTCTCTAATCTCATATAGTTTTGGTCCCACTTGGGCTAAATAGGCACTTCAAGGTGCTAGGAAATGGGTTAGAAATCCATCAGATACAAGGTACAAATGTTCATATTTTTAGGGGACTTCACATGCCTACCTAATCATTGCCTTGAATCCACAAACCTTTCATGAGGCATTTGGAACTCTAGAACGGGATTCTACTATGAAAGAGGAGTATATTTCCCTATCAAGAATAAAGCATGGAACTTGGTCCCTCTTCCTAAACAAAGAAAATTAGTCCATTGTAAATGGGTTTATCAGACTAAGTATAGTATAGATGGGTCTATTTATAAGTGTAAAGCTCATCTAATTGAAAAGGGATTTTCTCAGGTGCCTAGCATAGATTACACCAAGACATTATATCTTATAGCCAAGATGACATCTATCAAACTCACTATAGCCATCATAGTTGCACATTAGTGGAATGTTCACCAAATGGACATCAAAAGTGCTTTTCTACATGGTGACCTCAAATAAGAGATCTACATAGAGCAACAACAAGGCTTTGTGTAAGATTCTTCTTTGGTCTGTAAACTTAAGAAATCTATCTACATATTCAAATAGGTCCCTTGGGCATGGTATGTTAAGATGGACTCCTTTCTCCTCACAGTTAAGTTTACCAAATGCCACTTAGATCCAAATGTCTACATCTTGTGGTAGGATGATTCTCTGTTGATCCTAGTTCTCTATGTGGATGACTTGCTGATTATAGGGAGCTCACGGTCATCCATCTCAGTAGTGAAAACTACACTTTCAAATAGATTTTCAATGATATACATGGTATTATTGCATTAATTTCTTAAAATTGAAATAATTCAATCATATTTTGAGATAATTTTACAAGTATTCTATTAATTTTCTTGTGAGGTTTAACATGGTTGATTGTAAGCCATTTCCTACTCCCTTCTTGTCTGGTGTGAAGCTTGAGGCTGATTGTCTTACACCATTGGTTGATGCAACTCCATATCATCAACTTGTGGGAATTCTTATCTATCTCCCACACACTAGACCTAACATATCTTATGTAGTTGACATGGTCTCCCAGTTTATGTAAGAGCCACATGAATTGCATTAGAAAGAACTAAGCAGATTCTACACTACATTCAAGGTTCTCACAACTATGGGATACACTATAGAGTAGGAACAATGGTTGATTAAATTAGATACACAGATTCAGATTGGGATAGAGATATTCAGAGTTGAAATTCCACTTCAATATATAATTTCTCACTTGGTTTGGGTCCAATAAGTTGGTCAAGCAAGGCGTAACATATAATTGCTTTACCATCTATAGAGATAAAATACAGAGGGTTGTCAATGTCACTACTATGGAAATATAACTTTAAGGGATTCTCACTGAATTTGGTATCTAATTTCATAAGCCAACAATCATCTATTATGATAACCAAATCACTATCTAGATTTATAGGAATCCAGTTCTCCATCAAAGGATAAAACACAGAGATTCACATGCACTTCATCAAGGAGCTTATCAATGAGTAAGTCATTGATCTTCAGTACTATCCAACATCAAAGTAGATTGTAGATATTCTAACCAATCCCTTCATAGAGAGTAAATTTTTTCATCTATGAGCTTTCATTGGGGTTAGGGATGCTCCACCTTCTTCTTCCTTTTATGGAGGTTCTTCACTATTTACTTGGGTACCTCATTAGGTTTTCAATGTTGGGACCCAATTCTCATCTCACATAAGCTATGTTTAAGGGGGGGTATTATTATAGTGATTTTTTCTATTGAATTTTACCTACATAGCCTTATGGCCATTCTATGTTAATTAAGCTTCCTTAGGTTAGTTATAAAAGGGTCACATAGACTAATTTAATTTTAATGTAATTATCTAATTATGAAAATTAGAGGATTCCTCATGTTTCCCTAAGTTTCCCTATATGTACCCCACTTTTCCTTTTTGGAAGGTAAGATAGGTTAATGTGATTTTATGCAAGAAAATCATATTTTGCAATATTTTTTTGTAAAGACAAGCTTCTTCCTCCTTTGTAATTTATCTATGATTTCATTGCTCCATTCATAGATTTGTTCAATATTCTATGCAAGGATCCAAGATCATAGCCAATCCAACATCATCAACACCCCAAAGGGTATTTCACCTATAAAAGTCATTCCCCCCTCTGCTCTACCTAGATTTAGGGGAATGATAAGTGAGGATCCTGATACATTCCTTTTTGAGTTTGATGTCCTATATCACAATCAAGACAACAATTGGGATGCCCAAAAGTTGAAATTATTTTGATCTAATTTTAAGCATGAACTGTTGGTGGTTCATGGGGTCAGGGAAAGATAAATCTCCACTTGGAAGTATATGAAAGATAAATTCCTCTCTAAGTATTAGGATAATTATAGAGGAAAATATATTTATGTTTAGACTACAAAAGTATAAATAAAATGTGTTGGACCCAAAATTCATAAAATTAATATTTTGAATAGAATAAATTAATATATAGAAACACAAGGTCTTCTAAGTATTAGAGACGTATCACAATTATCATTTGATGAGATTACTCTCTTATGCATAAAATATTCAATGTCTATGATGAAAAAGACCTGTAGGAATAAAACATTGTCATCATCATCTCCTAAATCTACCACCAAAATCTCACAAATGGAATTTATAAATTTTGTATTGGATATGAAATAAGACATTATCAGTTATTTGGATACATAATTGGACATAATGCATACATAGGTAAAACAAGAATATGAGAACTTGAATGTATATTATCTAGAATGAAACAAAAATAAAATAGTTTTTAAAGGTCATGTTGTTTGTATAAAAGTGGAAACCATAATGGAGGAGGATAATGAAGCAATTAAACTTCATACAATCATGGGAGAAGGAGATCATATTTTTTATGTAGATCAATAGAAACCATGGTCATAAAAACCATAAAATCTAAGTATTTCACCAAATTGTACATTTTGAATTCTCAATTTTTAGTTGCCTCTACTAATTGGTATGGATCAAACCATTGGAACCCATCACAATAAAAAAACCAAAATTGTTCACAATAAAATCTTCAACTCCATACTAATTGAAAACATTTACAACACCAAAATTAATCACCACAAAACTTTGAAGCTTAGATCAATTGGAAGCAGTCCCAAAACCATCCATGACAACCTAGAAATTAGAATTAGCAATGGTACTCTCCTTCAATTCAATGGAAAAAAACATGGAAATGAAACTAGACATGGTCTACCCCAAATTTTGGGTTTTCATAGTAAGAAAAACAACCTAATTTAATTCCTAACATCCAAGACCAATTAGATCCTCGACCACCTCAATTACCTTCCCAACCTACACCCAACCCAAAAAATAAGTTAGTTTAATTGGCATATGATATTGAAGAGGTGTCAAACCTAGCTTATTTAGTGGAAGTAGATAATGTAAAACTTCTCTCAAAGAAGATTCTCCCAAACCCTATCACTCCCATAATAATGAAACCTAATGAAGAGGTCCATGATACAATAACTAGTCAACTAGAACCACCAAATAAAACCCCTACCTTTTAGCCAACCACATCCACCATTCATGTAGTGGATACCATTCATTTCACAAAAAGGTTAAACCTCCAAAGAGAAGAATTGAAACCTAAATTTGACTTCATATGATAGTTCAAAATGTTTTTATCATCTCTTTATTCTAAGAAATCAAGGATGTACTCATCTACACCAAGGCCATACAAGATTTATGCCTCAAGAAACCTAGTCGAAAGAGGAAATATCCCAAGGCTACCCAAGTACTTGGATAAATATTGAATATAATGTTTTGAAATTTTGTCCCACCTAAATATGTCACACCACGTATCCCTATTTTCAATTTATACATTAATGGAACCCTCATCAAAAACACTTTAATAGGTTTAAGGGCAACCATCAATGTGATGACCAAGGAAACCATGAAGAAACATAGACTCACATGTCTTTGAGAAACTCCTATTGATCTTAAAATGGAAAACAATACAACTTTTTAACCTAAAGGAGTCATAGAGGACATTGTCATCAACATGGACTCATAGGAGTACTTAGTATACTTCATGATAATGCAAGTAAAGGACAACTTAGGAAGATACCCTCTCATCTTAGGAAGACCTTAGCTAGCTACATTATATTCATTGATTGGTTTCATATTAGGTAATATGTTGATGTCAAATGGAAACACCACAAAATATTTGGTCTTATATCTGGCCTAGCCTACATTTGAAATAAAATAATCCCCTCAATTAAAAGCTAATAATGAATACTAGATTCCCATCTAAACCTTACTTGCTATTGAGATAATCCCATATTTACAAGAACATTAAGGATACATGGTCATTTCTAACATCATAAAAAATACTTATGAAGTTTACCTATAGATAAATAAACTTTTTGAATGGACACTATGTACTCTTTGTAATATACTTCCAATAGAAGAACCTTTGGACACGAGGGTAAATATTAGAACTTTCCATCAACTCTTAGAAAAAAATTACTACCTTGGCATGCTACTTTGAAACATTGATTCTATGACATCATAATATAAATAGGTAAGCATAATAAAAGGATGTCTTCTTAACATCAACAACATACTCAATCCACACCAAGAAACCTAGGTAATTAAAATGCTATAAAAACATAAATCTACCTTGCACGGTATTATCATGATATGGGAGGGATACCCTATATTTATTCACCCATAATATATATATATATATATATATATATATATATATATATATATATATATATATATATATATATATATATATATATATATATATATAAAATAATAATGTATGCCCATCCAGAAACTAGAAATATGGATATACCTAGTTGTTTAATAAACTTTTAGAACTAAACTCTCAAAGTTCTTGGATGTAGGCTTTATCTATCCCATTTCAGACAGCCAATTTGTATCTCTCCTCATCATTTTTCCAAAGAATGGTAAATATAATTTTTTTGTGGATTATCAAGAGATTAAAAATTCCACAAGGAAATATCACATCTCCTTTCCATCCATTGGCCAAGCTCTTGAAACATTTAAAAGGAACAAGTAATCTTTCTTAGATGGTTTGAGCAGTTATAACCAGATCAAAATTGCACTTGAGGAGAAAAACAAGACTACTTTTACATGCCTTTTAGGCACTTATGCATATTAAGTCATCCCATTTTAATTATGAAAAGATCCTACTACCTTCCAAATGGTTTTCTTGAGCATCTTTGCTGATCTATCCCATGACTATGTGGAAATCTATATGGATGGCTTCATAGTCTATAGGAATTCCTATGAAGAAGCCATAATTATCCTAGATGAGGTCCTCATCAAGACAATAGATTATCATTGATCCATGATAATTCTACATTCTTATGACAAAGGGTATTTTATTAGGACACCATGCCTCATGTGCAAGGATAGAAGTCAACCATGCTAACATAGAATTAATAAAGAACCTACATGCACCACAAAAATATAGATATGTTATAAGCTTCTTAAGACATATAGGATATTATCACATATTTATCAAATATTTTAGTTAGATAAAAACACCTTTATTTATTTTATTTATTAAACATGTTGACTTTGTACAAATTGATGCATGCTAGGAAACATTAAAAACTCTTAAATATCTACTAGTGACAACACCAGTGTTGTGAAGTCTAGATTGGAAATTACCTTCCCATATTCATATTGATGCCTCTAACACAACACTTGGGTTTTTTACTAAATATAAATATGGATAATTAAACTATTTCATGTACTTCATTTTCAAATATCTTCATAGCATAGAATTCAACTACACAGTCACATAAAAATAATTTCTTGCAATAATATATTATATAAACAAAATCCAAAAGTATATTACTCATTATCGTAGTTTTTTTCACATATATAATTGTACAATTGAATACTTGATGAAAAAAACAATAGTATGTAGCAAAACAATTAGATTATTATTATTATTATTATTATTATTATTATTATTATTATTATTATTATTATTATTATTATTATTATAGGAATTTGAAATTACTATTATCAATAGGCCAAAAAAGATGATGAAGTTATATATTCTATATCAAGATTAACATCTAATCAAAATAATCCATTAGTAGATGAGTCATTTCTAGATGAACATATCTTGGCTTTGTCTATTAACACTCCTTGGTTTAAAAATATTTCTAAAAATTTGGATACAAGTCAATTTTCAACATTTTTTACCATGTAATAACTCCATTGGGTTTTACTAGAATAGGGTATTTTCTTAAATTACATAAATTCAACTAAAAGATTTCATCACAATGAAACCTACAGAAGTGATCTTTAACTAAATACATTATTTTTAGTTAACTTTATAAATTCCTATAGCTAATATATTTAGCTAATGATCACCATTACAATAATATATCAAGAACATGTACAATTTTAATTATATGAATAAATACTACATTAATTTATAAGAGTATTGTTACAAATTTAGCCATGGCTGATAAAATATTATAGCCAACTACTATATAGTACATATGAATAAAAAATATATCTTTAGAAATAATAAATGTCTCAATAATAATATACATTGATATGAAGCTCCATGAAGCAATGAACCCATAGTATCCAGAAGTAATCTCAAGTATAGTTTATAGTTTAGTACTGCTACGGGGAGGGAGAGCATCATCCAAGTGCTTTTCCACACTAACCAAAGACCATTGATGCCCCTCACTATCTCCAAATTAGGGAATGACCCTCCCTTCACGATTGGGTAGATATTGATGGTTCAAGAATCCAGAGTGACAAACTAGAACCCATGTGTTGTAGGATAACTAATACATGATGTATACCATAAAGAAATATGTTCTAACATGATATCGTACAAACATGTAAACTATATCAAACACATGAAATGACAATGTTTAACTATAAATACTACTTTGGCCAAAGTTTTCATGTAGTTATTGATCTCTAGGATTAGTCAATTTCATACACACCACTCAATCAAATTACACCTTATCTATTTATTAGTGGTACTAATTAAGTGAGTAGAATCCATCACCATGCTTATTTAGGGTCATTAATACAAGATTTGGTTATATATATAATATATAAAAACCAATAGATTTAAAAATAATATTCCCTACTACCAAATTTAAAATGTGCTAAACACAAAAATATCAAATACATACATTTAGTCCATCAAATCCAATGCAATGAATCTTAAATCATTTAATTTATTATATAATATTAAATAAATTTCATAAATAGTCCTTAATTGAATCATACCATCCAGATAAGAAACTTATCTAGACATCAAGTTATAAAATATCAATATGTAACTTCAAATGTTATATCATCCATCTAAATAACATTAATTTCCAACTTAATGTTTTCATACAAAAGGTACAACAATAAGCCATTCACAACACATAGTCTCATAAGGTTATATACATAATTGAATGTTCCATTAAACCATTAACCTTTCCTATAACTCAGCCATGATAACTAAATACACCCATATATATATTTTATGTCATGTAATGTTCACTAAGTGTGTGTGTGGTATACACATTTTACAATTTGATATAAATAAAAAATTCATATTTATTCTATATATTTTTATACCAATTAAAACCTCAGTTATGTATATAATAAATTTAGTCCACAAACCGTATAAATATGTTTAATATACGTAATACTCTAATTAGACAAAATTATGTCCATAAACTAGATTATCCCATATACTATATAATTTAGACTTAATTATTATATCTAACTCTTCCTAATTATAAATAAATATTAATTATATAATAGCGACTGTGTTTTATATCTCTTTAACCCACGATTCATATTTTACATATCCAAATTTACATAGTTTTATTCACAACTCAGCCATGTCTAAAAATAACAAATTTTTGTATAAAGGAAAACATTGTCCATATGCACACAGTCCTATTATGGACCCTACCAACTATAAGTAAATATAGTTAAAATTTAAGATGGATAAGAATATATTTATTCTCCTATTGAATTTATAATTCTTTCCTGTATCCATATCTATATAAAGATATATCAAAAAAACTAGTAATAGATTTATGTCTTATACTTATATGGCTTGCAAAAAGTAATTACAAGTTTTAATATAAATATCAATGCATGTTACTATCTTACACAAAATTTTATATATTGTATTATTTATATAATTTTCCCATTTATCTTAAATGAAAACCTTTGATAATACTATAGTACAATACCAGTCAACTATATCTTTACTTTAAGTTACAATCAAGTTTAAATCGCTATGCAACATAAATCTTGAAATAAGCCCATCAATTCATAATTATTCATTTACAACACAAACTTCATGTTAATATAGATTTATTCATTTATATAGGTACAATATAACCCATACTAAATCCATATATTTATACATTGGTGTGTGTGTGTGTGTGTGAGAGAGAGAGAGATTTTATATAAGTCAATAAATGGAATTAAACCATAGCTATATTAAATTTGTTCAAAGAAGGTTTTCTATATAAGCTTTAATACTCAAATTTTGGGTTTAAATATACATAGACGTGCCCTATTTTGGCATAAAAAATTAACTAGATTTAAGATTCAATAAATTTGATGCTTTTACATAATAGAAATGTCTTACAACTATCTTTAATAATTATGTTTTAAAACCCCAATATATAGGCATACCCTACTTGTATTTAAGACTTAAGCCCATGTATTTATTTTAAAAGTATTGTAACTGGTTCAACATTATAATATTGAGAAAAGACTCTTCAAGTTCTAGGTTAATGCACATAAATAATGAAATAGTTATACCCTATGGTTCTAAGTTTGAGTCAAACATATATATAGGATTATATCCAGGTATTTTCTATAAGGAAAGAACTCACAAACCTAACCATTCAACCTAGGGTTTTTGGGTTATATGCTTGGTGTTGTGGATGGTTAAGCCATCCATAGGGCTGATCATTTATCCCATTTTTATGTTATATTTCATAAATATGAAACAATAAAAACCCTTTAAAATAATCCATATTATTTCTATGAATTGAATAACATAACCAACCTGGTAAGAAGTCTTAACTAATACTTCTACAATCTTTTCTCCAAAATTTCTCCAAGTATTTTCTTCTCCTTCTCTCTGCCATTGAGCCATGTCCACACAGGCCTTACTTCCATTCATTTAATTCTCTTTCATGTTACCATAACCCCCCAATCTTTCCAAAAAAATAATGGCTAAGTTGAAGCATGTAACAAACAACTAATAGAAACTAACAGTCCTCCATAATTTTCTCATGTAAAAATCCTAAATTCTATGACTGTTTGCATATTTACTTGTCACCTCATGTCAATGCTAGATTAAAACCCTAACATCCCAAACATTCCCAATTAAATAATATAATAATATTTATAATCCCTTCAAAATTATACATGTGCATTGACATCACAAACTCACTTTAAGCTTATTACTTTAATCAATTGAATTTCACAAGGTCATTAAACATTATAACTATTATCAAAGAAATTGACCTTCACTACTAATCATTAGCACATTGACTAACACAATGACTTCACTAATATTCATTAAGCAATGTAATTATTATAATTAACTTAGCATAGGGTTATTAACAATACCTAAGCACAAATATTTTACAATAATCATTACTCAAAAATAATATCATGATGATCATGCCAAACTATAATAACATGAATTTAGCATAATATTAGTGTTTAGTTACCAATCAACTAACACATTTGCTAATCATAAAGACTATGTTGAGTCTAATTAATTTAACACACATGAAATTATGTTCCTTTCCAAGGTATATCAAATAATATATTGTCACAAAAACATGCTATTATACCAAAAGATTGTAGAAAAACATATCAAAGACATACAGATTCAATTATTTTTCAAAATTACATCATCATACGAGACAATATAAATATGGAAACATAAATGTAACACACAACCAGAATAATATAAGTATAAAACAACAATAAAAGTCAAAACTAATAATCATTCAAATACATATAACATACTAAAGTTTATCTAATTCAAACACTGGTCAAAGCATATTAATCTATTTGTGGTGTGTGCATGGGTTCCTAGTCTCCAATCTGTCATCCCCCAATGCCTCCATCTATACCACCCTCTCTGATGATGCTCTCCCTCCATCACACTCTAAGGGATGGATCTATCCTGCATCCACCTCATAATAA
This sequence comes from Torreya grandis, assembly GCA_037957365.1. Lineage (NCBI taxonomy): Eukaryota > Viridiplantae > Streptophyta > Pinopsida > Cupressales > Taxaceae > Torreya > Torreya grandis. The sequence goes on from JARHVA010002228.1 coordinate 1,193,238, forward strand.
TGATGTTAGTTATCCCAAAATAATATAAAATCCACAATATATTGCTAAAATAAACTAACAAACATGATCATCATGTACAAAATATAAAAGTACAACTAACTCCATGATTAATAATCATGTAAATCAAGCAACATCTAATTATACACTATTAACATATAAAATATAGCTTAACCAAAATAGTAATTAACCAAATAATAACCATGAGAATCCATGAATTAATAGGTTATTATGTCTAGAGATAAATCAAGATATGACATCCTCCTCCCTAAAGATGGTCATCATCTCGATTACACTTATTCAAACATAAGTTCTAAAATAAAACATTATTCAGTAGAAAATAAATAATATATAATAATATATCAAGTAAATAAATATGGAAACAACCTTTAAATCTCATCATAATCTTCCCAAGTGGCACTATCTTCAAAATATTGGTTCCACTCAACCTTGCACTATGATACTTCTCTGGTACACAAACTAAGTTTGTGAGTGTCAATTATTTTGATTAGTTCTACCATGACCACCCCAAGATCTAAAACTTACAAATCATTCCAATACAACACATGTGAAGGTTCAATAACACAATTTTTAAGATAGGACATATGGAAAACATTATGTAAAAGAGCTAGAGCTGGTGGCAATGTAAGCCTATACATTACTAGATTGATTAATTCTAGAACCTTGAAGGTTCCCACATATCTCAGTGAAATTTTATCTAACTTCCTAAATTTAATCAAGCTTTTTTGAGGCTTAACCCATAGAAATACTTTATCACCAATAGAAAAATACCTTGTTGTTCTCTTCAGATCAACATAACTTTTCTTTCTATCATTGGCCTCAAAAAACCTCTACCTGATTGTCTTAACTTGGTCTTTCATTTTCACAAGCATCTTAAGTCCAAAGAATACTCTATCTTCCAACCTATCCCAAATAATTGGTGTTAGACACCTCCTTTCATATAATGACTCAAATGGAGCCATCTTCAACACTAATTGGCATGAGTTATTATAAGCAAACTAAACTAATGGAAGGTAATCCTACCACTTGTATTATTGATCCATGTAATATATATGAATGAGATCTTCTAAAACTTGGTTAAATCTATCTGTCTATCAGTTTTTGGGTGATAAGCAGTGTTGAAATTCAACTACATACCCAAAGCTGAATTTAAAGTCAACCAAAATCTAGAAGTCATTCTTAGATCTCAATTTGAAATGATCTTTTCTAAAAATCCATGCAATCAATAAACCTCTTTTACAAACCTCTTCATAAGCATATGTGCATCATCTATCAAGTTACATGGTATGAAGTGAGCTACCTTGGTTAGTTTGTCAACTATAACCAAGATCATATCATGTCAATTTCATGATAATGACAACCCTTGAACAAATTCCATCCTAATCACCTACCACTTCCATTCTAGTATATCATGAAGATATAACAATCCTACTAGAGGCACATATTCAACTTTCACATGTTGACACTTCAAATAATGAGACACAAAATCTCTTACATCCTTCTTGATTCCTTTCCAAAGATAGAGAGGCCTTAGCTCAACCATGATCTTGGTTACACATGGATATCTTTAATATGGGGCATTGTGCAATTTTTTTATAACCATGCTCCTTAGATTCTCTCTATCAGTCACATACATGCTACCATTGTACTTCAAAATACCACCACTCTCTAACTTGAATCCTTTATACTTAGGATATTGAGCATTCTTCGATAATGCTTTCTTAACCTGATCATAGAATTCATCTCTTGGAAATAATTTGATTACCTAATCATGAAAATTACTCTTGATAGTATCCAAGACTGTTATGCACCTTCTATGATTTAGGGCATATGCAAATCTATTCTCCTTGCCCTTGATATAATTAATATCAAAATTATAATTAGATAAGAATTATAACCAATGTCTTTGATATGTATTTAGGTTTAGTTGGGTGAATATTTAATTGAGTCCCAAGTTGTCAGTCTTGAGCTCAAATAGTTTCCCCAATAGGTAATACCTCTAAATGTATAATGCATGCACTATTACAACAAGTTCTATATCATGAGGGACATAATTCACCTCATAAGGCTTTAATTTTATAGACTCATAACCTATAATTAAACCATCCTACATAAAAATTTCTTCAATTTCATCCCCATATGTATCTGTGATCATTAAGAATTGACCATTAGGATCAGGAACTCTTAGCACGAGTACTAAAGTAAGCCTCTTTTTTAGCTCCTAAAAGGCTTTCTTGCTTTTGTCTAACCAAACAAAACTATGATTCTTCTACTGAAGATAGGTAATTCGATTAACTATTTTTGAGAAATTAGACACAAATTTCCTATAATAGACCTCTAATCCCATAAAAATCCTTACCTCATGCACATTCTTAGGTGCTAGCCATTCCATTATGGCTCTTATTTTCACTAGATCCACTTAAATCCCATCTATAGAGATAATGTGTCCCCAATATTTCACTTTATTCTATAAAAATGCACACTTGGACTACTTATCATATAATTTATGTTTTTGTAAATGCTAAAAAACTAATTCTAGATGTTAAATATGTTCTTTCAAATCCTTAGAACATACGAAGATGTCATCTAGAAAAACCAACACAAAATAGTCTAGATAATCTTTGAACATGTTGTTCATGAGATTCATAAATGTTTCTAGAGCATTTATTAACCCAAAATTTAACAATGTGAACTCGTAGTGCTCATATCAATTTTTGAATGCTATTTTTGGAATATCCTCATCTTGGATTCTCAATTGATGATACCCTTCTCTAAGATTTCCCCTCACATCTGATCAAAGAGATCATCAATGAGAGGTAGGGGATATCTATTCTTAATTATTACCTTATTCAACATCATGTAATCAATACATAGGTGAAGCATACCATCCTTCATTTTTACAAACACCATTGGTGTACCCCATGATGAAACACTTGGTCGAATCAACCCTTTTGATAATAACTACAGAAAGTTGAGCCTTCAACTCAACTAATTTTATAGTTCTGATTATGTATGTTGCCTTGGATTATGGTTCAAATCTAGGTATGATGTCAATCAATAATTAAAACTCATGTTTGGATGGTAATCTAGGTAATTCCTTTGAAAACACATCCTAAAAGTTCCTTAAAAATGAATAATCCTTAATGGATAGTTCCTTAAAAATGAATAATCCTCAATGGATAGTTCCTTATATTCCTCCATATCATTAATTTTAACAATAAATGACTGGCATCCTTTCCTCTGAACCTTTTTTAATTGAATTGCAAAAAATTACCAAAGCTTTAAATCTATTTTTTCACCCTAAAGTTTTATTTGATTTCCAAAATCAACTTGACACTCAACCTTCTTCAGATAGCAATCAACATTAACTTTATGCTCTGCAATCCAATTCAATCTTAGAGTCACATCATACAACTGTAATGGTGCAGCATACAAATCTACTACTATAATGAATTTAGGTAACCTAATCTTAGATTTCACTAGACACTTATCAACTTTGACCTTTAAATCATTTCCATACTATACTAACCATGCATTTGCCATAACTCTAGCTTTAATGGACAAGTTATTAAGCATTCTAAGATCAATAAAATATTTTGTATCCCTAGTGTCAATCAAAATAGAAATTGGATGATCAAATAAAATGCCTAATAGTTCAATGGGTGAAGCTTTCAATTCATCTTGATGATTATCAATAGTTGCATGAATCCACTGCTAAAACATTCCCTATTTAGAAGCAAAACCCTTGTTCATTGAATTATCTTGAGTACACTCCTGAGCATAATGGTCACCTCTATAGATAAATGAACATCTAAGTGGTCATTTTCTATCAAACTATTGGTTTCCCTTGAAATCTACCTTGAAACCATTTCCAAGTTTCTTATTCTTTGAGAAACTATTGAACTTAGCATTTTGGCTCTTGAATTGGCCCTAAGAGTCTCCACTCCTTTGCTTCTAGTTATTCTTTTTTAAAGTTAATTTAGAACTTACAAACTTTTTATTAAACTTATATTCAACTTAGGATAGAGATTTAATCTTTTTTTCCTACTTTACTACCTTCTTGAAGGCCTGATCCATGGTATATGTCCCATGCATATCCATCTCATAACAAATTTGGGGTTTTAATTCCATAATGAATTTCTTGATTCTGAACCTCTCATCCACCTAATACTAGGGTACATACTTTAGGAGATTGGTGAATTAATCTCAATATTCATTTAATGAAAGGTATTCTTATTTAATATTCTAAAAATCTATCAGTTTTTGATCAAAATATAGTTATGGAAGCCATCATGACCTAAACAATGTCACAAACTATTCCCAAGTGGTAGTGGTAGAGTTGAGGCTCATCTCGAGCTTCTTTTTTTCCCACCAAGTTGTTGCTTCAATAGGAAGTTGAAATGCTCCATAGACTACTTTGGTGACTTTATATTAATTATGAATCTTGAAATATTTCTCCATCTCTATCATCCATGCTTTATATCCATCTCCTAAAATGGTTCCATTGAAATTGGGTGGATTTACCTTTTTCATATCCTATGCCAACTTTGTAGCTACTCGATCTCTCATATCTTTGGCACTTCCTCATGCCTCTACTATTAAGTATTTTCCTACTCAATAGAATGCTCTTCAGGTTCTAATTAAACAATCTCCTCTACATGCCCATGCACTTCTTACTCTAAGCTCATGATTTAGTCCCTAGTCTCATGCATGGCTATGAGGATTTAATCCAACTTCACAACTTGTTTAGCAATGAACTGATTTAGATCCACTAGAGGATTGGTATTTGAGGTACCATCACCTCATAGTCTATCATTCACCATTATTATTCCTACTTAATAGAAGAATACATTTACACTAGTAGACACATTAAGTCCTAGAGTTTGAGCCTCAACTTTGATACCATAATGTACAACCCCATTGTGTTTTACTAGAATAGGGTTTTTTTTAAAATTACACAAATTCAAATAACATTTTTCATCATGATGAAACCTGTAAAAGTGATCTTTAACTAAATACATTATTTTTAGTTAACCTTATAAAGGTTTATAGCTAATATATTTAGCTAATGATCACCATAATAATAATATATCAAGAACATGTATAATTATGATTACAAGAATAAATATTACATTAATTCATAAAATTATGTTATAAATTCATCCACAGTTGATACAATATTGCATCCAACTATTGTATATTATATATGAATAAAAAGTATAGAATCAACAATAATAAATGTCTCAATAATAATATACATTGATACAAAGCTCAATGGAGCATGTAAGTCTCAATGAACTCATAGTATCCAGAAGTAATCTCAAGTCTAGTCTCTAGTGTAGTACTACTGGGGAGAGGGAGATCACCATCTGAGTGATTTTCCACACCAACCACAGACCATTGATCCCTCATGTTATCTCCCAATTAGGGAATGGCCCTCCCTTTAAAGATGGGTAGATAATGATGGTACGAGAATGTAGAGTGACAAACTAGAACCCATGTGCTATAAGACAACTAATACATGATTTATACCATAAATAAATCCATTCTAACATGATATCATACAAACATGTAAATTATATCAAACACATGAAATGACAATGTTTAACTATAAACATTACTTTGGCCAAAGTTTTCATATAGTTATTGATCTCTAGGATCAATCAATTTCATACACACCACTTAATCAGATTACACATTATCTATGCATCAATGACATTAATTAAGTGAGTGTAATTTATCACATTGCTTATTTATGGTCATTAATATAAGATTTAGTTATATATATAAAATATAAAAACAACATATTCAAAAAAAAATCCCTACTAGAAAATGTAAAATGTGCTAAACATGAAAATATCAAATACATACATTTAATCCATCAAATGTAATGCAATGAATCTTAAATCATCTAATTTATTACATAATAATAAATATATTTCATAAATAGTCCTCAATAGAATCATATCATCTGGGTAAGAAACCTATCTAGACATCAAATTATAGAATATCATTACGTAACTTTGAATGTTATATCATCCATCTAAATAACATTAATGTCCAACTTAATGTTTTCATACAAAGGGTATAATAATAAGCCATTTATAACACATAGTCCTTGTAAGGTTAAATACATAATTGAATGTTCCATTAAACCATTAACCATTCATATAACTTAGCCATTATAACTAAATACACCCATATATATTTGTTATATCATGTAATGTTCATTAATTGAGTGTGTGTATATATATGGTATACACATTTTAAATCTGATATAAATCAATAATTCATATGTATTCCATATACATTTATACCAATTAAACACCAAGCTATTTATATAATAAATTAAGTCCATAGTCTATATAAATATGTTTAGTATACATTATACTCCAATTAGAAAAAATTATATCTATAAACTAGAGTATCCCATAGACTATATAATTTAGACTTAATAATTATATCTAATTCTTTCTGATTATAAGAAAATGTTAAGTATAGAATAACTACTGCATTTTATATCCCTTTAACCCATGGTTTATGTTTTGCATATCCAAATTTACACAATTTTTTTCATAACTCAACCATGTCTAAAAATAACAATTTTTTATGTAAAGAAAAGTATTTTCCATAAGCACACAGTCCTATTATGGACCCTACCAACTATAAGTAAATATAGTTAAAATTTAAGGTGGATATGAATATATTTATTATCCTATTGGACTTATAATTCTTTCTCATATCCATATTTGTATAAATATATATTAAATAAACTAGTAACAGATTTATGCCTTATACGTATATGGCTTGAAAGAAGTACTTCTATGTTTTAATATAAATATAAATGCATGTTACTGGATTACAAAATCGTTTTTATAATGTATTATTTATAGAATTTTCTCATTTCTCTTAAATGAAACCCTTTGATAAGACTATAGTAAAATACCAATCAACTATATATTTAATTTAAGTTACATTCAAGTTTAAATCACTATTCAACATAAATCTTGCAATAAACCCATCAATTTATAATCATTTATTTATGACATAGATTTCATGTTAATATGGAGTTATTCATTTATATAAGTACAACCTAACCTATAATAAATTTGTATATTTATACATATCTATCTATCTATCTTGTGTGTGGGTGTGGGTGTGTGTGTGTACACACACACACACATGCTTTTATATAATTCAATGAATGGAATTAGACCATAAATGTATTATATTTGTTCAAAGAATATTTTATATACAAGCTTCAGTACTCAAATTTTGGGTTTAGAGATACATATTCATGCCCTATTTTGGCATAAAAAATTAACTTGATATAATATTAAATAAATTTGATGCCTGTACATAATAGAAATGGATTAAATATATCTTTAATAATTCTGTGTTTAAAAAATCCAATATACAGTCATACCCTACTCATGTTTAAGACCTAAGCCCATGTATTTATTTTTATAGTATTGTAATTGGTTCAACATTAAAATACAAAGCAAAGACTCTTTAGGTTCTAAGTAAATTCACATAAGTAATGAAATAGTTATACCCTAAGGTTCCAAGTTTGAGTTAGACATAAATACAAGATTATATCCAGTATTTTCTATAAGAAGGCAAGAAAGCACAACCCTAGGCATTCAATCTAGGGTTTTTGGGTTATATGCTTGGTTTTGTGGATGGTTGAGCCATCCATAGGGATGAGCATATAGGCCCTTTTATGTTAAATTTCATAAAAATGAAACAACAAAAACCCTTTAAAATAATCCATATTATTTCTATGAATTGAACAACATAACCAACTTGGTAAGAAGTCTCAGCTGATACTTCTACAATCTTTTCTCCAAAATTTCTCCAAGTCTTTTCTTCTCCTTCTCTCTACTATTGAATCATGTCCACACATGCCTTTCTTCCATTCATTTTATTTTCTTTCATGTTACTAGAACCCCCCAATATTTCTAAAAAAATAATGGCTAAGTCAAAGTATGTAATAAATAACTAACAGAAACTAATAGTCCTCCATAATTTTCTCATGCAAATATATTAAATTCTACGATTGTTTGCATATTTACTTGTTAACTCAAGTCAACACCATATTAAAACCCTAATATATTAAACATTCCAAATTAAATAATATAATAATATTTATAATCCCTTCAAAATTATGCATGGACATTGACTTCACAAACTCACTTTAACCTTATTACTTTAATCAATCCACTTTCATAAGGTCATTAAACACTATAACTATTATCAAAGAAATTGACCTTCACTACTAGTCATTAGCACTTTGACTAACATAATGACTTCACCAATATTCATTAAGCAATGTAATTATTGTAATTAGCTTAGCATAGGGTTATTAATAATACCTAAGAATAAAGATTTTACACTAATCATTAGTCAAAAAATGATATCACAATGATCATGCTAAACTATAATAAAATGCATTTAGTAGAATACTAGTGTTTAGTTACTAGTTAACTAACACTTTTTCTAATCATAGAGACTATGATGAGTCTAATTAACTTAACACACATGAAATTGTGTTCCTTTAAAAGGTATTTCAAACAATATACTATCAAAAAAACATTCCATTATACCAAAAGACAATAGCAAAACTTATCAAAGACATACATATTCAATTATTTGTCAAATTAACATCATCATATGAGATAATATAAATATGTAAACATAAATGTAACACAACCAAATTAATATAAGCATAAAAAACAATCAAGGTCATAGATGAAAGTATAATAATAATCATTCAAATGTAGATAACATAATATAAATCAAATACATATTAAAATATATCTAATTCAAACACTACTTAAAGAACATTAATCTAGTTGTGGTGTGTGCATGGGATCCTAGTCTCCAATCTATCATCCCCCAATGCCTCCATCTACACCACCCTCTCTGATGATGCTCTCCCTCCATCACACTTTGAGGTATGGATCTATCCTACATCTACCTCATAACAATGAAGGTAGTTAGTCCAAAATAATATAAAATCCATAATATGCTACTAAAATAATCTAACAAACATTATCATCATGTATATAATATAAAAGTACAACTAACTCCATGGTTAAAAATCATGTAAATTAAGAAATATATAACTATCCATTATTAGTGTATGAAATCTAGCTTAACCAAAACAATAATAAGTAACTAATAACCATGATAATCTATGAATCAATAGGTTATTAAGTCTAGAGAGAATTCAAGATGTGACATAACAAAAGAGAGATGCAATTTGTTGGAGAAAAGTCTCATGTATTCATGGATCTCCGAGTATCTCTTATTTTTTTAGACTTAATTATTAATGCTCATATGTGTAAGAGAATATGAATTATTTGATATCCTCCATGCATGTTATGATTGACCCCATGGGGGAAATTTTGTAGAAAAGAGGAAAACATCTGAGCTTCTCACTATAGGATATTATTTTCCCATTTAACACAAAGATTTTATTTCATTTACACACCATTGTGACATATGTTAGTGTATGGGGAAACTTACACATTCTAATAAAATGCCTCTTGAATCACACTTAGTCTTGAATCCTTTTGAAAAATGGGGAATTGAATTCATTAGACCCATAGATCCATGTTTCAATGATGATTATATCTTGGTGTGATTTGATCATCTCACAAAATGGGCAGAAGTAATAAATTTAAGACATGCCCAAGATAAGAAAGTAGTAGAAATACTCAATGAATAAATATTCACATGATATGAAGTTCCAATGTAAATAATGTTGAATTAATGACCATAATTCATGTTTGATTTGATTTTAGTTCTTGTCAGATAATATGAAATAAGACATAATAAATCCACTCCATATCACCCATAATTCAATGACCAAGTGGAAGTCACAAACACAGTGTTGGAAAATATTCTTTCCAAAATAGTAACTGTACATCACCATGATCAGTAAGAATGCCTTATGAAAGTTGTATGGGCCTACATGAACACATATAATACCACCATGATTTCATGCCTTATGATTTGGTCTATGATAATAATATTTTTCTCCCTATTGAGTTTAAACTCAAAACTATAAGGACTACTCTATAACTTTGTATGAATTTATCTGAATCATAGAAAGAGAGGATCATGTTACTTAACTCCCTAGATAAGCTCTAAATATAATATTTATAGCATACCAAGGTAATACAATAACAATACATCAAGTGGCATGATAGGTTTATCAAAATATAAAAGTTTCAACCTAGTGATTGGGCCTTTCTTTATGACTCAAAATATGAAGATTATAAATAAAAGCTTTAGACACCATGGCTTGGTCCATATGAGATAGAAAAAGTGTTCTACAATAGACCAATGAAGTTGTGTACCATCAATCTAGTTAAATTCTCTTTAATGGTCAATAGTCACTACCTCGTGATTTATAATAAACCACTTTCAAATGATGCATTACTTTTAAAAATCATTGAGTAAAAAAGGCCTCAAATGGATAAGGAACTCTCCTAAGTATTGGATGAGCATTCTAGCTCAAAATCTATCTCCTAAAGGATCTTGATGAAGTATGTATTGATTAATTTACCACAATATCTTTAGGATAAGGTATGGATACCACATGTAGTAGTTTTGATTATAAAACCAACTTTTTTGCTGACCAAAATTAAATAAAATGGGCCTGAGTGGAAAACCAACATGATAGTTGTTGTAAATCAGGAGTGTACCCTTGTGAGAAAGTGTGTAATTCTCAATATTATTTGAACATCGAATATATCCAAATTGTGGGTGAATTTAAAAGGGAGATAATCTCTAGAGAGGGCTGGTTCCCTTGGTGCTCTCACTAAAACTTACTTTTAAACTACTATGTACTAATTCTAGCAATGAAAAGGGTACAAAAGACATTGTTTGTAACGAAACTAAAAGAAATGGAAATGAAAGGTGATTCACCAATTGTTTTTTGAGATCTTATGATTGTAAATACACTTATTTGAGATGGAAAAGCTTACACATATTCACTACACTCACGTAAGATTTCCACAATAATGTTTCACAATAAGGACCTAAAAAATTCAACTTATGCAAGGAAGGACAAATCACATCCAATATATGAACTTAAGATTATTTTAGACACTTATAATTACCTATATAACATAAAAAATCTCTCATGAAGGTATAATAACTAGACAATAACAAAGGAAAATAAGTATTTCACTAAGTTATATCAATGGCAAACACACACTTCACTAGAAAAAGCCTAAAAATAGAGGAATTTAGCTTCCTATTGCTCTCAAAAGGTTAATAAATTTTTTTTAAGCCTTTACGCACAACCAAAAAAAATCAAATAGTCCTCTTACATTCTGTAAAAAACAATACATATAGCAAAAAAATGGTTGGAGACAAAGCAACCCCAAAGTAGGGGAATTCAAACTTGGTCCAAGCTCCTCTAAAAGTGCTAGGTAGCATTTTTCATCTCATCAAACTTTAATATTTCATATGGTGGATTGGAATGGAGGTTATAAAAAAAAATTGGTATTTTAATACTTTTCATAATGTTTTGTCAAGCTTAGAGCACTTGGAGAGTGCTTAGATTCTTGTACCAACTCCTAGATTTTAGCCTTGTCTTCTTGAAGAATGAGTCTCCATCTATGGATGTAGGCCTTCAAGTCCCTTAAAGTCTTTAGTTTAACCATTATTTAGGCTCATTAATGATTCATTAACAATTTTCACAAGTTTTTTATGAGACTTCTTCAACTGCTTTTGACTTTGTCCTCAAATGAGGCATTGGAATGAGATAGAGTCCTATTTGGACTTGTAGACCCTCTCAAACTTGTTATCCTTAATTAATTATTCCAAGTATTTAATTTGTCATATAAATACATTTAATATATTTATAAGGCCTTGTGAAGAGTTATATTCATTTATTTTGTCTCCTAGCTCCATAAAACTCTCATCTTTCACTAAGGCGTAGAAGGAAAAGGTATGTATTTATTAAAATTTGCTTCAAGACTTATTATATCCACCATGGAAGGATTATTTATAGCACACAAAACCTATGTAAAATAAATTCAATGCATAAAACACTTAGCAAGATCTGGAACAACACCAAAACCATGTTTTTTCTTTGAACTCCTTATAGCCTTTTTTTTTTAAATATCCTTGTCTAAGAGAATTTGGAAGTGATGGTGAGAAAATAAGAATTTTTATAGGTACCCTCTATCCCCTTACATCTCTTAAAAAAAATTGGTGTCAAAAATCTAAGTTTAGACATATTTTTTATCACCTTTTCTTTGCCAAATTAGGCCTACTTAGCCCTTTTAGCCCTAAAAAGATAAATATTGATCCTGGGAACTCACACATGTGTGAAACCTCCAAAAAGTGTTTGATTATATTTTCCCATGATCCATGTAAATTTTTTGGTTTGGAACAATGTGGAGGTACTAGAACCATGAAATGACCTTTGAAAGGCTTACCTTTTGAGGCATTTTCTGAATGGCCCAAAAGGATTTAATGGTTTGGGAATTTATGGATGCTTTTTTAAGAATTTTTGATATTTTATAGGTTAAAAAGTACCAATATACCTTATCCATCAATTTTCATCCTTCTAAACTCATTGAAACCTTCATTTTAGCTCAAAAACATAAAAACGTATAGTTTTTGTACTATTCCATACAAGTGAATGTATAACAAAAATTCATGTGAATGACCCTATAAGAGTATAATACAACATATGGTATTTTTTAGGATTCAAATATGTAATTTTTTATGGTTTCCAACTCAATCTCTATAAATAGCTTAAAATTGGGATCTTACAAGGGTTTTTGGTAGTTTTCACCCTTAAGGATGATTCATAAATATGTGACATCAAACCTATGAAAAAATTCCACAAAGAAAAACAAAATTAAATAACCCATATAACATCCCATAAATCCTTGAGGTCCCATACAAAACCTCCTTACTAGTGTGAGCATCCAAACTTGGCCTCTCAAGTTGATTCTTGCATTTTGTGCATCATGTCATGAGTTTGGGTCAAAAAATGGATTATTCATGGATAATTATGAAAAAAAAAGATTTAAAACACTCAATAACTCCAAATGAATATTTTTAAATTATTTTAAATGTTCATTTGATGTTAGAAGTGGAAATGACCCCCTTTGGGCAATGGGCCTAGTCTAGGCTAGTGGGGGTTGACTGTAAATAGCCACTCACCACCAATTGTGAGTGGTTTATCATCATTAATAGGATTAATTATTGTTTTTAAAAGATAAATAAACCTTATTTAAACATCTAAAATTGTCCCAAAGTGTTCCCAAGACAATCAACACTCTTTTTGGTCACTTTCTCATCATTGTCTATAGTCATGTTTGCCTGAAAGTGGCTTACCTATGAGACAAAATAGAGGATATTTTACATTTTTTAATTAAAAAATATATTAGGGTTTTCATTGGGTCATTATTACCCTCTGTAGAAAATTTTATGTCTGTATCATGCTTTTATCACCTTTAAACCTCAAAAACTCTAAGACAGACTTTTGGACTATTAACTTGGTGCAAAATTGGCATATAGACTATGTATTGCATAAAAAACCACTCCATGATCTGAATTTAATGATTAAAATTATGTGAGGTACATACCAATGTGTTTTATGTGTTCCTTAACATGTTGGCACCCATAACTCCTTGACCAAATTTCTCAATTTGCACCCTTCATACTTGGCAGACCTCTTATAGGCATATGATTATGTTTGATCACAAATGTAAGTACCATTTTATAATGTTCAAAGGCTTAAAATAACATTTTATTTTTCATTTAATTAACTTTGACAAAAACCCCCATATAAATCACCCTATAAATACACCTCCTTTAAAACAAAATACCATTTGCTTGTTATGAAAGCAAAGTTCTCATATTCCATGTTCTTGACTAATATTTGCTTTTATTTGTCCTTTATGGACTAAGAACATGGTCCTATTGTGTTTGGAGAGTTTTTAAGGCATAATTTACCCTTTATTGTTTAATTAGGTTTTTAATTATGGTATTTAAACTTAAAACCCTCCTTGGAAAGCTCAATACCTTTGAACCATGCTTAAGGTGTCATCACCTTCTTGACTGCTTGATGACTGTGTTAAGAGGTTTTTAGGAATGTGTTGAAACCCTTAAGATTAATTTACTAGAATTATTGACCTCATGATGTTTTTATCTTGATTTATATAATATAAACTATCATAAAACCCTAAAAAATGAACCACTGTCTATACCCTAATTGTTCACATTAGCTTGAAGGTTGTAACTTTAGCCTTAAGATAATTGACTATAGGTTACCATTGTTAAGGTTGGAATCTAACTTTATGTTACCTAAGAAACCCTAATTTTATCACTTATTCCTTAATTAAGTATTTTTTCTCCAATAATATTCTTTCTTGAACATGAAACTACTCCATAAACTATTAGCCTCCATCCTATTATGCAAATTATAGCAAAGCCTATAGGTGCCTTCAATATTGCTTGTAGGTGTGTTTAACACTACATGTAGGTGAAATTTTCATGTAATTAGATGTAATATAGGATATAATGCCTCTTTCCTTATTTTATTCCATCAATTGAATCCCCATTGCTTTGGAAAACTACTATTCCTACCATCAATGTTGAAATAAACTTTCTCCTCCTATATGCATATGACTGTACTATCACTTGTTATAGGTCTCATCTAGACAATTTTAAGTGATTATACCTTAAATTATCCATCATTTCAAACCTTCATTGGTCTATTGTATAACCTTACTTCACATCAACATCTTCACCTTAAGGTCACTTGGTTGTAAATTACTTCATAGACCCAACCAAATGGAAATTCCTTCCCTAGTTATAGCATGCTTGAAGGCCATTTATATGGACTGAGTGCAATCATGAGGATAAAAGTACACCTATGGGTGTCATTTCATGGAATTTTCATGTTTAATATCCCTTAAAAACTCCTAGTATAATTGAATTATTTAAAACCATTGATGTTATCCAATGCACTCACTTTGCATTCATGTTATATTGCCATCAAGCTACAGCTAGGCTGTAAGTGTCCTTTCTTAGGCCCTAAAAGGCCTATAGGTGGTTATGTAGGTTTAAAAGCTTATAAATCCAACAAAATTTGATATGCCTTATGAGGTTATGAAAACAACTTATCTTGATGAGGTCATTTGTCATGAACAAATGTTTTGTAGTTTAAGGCCTCTAAGTGTAAGGTCATTTAGAGCCAATATCCTGTAGAGAACACTAAAAAATTGTAGTGGAAAAATGTATAAATTTTTAACCCTCTAGTTTAGAATCCTATTGGCCAAAATTTCCACTTTATCTTGCTAGTTGTTACCCTATATGTGGGATTCAAGAAGGATTAGTTAGAATCTACTTAGACCTCATGATACGTTATCACATAATAGCTCAAAAAAGGACTAGGGCTCTATTTTGTATCCTTTAGGGAACTTGTCCTTAAATTATTATTTTGAAGAAATGTATTCAACCCTCATACTTTCTTTTTATTCATGACTTAATTTGGAGTATCATGTTATCACCCAACTCCTCACACTTCATGAAGGCTTCAAAACCTATTAATCTCCATCTGACAACACTTTAGGAACTCTATGGGGACCACCTGTAATTTGGCATTCCAAAACACAGGCAGTGAAAATGAATATGGGAAGATGACCATGATATATAATCCTTAAACAAGTTTTATACCCTCTTTTAAATCTCAAATAGATCCTTCTCCATGATTAATAAATCCACCCATACCTTTTCTTTACTTAAAATTGACTAGCTCTCATGAGGCACCTATAGGTGTTGATGAATAACTTAACATAGTCAAACATATGGCACTGGAGTGAACTAACTACCTATGTTATTTAGAGGTAACTTTTAAACTTCTCAAGATTCTTTATGACCTCTAATGAATGTTTTAGGATGTCACACCTACCATGGTGACAAGTGAATGCACAGAGCTAGCTGTGTATGGTGCATTTGGGATCATATTATTGCCTTGGTCTCAAATATTACCATAATTAATGAAATAAGATAAATGTAAAGTTGAAATTAAAAAAAAATCATGCTACCTTGATTACTCCTTGAGATTGTGACACTAATTAGCCTTTCTACAAACTAAAGGTACTCATTCTTAAATGTACAGATTGTGGCAAAAATCAACATAATGCAAGAAGTTTGACGATTTGTTAAGTTTCATGATGTATATTATATATTTTTTATTGATTTAAATAAATTGAAAACATATCTCACCATTGTGATTGATATTAAAATTTAAATCAAGCTCAATAAATGCACTTATACCTTGTTGAAGAAACACACTTAGCATGAACTTTCTCAAAGAGACTCACTCAGAATAGAAACTTGTGAACCCTTAATTTCATTAAAAATGTGTGTCATTAATTTTATCATCCATTTATAACCTTTGAACATGGAAACACTATCGAACAACTCATATTTTGCTTCAAAACTGACCCAAGAGACTATTCAGAAAGATAAAGAATGAAACATAGTTTAATATTGTAAATTATTTCTTGGAAGGAGTTATTAGATGAGACTAAGATAAAAAAAGAGCTTAATGACCCATAAAATCATCTATAAAAACCATTTATATCCATTGTTTCATGATCCTATGAAATAGGTCCAAGAATAAACCCCTCTCAGATACATAAGCTATAGTGACCTGTTGTCACTCTTATCAATTATTAATAAAGATTATGGAACTAATACATGAAAAAAAACTAATAATTTCAATATTATTGAAACCCATAACAATTTCCAAAGTTTTAGATCCTAATTCTCTCTCCTCTTTCCGTAATGAGCAATTGAAAACTGTGCTTCTAGGCATGCCAAGAAGGTCAATATTGGAGCAAAGTTGTTTTTTGAAAAAATTTCACTTGAAAATTCCTCAAAACCACTAATATTACCTTGTAATTAATCTTATATTATTATCTTCTCAAAAAAATCCTTTGAAAACCAAAATGAATGCCTCAAAAAGGTCTATTTTTGCACTGAAAAGGCTATTTTCACCAAGGATATATAATTAAAATGATATAAAATGTAATCATAAGTATTTAAAATGTCTGATGAGGTGAATAAATATATAATAAAGCTTATTTATGATCATATACCACCAAAATCTTCTCTAGAGGGCACACAATGGTCAGATTTGCATAGAAATGAGTCATGAAGTTAGTCCATAATGTGATCAACCTGATTATTCATATGTTAGGAATGTAATTACCTTGACACATGATATGACACTCTATACTCTTATCACCACTAAAAATGGCTTGGAAAGGCCAAGAAATGACTAGACAAACATAAGACAAATGAAGGACAAGACCTCAACTCACCTAAAAAACCTTAAGACCTAAACATCATGGCTTCTAATGATCATTTTAAGGACCTTTCCAGACCAATTAATGACTCAAAATACAAAATTCCATGATAAAAGAAGTTTCAAATGGTAGGGGTGACATTTTGACTTGTGAGGTCAAAATTATCGACAATAGTTACTCAGGAGTACAAATAATGTTAAAAAAAAGTTTTTTCCTTGATCACTCATAATCAACTCTATCTTTCATGCATATTGTTTTTATATGATAAAAATTGTATGTATTTGCTACATGTGGTGTATAATTACATCATAGTTGCTATATGTGGTGTATAGCTACACCATAGTTGTTACATGTGGTGTATAGTTACATCACAGTTGCTAGAGATGATATATAGTTACATCATAATTTATATAGGTGGTGTATAGGCAATATGAAATTATATGATGGTTGTTGCAAGTGACCAAAAATATTCACATAGTATTTCATATCCACCTATGACCCTTGAAGCTTTTTTCCCTTTGAAAAACTATATAACTACCTAGCCCATCAATCTTCAAGATTACCCAATTGGAGTCATCAAAGTAGATTAGAGAAGGCACTTCACTTAGTTTAAAATTTTAGGTAGTTTTTTAGTTGTCTTCCTCCAAATGGAAAACACTAATTAGAATCATTCTCAAATTCATATATTTGATCCTCTAGAAGCAATTTTCCAAACACACCAACTATTCATCACCATCTTCATTGCAATGTATGTTTATTGGCTACTTATTTTAGGTAGTTATACAGCCCTCCTAAGGCCATCAAATTGGTTTATTAAAAGACAATTGGAATTCATTATTCCAAATTTGTCATTGAAATCACCATCCTCAAGGACAACAAACTAGAAATGATTTCATCAGGGCTTATTCAAATCTCAAATCATCCTCTATGATTCTCTAGTAGATGTAGAGATTGATTTAGATCTCAAAACCACCAAGGATTTGCTTATAAAGGGTCAATTTTGATTGGTAGAACCAATTAATAATAAAAATAATAATATTATTTATTTTCATAGGTACTCATTTTTGACTATTTCTAATATATATTATCTTCACATTTCTTCATGGTATTGTTCCCTAACCTACTGACTAAATTATCACCAATAGCCTAACCCTTTTTGAAAAACATCCTATCATGTGATCACTTCCCTTTTTTGGAAGTTCCCATTATACCCATACCCTATTTCATATATCCAATTTTTCCTTTCCATAACTATTCCACTTGTGTTACAAAAAGTCCTATAAAAAAATTTCAATCATTTAAGATCACTTGGGGACAAGTGACAAGATGGTTGGGGGGAGGAATATCTAGCCTACCATTAATATCATAGGGGAATCATGATGAAAGTGACATTGAATATAAATTTTTGATAATAACATGCTAAAGTACCATCATAATTTTAAATGATTACTAACCTCCACCCATACTATCCAATTAACCTTTCATTTACACCACGTTTTAAAACCCACAACATTCTAAAAGGACATTATTGGTTATAAGTGAAGGAGGAAAGTCAAAATGGTGATGATATGGTAAGGAAAGAGCCTTCAAATCACATAACATTGATGAGGAGACATGAGATAATGTCCATATTTTGAAATTCGTGTTGCCTTAGATAGTTTAAAATATTAGTAGGATTCAATGAATAATTAATAACGAAATTTATGAGAACCATTACAAATGGCGTATCTAATATAAATCATTATGCATTATTCTCACTATATAATTATTTACATAGGTAATATGCCTATTAATGATGGGACAAAGATGGAAGGAGAGACCAAACCCTACAACAACAAGAGATGATTTTTGTGTTACATTTGAACAATTAACCTTATTTGTCCATGGCAAAACTTGATTGTCACTGCCCTTGTTGTGGGTTGAAGTTTCCACTTTCATTTTTTTAGTATCTTACCTATGAAGTTATGCCATATTTACTATACACTTTCTATTTTAATCTTTTGAGTCATTTAAGGCACAATAGGTTAGTAAATGTTCCCAATTTTTTAGTTAACATCCCGTGAAAGATGAAAATAAAATGGTAGATTGGGAAACCCAAATCTTTATCCCATAATTTCTTGATTTAAGTTATTGTCTAAAAATGCTTAAGGGATTAGAGGCCTAATGTGCCTTGAGAATATTTTTTTTCCATGAGAAATTTACCACTATAACAATAAGAGGAAAATGTGTCTGTTGAAATATCTACTAGATAGAGACAAACAAAGAGGTTGATACTAGCCCCTTTATCATAATAATCCCAATATAAGAACGTAAAATCAACCTCAAAGAGAATAATATAGGATATTCCCTCACCAAGAAATAAATAGAATATCCCTTCATTCTTTGTCCCTATGAGGCATTCCCAATAGATTAGATGTAGGATTTTAGGGAAAAATACTCTCATGACCTCCACGATCATCCACATTGAAAATGGAGGGTTAGCTGAGGAAATAGGAGGCATTGAAGATATGGAGACCCAATCCTCTGGTAGTGAAGAAGAGGAGGAATTCAATTCAATGAGTTTAGGGTTTTATGCCTTTGAAGAAATAAAACATTGGTGTCGTGTCCCTGAAGAGGCAAAACATGTAATAAAATAATAATAAACCATTAGGGAAGACAAAACTTTAATGACACATTTACCACCCCATAATCCATTAAAAAGAGGATAAAATCATGATTTTTTGTCTATAAGGATAGATATTGAGCATCTCAAGGCAAGAATTAGTTAACAAGGGTGGATAAATAAGAAACTATACATTTTAAAGCACATTCAACAAGAGAGGTCCATGTGACCATTACACCACTTGTAATAATGGAGATTCTTGTGAATATTTTACCACCTATAGTAGCAAATATTCCTATGATAACCTTATCACCTATAGTAGAGCAGATTCCTATAGTAGTACAACATAATATCATAATTGTTATAGGTTCAAAGGTATATTTTATAACCATTAGTGATCGTAGCATGATAGCCTCTAGATCTATGGTTGAAATATTATTTTTATAATTAGAAATTTGGTAGAATTAATAGAATCTAGAGTATCCATAGCCACCCAAACTAATGGACCTAATAAAGAATAACTATTTTTGAAGAGAGACACTAAGATTCAGGATTTAAAAGTAAAATGTTACTTTTAATACAATAAAATTAGGTAAAAAATAAAAATGATAAAGCAAATATTGAAGGAGGTAGAGAAGACATTATAGAATAAAGATGAAGAGATTTCTAAGTTGATGGAAAGGTTAGAATAAAATTAGACAACTAACCATACAAATGATGGAATGCAAGCCACATGCAAAATTATATGTTCTTTACATTGTATAGCAATGGTTGAGTTTCCATACATGTAACTATATAGTGGCATGCCTACCACAATAATTAACCCTTTCTCCTTCTTTGATCTTTATGTTAGAATCTCTCTTAAGGTATACATCCAAATTTTTGAATTCTACCTACATGACTATGTTGTTATATTTGACCTTGATTGGAATCCTAATATATATATGGGAGATGTGATGCTTAAGTCTTTTACTTTGTATTTTCTTAGTGAAAAAAGGAGAGAAAAAATGATAGATTTTCATGAGAAGGAAAAGAGTGATAGGTTGATGGTGAGAGGGGAAGCCACCAAACTTTCTAGGATAGAAAAATATTGAGTGACATTGAGGAATGATAGGTATGTGGCTAAAAAATATTATAGAGGATAGATAAAATCTTATAATCATTATTTAACACTCTTGGGCTAGATTGGTCATTAAATCTTTACCTCCTACATATCAATATGTAAGGAGCTTACTCTTAAACTTTAGAGAAAAGAGCCATTTTTAAGATATAAATTTAGGTCAACACTTAATAGAATCACTAAGTATATCGATGAAACTATGTGACAAAAACTTAAATGGCTAGCTATAACTTTTCATCCTCCCCTTTTCTATCTCCCTATTCCTAATTGGATAGGAAGGGAACAACTTGATGATGTTGTGGAGACTAGGATATGGAAGATAATAAAAGTGAATCATGGGTTTTAAGAGAATCAAGGGAAGGGTTCATCTAAGCCTTTTGAATTTTTAGAATTATGTGCCAAAATATGATGACTTTTAGTTGCTCTAGGACTAGAAACAAGTTATGTTGGGGGGTGTGATGACTCTAAGAATTGACCCAATTTTACCCCTTTACACCTTTTTAAACTCATATATCTAGCATTTTGTACATCAAACTGGCCTCTTTAAGTGCTTTTTGTCACTATAAGCACTTAATTTAACCGATTAGGACCCAATCACAAGGAGTTGTGGTGAAAAATTGACATGTTAAGTAATCTTTATTTTTTATGTGAAGCATTTATAGTTTTCTTCAATTTCTGCATGTGTGCATATTTTGAGTTCATAATTTAATTTCAATATAAACAATCTATGTTTATGTATGGGAAGCTTCCAAATATAAATTAACAAATCAATTCCAAAAATTATTTTCTTGCAATTTATTTTTCATGGTCATTTACTTTCTAGCATTGAACTTTCTTGTAGATGTGTTATTTATATTTAACAAATGTGTTATTTCAATTCAGTAAGTGTGTTTCCTATACACAATGATTAGGACCCAATATATTAAAAGTGATTATGTAATGTATATAGTGTTGACACCTTGACAAATACATGCCTCTAGGTTGATAATTATTGAAACTAGCAGTATCAATAAATCAAATACCTACCCCTCAGAATAGGTCTGCCAGGTTGTATACAAGCACTTGCTGCATTGGGTTAATTGATGGTTTGATTTTTCTCAATGCCAATAATCAAAAGAAAACCCATGACTTAAATAAAAAAAGACCAAAACCTAAAATACATTAGATTTTAAAATAAGTCCCCTTAATTTTATTAATTCAATTGGAAAACATGGTGATTTTTTAAAAAATGTGTTGGAGATTAGTATTTACATTAGGTAAATAGTACTTATAGTTTTGTTGTTAAATAAGTTAGTTATTAGAATATATTAGTTTGGATTTATATTGTCATATCTAAAAATAATGTATTGCATATAGATTTGTGAGTCTTAGTAGGGATTTGGTTGAGATTTTTTTGGAGATAATATCTCCATGATTATAGGAAAAATCTTTCTTTTATATATGTGTAATGCTTGAATGAATGTAATAGAGAAATATATTATTATTGTGAGATTAAAAGTATTTGTAAATATTTTTATGTTCAGCTCCTACATGAGTTAATTATGTGAATATAGATCCTACAATACCTATTATTGGTATCATAGCATGGAGATCCTATCTATGATCAATTAATAAGCATGAAGGGGTGTGCATCTCTTGTATTTCCCCTAGTTAATGAGATGTTGTTTACTAGGAAGAATATGAAGATATTTTTTCTAAGCATAAGAATTTGATATTTGATCCATAGTGTGGACTTATAGAAATGCATATTTTGATAGCTTTATGGAATCATTTCTCTATATCACCTAGTGTTTTTGAAATTTCACTATCTTCCAAAATTAGCTCAACTCACAGTCTTCATATCATTAATTGATCATTGTGCATTCTAGACATCACTTTGGCCTACTCATGCATCATGTATTCAGACGCTCAACCATTCTTAGATATATTGTAAGGTGTTTTTAATAGTTTAATAATCTTATAAGGAATACATATTATATGTTTTAGCATGAATAAATAACATTTGGGAAGATTTATTGATATTTAAAGCATGTTCCATCTGAAAGAGTGGCACATTGGTTTGCATAAAAGAGGAGATGTTTATCAATGGTTTTATACCATAGAAATTTGAATAATCATTTCCACTTATAATATTTTTCCTCTACCACATCATTCATACTTTTTTCATACCTGTGAAAGTCACTTTTGGTGTTCATTCATTTTGATATGCTAATGTGATTGGTGATTTCTTCAGAGGCATCTCCTAGTCTACATTCAACCTATGGACTTATAATTATTAAGACTTGATTTTAAAATATATGTACAGAAAGTATAAAGTCTATGACATGCATGCATGCTTTTTCACTTGATCTATATATCAAATCAACATCTCCACCATTGCTTATGTAGATCTAATTAGCTGAGCATTCTAACTCACCTTCAAGCTTGCCCTTCATTTTTCCATTTCATGCCTCAAACTCCAAACAAATTCAAAAAAAAAATTATTTAGTTTTTATTTAATTATTAAGTGGTTAACTTGAAGTATTAAATGATATTCATAGTATTTAGGTTATGTTATGTGTCAAAGTCTAGTTTACATTGGTAAAAATCATAGTCTTTTTAGATTTAGAATTATTGAGATAAATTCTATAGTATTTAAATTGATATTTAGGGTTAATTTTTTTACTTTAGATGTTTTTTTGGGTTGGTTAAATTTTATAGTAATATGAGTTTAGTCATTTTGTTAAATTTTTCAAATGTCAAAAATCCTAAAGTGTTAATTTTTTGTGATCTATGCCAATAAAATATATAGGTCATAAAATATAATAGCAAATATAGATGGGCCATTATCTATATTGGTAAAGTCATTTATGTCATTTATCAATTAACAGTAGTGTCTCTAATCATTTATATGTCAAAATTATCATTGAATCAATTTCAAGTGTGTTAAATAAAATTAATATTGTAAAGGATGAATTATCGCTTGTATTTGATGTCCAAATTATGGGGGGTTTTCTCCTCAAAAAATTCATGCATATGATATTTAAGTCTCTATCAGTTGAGTAAGTGGTAACTTATTAGAGGTAGGAGGAAATGGAATAATGATGTCATTCAAGTCTCTTATTATTCACTAGTGATGGGGCCACTTCTGCTTTAGTGGCATGTGAATTTAGGTGTGTAGATTTTAGTTTTTCAACTTTTTTAGTGTGGTGTGAAAATAAGAACAAATGAGTATTCCTGTTCATTTATGAGTATTCCCCATATAACCCTTTTATATATACATTGTATAATGTTGATAAAAAATTATTGTAAAAATCTTAATATGAATGTTTTTGGTAAACTAGGAAAACAAATTGTTTAAGGTTTTTGGTAAACTTAGAAAACTAATTGTGTAAGGTTTTTGGTAAACCTAGAAAACCTATTTTGTAAGGTTTTTGGTGAACCTAGAAACTCAATTGTGTAGGGTTTTTGGTAAACATAGAAAACTAGTTGTGAAATGTTATTGGTACATCTGTAAAACCAATTGGGTAGGGTTGTTGGTCATAGTTGGGGAAAACCATCAGTGAGAAGATCATGAACACACAGAGCTATCACGTTACAATTAGAAAATGAGATATGTTTTAATGTATAAAAACTAAGGGGGGAATGTCAGAGATTAGTATTTACATTGGGTAAATAGTATTTATGATTTTTTTGTTAATTTAGTTATGATAATATAATAGTTTAGAGTTATGTTTTTGTATGTAAAAACAATCCAATGTATATAGATTTGTGAGTCTTAGTAGAGATTTGGTTGAGATTTTATTAGAGAGAAGATCTCCATGATTATAGGAAAAATCTTTCCTATATATATTTGTAATTCTCAAATGAATGTAATAGATAAATATATTACTATTATGTGATTAAAAGTATTCATCAATATTTTTATGTTCGGCTCTTGCATGAGTTAATTATTTGCATATAGCTCCTACAATACCTATTAAAATGGAACTAAAATTTTAAATAAAATGTTCTTAGAATTATTAAAATATGGGTTTATAATTAGATTTTATATTTTAAACCCTAATATAGTACTTAATATTTTGATGGCTCAAAATCAATAGCCCCAAGTTCTTTGGAAATAACTTGGAATAGTTGGTGATAATAAACCATTTAATGTACTTTTATAGATTCAATTCACTAAGCTATTAAAGATGTGAATATGTATCGGCACTAAAAATTGGTTGTGTTTGATGATAAAAAGATTGATTTAATAGTGGAATGGGTTGTTGTGTCACACATTATATATATTAATATCCAAAAATGGTTGTAGGATACATGTGATCAGGGTCAACAATATCATCTTAGTTGGAACATGACTGCATTTATGATCAATGATGTTACAATTGAGTTGGAATTGATAAGGTAAATATGGTTCCATATTATAACTAAATGATGGTTCAAGCATAAAATAGGGGTAAATTAATGTTTACCATTATATCTATGTTTCTAGGCTAGATATTCATTCATGGTCACACATTAACACTTACTCAAACTTGACATAATAGATTTTTAGTGCATTAACTCAAAACATTACAATGGAAGCAAAACCACACTTTCAGTCACAATCACACACTAAAACACTAATATTAAGTCTTATTACATCACATGAAAAAAATTTAGACTCTCATATAGCTCCCCTGAACTGATACAACTCTCTATTCTACTCCTAGTGAGTTTTGCTCCTTCCTAACTTGTCCTTTTTCTCCCCCAAAACTCCTTTTTATTTCAATCCTATATCCCTCTTAACATACAAAAATATATATGGTGTATCTTAAAATTATATGACCTCCACATAATTCTCAAGAGTTAGGTATATTTTAGTTTTCAAGATCAGCCCTTAACTATTAGTAACTGTCAGTAATTGTCAAGTGGCATTTTAGGATGAATGATAGTTATAAAAACCACCATAAATTTGATTTTGTTAATTCAATTTATATGAAAGTTGAAGAAAATATTTTATACTAAATTTAATATCACCCCTAAAATTTTTACCTTATAACTCTTAACACAAGTTAATGCAAGTTACCCTTGGTAAATAACAACTTTACAAAGTGTCACAAACTACACAAATAACATTTCTAGGTTAAACAACAATTAAAAAAACTTATAAAAATTTAAATAAGTCCATAAAATTAATATAAATTTTTTAACACATAAATATAGATACATTAGAAACCCAAAAAAAATCAAACCAATTCTTACCACAACGCTTTCATAATGTAACGAACCATCACGCTCATAGATGCATTTTCTAGCTAAGTGACATTTACAAAACTATCATAAATTTTTGAAAACTTATCCAATTGATATAAAATTTGGAAAAAAAATTACAATTTAAATTTTATTTCATATCTCCAAATTTATAAACCCAAGTCTTAATCATATCTTCTGAAAGGAAATGAACTATTTATAGAATAGACTAATTCATTTTTTGGTTGAACAAAAATTCAAAAAAGTGTCATAACTTTTTTGTTACTTATCCAATTCAGATAAAATTTGAATAAAACCTTAAGGATGAAATTTTATATCATAGATCCAAATTTTTTATTATAATTCATACCATAGACCTTATTCAAGGTCAAGAACTATATGTTAAGTGTTTTGACAAAATCAGGCGGTACGCCTCCATGGTGACTCTAAATGATCTTAAATTTTGTGCAAATATTTTAAGTGTCAATTTATATTATCCCATAAAGTTTCATAGTCAAATTACCATCATATATTACCACAAGTAAAGAAACCTTATGTCAAGTGTGATAGTTGATAGTTTATGTGGTAGCTCCAAATGGTTTGAAACTTGTCATATATTATGACCTTAGAAAATTTCATCATCTAATTATTACCATAGTTGTACAACCATTTTAGATAAGTTTGTATGGCTTAAAAATATCCACAAACTAATGTAAATAGTCAAAATATCTCTATGATTTCCCATGGTAGAGGAATAATCTTGCAACATCATTTCAATAGGTTAACAAGCTCAGACAAACAAAGCCATAACCAAAAAACCAAAACAAACATACCACACTCTATTTTTGGTTTATGCAAGATTACTTGAACCCTTGGATGATCCAGCATCAGACACCTGAGGTTTATAAAATATGATATCCTAATCCCATAGATGGAATATGTGGAAAAACCACTCTTTTGACCATGAAATATAGTGGACATGGCCTTCCATTCCAACACACTAAGTACTTCAATTATTTTTCATTTTTTATCTTCCTTTTCCAGCTTCTTCTTGTTGTTTAAATTATTTTTTATTCTTACCTATGATCTTTTGTTTTTCTTATCTACTCACTTCTCTTTTTATGGGGTTAAACCCACCATAGTCCATCCTCCTCTGCCAAAGGCTCATCCTTTATACTTTTCATATTCTTATGGGTTAAAACCCACCTTTATCTAACCACATCCACCAAGACACTTATTATTTAATCTTACTCTCCCTTGTGGGATCAAATCCACTGCGCACTAACCACCTCCTCCCAAAACCTTCTTAGATTTGGCTACTTAATATCTAACCTAATGTTGGATTCCTCTTTCTATCACCCTTTACTATTTATAGCTCCTCTCTCATGGTTTTCATCTCTTCTTTCATCCTAAATATGATTACCATGGACTTAACATACATTTAGGCATCCAAATGATAATCCATAGTCTCTAGTAACACTTTAAGGATAGTTTTTACCTCACAATATCGTGTTGTTTGCATTGTTATGTCAAGAAACCTCTCCATCTCTATTTCAAAATAATCTTCTTTTCCACATGATCTGCTGATATAAAAATTAGTTTCTTATCTTCACATTGGTGAGCTCAAGAAAATCACTCTCTTTACATTGGAAGACATTTTTTAATGCCTCATCTCTCTCTCCATTTTTTCAGTTGTATACTAGATATATTTAAAAATTAGTTTATAAACATGAGACTTAACAATCCCCATCAGTGTTTCCTCCATATTAATAATATTTTATTTATTCTCATCAAGATTGGGCTTTTTAAAGCCTTTATCACTCTATCATTATTCTTGTGATAGCTCCTCCTCACTTTTCATCCTCAAATTATTAACTCTAGGTTCATTATTTTCACTTACCTTCATCTCCTCAATGTCATCTGCAAAGGATATTGCACTCTCCTTATCTATATGAGGAAAATGAATTCCTTGAATCATAAGAGTCTCTACTCTAACATATATATGGGTTGCTTCCACATATGCAACACTACTTTCATCTTTCAGTCGTATTATTAGAACCATGTCTACCATCTCAGTATCCATATATTTTATTGTAACTACACATTGAACAAATATATTAAGGAAATCAAGAGTTTCCATAATTAATTCTTCCATATCTTCTTCACACTTCAAGGACATATTTTCTAATTATTCTCTAATGCTCACAGGCTTCTCAAAGATTTCTCCCACATTATAGACTCTCATAGGCCCATTTTCAAAAACCTCTAGGGTTTTTCTCTTTACATCCTTATTTCTATTTTATTCTCCTTCAAATGGTTTGTATGAAACCATACTCTACTCATGTGCTTAGCTTTCACTTATTCCACCTATGTTGTTTCCTTCATGGAAACTTGTAACTCATCTTGGATGCTATCTTCATTCACTTATGTTGTTTCATTTGTAGAAACCTATAGCTTTCCTTGGTTGTCCTCAACCTTTCTACCCTCCAAAATAGAAAATAGAAATGTATTGCCTTCATTAAGCAAGGATGGTTCTAAATTTTCCCACTCATGGGATACCAAAAACTCATTCACATCATTAAACAATGGGTTTCCTTCTTTTGCTTCAACACATATCACCTTCGTATCCTATTGCATGAGTATTTATTCCATTGTAGGTTGGTCACAACTCTCATTTACTTTATTTTTTTAAAATAAAAATTGGGATCTACATATAGAATCCTTGTCTCTTTGTTGTCTTCCAAAACAAATCTCTCTTTGGTACACATATGCACCTCCATACTACTTTTCAAAGTAGTATTCGGTTGATCACATGGAAACTTCCCATTCTTATTTCCTCTCTTGGCAATATTCTTATTATTATCTCTATCAAGACTCATCACATGAAGCTTCTTAAACCACTCTTTTTGAAATTTTGGGTGCACAAAATGACCCAAAAACTTGAAAAACATATGTTCTCATCCACTCACCTTCTTCTTTCTTTAATTTATCTCCTCTCTTAAATATATCTCCAATACACAAATGCACTTCCAAATAGTTTCTTACTTAAAACCTTTACCTTCATAAGGTATTCAATATTTTAATTTTTTAAATGTATTTCTAGCTCCAATACCCATTTCATAAACTTATCAAGATCTATTTACCACATAAAAATTCAATGTCATAAATAGACTTACCTCTTTCCTTCACCATGACCTCTATTGGTCTTTTCCTTTTGCTAGAATCCTTTCCTCTAATTGATTGGCCTCTTTAAAAAGAATATAATCATTCTTATATGGAAATAAAACCCACCATATACCATATTTATCATCTTCACTTACATTTGTAACATATCCACTTTGTGTAGTCATCCCCATCATATCTAGTCTTGCCTAGAATTTCTTCAACATCTCTATCAAGTATTATACATTTAGTGTTCTTCTTCCTTTGTGTGCCATATCTCACCCCAATCAACTAGATTATATTTCACAACCTAAAATAGACTCAAAATAGATCCTCCAAAACTCCCTCTCAACTTGTAAGACTTTTCTCACACCTGTAACAAACTTAAGCAAGTTTCTCTTTCGCAACTTGTAGAACACTCAACAAGCTTATCTTTCATATCCTATAACTAACTCATAGAGGAGTTTCACACGCTCAACCTATAATTAAAACACCTCTCTCTAATTTCACTTGGTGAAAACATAGAATAGGGGATTTAATTAATGTCTACCTTTCTATCTATATTGCTAGAGTTAGAAATTCACTCATGGTCACACATTAACACTTACTTATACTTGACACACTTAATATATTTTCATTATAATAATATTTATACATTAAATAAAAAGTAATATCACACTATAAAAAACACTCACACATTCCTAAAAAAGGATTTTCACATCACATGAAAGAGTTATAGACTCGCATACAGTTCCTTCTAAATTGACACAACTCTATGTTCTACTCTTGGATAGTTTTGCTCCTTCCCAACTTATCAGTTTTCTCCCCAAAAACTCATTTTTATTTCAATAATGTATGCCTCTTAACATAATAATATTAATGGGGTATATATTAAAATTAACTAATCTCCACATAATGTACATGAGTCAGGAGGATTTTAGTTTTTAATATTAACACCTAATTGTCAATAACTGTCAGGTGATGTTTCAGGATGAACCATAGTTAGATAAATAACCATAAAATCACCACCATTAATCCAATTGATATAAAATTTTAAAAATATATGTTATACTTAATTTTAAGACTTAAAATTTTCATCATCAATATCCTAACACATGTTACTGCATATAAATAAAACCTTGCAAAGTGTCACATACTACACAAATGACATTTTTAGGTTAAACAACAATTACCAAAACTTAATAAAATTTAATTAAAGTAATCAAATTGATATTAAATTTTAAATTTAAAAATATAAATACATTTTATATCAAACCCAAAAAAATTATAACCTAATTATTAATGCATCTATTTTGCAAGGCAATGAACCATCAGGTTACACATATGTATTTTTTAGCTAAGTGACAGTGACAAAAACAATCATAAATTTTTAAAAACTTATCCAATTGAGTTGAAATTTATTAAAAAAAATTATAAGGTAAATTTTATTTCATATCTTATAATTGGGAAACACAAATATTATTTAATCTCTTCCAAAAGGCAATGAACCACCTATGGACTAGACATATTCATTTTCTAGTTGAAGAACAATTACAAAAAGTGTCATAACTTTGCTTGTACTTTTCCAATTGAGCTGAAATTTGGATCACAAATTCAATACTAAATTTTATATCAATTATATAAATTGGGTAGCCTAATTCTTACTGTAGATATTTTTAAAGGTCAAGAATCATTTGCCAAGTGTTCTAACAAAATTAGGTGGTATGCTTCTACAGTGGCCTCAAATGATTTGAAATTTTTCTAAGAAGTTTTAATTGTCAGGTTATATGATCCCACAAAGTTTAATCATAAAATTATTAATGTAGGTTAATTAAATTAAATAAACTTCATGTCAAGTGTGATAGTTGGTATGTTCATGTAGTAACTCCAAATGGTTTGAAACATAGTACATATGTTTTAAGTGTCATATTAAATGACCTCAAAAAATTTATCATTTGATTATTATTATTATAGTTGAATAACCATTTATGACAAGTGTGTGTGACTTAACAATCTTCATATATTGACAAAAAAATTCAAAAGCTATTTGCACTTTCCTATGGTAAAGGAATACTTTTGTAACATCATTCTAACAGGTTAACAAGCTCACACAAACAAAGTAAATCCAAAAAACCAAAACAAACACATTGCACTCTATTTTTGATGGATTCAAGATTGCATGAACCCTTGGATGCTCCTACATCATATGATCTCTTGTTAGTCTTGGGCCAGTATATTGATCATGAGTCTCAATTTTTTGTAGGAATGTTTTTAAATGGAGGTAGTTACTTTGCATTTAACATGTTCATAGAGCATGGCTAAAAAATATAATGTGATATATGCATCCAACAAAGACATTGGGAAAAATATGTTTTATAAACTAGGATAAATTATGCATGTTACTCATGACTTTGACATAGTCACAAATATTATTGCTAATTTTTATATAGAGTTTGACTATTAAGAGTAGTTTTTGAAGTATTTCACCACATATTGGATGAATAATGGTAGGCTAGCCAAATTTTCCTTCTCTCTTTATCACATATTTACTTTCATTATATTTTTAGTCTTGGCATTAAAAAATTGTTATCATTGATCTAAATGTTTATAGTTTTAAATTAAAACTTTATTGCAAAGGTTTGGGCTAAAATATTATTATACCAATTTTTGAGCAATAGTCAAAAAGTCAAAATAAGTCAAAGAAGGTCAATGTCAAGTTAGTCAAAGTTAAAATTTATTTTTTTAAGAAAATTAGTTTGGATGAGGTCAAATTATACAAAATAATTAAAAATTATCTAAGTATTTATGTTTTTCTTTTGTAAAATTAAAAATTTGCTAAGTGCCTAGTCAGAGTTCGATGATAGTACAAACACAACCCATAAAATCCAAGAGGAATTCTAACACCCTAGTCAAAACCTGACATGTTTGATAACAACCTTATCAAAACTTAATAGGTGTGTTAGTAACATCCATAAAGTCTGATACCATTATCAACACAACTCATGGAGTGTAATGCCATTGCTACAAATACCCCTAAAGTATAGTACCAATGCTAACAACATCCATAGAACCTGACCTATCTACATGCATATCTATTAAATCCTACTTATTTGAAATAAAACCCTAAACTTTTATCCATTAATGTTTTTGACTCCTCTGCACATGTGAAAACATTCATGATCTGGCTTTCACTATTAAACCAACCATTCTCATTAATTCTAACACCATGATTGCAAATCAATTACTCTCCTCCTTTACATTTTATTTAAATCTGACTGTCTTCTATTTGTATATTACAACACTTTTTGTTTTTGGAATCATCTTGGTCAGCTACTAAGGTTCATACTTTTGGAAGAGGTAGGTGAAATTGGTCCTTTCTTATCTTTCTTTGCAGATAAAATTAAATTTTTTTATATCTCTTGTTGTCTGTAAAATACTCTAAGATCCATTTTTGGGTTTTGTTGACGTTAAAATTCCTTTTAAAAACATTAATCTATGCTCAAAACCTTTCCAAAATCTGATTCTTTTGTGAAAAATCTTCCCAAATCTTGCCCTCTTTGTTCACATCCTCATCAGATTCTAGTCACTTTGTTTACAAACCCCCCTAGATCCTAACTTCTTTGCCCACATTCTTGTCAGATCCTAACACATTTACTAATATACCCCTTAAAACTAGATAGGCATGCTTGTACAACTGTTAGGACTCGATGGTAGTGTTATCACACTCCCCAGAGTCTAATACCCCTGCAAGCAACCCTGTCAGACTCTATTACATAAATTTTCAAAAAATAAGATTTTTTATTAAATTTCTTCAAAATTTCATCTTTGTAAGGGGAAGTACAGTGCAATTTTTTTACTTAGGTGGTGTTATATCCTTTATTTCAACATCCAATACCCCCATTAAAATTACTCCAAATAAAATTCTTTAAAATGTCCTACAAGGAGAAGAAAGATTAGATATGAAATACCATTTTTAAGGTGTTGTTCCTCCATCAAATTTAGACTCAAATGTTGAATACATAATAGATACTAGCTTGGGACGTGTTGACATGGAAGAATTTTGGAAAATTAAAAAAAAATTACACAAAATAGATTATAGTCAAAGCATACATGATAATGGGTTGGCACATACAACTGCATTTCCAAATTCAATATAGTGTCTAAAACTAGTCTTGACTATAGTTGAGAACTATGATCCTAAGAAAAGAGAGGTTATGAATTCTAAAGGAGAATATGTTTTATGCTTAGAACCATAACATATTGATAAAGTACTTTAATTTATAAAAAGACAATCCTTTATTTATTTGACTCCTAATTTTGTTCAATAATAATGGGAGGACAACACTAATTTTTGTGCAAAATGAAATAAGTAATGGTTGATAAAACCTAAACATACAAAAATAATACTTTAAATAATCTTTCTAGATTTTAATTTATGAATGAAGTCAATGATATAATCACAATCTTACATAAATTAGTATGGATTCTAATTGTAAGTAATTTCTAGACTTGGAGGTATAGATATATGGATTATTCACCAAAATAATAAATATATCAAATGGGGATAATTCATCAATGATTCAATCCATAAGCAGTTGATGGAAGTCAAAACAGCTTCTAAATTATGCATGTCCTCTTATGTTGTCTATGTAGTTTCTATAAGGAGATTTTACTACATTGGATTGAATCAAGTAGGAGACATTAAAACTAAAAACATATATGAATTTTATCCTCGAATAACTTTAAAATAAATTGCTTATTACTTTCAAAGAATAAATGATGCATTCCTACAATATGTGATTAAAATGTTTGAATGAGATCCCTATAACATGAGAATATATGTAGATGCATCAACAAATATTATTAAATGGGGAGCCTAGTTCATAGAACTTTTCACTTTCAATTATCTATAAATTTATGGATGTGAGTTGTCACCATACATGATCCCTAGATATGTTGATAATAAATGGGATTTGATGGAATTGGTGAGATAATTGGCTGAAACCCATAAGTTCTTAGCCAATAAACACAAATTTGGGGTGAAGTTTCCTATATCTATAGGTAGGTATACATGTTCATTATTAGTTAAATCAAAGTTTATTGAGGAAGAGATGTCATTTATTAATATGAGGACATTTTAAATCAAACCTTCATTTGACATAAGAGGTTTAGGGGAAATCATTCTTGGTTTTTCATATTAGTATGTGTCTCATTTTGAGGACTATTGGTTAGATTGTAATTGTGAAAGAGATGTGAGAATCAGGGATTGATCATAGCTAATAATAAAATAGATCAATGCATTTTGTATTATGAAATTCCCAAAGAACATAGTAGATGATGAACACACATTGGATCCAAATTTCTAAAAATAAAAAATTGGATCAAAACCAATCCCTAAGGTTGATTGGAGCAAGAAATAATCAACTTATCTCATAATAAAAAATCAAAGTGAGTTTGATAGAACATTAAAATGGTTGAAATTTGAAGGATTAAATGTTGATAAAGTAAGATTTACACCACCAATAATAGAGACTGAATTGGGAAGCTTTCATAAGCAACAACAATCTAAATCTAGAATAACACAACTAGATGGTGAAAATAAAGATATTTTAGAGATAGAAGAATATACTAAAGCTTAGACTATTGCAGAAGCTACTCCAGTTCATAAGCCTCTAAAACTAAAAATAGAAAGGTTAGGAGAAAAATCTTCTTGATCTCCTAGCATTTCAATTTTTGAAGATGTTCCTCTTGATAGTCTTTTTTAGTCTTAGATAATGGTAGTAAATACCACTTAATAGTTTCTTGAATCTGATTCTTCATTGTTGCTTCCATCTTCCACTCAACTTGATAGTTCTTTGTCCTTACCTCCTCCTCGAGATTTTGAAATGCTTCTAAAATCCTCACCCAAAACTCCAATTGATATAGTAGAAAAAAAGAAAGATGAAATAGTATCATAAGAATTCCAATCCTCAAAAACTATTATTCCTTCTCTTGAGATTCCAAAAAAACCTGATTATGTTCAAATGCAAAAAATTCTTCCTAATGCAGAAATTCTTGATTGGTTAGATGAGGTAGTGAAAAAGAGAGAAAATTGTTGAGCCTGGAGAAATTGATTTCAATACCTTGGAGACCCTACCTTACCAAATAATAAAGAAGCTCAAAATTATATCAAGGATAATCATGGATAATAAGTGAGATAGGTATGTAGAAGTAGCAGTTCCTACAATAGAAAAAGATAAAGATAGTGTTAGTGCTTCTGACTATCAAATCTCTAAAATACATTTGGGGAAGGCTACAAGAGAAAGAATGAAATAAAATATTCAATCAATAATTGGTTACTTGTTTGAGAATATGGATAATGATAAAGTGGCAAAGGATCAACTAAATAAAAAATTTGAGCAATTAACAAAAATAATCCAGAAACTAATAACACTAATTTAATATTCTTCTTCAACTATTCATCAAATTTCTCATACAAAAACACTAAATGTTGTTTAATAAATTAATCATATGGGTAAAGCTAAAAAATAATGGTCAAAAAATATTATATAAGAAGGTATCAATACCATTCACACAATAGTGACCATGTATTCTAAACTCCAATTATAATATGATCAAGCAATAAGGGCTAAGAATAAATATGATGAAGAAGTAGACAAATGGGATGAATTGTTTCCAAAGTTAGAAGATTTATTTTATGATAATCCAATTGACCTCATTCAAGAAAAGGTCATTCAAAAATAAGAAGTGGTGTACCTCACTGAATTTCTAGGATCTGCCAAATTCAGGATTCACAACATAAAATAAAATATTAATAAATTTAATGAATATAAATCAATGGGAGGTAATGCTCTCCTTGAAATATTGGGAGGAATAAAGAAATTGAAATGCACACTCACTGATGATAAAGGGAAACTTATACCTAAGGAGACTATTTTTAATCAATTCAAGAATAATACCAAGGAAATCCTATCTCCTAAGATGGATTTCAATTATGAATCAATTCAAATGTTGATCAAATATCAAAACAATATGGATAGTCTCAATGCAATGCTTAAAAGACTACAAGGAACAATACATTAAATGTCAAATTTATATTGTGATGTAGATATAGCTTATACATATTTAAATGGACTAGATGAAGACAAAGTGATTCAAACCCTATAAAATTTTGGTGTATATTAGAAAAATATGCCACAACTAGTAGAAGAGAAGATTTAGATTGTTCTTAGTGAAGGCGAACAAGAATAGTTATTCATCAACTTTTAACTTGTTTCTTGCCTTGTTATTTTTGAGTCATTCTTGTAAAACTCTAATTGTATGGTTGTTAATGAGTATTTTTCACATTATAAGTTTCTTTACAAATTTCATGTCATGTAAATTTTCCAACATGTTTTTACAAGTTGTGGAAAATTGCTATTATAATTTTTCAAGTTGTACAAAAACACCAACACATTTTTACAAGTTGTGAAAATTGCCTAATGTGTTTTTTCAAGCTTTTAAAATGTATGAATTTGCTATTGTATTTTTACAAGTCTCTAAAAATTTAAAAAATGGTGGTTATGTAGTGTAACAACCCATTTAAACTTATAAATATGAGTTAAATGATCATTTATAAGGATTCTTGATAGTTAAAAAACTTTCTAGCAAATTACTAAAGAGATTATATTTGTAGCTAAACAAGAATCAATACAAAGAGAAATTTTGTAAAATTTTCATTTAAAATTTATTTCTAGATAATATACACGTGTGCATCTATATGTATTTGATTATTTTCTTTTGAACAATTACTGAAATTGTATTTCATCAGTTAAAACATAGAAATTTCATCATATCATTCATGTTTGAATCTACACTTGTAATTTATACAATAGTGAAATCTTGGTGGGGTAAAATTAGTAAGTTTACTTGTTTTTACAATGAAATACAATATAGTTGAATATTTATGTTATTAGTGATAAACAATTGTTTTAGTGTATGTCATGTTCATGTGAATACATAGATGTCTTTACTAACCCATTGAATGATAAAGATATTCTTTTCAGTAAAACCATCCTCATATGTGATATTTTTAATTAGTTTCTAAGTTTAGTTGACTATACCTATATACAAACATATCTTCTCCCTTTATTCCTTATTTTAATTCTTTTCTACCACCTTTAGTATTTTAGGGTTAAAAATTCAACCCTTTCATGAAAAACAATTTTTTTTTTGTAAATTATTTCTTTTTCAATAGCCTTTTTAGTTTTCAATAAAAGGTAGATTTACCTACTAATAAGAGAGGGACTCTATCCTATGACTATTGGTGAAAAATATTAATTTGTCCCTTTGACAAATTTTCATGCGAATAATTTTTGGCACCCATCGTGGGGCATGTTTATGCAATACTCATGCAACCCACATTTTGAGATATTGGTCCATAAGACTTGACCATCAACTCAAGGACCACTCTATCAACTTGAACTAGACTTGGAATAATCAATTGGATATTTTTTCACACATCAAACAATTGGCTTAGGACTTTGATGAAGTTTTTGTAGCCCAGTATAAAATCATTATGGTAATTTGGAATCAAGAATTAGATTGTGTAAAAAGAATATAAATAATTATTGCATGTAGAGAATCCCGTAGAG
Source organism: Torreya grandis (assembly GCA_037957365.1). Lineage (NCBI taxonomy): Eukaryota > Viridiplantae > Streptophyta > Pinopsida > Cupressales > Taxaceae > Torreya > Torreya grandis. The sequence goes on from JARHVA010002228.1 coordinate 1,231,341, forward strand.
ATCAATAAGTAACTTGAAATCAATATTTTTTATTCAAGACTATTTTGGTCATTCAAAATCCTTATCGACAATTTGGTTTGAACTAGATATAAATTATAGAGAAAGATATTGCTTCAAATCTTTGAAAACTAGCCTAGAATAATAAAATGAGTTGTGTTTAATTTAACATTGTCACTAAAATAATAAAAATATAAAAATATTATGTTTCCATTGCTTGAAGAAATCTTGAAATTAATTCAAGGATACAAGCAATAATATGATCATGAAAAGTAGTTTATCTAGCTACTGAAATACTTTATGTAGTAAGAATTTTTTCTAATGACCATTCAAGCAGTCTAAACACTAGTTCTCCAACTGAATCTTGGTTGGTTAAGGTAGAATCGATAAGACATTTGTTCAAATTTGATATCATTTATGTGGGATAATAGATCTAGTTTAAAACATTTTCATAGAGTTTTTGAGGTATTAGAAGAAGAAGATCATGTTGTTTTAGTACAAAGAGTTGAAGCACTAGTTACACATAGAGTTCAACAAAGAAGACTAGCTTAAAGAGTTATTCAATTTGGACCAACTCCTCATCAACAATAAAAACTAAAAAAAAATGATTCACTATAATTGTGAACTAAGAATTTGACTCAAGAGAGGTGATTAGTATTGTGTTAGTCCCAAAACAAAAATAAATTGATAAAAACACACTAACTAGCATATATCTCTAGGCCTAGTTACTAGGGTGAGCTTAGTTAACAATACTAGAATGGAAACACAACTAAAACATGAAAGAGAACAAATCTTTCACCTCCCTTGAATGCTCCAAATTAGCTTGTAGTAGTGGCTTACTCAGCTTATGCTCATGAAGTCTTCATCAAAGTAGGCTTGGCTATCTCCTCTTCTCCTTAGCACCTTATGGCTTTGGCTTGGCTTGGCTCAATATTTAGAGATTATAACACTAATTTGCATGAAGCTTTGGAATCAATTTAGAATTTTAACTTTGGCATGTGAGAGCTTAAAATTCAATATGCAAGGCTTCCTATTTATAGATTTTTGGAATGGTTTGAGGATCAACCATGACCATCCATCTCAAGATTGAGATGTGTGGCCATGAATAAATCCAAATATGAAATTCATTCTAAAAATATTATTATTAATATTTGAGATAGAGGGGTATTGAATAGGCATGGAAGACCCATATATTTTATGCATTTATGGCTTATGGATGCCACCCCATATGATGATGTCACCTGATGATGCAAATACTCAATATTCATTTCTAAAAACAAGTATTCAAAAAGTTTCCATGGAATTCTTAATTAGGATCTAACTTGGTTTTATTATCTCTTAAGTATGATTAAGCACTTTGTGCACAAATTACTCAAATTGATTATAATGCCTTATTTTGGTCCAAAATTTGACTGAATTAGCATTAGAAGTCAATGTCAGATGCATTGGATCCATTATCCCATTTAAGATGTTACCAATAGTAAATAATAAAGGCACGTGTCTTATGCAAAATATTTAATAGGAAAGAGCAATCCAAAGCACCTAGGTTCAAAATTAGCATTTTGACTTGGAATGATATGATCAAATTTAGCTAGCCCATAAATTGTATTACCTCATTTAATGATACCTTAGACAAAATCAAAACTTGAATATATCAATTTCAACTCATTTAATGTGTTTTAGTATTTTTAATCCAAATTATGCATTTTGGTGGAAATTAGTCCAAAGCATGGCTAGAGGTTATCGATGGCCAAATTTAGGTGTCTATAATTTGCCCCTATTTGGGAAGGAATTGCAAGCTATAAGCATAGTAACATCTTCTCAAAGAATGAAAAGGTCATGTATGCCTAAAACTATAATGATGATAAAATAACTATATGATGCCCCCTCGAGGGAATGGTTAGCATAAGTAGGTCAATCAATGGTCCCTCAATAAGAAGCAATATGAGGGGACCAAAGAAAAGAAAGATGATTGGGTGAAAACATAATGATTTTTAAAAATTAGTCAAAATCACTGAAAATGTAAGTGCGACAGTCTATAATGGTTTGCCCAAAGGTGATTATAAGCATTGTACCCCGATAATGGCAACATGGTATGAAAACACAATGATTTTCCCAAAGGTGATTATAATCATTAAGAAGATGGATCTGCCCCAGTTATGATAGACAAATAAGATAAAAGCATGCCCCTATATGGGTAGAAAAAATAAAATGGTAACAACACAATGATTTACCCAAAGGTGGTTATAATCATTGAGAAATGCAAGTCGGATGGTGTGCAAAGATTTACCCATAGGCGGTTATAATCATTGGACCTTGATTATGACAAACATGACTGATTGGCTAATGATGAGAGTAAATAAATAATAGAGGGTAATGATGAATTGGAACAACCTACTAGTAGGGAAATGCTCATCTAAATTAATAAAGGTTGAAATTTTTTCATGGTTAATTACTCTATTTGGGATATGATTAAGAGTGAATCAGGACGTCGATGCTGAAGAGATATTGATGCTACCATTACTGAATAAAAATTTTGAAGCTAAGGTTTGTTATAGCATGTGTCGATAAGCATCATGGTATAAAATCATAAGGACTTGGTTGAAATATGCATGAAGACTGACTCTCATAATCCAATACTCAATAGAAAACAATACACCAATGATAGAAACTATGATGACAATGTAAACATATGAATATGGATGGATTCGAGTATAAGTGTGGGCAAGGAATCACCCAATGAACACACATAAATTGAATCAAGACGATAGTGCTAAAAGAAAATAAACAGGTAAACAAACAAACAAAATAAGTAGAGATAAATAAACAAACAATGCAATAGAAACCATATGAACATTGCCCCTAGAAAATAGGCGACAACTTAACAAATGAACAAAATGGGGGAATAGAAGAAAAGGAAGGGGGTGGCTGAGCTGTCTCCATATTCACTAGGCAAGTGGATGCTACCTACATAGTTCCATGGATGTAATATCCAATAAAAAACTTTAGGCCAAATGTATTTCTCCCAGGGAATGCGAAGAATGTGATAACTGATTAAAATAAACAAAATGGATGTGATAGAAGAGTAGGAATGGCATTTCAAAATGGAAAGTGCATGAGAGCCAAAGGCCAAAAAGGATGGAGAAACTAAGAAATAATTGATTTAGTTGTAACTTAGTAAGGGTTCCCAAAATCCTTAAGGCAAATAAGTGGTTAGTGTTTTTGTTCTTTTCTAACAATTTTACAAATATTTTTAGAATTTTTGAAGTATCTAAACTTGATCAAGAATGATGAGACACTAAATGGTTCAAGCTCACAAAATAGTGAGAGCGTTCAAACTTAGGTTGTTCATAAAATGATAAGAGCGTTCAAAGTTAGGTTACTCACAAAATGGAAAGATCATTCAAACTTAGGTTACTTGAAAAATGGTGAGAGCATGGTGGAAAGGGTGACTAAGTTGACCTCAAAAAGTATTGAGTGTTTCCTATATAGTCCTAGAGTAAGACCTCAAGTCACTGTATTTCCACCCTACAATGGAGGAATTTGACTAGTATAGCAGTAAATTCAAACAAAATAGGCACAGGTGGTAAAAATTCATAGTATGGAATAGGAAGTGGCAAGTTGGTACGTCAAGACTTAATAAAAAATGTTGCCTCTAGTTTTCCCATAGGCAGTTATAACTAGGACACAACATCATAGATCAATATTACTAATTTTATCAAAGGTGGTTATAATTAGTAGCAAGATCGGTGATAAGAAAGGAATAACAAATGAAGGATGAAACTGCTAAAACTTCTATCATATTGCTCCAAAATATGATCTCTATCTAAAGTACTTAAAATAATTGATGAAACTAATCATATTCCTTGATGCTAAAAATATGTAACAAATGGCAAAAACCAAGGTCAAATAGGCTAAGCTTTAGAACAAAATGGTAAAATGGATAAGGCTAAGAGGATGGATAAGAATGATCTTTGTACAAATAATAATAGTGATAAAATGGCACCACTGAAATGGTCTTTACAAATAATACACCTTAGCGCTCAAGCATAGTATTGCTTGAGATGAATAATATTCATTAGCTCAAGAAGTTCATCTCTATCTGGTGTAGAAAGCTTGTATGCCCCTAATCCATAATTTGTAGTAATGATGAAAGGTCCTATCCAGTTTGGTTTGAATTTACTTTTATGATTCTTCTCAGTCATGGTATTCTTTTGGTTTTATTTAAGAACAAGATTTCTATATTTGATACATCAATTGTAGTGGCCTTTGAGTTGGTTCTAATATGCCTAAATATTGTTGAGCATAGATGTGCATTTTTCATCAAGTAGGTCTCGCTCTTATAGGTGATCTAATTGATAGTCATGATCATCTAGGACATGTTTGAAAGATATGTGTAGTGAAGGCAATTCAACCTCAATGGAAAGGATAGCTTCAGTACCATAAACAACTGAGTATGGAGTGGCTCTTATGGGGGTATGATGATTGGTATGATATGCCCAAAGGGTAGGGAATATCTACAAGTACCAATCATGACTGACATCATTGACAATATTTTTGAGAATATTGATAATGATTTTGTTTGATGCTTTAGCCTGGACATTACCTTGAGGGTAATATGTTATAGAAAAATATTGTGTGATGTTATATTCATCACATATCTTGTTGACATCCTTATTCTTGAATGATCCTCCATTATCAGATATAATGTTGAAGGGGATATCATAGTGGAAAATGAGATGGTTGAAGATAAACTTAGAAATTTTCTTTCCAGTCATGTAAGTGAGGGGTATATATTCAACCCACTTAGTGAAATATTTGGTGGTAGTAAGGATATGTTTATGGCCATCAGATGAAGTGGGGTTAATTTTCCTAATGAGATTGAGTCCCCATGTAGTAAATGGCCATGGTATCAACATTGGTTTTAGATTTTGTGTTGGGGCATGAATCAGATTAGCATGTCATTGACATTTGTCACACTTCTTTACATATGTAGCTACATCTACGTCCATCATGACCTAATAATAACTAGTATGCAAGATATTTTTGGATAGGACTACCCTGCTAGAATGATCTCCACATACTCCTTCATGAACTTCTCTTAACACTAGTGTAGACTCTGCCAAAGTTAAACAATGAAGTAGAGTTCTATAAAAACTATGATGGTAAAGGGTGGATCCAAGTAGAGTATAATGAGTGGAACGATGAATAAATGATTTGATTTGTTTTCAAGATAGGTTAGGTGATATAAGTTGGTCATTAAAATAGCTATAAAGGTCTAAATAGTAGATAGAATTAGGACCAACAATATCATAAATCATTGCCACAGTTGAAGGTTTATGAGCTGGTGCGACCAAATTCTTGACAAGGAACTAATACTCTCTAGCTTTATTTATTTGTTAAATCAGAGAGCTAATAGTAGCCATGGCATCTACAGTTCTATTACTAGCCCTTGGTATATGCTCAAACTGAATGTCATAAATTTGTTATTTGAGATTTTCAACCATAGCTTTATATGGAACCAACATGTCATCTTTGGTCTGAAAATGGTCTATAATCGGATTGATGGTTAACTAATAATCATCATAAACCTTTAGATGAGATATATTCTATTGTACCACTTGGTGAAGCCTTACAATAAGTGCTTCATACTTGACCATGTTGTTTGTATAAATAAAATTGATTCTGAATGATTTAGGGATTAGATCCCCTTGTGGTGTAATAAATAAGAGGCCTATCCCCAATCCATGTGAAGTAAATGAACAATCAAAATACAGCTTCCAATGCTGCTCCTCAACAGGTGTGTGAATGATATTCATTATGGATTCATCAAGAAAATGAAATGTGAGTGTCTTTGTGTCTGTAAGGGGTGCTTCAACAAGTTGATTTTCCAAGACCTATTCTTTGATTGCTTTCTGATTGACATACTCTATGTCAAACTCACTAAGAAGCATGATCCATTTAGCCATTCTACCCTATAAATCTATCTTAGATAGTAGATACTTGAGCAGATCTACTTTTTAAATGACCATGGTTTTATTGTTCAACATGTAATGGTACAGTTTTTGAGCTGTGAAGACCATGGCTAGACAAGCTTTTTTAATAGGTACATAGTTGTATTCATATGTGACCAAGGTATGGATTAAGCAGTATACTACATGCTCTTTTCCATTGTTATCATGTTGAGCCAAAAGTGCCCCCAAGACATTGTTGGTAGTTAATAAATGCAACAAGAATGGCCTTTCTGGCATAGGAGGTAACAAAATAGGTGGATTAACTAGATAGTCCTTGAGTTGTTGAAAAGTTGTTTGGCAGTGGTCATCCCAGTGAAATATAACTCCATTATTTAGAAGATGTGTAAATGGATGAGACTTGTCTACTAACTAAGATATGAAGCATCGGATTGATTATATCTTGCCCTGCAAATTTTGGATTTTTTTTAAATTGGTTAGTGGTAGCATCTTAATTATAGCATAGACTTTGGCTAGATTGACTTAAATGGCCCTACGATATAAAATGAATCCAATTAAATCTATTTAGGTTATTCCAAACACACATTTCATTAGATTGAGTTTGAATTTATACTCTTTCAATCTTTCAAATATCCTATGTAGTACTGTTGGATGGTCGACCCTAGTTTTGGATTTTCCTAATATGTCATTGACATAGTCTTCAACAATATCATGCATCATATCATGGAATATGATAGTCATGGCCCTTTGATATGTAGCTACAACATTATTAAGACCAAATGACATTACTTGATAACAAAATGTTCCCCATAGACTGGTGAATGTTGTTTTATGTTGGTCTTCTGGCGCTATTTTGATCTGGTTGTAGCCTAAAAAGCCATCCATGAGTAAAAGAATTTCATAACCTATCATGGAGTCGATGATCATGTAAATATTAGGCAATGGAAAATCATCCTTAGGATAAGTCTTGTTTATGTCTCAAAAATTATTATAAATTCTAATTCCTTTAGGCTTTTTGCTAATAGGTACAACATTAGATATCCATTCTGAGTATTCAATAGACTGAATACATCCTACTTCTAAGAGTTTTTCCAACTCTTTCTTTACCAAGATAGCAATGCAAGGATGAATCTTACATAGCTTTTATTTCACTAGTTTGGCATCAAGATTGACCACAAGGTGGTGCAGAACTAAGGTGGGGTCCAAACCTAGCATGTCAAAATAAGCCCATGTAAAGATATCCACAAATTCTCGCAACAGAGCTGTAAAGACTTCAAATTCCTCTTCAGTGAGGGATACACCTAATTTTATCTATTTTAGGTCTAATGGATTCATGATGTTTATCTCTATTGTATCTTTGACTACAAGGTTCAAACCATCTTCTAGGATAGTAGACAAAGACTTGAACTATTGGACTATATCAAGGTCCTATGTTAGGACTTGCTCTTCAACATCTCCTAGGCATGATGAATCTAAGTCCCCCAATGGGAGATTTTGACATGTGACAAAAATAGTCAAAAATTCTTAAATAATTCAATCAAATACTTGTTTTACAAAACTAAACTTAGATCCATAGGCAAGTTCATCATTGGTGGTCTCCTAGTCTAAATTCAAAGAAGAATGAACACCCCCATCTAATGGTGCCTGAAACAAGTTTTTACCACTAGACTGGCCTTTATCTTTACTTTTTTCCTGGTTAAAAAGTGCCTCAAAAAGTTTTTCACTTTGGGACCTCAATGTTTTATTTATTTTCTTTTGGCTAAGGGCGTTCACCTGCTCTCCAAAATAGGCTTCAAGATCTAATGTAATTGATAATCTTGATTTATGATCTCCCAATGAAACATTGTCTCTAAGGCCTAGAAAATCACAAAATACCTCATCATTCTAAAACTTATCAATTGACAAAGTGGATTCTTGTTGGTCCCAATCTATCAGTTAGGGATAGTATAATGGCAATGGGTTATGATGAATGATTGGGGTAAGGGTATAAATGGCATTGTTATCAAACATATTAGTCTTAGTTAGGTCATCAAAGGTGAGGCTATGATCAGACTCTACTCCACTGTCAGCATCATCATCACTAGACACTGGTGATGAAACTTGAATAAGATATGAGAGGTCACCCCCAAGCAGTTTAAATCTAAGTCCATAAGGTCTTTTGTAATTAGTCATAGAAATTGGCTCAATGGTTCCTTATTGATTCTATCTGAGGCCTCTTCCTTCATAATCTTGATGTTCCATGATCCTATTGGGAATAGGATACTTGGTACTCTTGTAACAATCAACCAATTTGTCATTGTACAACCATGATTCATCTCCTTAAAGGGGGTCTTGTTCTTGGCCAAATATTGGTATGAATGTGATTGGTCCTAGATTATGAAGTTTATCTTTAGATTTTTGTTACCAATGCATGTGTGGGGTGACTTTAGGTCACCCAAAGGTCTTTAGATTCTGAGGAATATTTGAAATATGGAAGGTATCATGGGTCACATACTCCCCTGGGCCATTAACTAAAATGGTAAAATGATTGGAAGCTTCAGGAGGTGGCATGTGGAAAAGGGAATCCAAGGTATTAGGATCTATGCAATTATCCTCTAGAGAATCAATAAGTATGGCCTTTCCTTTATCATATTTGGAACATGTATTCATTTTGTATTAGTAATTATAGGTTTGAAACTTGGCCTTAAGATGTTTTTAGTGTTCATATGGGTGTAAATCTCCTAGAATATTCACTTCCATCCCTGAGTAGGAGAACTTGATACATTGGTGTAGCATTGATGGGACTGCATGAATCTCATGTAACCAAGGCCTACCTAGAAACATATTATATGAAAACTTAATATCAAGCACATGGAAAAGTGTGTCATGGATCAAAGGCCCAATGATAACTAGTGAGCTAATGGTGCCTTGTGATTCTCTTTCCTGGTTATCATAGGCTTTGATAGTTATAATTTCTAGCTAGAGATATACCATTGTGTACCCAAGAAGCTTGATGAGCTTTAGAGACACTATGTTGAAGCCTAATCCATTATCTATAAGGACACATTTCACTTTATGACACTTTATATAAACTTCTATGTATAATGGATTATTATGGAGTAGGCCAAGGGAAGACATATCACTTTGGTTGAATGTGACTTGTTGGGTTGGAGTTAGGTGTCCAACCAAAGCTTGAAATTTATCAGGGGATATGTCACTGGCAACAGTGAATTAGGTTAAAAACTCATTCAAATTTTTTTTGTGGATTATTGACATTCACAACAAATCTAAAATATAAATTTGTGTTGGTGTCTTCTGTAACTGTTCCACAATATCAAACATCTTGTCTTGGTCAATAGTGAATGGTTTATTTTGAGGCTGAACATTTGGTTGCATAATAGGCAAAGTGGTAGATGGTTATGGACCTAGGATAGTAATCTTTGACCTCTAAGTTATGATTGAAAAATAAATATTAGATGTTGGAACATAATTGCTAATAAATTTTGGGAATGGTGTGGGACTAGATAGGACAAGTCTTAGTTATTAATGCACTTGTATGTGGTCACGTGGCAAGGGTGAGTTATCAGTATACAGTCCAAAAGTGGGAGTCTCAATTTGTTAGTTTTCCTATGTGTAGTCCCAAATCAAAGAAGGATAATCCATGTATTTTGGTTGAGTGGTATTTTTTATCAATGGTATAGATTAATTAGTGCTCGATCTAGGATTAATGGAGATGGTATTAAAGCTACCCCCCTACAATATGACCTACAACCCTATTGTAGTCATGTCAAACTACATGGTAGGTTTATTGGTTGTTATCATTTTGACTTTGGTTTTATCTATTATTCTGGCGTTGTGGGTTCTATTGTTGATTATGTTGATTCTACTAGTTCGGCCTTTGATTTTGATAATGTTGATTTTGTTGTTACACTGGCTGATGTTTTTATTGTTGTTGTTGCTAATTATTATGATGTTGTTGTGTGTTATGTTGGGGAAAGGGGTTTTGATAAATCCCAAGAGTTTGATTAGAGGTGGAAGCACCATTATCCAATGTTATCTCTTCATTATCTAACATATTCTCAATCAAATGCTTGATTTGGACACATCTTCATAGATTATGTCCATTGACCTGATGATATTCATAGAATTAATTTTCATGGTACTAATTAAGATAAAGAATGCCTTGTGGATAATTCTTTGGTATAGGCCAACTAAATAGATTAGCAGTGGCAAGTTTACAAAATGTAGACTCAATAGGCTCTCCTAGGTCACTAAAGACACAATGCATAGGCATATTTCTCCTTGGAAGAGGGGTTTGTAATGGTAAAGGTTGTTACATTTGTTGCATGGGTCTTGGTTTTTGTGCTTGCAACATTGGTTGGAGAGGTTGTTGGGTAGGAGTAAGCTAAAAAGGTGGTGCAAATGATATTTGCACTATTTGGACATGATGTGACTTAGTTACTATATTATCCACAACATTCTTATTGTAGTTGAATTGCTTTGGTTTATCTTGGTTATTGGCCTATGTTGGTTATGATGCTTTTGCTTAGATTGGATGTTTTTGGCCACTTCCCTTATTCATACCTTGATTCTAATTAGTTGACATAATCTTGGTGATCCCTTTATTAATAAGGGTTTGATCCATCAACAAGCCTTTGTCAATGATCTCCTTGAAAGCATGTGCACATTGTATTTCTAGATGATAAGCTATCTCATTATGAAAATTTTAAGTAAACACAACGGCTAATTTTTTATCTGGTAAACTATGGGTGAATTAACTTGTAAGGGTTCTTTATCACTGTAGATAATTTCAAAAACTCTCACCAACCTTTTGTTTTGCTTATGTTAAGTAAACCAATGAAATCTCATGTTTGAGATAATAGGAAAAGTGTTGCACAAACTTATTAGAAAGATCATCAAAATCTATTATTGAATTCTTGGGTAAATTTAAAAACCACTCCAAGGCTTGTCTATCCAAGCTCCTTAGAAATAACAATAAAAGGCATATATTGCTATATGCCACTAGCTGGCATGCGATAAAGAACTTAGTTAAATGGGCCTTAGGGTCACCTTTCCCTTTGTATTTGTTGAATTTTTGTGGTTTGTACCCTAGAGGAAATGGTATCTACAAGTATTCCATGTTGAATGGATAATAACACACATCATCCAACTTAAAAAATTTAGTCTATTTTCTAGCCTGAATGATAGCAATTACATCCTTCATCTATTGCAATTCTTGGGATAGGAAACTGGAAGGAACATTAGTTTGAGGGAGAATATTGGTTTGGGTATATGGTTGGGAGGTCACAAGTGGGACACTTTGACTAGGGTATATGGAGATATCTATTGGGGTATATTGGTTTGGTTGGGAAATGGACTAGGAATATGCATATGTGGATTAAGATGTACTTGAAATTGCACATTTGGTTGTGTGATATTCTAGTTTGGGTTGGCTATGAAGGTTTGAATTAAAATATTTTGTGGCTGGGATGAAGGGATATAACTAGATTGTGCCTACTATGGTTGAAAAGGGACATGCTACTGACTAATCAAACCTTTCTATTGATTGGAAACTTGTGGACCAAGACCCTGTCTCTGAACTTGTGGCACATTTTGAACTGATTATTGTCTAGTAGGTACTTGAGAAACATGGGAGCCTCCTTATTGCACAAATCCTTATTGGGAATCAAAAGCATGTTGAAGATTCAACATTTGTTGCTAACCAATATTTACATGTTGTTGGCTAGTCATCATTTGGTTTTAGATTGGTGCATTGGTCTATGATTGAAGAAGTATATTTACCACTATCTAATGAGGTAGAACATTAGTTTCCCCTTTTTGAGGTGGTAATACATTTGGCCTCTATTACATTGGTACACTAGATTGTGCCTATTGTTGTGGAATACTACTCATCGCTTGTTGAGGAGGAGTAAGATTCATCACATTCAGCTATTGAGGTACAACATTATTTTTTAGTTGACTACCTAATCTTATTGGTTGTACACTTGATGAAGTAGCTGGTTAAGGTTGGGAAGTAGGTGGTGAAGGTTGACATGTAGAAGATCCTATTCCTTGGTATGATGATCCACTCATGGTATTAACTACATGCACATGTTGTTGACTAGTTTTTTGTGCATTAGTACAACTTTGATTTGGATTGGACATTGCTTGCACATTGTCCACTATATTTTTCTCATTATTCTACATAAAAATAGAAGACACTTCTTCAATAATTGGCATATATAGCAAGTTGTCTACCAAAGTGTTTTGTGTGAATGGGTCTGAATTCTGATTGTCTTGACCAGTTAACTCTATCAAAAGTCTTGTTGAAGGAACTAAGTCAATAAGAGGTTTATTCACCATGGTTATCTGATTGAAGTTACTTGCTAGATTTAGGTAGGTTTGATATGTTGTCTACATTTGGTTAGAGTGATCTTCCATTATGTTTTTTCCTCTATTAGGCATATTAGGGTCTTGATATGTTGTTTAGACTAGAGCCAAAGGATTTCTAGAAGAATCTTGTTGATCATAAATTATGTTGTGGGGCATTCTTACTAGGCTTGGTAAATTCTCATGAGGGAAGTCTACTAGAAACTTGGCCCCTATCTCTATGGCTCTAACCAAAATATCATCTTTGTTCTCCTAAAAATGATGCTCAAACAAAAATGGATCATATGTGGAAGGTGTATCAGTAGAGCATGACTATTGAAGAACTGGTTCATCAGTTATGGGTATTATAGCTAGGTATTGTGCAGTTTGTTCTTGGTCTTATTCTGAATAAGGTGGTGTATTAACCAAATAGTTAGCCAATGGATCTTGGCTTTTTGCCCCTAATTGAGTATTATAAGAGGGATAATGATCTATCTCATAAACAATATTATCTACGTAGGGGTCTTGCACTATTTCTTTTTATGTAACCACATTACTAATCCCCAAATTGTACATGAGTCCACTAAGATTGTAGGAATACATGTTGGGATATATAGTCAATGTTTTGTGATAGAAAGGGAAGAGAGTTATACAAAATCTAAAAGGAAAATGTCTAGAAAGATGATGTTCAAACTTGGTCTAGATTTGTCAAAAGGATCAAAAGGTTTATGCAAAGATTTGTAATAACACAAGCTAAGGTTAAGTGCGTAACATTACACATCTTACACAAAAAGATTAAGTAAATGAACCAAAAATTGAAATGCCAAATGCCAAGGTCAAAGTGTTTCAAATCAGTCTAATCTAGTAAATTATAATTTTATAGGTCTTTTAGTCAAACATGGTGTCAAAATATAGGCTCAAACAAGGCATGAACTAGGACTCTTGGCCAAATGGCATCAAAATCTAGACTTTAAAAATAGATGAAAATTTTAATCTAATAGATTTAAAAAACTTGTAACAAATATTAGGCATTTGATTATTGGACATGGACTCAATAAAATAGGTATAAGGTATGAAATAAAAGGCACTTTACAGATATTTTATTTTTGCACAAATAATGGTATAAAACTTGGTTCTTTTGACAAATAAGCTAGACAAAAGTAAATGGCGTATGATAGATAAAGGTTCAAAAAAGTATACTCAGATTGGTTTGAAAATATAGGAACAAATTTTAACTCTATGCAAGAGGGCCTATGAAACAATATCTGAAATGTTTTGGGTAGAGTAACAATGCTAGACTACCCAAAAGATGTGACAAAATGCTTATTTCAAAAACTTTCTAGGAAAAGATAATTTCACACAAATTTGACAATATAACACTACCTTTCTTGACTAAAAATGTTATGGTGCATAGACTCAAAGTGCAAGTGTTTAACACGAAATGACTTAAGTCTATCAAGTGGCGATAACAATCATGAGTCTTAAACGGCCTTCAACTCAAATTGGAAATTGAACCTAAGTTCCCTCAAGTTTAGTGAAAATGGCAAACCCACTTAACACATCAACCCTATAGACTTATAAAGGTGAAAATTTGAATTTATATTATAAATTAAGGACTTAAACAACTTTGGCAAAGGTCTAAACAAGGCAAATTGATGATTTCACATGGGCAGCATAACACCTCTTTGTTCAAAGGAAAATGAGGACCATGTGTTTTGGTTTTTATCATTTGTTTGCACCAAGTTTTGACTCTAAACAAGAATTTAATCTAGGACAAAACTAACTAATTAATCACTCTTAAATCTTAAATTGATAAGGTTGTTTGGTATTATTGAAATCCATCAATATACATCATTTGAAAGGATTTTAAGTGTTCATCTACAAGTAAATGTGCATCATATAGTAGGTTTTTTGCACCCCCTTCTCTTAAATAATAGTACTATGACATGGACCTTGAGACACACCTTACACCAATAATACTTCTATGATAAGTGGAGATTTGTCTAAGATTTACAAGTTTTCAAATGTTCTAGGGGAATCAATTGCATAATGACTTTCACATCAAACAATGCAAAATGAAAGCACAAATTTTGGGTTCGTATCACTTGGCTTGTTGTAAAAAGGTCTAGTCTTTTTTGAAACAAATACATCTTGTTGTTCGCTCAGTGTAGTGTGATGTCCAAAGTGCCACTACATCTTATGTGTAACTCCAATATGCAGCTAAATAAAGTTAGTGCTGAGAGGTGAAACCCTAGGTCAAAGCTTCCCTAAAAAATCACAGGAGGTAATGACATCCCCCTCGTAAGTTAAGTTTATATGAAATAAAGAAGCATAAAAAAGAAAGACTTTAGGGTCATTGTCAAAGCCACCCAATACTTTTACGAGTTTTTGGGGAGTGTTTTAGATGACATTTTTTCTATGCCTTGGAATAGGCAATTTTCAAATAAGGAAAGTGCTTTTGATTATAAGGGTTCTCTAAAGGGGACAAATGAAAGAGCATACATGCACAAACATTTTTTTTCCAAACAAGTTCTAATTAAACAACTATTGAAAACAAAAATTAACAAGTGTGTTCAATTTTAAGCCCAAATGAAAGATGTGGTGGTGTTATTTTGACACCTTGGTCTTAAGTTTTAAATTTGAAAGCCTTCACTTAAGCCTCTAAATGTTTCATTAAGCACCAAAACAAGGTTCCTAATTCATTTTAAAATCATTAAAAATGTGGTCTAAAACATGATTTGTGAAATTTGAAATCTGTTGGTTACCTGTCTACCCTTAAGGCATCATCCCAAAAGCAAATGTGTTAGATTAGAAACATCCAAATATATTTTCAAAACTTTGTAAAAAAAATATGAAAATTAAAGCTAAACTATTGTTAGATTCTAAAAATTTAGGAAAAACACATGGTTTAAAAAATAATCATCCAAAATAGAGTTCGTATGATCCCAAACCAAGCATTTTAAAATAGCCTTTTAATTCTCAGTTTTTACACAATCAAGTTGGGATCTGAGTCAGGGCAAGTTGGGTCAAGTTGGGCTGAGTTGGGATCTAAGTCAAGGTGAGTTGGGTTGAGTCAGGCCAAGTTGGGATTTGAGTTAGGGTGAGTTGGGTCGAGTCAAGCTGAGTTTGGATCTAAGTCAGGATGAGTTAGGTCGAGTCAGGCTGAGTTGGGATTCAAATTACATATCCCTAAGAATAAATCTATGAGCTCTAAAAAATAATCTTTTTGTTCAAATCTTCACTTTTTTTCTTTCACAATCCAAGATCCTACATGACAATGGTTAGTATGTTACTTGTAGGTGATATTTGATCAAATTTATGGGGTGTCATCCCACTGAGCATGCCATTATGTGAACTATGAATTTGACTCAAGAGAGGTGATTAGTATTGTGTTAGTCCCAAAATGAAAAAAAATTGATAAAAACACACTAACTAGCATACATCTCTAGGCCTAGTTACTAAGGTGAGCTTAGTTAACAATACTAGAATGGAAACACAACTAAAACATGAAAGAGAACAAATATTTCACCTCCCTTGAATGATCCAAATTAGCTTGTAGTAGTGGCTTACTCAGCTTATGCTCATGAATTCTTCATCAAAGGAGGCTTGGCTATCTCCTCTTCTCTTTGGTACCTTGTGGCTTTGTCTTGTCTTGGCTTGGCTTGGCTCAATAGTGGGACATTATAACACTATTTTACATGAATCTTTGGAATTAATTTACAATTTTAACTTTGGCATGTGAGAGCTTAAAATTCAATAGGCAAGGCCTCCTATTTATAAAATTTTGGAATGGTTTGAGGATCAACCATAACCGTCCATCTCAAGATTGAGATGTGTGGCCATGAATAAATCCAAATATGAAATTAATTCTACAAATATCCCCATTAATATTTAGGATAAATGGGTATTGAATAGGCATGGAGGGTCTTAATGAGGCATGGGAGATCCATAATCCTGATATTTTATGCATATATGGCTTATAAATGCCACCCCATATAATGATGTCACTTAATGATGCAGATAATCAATATTTATTTCTAAAAACAAGTATTCAAAAAGTTTCCATGGAATTATTAATTAGGCTCTAACTTGGTTTTATTAGCTCTTAGGCATGATTAAGCACTTTATGCACAAATTACTCAAATTGATCAGAATGCCTTATTATTGGTCCAAAATTTGACTGGATTGGAATTAGAAGTCAATGTTAGATGCATTGGATCTATTATCCCATTTAGGATGTTACCAAAATTAGATAACAAAGGCATGTGTCTTGTGCAAGTGATTTGATAGAAAAGAGCAATCTAGAGCACCCAGGTGTAAAATTAGCATTTTGACTTGGAATGATCTGATCAAAGTTAGTTGGCCCATAAATTGCACTACCTCATTTAAGGATACCCTAGCCAAAATCAGCACTTGTATATATCAATTTCAACTCATTTAATATGTTTTAATGTTTTTAAGTCAAAAATTGTCCATTTTGGTGGAAATTAGTCAAAATCTTGGTTGGAGGTTATCAATGGCTAGATTTAGGTGTCTACAATAACTAGTAAATCAAAACATGAAATTGATTTGTTTTATCAGTGAAAAGAGGCTTTTAATTTAAAATTGAACCCTAAATAAAAAGGCAAACACAAAATAGCATTCACTCTTCCCAAAACGCCTAACAAAGGTAAATAATTATAGGGTGGAATAAACATCAATCAAGCTCTTGTCTTACCAAGTGTTATTATACCACTATAGACAGTCTTTGCAACCATGGCCCTACCTTGGGGTAAAATAATTGGCCCAGCTCTAGGACAGTTACAAAAACTTTTGAAAGGATCACAGAAGAATTTTCAAAAAAAATAGGTGATGGTAATCAACATCCAAATGAACATATTATTGATTTCTCTATAGCATGTATAATTTTAGGATTGAAAATGAAGATATTACAATGAGATTGTTTGTTAAAACTCTCCATAATGGAGTAGCAAATTAGTTCTAACATCTTCCTCCAGGGGAAATAACTAATTAGAATGATATAAAAACCAAGTTTGAAAATAAATTCAAACCAACAAAAGATGCATATGAATTACTGGTTCAACTCACTCAGATTAAGAAATAAGCATACATCCTATGATATATTTTATAGCTAAATTCAACAATCTACTGCATAAAATACTAGTAAATACCAAGATGATAAATGAAAAATAGAAGTGCTTCTTTATCAATTCTCAATTACCAAAATTAAGTTGTCAATTGAGAAGAGATACAGTAGTTGATTTGATTTTAATTCAAACATTAGTTTTTGATATTAAAGATGATACGATAATGGCTGAAAAACTAAATAGGGAATCATCTAAAGGTAAAATATAAAGTTTGAGTCAATATTTAGCTAATTTTTTTTTAATAAAACATGGCTAATGATATAGCTCTGAAGAAGCAACTATATTAGAAAACCATCACTACTCCTTATCAATACATCCTAAGAAGAAACTATGTGCTTTTACATGGGAATCATCCTTGATTGTAAGATCCTCAATAAAACCTTGCACTAGAAGCTCTTCCTCAACAAATACAAATTCACCTATAAATTTCATTTTAGAAATGGAAGAAATATTTTAATATGAACATATTAAAGAAGAAAATGAATCAAAAAATCTAGATCATCAAGAATGTGAAATTGAATAACTTAGCGGTGACTCCATAAATGTGTTCCTAGAATACAATTCAGATGAAGATGATTGTAAGGATAATTTTGGATACATGAAAAATCAATCATTTATAGTCTTTACAAGAGCTCAAAATCAAAAAAATAAAAAAAGATGATAGGTAAGAATAATCTATGAAAGTTATTCTTCCATGAGGAACACCACCTCTTGTTTAGATGAAAGGAAAACAACCAATAGCTAAATCGAGTGAGTCTTCCTTGAATGCTACTACTAGTCATCTAAAAAATACTCCTCCTATCAATAGTAGTGATAATGTGTCTCAACCAGTAGAATTCTCCTCTTCTATTAGTTTACTTATTTTTGATATAACTGAATGTGTCAACAAAACTAAAATTTGGATGTCACAAGTTGAATATTTGAGAGCATATCTAGATCAACTATATAGGCTAGTAAAATTTATTAAAGGTAAAAAATTCCACTCAAAAGAGGGTAAATGTCAAGGGAATATTAGTCACCCTATCTTCTTCCAATTTAGTAAAATCCATGGCTATAGTAACTTCTAAA
Organism: Torreya grandis; assembly: GCA_037957365.1. NCBI lineage: Eukaryota > Viridiplantae > Streptophyta > Pinopsida > Cupressales > Taxaceae > Torreya > Torreya grandis. The sequence continues at coordinate 1,249,873 of JARHVA010002228.1, forward strand.
TCTAATAAGGTTGATCTTTTTTACATTTCATTACTTTTTAAGGGATGTAAAGTCAGCAACTGCATCATTGACATAGGATCATCATATAATGTAATACCTAAAAAAAATTCTCATGCTCTTGGCTTAACCTATACAAAGACATTTAGTTGTTGTTACTCAATAGAATCAAAACAAGTTATACTTGTTGGCCAAATCAAACATGCCAAAGTTGCCCTTGCATCTTTTTCCCAAAAAAAAGATCAATATCTTGGTAGATGATATCCTAGTAACCTATGGTATTCTTTTAAGAAGAAAATTATGTAAAGAACTCAGTGGAAAAAATTAGTTAGATTTGTCACATGTAATGATTCTAGACAAAGGATTAGAATAATGCATTAAAATAAAATTGAAAATAAAGTGCACAGTGCAAAAAGTAGATGACCTGAATGCTGATATCTTGTATGCAAATGCAAGAATAGGTAATTATTTTTGATGTCATAAAAAGATATGTATATTCCAAAAATTATGGAAATCAATCCCCATGATGTTTAGATGTTATAATTCAATGGTAGTTACTCTTCAATAGGATCTAGTGTAGGAATTATTTTGATATCCCCAAACAAAGAAATATTTCATTTCTCTTACAAATTATAGTTTGAGTGTAGTAACAACATTATAGAGTATGAATCACTATTAATTAGGACACATGTGATAGAAGAGATGGGAATTAAAAACTTGAAAGTAGTGGGTGATGCAAAAGTAGTTGTAAAATATATCAAAGGACAATATTAAATAAAAAATGATCGCTTAAGACACTATAGGAACAAATTTTGAGATAATATCAAAAAAATTGATGCATTTTCTATTCAATCTATCCCAAGAGAAAATAAATCAAGCAAACACACTTTTAGTATTAGCTTTATTATTGATTCCTCACTTATAATTTCATAAAGACAAATACACAATTGAACTTATGTATCGATCCATCATACCAAACAATCCAGATAACTAATAAGGATTTTATGATGATCAACAAATCATTTCCTTTCTTGAAAAAAAATGCTATTTTTATAAACCTGTATTTCAAAGGAAGTGATTCATCATACAAAGAATCTTCTTCTCAAACTCAGAAAGAAGGCATTGCTAAAAAACAAGATGAAGAAGGTGTAATCAAAGTAAAAGGAAATAAGAATCCTAAAGGCCTAGTTTCATTATAAGAACATTTTGACAAACATGACAGATTCATCAAGAAGAATATGTAGAAATATTCTATCAGTTTAACAGACTTTGAGAAAGTGAACATTGGTTTTAAAGAGCAACTGAGGCTGGATAACATTGAAAAATGTTTTTCACTAAAATATAAGAGTAAATTCATCAACTTTATTTGAGAATATATTGACATTCTTACATATTCATATGAAGATCTAAAGTATTTTTATCTAAAATAAATGCAACACATAATTCCTCTCAAACTTGATGTCAAACCATTCAAGAAGTAAAGACAATATAATCCAAAAATTATATAAACAATTTTTTTAGAGATTCATAAAATGTTGAATGAAAAATTATTTTCCCCGTTCATCATTCAAATCAAATTGTTAATATAGTCCCAGTTCAAAAAAATAATAGAGAAATAAGGATTTGTGTAGACTTCCAAAATCTAAATCAAGCTTCTCTCAAAGATAATTATTCATTTTCAATTATTTATCAAGTTATTAAAGTAGTTATATATTTAGAAATGCTATTAATGTTAGATGGTTTCTCAGGTTACAATTAGATTGAGGTTAATAAAGAAGACAAATAAAAGGCAACTTTCATCACTCCACGAGGTACTTTTCCATATTGATGAATGTCATTTAGCTTGAACAATGCAAGAGCTACATTCTAGAGGGCCATGGATCTCAAATTCAAGGATATCAAGAATAAGATAATTATGGTATACTTAGATGATCTAACAATGTTTTCAAAAAAATATGGAAGATCACTATGAATACCTTGAGAAAGTGTTCAAAAAATGTCAACTGCATGATATTTATTTTAACCTTGAAAAATCTCTTTTAAGGGTGACTAAAGGGCAACTTAATGGGAACATTGTCTCCAAATAAGGAATCAATATTTATCTAGAAAGACTCAAAGAACTTCATAAATTGTCATTGTTGACTAGTAAACTAGGTGTACATTTTTTCTTTGGAAAATTTAATTTCTTAAAGAGATTTGTTCCTAATTTTTTAGAACTCACGAGGCATATTGTTGATATTATGAAAGGGAAAACCTCCTTCAAATGGAATAATGATGGAAAAGAGGCATTCAAGAAAATAAAATATGTTATTGCTCATGCACCATCTTTGGTTTGTTTGGACTTCAAAAAATAGTTCATCGTCTATTGTTACTCCTTGGTACTCTCTTAGCTATATTAGTCAAAAAAATGATGAAGGTATTGAATCTCCCATTAATTTCATGAGTTGTAAAAATAAATAATATGAATTAAAATATTTTCCATAAGAGAAACACATATATTAAGTTGTGAAAGGCATCAAATAATTTAGGTATTATATTTTTCATTCACATTCTATTATAATGGTGTTAAATATAGTAGTCAAGTCTATTTTGACTCAACAAGAGCTAGGATCTAAGAGAGGTAACTGGATAACTAAAGCTCAGGAATATGATATTAAAATCAAGCCCATAAAATTGGTTCAAAGAAAAGGATTATGTCATCTCATAATAGAACAAAAATATTCTTAAATAATCTCTTCAACAAATACTGATGATTACAATAAAGAGGATATTCCCTTTGTCCTTTTTGTAGATTCTACTAATGAATGGTTTGTAGATATTTATTTATTTTTGAAATATGTATAATGTCCATCTCATATTTATATAAAAAATCATAGGACACTCAAGGGAAAATCTATAAAATATGTAATTTGGTATGGTACATTATTCAAAAAGAGTATTGATGGTTTTTTCTTGAGATGTGTTGATGGTGAACAATAAAAGATGATCTTATAAGATTTTTATGATCAAGATTGTGGTGGACACTTCTCTACTCTAGTGAAAAATATAATATTATAATATTCTACTACTATTGACCAACACTATTCAAATATTCATATGAATGGTTAAGGAAATACGAGGCTTGTCAACAATTTTTTAGACAACCAAAACTCATAACATTTCTGTTAAACCTATGGTGACATATGAACCATTTCAATAATGGGGTTTGGAATTTGTTAGAACTATGAATCACCATTCAAGTATGAGACATACACACATTCTCACTGATATAGATTACTTCACCAAATGGGTAGAAGCCATCCCAGTTAAGCAAACAACTTTAGAAGTTATTTGTAATTTTATCAAATAGAACATCTTGGTAAGATATGATGTTCTATAGAAGATATTAATAGATAATCCCTTAATTTTTTCCTCTTCAAAATTGATTGGATTATGTTACATAAATACCATCTCATTATCTCCCTCTTCAAACTATTACCCATATGTAAATGGTAAAGCTAAGTCAAGCAATAAGAAACTGGTCACCATCATTCACAAGTTGTTTGATGAGAATCATAAGAATTGGCATAAGAAGATTTATGATGCACTGTGAGTAGATTGCATAAAACTAAATAAAACCATTGGTCTATCTCTATTCTAGTTATTCTATATAATTGATGTTTCAATTATAATAACACTTAAATTTCCTTTACTTCAACTAGCCAAAACCATTGAGAATTAGATCTTTGAAAGTCCCTTAGATAAAATAATTCTCTAATTGAATAAACTTGAAGAAAATAGATCTTGAGTTGTTAACAGAATTGCCAAACATCAAGCTCGAGTCAAAGTTATTTTTGATAAAAAGTAAAGAGAAGGGATTTTTATCTAGGGCATATTGTTCTTCTATGAGATAAGCATAGAGAACTAAAGGGAAGTCATGGAAATTTTGACTCCTTATAAATGGCCCTCTTTAAAATTAGACACTTTTGTGGAGATAACACTTTCTTCTTGGCTTATCGTGATGGCACACATTTGTCATTGACCTATAATGGGAAATATCTCAAACATTTCTTCAAATGAAATTAGGTAGTCCCCTTCATGTAAGTATGTATATAAACATTTTAGTTATGTTTCCACTTCTATTCTTTTTAGCTTGTTTTGTGTTGTGTTCTTTTGTTTCATGTCTTTCTCCTTGTTAGTTAGTTCTCTTACCTTTATAATTTCCTATTATATCCTAAGTATATCTTTCTATCAAAATTTAAATGAATCCATAGCCCAATGTAAATACACTTATTTTTGAAACTAGAGTCTAGAGTTTTTTTTTCTCATCCCTTGCATTTTGAGGTCCTTAGTTAGATCTAGTTGTTATACTAGTTTTTGAACAATGGTAAAAAAGTCAAAATTAGTCATAGATGGTCAATGTCGAATTATTTAATTGTGGTCTTCATAAGGTCAAATTATACAAAAGGATTGAAAATTCTCTAAGTCTTTATGTTTTTATTTTGTAAAATTCAAAATTTATTAAGTGTTGAGTTGTGGAGCTAAAAGCTTCACTGATGTGCAAATGTGGAGGTTGTTGGGTTACATAATAACTGACATCGGTCAGAGCCAACCGACATCAGTTAGGGGTCGACCAACATTCATTATCTTCAACTACAAAGTAACCGGCATTGGTTAGGGGTCAGCTAGCATCGGTCATCTTCAGACTGACATCAGTCGTCTGTGTGTTTCCAGAATTGTTCTAATTTTAAGAGAACAGTTAGTTTGCATGTAAAGACTAAAATTAGTCTTGAGTCTATTTTTATAATTATTGTTTGCTTTGGGTTCTATTTAAGAGACCCATGGGGCTGTATTGTAATGTGAGCAAGATCAATTAGATCTGCAGGGTGCAAGATCAAGAAGATCTGCAGGGTGCAAGATCAAGAAGATCTGTGGGAAAAGGGGGAACAACTCAGTATTTGAGTTGGTTGTAATTGATTGAAAGAGAGAGAGAGAGAGAGAAAGAACTCTTGAGGGAGAATTATTGTACATCTATAAGGTGTGAGGAGAAAGAGATTTCTTCATTGTATTTCTTTCTAGAAGAGTTTAATATAGATTGTATTGTTTCTCATATCTCTTATTATTTGTTGTTTCTGATTTCTAGTTACTTATTACTTTTGGTTTCAATTCCATGTTTAGTTGCTTATACAAAAGTAATCAATTATACTCTAAGGTCCTAACAAGTGGTATCAGAGCTATGTGTAGATCCTGACAAGTGGTATCAGAGCCAAGTTGAAGAAAAGTTCATAGCGTGTTAGTGTTTGTTGATTACAAAATTCACTCACAGGGGTTTCTGATTGAGTGGGAGTAAAGCAATGGCAGAAAAAAGTAAACTAAGAATGGAGAAATTCAATAGCAAGAATTATCAATTATGGAGGATGCAAATTGAAGATTATTTGTATTAGAAAGATTTGTACTTATCGATGGGTGGGGTTTCAAGCAAGCCCAAAGATATGAAAGATGAAGAATGGAATGTTCTTGATAGAAAGGCTCTTGGATCTATAAGACTGAGCTTGGCATCTTTTGTGATTTCCAACTTATCACAGGCAAAGACAATAGTAGAGTTAATAGATACTTTGGCAAATTTATATGAAAAACCCTCAGCTTTAAATAAGGTATATCTTATGAAGCAATTATTTAATTTGCAAATGCAGGAAGGTGGATCTGTATATAGTCATCTTTGTTGGGTGAATATTTTGTCGTCAACTAACTGATGACAAAATGGGTATATCAACCACAACATAGGGAGATTTATGCCATGAAAAGTGTGGGTTTACCAGATCTGGATGAGGTAAATCTCTCCTCTCATCAAGGGGAGGTTCCCTATGAATATTTATATGCTGGATACATATATATAATTAAGCAGAAAATAACACATGGAGTGGTATAACAGCATCCACCTCTCTTTTTTTAGAGGTGATGTACAAGGAGCAAGAGAGAGAAATCATGGTAGTGGGTCAATAACATCCCTCTTCTTTCAATAATGGTATCCAACCTAAAGCAGGAAATCACCTGAAGTAAATAATAAAAGTTCACAAAGAAACTCATGTAAGCACAAAGTCTTTCGTAGCCTCCTTCACCAATCTAGAACAAATGTAACCATAGAGTGAAATGAAGCATAAAGTCTTCACCTAAAACTACAAAAGATAACTGAATCACAAAGATAAAAATAGCTCAAAGTCTATCTTCTACCTTTTAGAAACATTCTCAGATAATATTAACACACCCACTTTGCTTATTAAATTAGATAAACAAGATATTACCAGTAAAAAGGAGATAAGAACTGTTTCCTAAATAACACAGATAATTTCAACACAAATTTTGAAATAAACCTGCTTCTCATTCATTTAACAAAATATGATTTACAAGTTTGAGCACAAAGTCTCAAAAAATGTTTCAATTTTGGTAGAGTTTTTGCTCTCTATTATCCAAGATCCGATTACAAAAGAGGTCTCCATTATATATAGAGAGAAATCCTCAAAATTTAGAAAATATTAAAATACAAAAATATCTTGGTCAAAGATGACTCATCTTTGACTTTGAGATATTTTTATGAACTTTTTACATGTAATTACATATTACAAAATTGCATGCACTTCTCACAAGACAAAAGTGCATAAGGAAAGAAGAAGAGAAAAGGGGGAAAATTTTCAGTTCTTGCTGCCATATTTCTTTAGATGAGCATCATACATAGTAATAAATGCATGAATTCTTATACTGTCTGGTGCAATCATGTTCTTGGAGATGACTTTGGCTCTGATTAAAGCATCCTTCAATGATGTGATGGCCTTAGCATGACCAATTAACCTAGATTTTAGATTATCTAGAGTTAACTGAGTGTCTAAAATATTATCCACAGAAGTCATTGAGAAGGATTTCTCTTCAAAATCTCTTTAAATCATCCCCTTAAAACTTTGGATCATTTCTTCTGCTGAGAGGAATTTGTTATCCCTGGAAGTTAGGTTAAAAGGTAGCTCTTCCAGTCTATTGAGCAGGCCTATGTCACTCTTCTCACTATCATCCTTGGAAGATTTGAGGTCTTCAACCAACTCCTTGAGTACCTGTATCCTATATATCAGCGACTCTTTGATCTCCACATAGGAGTCTTTGCTGGAAACGACACCGATAGATATTAAAGTGCTTTTCTTCAAGTCCTTCATCTCCCTCCATTTGCCAAGATATCTTTTAGTACTATCAATATCCTGAGAGATAAGAGAGAGAAGGTCATCTAAATCTGCCCTCACCTTTTTTATTTTGTCCATCTTTTCAGCAACCTCTGAAAGCAAGGAAACTCTCTGAGTATGTATTTTTTCAATGTAGTCCTCCATGACTTTCCCCTTCAAGTAAGTCTTCTCTGCCTTTTGAATGATAGAGTCATCTATAGAGAAAGCCTCTGGGGTTGCCGCTTCAGGGGGAAGAGTGAACCTCCTTATTACTGCCATCAGCTACTCTATTTTAGCCTTGTAATAATCTTTCATCTCCTTTTCTTGGTCAAATTTCTGGACCATGATGTCCATAGCAGACTGAAGATCACTTTTCGCACCTTCGTGAGTAACTTTGCCAAGTTCAACATGAGAGATGGAATAGCTGCTCATTTCAAAACCCTCAAGGGTTGCATCTTGTGGATGCTTAGCTATTTTTAGAAAAAAATTTCCATTTTTTTCAACTAATTTTGAGAGGATCCTTGACCTTTTAGGAGCCTTAGCTTTCACCGGCACTATTTTGCCAAAATTGAAGTCATCTGGGGAGATGGCTAACTTCTTTATTTTGGGTGTGAATGCTGACATCCAAGGCAAGAGAGAAGTACCTACTGTAGCAATGGTTCCCTTAGTGTTATCGTGGTAGCTTTTACACTGCTAGTGGTGATAGTGGTTGCAGTTGGAGTAATAGGCGAAGCTGTACCGGCCATCGATTATGGCTCTTATGCAGAACTCTCTCCGAAATTGAAAGAAGGAGATGAAAAACTAGGAATGGACCCAGAGGAGCGAGGAGTACCTCCAGAAGCACCTTGAGGATTGCCAAATATAACTCTAGAAGGAGAGGTAGCTCCAAAAGAAGGAACACTGATAGGGGAGAGAGGAGAAGGGGGTACCACAAGAGACTGAGGCAGAGAAGGAGAGATGCTTTTGAGTGGTTGTGCCCCTTCTTGGGAAGGTAGAGGCTTAGTCTTTTGTTGTTCTATAAGCTGGTCGTTTGTCTCCATTGGTTGGGCTGCCTGTGCCTAAGAGCTCTATTCTTCAATTCTTTTAGCCACCGCTTCTGGCTCTTCAGTAGTCCTTGATTTTTTAGAAACAAAGATGATTCTAGGCTTGTGAGGCCTAGAAGGGGAAGGAACATCACCGTTATTCTTGGTTCTATTTTCTGCTTTCTTCCTCATCTCTGCTTGAAACTCAGCCTCAGATCCCGTGATAAATTCTTTCAGGATGATCCCTTTGGCTGCTAACCAATCATTGGTGTTAGCCAATATTGGTTCGAATATTTTCCTCAGAGAAGTTAGTTCCTTCTGAGACCAATTGATTGGAGGAAGAGGGGAGTCAGCAATCTTTTTAGCCAGGTACCTGCTATGGATAATGCTCCCGTCATTGACCAGATTAGAGAGGATCTCTGCAAGTCTCAAATATTCAATTTATTCTAGGTTCAGCCTGCTATAATCCATTCTTCTAATTTTTTCAACTGTCCTTAGGTCTATTTAGATGTCCTCGATCATGAGCTCATGGAATTGAGTCTTTCGCCTAATCTTGTCCTTGACTCCCCTATAGTCAAATTTGTCTCTTCTCTTGAATTGTTTTAGAGTGACCAACTGCATCTCCATTTCCATGACCTTGGCTTTGGCTGCTATCGCAATATAATACCTGCCAATTTCAACTAGAAACTTGAAACCTGGCTTTTCAGCTCCATTTGCCTAGTATGCACGACCACCAATTGTCGACAAAGTTCCATTAGAACCACCTTATTAGAAGGGAACCTGGGGAGCATATAGGGGTAGCCTTAGAAAAAGCCAACCTAAAGATAGCAAAAAATGGGAAATTGGAGGAACATACAGCCATAGTCATTGAGGACTGTCCAAGCTTCATCAGATACTCTCTTCTACTCAAGCTGAGGGTCGAAGAGGCATAAAAATATGGCAAAAAAAGCATCATTTACCCTTTTAAAATAGCGAGTTGACCCTTGAAGTGTCAAATGGGGGTAATATGAGTAGACTTGAGTGCTCTTTTTATCCCCTTCAGTCATTAAACCTGAGAAGGTTCGCATCAAAGAAACTATGTACACAAGGTATGAGGTCATATAAAACTTGGAAGAAGTATGTACCTTGGTTAGCTACTCGTGGAGGGTGTTGCTGATCTGCTCACCCCAAAAGATGGCCTGCTTATCTTGGAGGATGATCTTAATGAATGGGTACATCTATTCATGGAACTGTGAGGAAGACAGGAGGCCTCACACTCTACTGAGAAGGGTGATCAAGTCACTGACTTCTTCAATGAAATTGCTCCTTGGAAAGTTTTGTAGCCATCTAGATAGACTAGTTCTAGGTGCCTTCAGCCACCTGTTATTCATGACTTTCTTCACCCTCTCAGGGTCTTTATCATACTCCTTCTGGGCTTCCATGAAGTCGATCTTCAACACTTCAGTAGTGGGAGGGCACATGAAGACCTTGTCAATAAATTTGAGATCCAACCAAATTATCACATTGTCACTGGCATCTGAGACTGACCTGGTCTCTTTGTTGTAGAATTGGGCACATTAGAGGATGAACTCTATATGATGTGCTACCACTAGGAAAGCAGCAACCAAGTGGATGTTGCTTTTAATGATCCTCTTTATTTCAGAGCTTGGGTTCATCGCTTTCGTTTGAGCCATGAACTCAACCATATCTACGTGGCCAATTTCGGTGTCTCGGATGTCGTCGACATTGGAGGTAACCAAAGTGATCGGAAAGATGCCCTAGTACTTGTACTTCATTGTCTTTGCTTTTTTGGGAGACATTTTCGACATTGAAACTGGTCTTGATTGGATGGGTGTTGATGAGCAAGAGCCTTCAGAAAGAACTATAGCCATGATCACACAATTAGGAAAAAGAGAGCGAGTTTGTGGAATTTGCATATCAAATGATCATGACCAAGGGAGGATACTTAAAAAGACCAGGTCATAAATCGAGGTGGAAAAGGAGGAAGGAAGGAAAAGAAAGGAAAAATAGGAAAAGTCTTTCAGAGTTAGAAAAAATCAAAGGAAAAATGCATAGGCGGCAAAAATTACCACCCTTGCATAAAGAAGAGAAAGAGTGTAGAGGCGGTGAATTTTGCTGCCCTTACAGGAGGGGTGGATAAAATGCAAGGGCAACAAAATTTGCCACCCCTACAGCATTGGCCTGCATAGGTGGTGAATTTTTCCACCTCTACAAATCGAGAAAAAAGTAGTGGTGGCGAAATTTGCCGCCCCTGCACATTGGGCATGCATCGGTGGCAAAATTTGCCACTGATGCAAGTTTTTAGCAAAGAGGGTGTGTGGGCGGCAAAAATCACCACCCGTGCACAAATGGGTCAGCACAGGCAGTGAAATTTTCCACCCTTGAAGGTGAAGAATGGGGGCCGAGACACATAGGTGGTGAAAATTGCCATCCGTGTGGGTTTGGTGAGAAACTGTAAGCAGAGGGGAGGGGTGGTGAAAATCACCGCCCCAACACGGGAAGAAAGACGGGAAGGCTGACATGGAGGGGGAGGCAGAGATGACAAAAAATCACCACCCTCCCAAGAGCAGGTCAACCGGTCAAAACAAAAAAAATAAACCCCAACAATGACAAAAGCAAACTAACTAAGCAAAAAATGGAAAAAGAAAGGAAACAAATGCTAAAAACAAGACCTATCTTGAAAACCACACGAACAACAAGCTCAAATCCACAAAAATACACTTTAACTCATTCATCGAATCGCCCAAATGCAAAAGGCAGGAGGAAAGGAGGAAGAATGAGAAGAAATGAGGCTCAAATCAGATTATATGGGGTGAAAAACAACCCCAACAACCCACCACATGCGGTAATAAATGCTGCACACAAAAATCAAGGGCATGTAGGGGTGGCAAAAATCACTGCCCTTACAAGTCGGTTGGAAGTTCGGTTGCATGGGCGGCGAAAATCACCGCCCTTGCAAGTCGAGATGCAATGGCGGCAAAAATTGCCACCTTTGTGGGAAAAATGCAGGGGCGGCAAAAATTTTCGCCCTTGCATGCAAAAGGCAAAAATGCACTAGTGGGAAAAATTGCCGCTCATGCACATAAATAGAAGAGAAAAAACACCAACTCTGAAAGAGACAAGAATTGGTCTTCTGAACACATCGAGACTATAATGATTTCAACATTTTTTTGGGGAAAATGAGACGAAAAGACATTACTAATTTTAAATGGTATCAGTTGGACCAAAATGAGGACAACGAAAACCCGTCTCGACAACAAACTTAGAGAGATGAAAGATAAAATGAACAAGTTTTATAAGGGGGTTGTTCCTCAAAATTGAGCTAAGTTGATTTTGGAAACAACAGCTGGCTCCTGTTGGAGAACTTCCATTAATCAAATTGATTATCAGGAGTAGAAACCAATCTCTAAGTGCCTTCATCCAATCCATTGGGCTATGGGGTCAAGCCAAAAATGAAAAAAAAATAGACAAATGTAAAAACTATACATATATACAAATGGACTTATCCAAGCTTTAAAGATTGAACAGCTTCAAATGCTACCCACTATGAGGTAGTGCAAATGGCGTTCCATCTTGGTACTCCAGTAAGAAGCTAGCCTCACCACAGAGTTGTCGAATGGTGAACGGGCCTCTCCATAGGGAGTCAAATTTGATGTGCATCCCTTTTAGTTCTCGCCTCTTGTCCCACAACAAGACTTGATCTCTGACTTAGAATTCGTGAACTTTAACTTTTTTATCAAAGAGTGCCTTCACCTGGTTCTGATGCTCCGTAATCTGATCCACTACCATGGCTCATCGCTCATTCAACTTGATCAGACACATGATTCCTTTATCGACTAAGCTTTCGAAGGTTGAGTCTTCGATTGCTTTAGTTAACCTGAGCACTGATAGTTCAAGGGTGATGGGAATTTCCACATTTAATCCATATAGAAGCTGAAAAGGTGACATACTTATAGCCCTTTTGGGTGTTATCTTATCAGCCCATAAAACATCATACAATGCTTTGTGCCATGTTCTATGATTGTCATCCACCAACTTCCTGATAATAGTGACCAAGTTCTTATTACTCGATTCTGCTTGGCCATTTCTTTGAAGAAAATAATCTGAAGTGTGGGATAAGGTAATCTCATAATAAAAACAAAATTGAGTAATTTCATGTGATGAAAAATAGGCCGCATTATCTGTTACAATCTTTAGTGGGACCCCAAACCTGGAGATGATATTTTCTTTGAAAAAACTACACACCACTTCAGATGTGACGTGTTAGGTTGGGATGGCCTCCACCCACTTAGTAAAGTAATCTATTACCATGAGGACATAATCATGTTCGGCACTTGAAGATGGGTTGACTATGCCAATGAAGTCAATACCTCACTGCTAAAATGGCTCCTTGATTACTACTGGCTTAAGCTTTCCAACAAACTGTTGACACAATTTGCACCTACGCACCCATTTATAGGCATCTTAGAACAATGTAGGCCAATAATACTTTGCTCGTAAAATTTTGTGCGTTGTCACCGATGCAGAAAAATGCCCTCCATAGGCCAAATTGTGGAAAGACTCTAAGAGTCTTCCTTGTTGTGCCTTATCAACACAACGAAGAAATACCCCGTCCAAGTTTCTCTTGTAAAGACCATTGTCTCATAGAACATAACCAACTGCTTTTAACTTAACATTCTATTTCTTTTTATAAAAAAGATGAGTGAAACACTCACCATATGTCAAAAAGTGAGTAATGTCAGAATACCACTCATCAGTAGTTGCAACAAAGAGGACCATAGGCATGCCTTTGATCTCTACTTCTTGATTTTTTGCTTCATCTAGAATGTTATTGGCGATCAACTGGCAAAGACCCTTTCCCTGTACGAGCTTGGTAGGTTTGATGTCTAGATCAAACTCCTGAGTCTTGGCAATCCAATTACCTCTCTTCGTACCAAACTCCTGCTGAGTCAAAATAGATTTTACTATTGTGTCTGGTATGAAAACTTCAGTGTGAGAGTTCAGAATATAAAACCTAAAATGCTTGACCGCTTTGACCACTGCGTATGCATGCTTCTCCATAAGGGAATATTTCAGCTCATGAACCTTGAGTGGACAACTCATAAAAGAGATAGGAGATTCTAAACCTTCTTGATTTTGTTGGACTAAAATGGTCAATAGTGTATGCTCGGAAGCATAACTGTATATTTTGAAACTTTTAGTATAATCTAGACAAACCAAGACTGGTGCGCGAGCAATTACTTCTTTGATTTATTTAAACATTGATTTGCCCTTAGCAGTCCACCTAAATGTAGCATTGCCTTTCATCATGTTGACAATGTGGTGGGTTTTCTCAGCAAACTCAGGAATGAATCTCTAAAGAAAATTCACCTTTCCAAAGAAAGAGTGAACTGCGGTCTTACTGGTAGGCAGAGTAAGTTCCTAGATGGACTTGACTCTCTCTGAATCAATTTTAATACCTTCTCAGGACACAATGTGTCTGAGAAGTTTCCATTCAGTTACTTTGAAGATAGATTTCTTTGGGTTTAAAGAAATACCGTTATGATGACAGCATTCCAGTATCCTTTGCAAATGGTGGACATGCTCAGAATGATGTTTTGAAAACACTGTCAGATCATCCAGGTATAATACAATGAATTTTTCCATTTCATCCTTGAAAGCGAGATCCATTGCCCTTTGAAATGTGGTTCTTGTATTTATCAGACCAAAAGGCATTCTTCAATAAGCGAAGGTGCCCCAAGGTGTGGTGAATGCTGTCTTATGCTGATCTACTTTGTCGACTTCGACCTGATTGTACCCCAAAAAACTATCTAGTATTGATAACATTTCTGAACCTATTACCATCTGTTGAACTTGATCCATAATAAGAAGAGGACAGTTATCTTTTAAAGACAACTAATTTAAGTTTCTGAAATCCACACAGATTCAAATTTCACCATTCTTCTTCCTGACAGGCACTATGTTGGCAATCCATGTTGAGTGATGGATTGAGAAAATTATCTAAGCATCAAGCATTTTTGGTATCTCAGTTCAAATAGTACCTGAAATTTTTGGATTATATTGCCTAGACTTTTGCTTATAAGGTACAGAGTTTGCCTTCAGAGGAATGTCATGGCGAATGTCATTTAACATGAGTGATTTCAGATCATCATAGGAATAGGACAATACATTTATATATAGGTGAAGTAAACTAGCAAGCTTAAATCTCTCCTCGGGAGTGCAACATTTCCCAATGTTTACCATTTTAGGATCTCACTTGGTTTCCAAGTTTATTTGATCAAAATCTTGAGAGGAGTTTGAACCTGTTCGTTGTTTAATAAATCTATCATGGTTATCAAACAACTTCTCCAAGGAAACCAGGCCTTTGAGAATCTTATTCCCCTTAAGCTGTAGGAAATCCTTGCTTGTATTCATATTTGACTCAGGAGTTGCTTCACATCCTCAGAGTTCACTACCTTTAAAATGTAGTTGTTCAAAACTATCCTTTTACTCCAAGAAAGGTGATGATTTGATCATCATTGTTAAATACTTGCCAATGGCCAGCATTATCAAGTACACTTGGTTGAAAAACCAATTCAATAGTGTACTTGTCTCCCTTAAAATTTAGGTGAGGAACTAAGAGAGTAGTAGAGACAGCCAATGCATCTGCCCGGTCATTGAATTCTCTTGGAATGGCAGAGCTGTTAAAAGCATCAAAGTTTTCAATTTGATCCTAGATCAGATTGAGATAGTGACGTAACCTTTCATTTTTTGTCTGATAGAGGTTCTTCACCTAGCAGACTACCAACTCGGCATCCCCTTTAGCATGGAGTAGCCTAATGCCTTTTTCTCTGGCAGCCTATAATCCAAGCAACAGGGATTCATACTCAACTGTGTTGTTGGTATTTTTAAACTGCAATTTGTAGGACAAAGGAATAATGTCTCCCTGAAGAGATACTAACACAACTCTGGCTCCCAAACTAGTAGAAGAGTAGCTACCATCAAACTCTAAGGTCCATACCTCGTTAAACGCTACTTTTTCTTTGAAAACTCCTTCGTTTGGGGGAAAAGATTCTTCCATGTGTTCATTTTGATTTATCAATTCTCTCGCTGTGTCAATTGAACACAATCTCAAGTTATCACCCATAAGAGTTTCATTAGATGCCCCATGGATCTCATTTGTAGACAGGAAGTAATTGCCCATGCTTGAGGACTCAAATAAAATTTGAACTTTCGGTGCCGATGATTGGGTAACTACATACCTTGCTTATTTTTCAGAAAGCCATTTCTTCATGACACCTTGAATTGGGATTCTTTCTTTCGACAAGTCCATACTTAGCTCACCTCCAACGTCTTTACAGAAATTTTGCCCGAGCAAGATGCCATAAGATGCTGAAACATTGACCACTAAAACTGTCATTTTTATCCACTTTTCTAGAAAAGCCGCAAAAGCATATTGAGCATATTTTATCTGACCAAAGAAGGGAACTTGCTTATTTTCTATAGAAAAACACCTCCCAAAAGTTTTGGTCAAATTTAGGCCAAGGGAATCCACCACCTTTGCAGGCATGACATTATCTGAGGCTCCAAAGTCTATAATACAATTACTCAGTTTATAACCATTTATAAGTAGGGAAACATAGAAAGGTTCTATTTTCTTGGGAGCGACAGGAGGAGTCACAATGAGATTGTTTTAGGCCAATTTATCTCTAGGGGGATCATGAACGGTCTTCAAAGAATCTTGTCTTATTGGGACAGCTTTGTTTTTCACATATTTTGCTAATCTATCAAATTGTTCTAAGTTAGCCCTCAAATATTCAACCTCTGTCATTTGAATTTTAGTCTTTTTAGCATGATCAATTATATCAAATAATTGAAAAGAACTTGAATCAGAGGAAGAGATTCCATCATCTAGAACTTTAGCAGGTGTGACACTGGTCTGAGCAACAGAAGTGAAATGTATGGGGTGGTTGGAGGTACTTACTTTTTTATGAATTACCTGATCTTTTGATTGTGGAGGCAATGGAGTCTCTCGTTTAGCGATGGAAACCACTGGCCAGGGTTCTTCCTCTACCTTTCCTTTGTCAGTCTATGAGGCTAACTGATTTTGAGATCTAGTGAAAATAGCGTAGGATCCATCCAAACCCTCCCTTTTACTTCCAGCTTTGTCTTGGTAATTCAAGAAACTGATATTGGAGTTGCCAACTAATTCTTCTTCCTTCTCATCAAAGAGATTAGCATCATCTTGTTGGCCCAATTGAGGTTAGAGCGTATAGTCGTCTTCAGCCTCTAGGTATCCGATCGCAGAATTGGCAGGTGATACTTCAATGGCCAATTTCCCTGGAGGGGGAGGCAGGTGATTTGGTTGCCCTTAGTTCTAGGTAGCATTACCTTGATACTGCTAATTTTGGAATGTTCTCCTAGGCATATCTCGATAGGTAGGGGTAGAAGTACCTTGGGCTATTTGCCTCTTCAAAGCTATTAGTTCATTTGTCAATTTCTGCACCATAGGATCTGTAGTGCCTGTAGAAGAGCTTTCAGTAGATGAAGAGAATTTATTTTTATTAGGGTCTTTTCTAATCTTACCTACCAGAATAAGATCATCTTCAATCTCAGTAGCCAAATTTTGAGCTAATGCTAAATCCATAGGGCCAGCTCACCTCAATAGGAAACTTACTTCAAGAAGTTGTGAGTTGATGAAAAAACACTTGAGATTCTCTGGCGTGGGCTGAGCAACAATTAGAATTCGGTTCCTCAACTTGTTGAATTTAGCTATGAAATCCCTCATGGGTTTTTGGAATTTTCTTTCATTTGTGTTAGTTGTGCTAACAAGGCATGTGCATCTTCAACAAGTTTAAACCTAGCTTCGAATTTGGCTTTGAGCGTATCTCAGTCAGTTACTGACCTGGCCTACAGGTGATAGAACCAATTCACGGCAGCTCCTTGCAAGGTTTTTATAAAAATTCTCACTGCTAAATCCTCAAATTCCACACTAATTACACCACATGCTATGGAGAAAGTGGCAATATGCTCATCGGGATGAACCTTTTCATCACCAAAAAACTTAAGAAATTTTTTTATACAACTACGAGGTAGCTCATGCAAGAGTGGAGTCAAGTTAAGAGGACCAAAAGAATTGCCCCACGGACCTTGAGCCATTATGATAGGATGATTAAATGGTGGGATAACAAACCTTGGTGGAGTATTTATAGGTAGGGCATGATTAACAGCAGGAAAAGAAGCTCTGCCTTGCATTGGTGACTTGATAAGGTTAAGAGGAAAACTCCTAGACTGTTGGAAGAAAGGTGATGGAGGAAAGAGATCAAAGTTGCTCTGTTGTGTCAACTCAAACACAGGGTCAAAAACACCCTTGACTCTCTAGCTTCTAGTGTAGCATGGAGTTGCCAGATTTTGAATGAAAAAAGGAACTGAAACTGCTTCAAGTTGAAGCTTGAGGCTTCAAGATGCATGTTCGTAATCCCCAGTGGAGTCACCAAAAAACTATTGGGCAAATATTTTGTCATCAACTAACTGATGACAAAATGGGTATATCAATCACATCATAGGGAGATTTATGCCACAAAAAGTGTGGGTTTACCAGATATAGATGAGGTAAATCTCTCCTCTCATCAAGGGGAGGTTCTCTATGAATATTTATATGCTAGATACATATATATAATTAAGCAAAAAATAACACATGGAGTGGTATAACAACATCCACCTCTCTTTTTTTAGAGGTGATGTACAAGGAGAAAGAGAGAGAAATCCTAGTAGTGGGTCAATAACATCCCTCTTCTTTCAAGAATGGTATCCAACCTAGAGTAGGAAATCACCTGAAGTAAATAATAAAAGTTCACAATGAAACTCACGTAAGCACAAAGTCTTCCGTAGCCTCTTTCACTGATCTAAAACAAACGTAACCGTAGAGTGAAACGAAGCACAAAGTCTTCGCCTGAAACTACAAAAGATAACTGAATCACAAAGATAAAAACAGCTCAAAGTCTATCTTCTACCTTTTAGAAATGTTCTCGGATAATATTAACACACCCACTTTGCTTATTAAATTAGATAAACAAGATATTACCAGGAAAAAGGACATAAGAACTGTTTCTTAAATAACACAGATAATTTCAACACAAAGTTTGAAATAAACCTGCTTCTCATTCATTTAACAAAATATGATTTACAAGTTTGAGCACAAAGTCTCAAAAAGTGTTTTAATTTTGACAAAGTTTTTGCTCTCTTATCCAAGATCCGATTACAAAAGAGGTCTCCACTATATATAGAGAGAAATCCTCAAAATTTAGAAACTATTAAAATACAAAAATATCTTGGTCAAAGATGACTCATCTTTGACTTTGAGATATTTTTTTGAACTTTTTACATGTAATTACATATTACAAAATTGCATGCACTTCTCACAAGACAAAAGTGCATAAGGAAAGAAGAAGAGAGAAGGGGGAAAATTTTCAGTTTTTGCTGCCAGATTTCTTTAGATGAGCATCATACATAGTAATAGATGCCTAAATTCCTATACTGTCTGGGACAATTGTGTTCTTGGAGATGACTCTAGCTCTGATTAAAGCATCCTTCAATGCTGTGATGGCCTTAGCATGACCAGTTAACTTGGATTTTAGATTATCTAGAGTTAACTAAGTGTCTAAAATATTATCCACAGAAGTCATTGAGAAGGATTTCTCTTCAAAATCTCTTTGAATCATCCCTTTGAAACTTTAGATCATTTCTTCTACTGAGAGGAATTTGTTATCCCTAGAAGTTAGGTTGCAAGGTAGCTCTTCTAGTCTATTGAGCAGGCCTGTGTCACTCTTCTCACTATCATCCTTGGAAGATTTAAGGTCTTCAACCAACTCCTTGAGTACCTATATCCTATATATCAGTGACTCTTTGATCTCCACATAGGAGTCCTTGCTAGAAATGACACCGATAGATATTAAGGTGATTTTCTTCAGGTCCTTTATCTCCCTCCATTTGCCAAGATATTTTTTAGTACTGTCAATATCCTAAGAGATAAGAGAGAGAAGGTCACCTAAATCTGCCCTCACCTTTTTCATTTTATCCATCTTTTCAGCAACATCTAAAAGCAAGGAAACTCCTTGAGTATGCATTTTTTCAATATAGTCCTCCAGGACTTTCCCCTTCAAGTAAGTCTTCTCTACCTTTTGAATGACAGGGTCATTTATAGAGAAAGCCTCTGGGGTTGCCACTTTAGGGGGAAGAGTGAACCTCCTTATTACTATCGCCAGCTGCTCTGTTTTAGCCTTGTAATAATCTTTCATCTCCTTTTCTCGATCAAATTTTTGGATCATGATGTCCATAACACACTGAAGATCGCTTTTCGCACCTTCGTGAGTAACTTTGCCAAGTTCAACATGAGAGATGGAATAACTGCTCATTTCAAAACCCTCAAGGGTTGTGTCCTATAGAGGCTTAGCTATTTTAAAAAAAAATTGCCCTTTTTCCCTGACTAATTTTGAGAGGATCCTTGGCCTTTTAGAAGCCTTAGCTTTCACCGACACTATTTTGCCAAAATTGAAGTCATCTAGGGAGATGGATAACTTCTTTATTTTAGGTGTGAATGCTGACATCCAAGGTAGGAGATAAGTACCTACTATAGCAATGGTTCTCTCAGCTGGTGTTACTGTGGCAGCTTCTACACTGCTAGTGGTGACAGTGGCCACAGTTGGAGTAATAGGTGAAGTTGTACCGGCCATCGATTCTGGCTCTTGTGTAGAACTCTCTCCCAAATTGAAAGAAGGAGATGACAAACTAGGAATAGACCGAGAGGAGCCAGGAGTACCTCCAAAAGTGCCTTGAGGATCACTAAATATAACTCTGGAAGGAGAGGCAGCTCTAGAAGAAGGAACACTGATAGGGGAGAGAGGAGAAGGGGGTATCACAGGAGACTGAGGTGGAGAAGGAGAGACACTTTTGAGCGGTTTTGCCCCTTCCTAGGAAGGTAGAGGCTCAGTCCTTTGTTATTTTACAGGCTGGTTGTCCATCTCTATTGATTGGGCTACCTGTGCCTGAGAGCTATGTTCTTCAATTCCTTTAGCCGCCACTTCTGGCTCTTCAGTAGTCCTTGATTTTTTAGAAACAAAGATGATTCTAGGCTTGTGAGGCCTAGAAGGGGAAGGAACATCACCTTTGTTCTTAGTTCTATTTTCTAATTTCTTCCTCATCTCTGCTTGAAACTCAGCCTCGAATCCCGTGATAAATTCTTTCAGGATGATCCCTTTGGCTGCTAACCAATCATTGGTGTTAGCCAATATTAGTTCAAATCTTTTTCTCAGAGAAGTTAGTTCCTTCTGAGACCATTTGATTGGAGGAAGAGGGGAGTCAACAATATTTTTAGCTAGGTACCTGTTATTGATAATGCTCCCATCATCAACCAGATTGGAGGGAATCTCTGCAAGCCCCAAATATTCAATTTGTTCTAGGGTCAGCCTGCTATAATCTATTCTTCTGATTTCTTCAACTGTCCTTAGGTCTATCCAGATGTCCTCGATCATGGGCTCATGGAATTGAGTCTTCCAGCTGATCTTGTCCTTGACTCCCCTATAGTCAAATTTGTCTCTTTTCTTGAATTGTTTTAGAGTGACCAGCTGCATCTCCATTTCCATGACCTTAGCTTTGGCTATTATCGCAATATAATACCTACCAATTTTAATTAGAAACCTAAAACCTGACTTTTTAGCTCTATTTGCCTAGTATGCATGACCACCAGTTGTCGACAAAGTTCCATTAGAACCAACTTGTCAGAAAGGAACCTGGGGAGCATAGGGGTAGGCTTAGAAAAAGCTAACCCGAAGATATCAAAAAATGGGAAATTGGAAGAACATACACCCGTAATCATTGACGACTGTCCAAGCTTCATCAGATACTCTATTTTATTCAAGCTGAGGGTCGAAGAGGCATAAAAATATGGCAAAGAAAGCATCATTTACTCTTTTGAAATGGCGGGTTGACCCTTGAAGTGTCAACTAGGGGTAATATGAGCAGACCAGGGTGATCTTTCTATCCCCTTCAGTCATTAAACCTGGGAAGGTTCGCATCGAAGCAGCTATGTACACAAGGTACGAGGTCATATAAAACTTGGAAGAAGTATTTACCTTGGTTAGCTACTCATGGAGGGCATTGTTGATCTGCTCACCATAAAAGATGGCCTGCTTATCCTGGAGGATGATCTTAATGAATGGGTACATCCATTCATGGAACTATGAGGAAGACGGGAGGCCTCACACTCTGTTGAGAAGGGTGATCAAGTCACCGACTTCTTCAATAAAATTGCTCCTCAAAAAGTTCCATGGCCATCTGAATAGACTGGTTCTAGGTGCCTTCAACCACCTATTATTCATGACTTTCTTCACCCTCTCAGGGTCCTTGTTGTACTCCTTTTAGGCTTCCATGAAGTTAATCTTCAGCACTTTAATAGTGGGAGGGCACATGAAGACCTTGTCAATGAATTTGGGATCCAGCTGAATTATCACATTGTCGCTGG
Organism: Torreya grandis; assembly: GCA_037957365.1. Taxonomy (NCBI): domain Eukaryota; kingdom Viridiplantae; phylum Streptophyta; class Pinopsida; order Cupressales; family Taxaceae; genus Torreya; species Torreya grandis. The sequence continues at coordinate 1,271,571 of JARHVA010002228.1, forward strand.
CATCTGAGACTAACTTGATCTCTTTATTGTAAAAGCGGGCACATTGGAGGATGAACTCTGTATGATGTGCTACCACTGGAAAAGCAGTAACCAAGTGGATGTTGCTTTCAATGATCCTCTTTATTTTAGAGCTTGGGTTTGTCACCTTCGTTCAAGCCACAAACTTGACCATATCTAGGTGGCCAATTTTGGTGTCCCAGATGTCGTCGACATTGGAGGTGACCAAAGTGATCGAGAAGACGCCCTGGTACTTGTACTTCATCATCTTTGCCTTTTTGGGAGATGTTTCTGACATTGGAACTGGTCTCGATCGAATGGGTGTTGATGAGTAAGAGCCTTCAGAAAGAATTGTAGCCATGATCACATAATTAGAGAAAAGGGAGCAAGTTTGTGGAATTCGCATATCAAGTGATCATGACCAAGGGAGGGTACTTAAATAGACTGGGTCAAAAACTAAGGCAGAAAAATAAGAAGGAAGGAAAAGAAAGGAAAAAGAGGAAAAGTCCTCTAGAGTTAGAAAAAATTGAAGGAAAAATGCATACATGGCAAAAATAGCTACCCCTGCATAAGGAAGAGAAAGAGTGCAGAGGCAGTGAATTTCACTACCCTTACAGGAGGGATGGATAAAATGCAAGGGCGGCAAAATTTGTCACCCCTATAGGGTCGGCCTACATAGGTGGCAAATTGGGCATGCATCGGCAGCAAAATTTACCATCGATGCAAGTCTTTAGTAAAGAGGGTGCGTGGGCGGTGAAAATCACCGCCCGTGCATGAATGGGTCAGCACGGGTGATGAAATTTACTGCCCGCAAAGGTGAAGAATGGGGGCCAAGACGCACAGGTAGCAAAAATCATTACCCATGCGGGTTTGGTGAGAAACCACAGGCAGAGGGGAGGGGCAGAAAAAATTGCCACCCCAACATGGGAAAAAAGACGAGAAGGCTGACGTGGAGGGGTAGGCAGCGATGATGAAAAATTGCCACCCTCCAAAGAGTAGGCCGACTGGTCAAAACAATAAAAATAAACCCCAAAAATTATAAAAGGGAACTAACTAAGCAAAAAATGAGAAAAGAAAGGAAACAAATGCTAAAAACAAGACCTACCTCGAAAACCACACGTGCAACAAGCTCAAATCCGCAAAAATGCACTTCAACTCATTCATCAGATCGCCCAAACGCAAAAGGCAAGAGAAGAGAAAGAAGAATTAGAAGAAATGAGGCCCAAATTAGATTATATGGGGTGAAAAACAACCCTAAAAACCCACCACACATGGCAATAAATGCCGCGCATAGAAATCAAGGGCATGCAGGGGCGGCAAAAATCGCCGCCCTTACAGGTCAGTTGAAAGTTCGGTTGCATGGGCGGTGAAAATTGCCACCCTTGCAAGTCGAGATGTAATGGCAAAAAAAATTTCTGCCTTTACGGGAAAAATGCAGGGGTCGAAAAAATTTCCACCCTTGCATGCAAAAGGCAAAAATGCACTAGCGGCATAAATTACCGCTCATGCATAGAAATAGAAGAGAAGAAATACCAACTTTGAAAGAGACAGGAATTGGTGTTCTAAACACATCGAGACCGTAATGATTTTGACATTTTTTTAGGGAAAATGGGATGAAAAGACATTACTAATTTTGAATGGTATCAGCTGGACCAAAATGAGAATGAGAAAAACCCGTCTCGAAAACAAATTTAGAGAGATGAAAGACGAAACAAACAAGTTTCGTAGGGGGTTGTTTCTAAAAATTGAGCTAAGCTAATTTTGGAAACAACAATCTTAATAATTTCCATGAAATTTTAAATCAGTTAAATTCAATCAAAATAGTTTTTGATGATGAAATTAAGGCTCTCTTAATCTTATGCTCTTTACCTAAAAGTTGGCATAGTTTGGTAATGGCAGTTAGTAATACTGCATCTACTTCAAATATCTTGAAAGTTGATGATGTTGTTAGTGTAATCTTGAATGAAGAAATTTGTAGGAAAAGCATAGGGGAAATATCAGGTAATGCTTTAAGTGTTGAAAGCAGGGGAAAGCAAAGAGAGAAGGGTGAGCAAAGGAAATCAAGGTCAAAGATGGGAAGTAGATCCAAATCCAGAAATGGAAGTATAACCTGCTAGAATTTTGAAAAGAAAGGGCATGCAAAGAAAAATTGTTGGTTGAAAGAAAATCAACATGAAGGTAATAAAGAATCAAAAGATGCAAGTAGTGTTGCACAGTATGCTCTTATACTTTCCTTGGATAAAATAAAATCTTGGGTTTTAGATTCTGGTGCTTCTTTCCATGCAACCCCAAATAGATAATTTTTCAATGATTATGTCCATGGAGATTTTGGAAAAGTTTATTTAGGGGATGATGAGCCTTGTCAAATTATTGGCAAAGGAAAAGTGCAGCTGAAATTGCAGAATGGCAACACATGGGTGTTGAAGGATGTCATGCATGTACCCATCTTGAAGAGGAATCTGATTTCTATAGGAAAGTTGGGTGATGAGGGTTGCACAGTAACTCTCATAATGGAATCTTGGAAAGTTTCCAAGGGTGCACTTGTATTAGCAAGAGGTAAGAGAGTAGGTACACTTTATCTATCTACTTGTATTACTGATTATTCTCCTTCTATTTTATCTACTTCAGATGTAGATGCAAAGTTGTGGCACTGTAGGCTTGGCCACATGAGTGAGAAGGGAATGAATGTTCTTAAGTCAAAAGGTAAGCTTTCAAATTTGAAAAGCATAGATCTAGATTTCTGTGAGCATTGTATTTTTAGAAAATAGAAGAAAGTGAGGTTTCTCAAAAATGGGTCAACAAAGAAGAAGCACAAGTTAGAGCTTGTTCACACAGACGTGTGGGGACCAGCCCAAGGAGCTTCTATTGGAGGATCATAGTATTATGTTTTTTTCATTGATGATGCTATAAGAAAGGTATGGGTTTATTGCATAAAGAGAAAATCTGATGTTTTTGACACATTTAAGAAATAAAAAGCCTTGGTTTTCAATGAGAAGGTGATGTACAGTGATCAGCTCAAGAGGCTAAATAATTTTGTGCAGGGCAATCTTAATTTGGATGAGGTTATGATCCAAAATGAGCTCGTGGGTAAAAATCATCACTCACAAGAAAACATAGAAACTGACGTTGATCATGCAGGAACCAATGTCAATCAGGTAAAAATTGATGTCGATCAGGTAGAAATTGACGTTAATGGTGTCGATCGAGTAAGAACCGACATCGGTTAGATAGAGACCAATGTCGATTAGGTGGAACCGATATCGGTTGAGTGCAGATCGACATCGATTAGAGATGACCAGGATCAATCACTATCAGAAGGAAATTTGGGTGGACAAGCTATAAATGAGTCTCAAATGCCCATAAGGAGGTCTAAAAGAGTGATTAAACCTCTAATTTGATATTCCCCTTCTTTGTACTACTTGTTGCTCACTGATGGTGGAAAACCATAAAGTTTTGATGAGGCAATGTAGGTAGAATCCAGGAAACAGTGGGAGCATAGCATGAATGAGGAAATTGATTCCTTGGAAGAGAACCATACGTGGGATTTGGTTGAGTTGCCAGTCGAAAAGAAAGCACTAAAAAACAAATGGGTTTATAGGTTAAAGGAAGGAGAAATGGACAAGTGAGACATAAGGCCAGGTTATATGGTCTTAAGCAAGCTCCAAGACAATGGTATTTGAGGTTTGACAGGTTTATGATAGAGTATGGCTTTAGTAAATGTCAATTTGACCATTGTGTTTATTTTACCAGATTGGATAATGGTAGCTATATTATCCTATTACTGTATGTAGATGATATGCTTGTTGTAGGTTCACACATGTAGGAAATTATTGAGCTAAAGGTAAAATTAGCTCAGACATTTGCCATGAAGGATTTAGGAGCAGCAAAAAAAATCCTTGGCATGAGTATTAAGAGAGATAAGAAAAATCATAGTTTGATTTTGTCTCAAAAGGATTATGTGAATAAGGTGTTGGAGAGGTTCAATATGTAGGAAGCAAAACTGGTAAGCACACCTATGGCTGGACACTTCAAGTTAAGCAAATAATAGTGTCCTAAATCACATGATGAGGTTGAGTACATGAGTAGAGTTCCATATGCTTTAGTAGTTGGGAGCTTGATGTATGCAATGGTATGTACTAGACCTGATATTGCCCAAGCAGTGGGAGTTGTCAACAATTTTATGGCCAATCCAGGGAAGGAACACTAGAAAGTAGTTTAGTGGATTCTCAAATATCTGAGAGGGACCAGCAGTAGGCATTTATGCTATGGAGGGTCAAACACTTCTCTACATGGGTATGTAGATTCGGATATGGCAGGTGACTTAGATGGCAGGAGAAACACCACAGGATATGTGTTCACTGTTGGTGGAACGGTGGTTAGCTAGATTTCAAAGTTGTAGAAGGTTGTTGGCCTATCTTCTACAGAGGTAGAATACATTGCAATCACATAGGCTAGCAAGGAAATGATTTGGATGACTTGGTTCATGAAAGAGTTGGGAAAGGAGCAAAAGAGTTGCAGATTGTATAGTCATAGTCAAAGTGCAATTCATTTGGTAAAGAATTCAGCCTTTCATTTAAGAACCAAACATATACAGCTTAGGTACCACTTCATTAGATAAGTATTGGAGGATGGTTAGTTGAAGCTAGAAAAGATCCATATGGATAAGAACCCAGCAAATATGTTAACAAAGCTGGTAATAAAGGAGAAGCTGAATCTTCATTCAAATTTTGTTGGTCTTCAAGATTGAACTTGAAGAGGGAGAAACAAGCTAGAGAAACAAGCTGGAGGATGTTGTTGTATAGGTATAGGTGTAGCTGTTTATCTCCAAGTGGGAGATTGTTGAGTTTTGGAGCTAAAAGCTTCACTGATATGCAAATGTGGAGGTTGTTGGGTTACACAGTAACTGACATTAGTCAAATCCAACCGACATTGGTTAGGGGTTGACTGACATCGGTTATCTTTAGCTATACAGTAACTGGCATTAGTTAGGGGTCGGTTGGCATCAGTCATCTTCAGACTGACATCAGTCATCTGTGCGTTTCCAGAATTGTTCTAATTTTAAGAGAACAGTTAGTTTGCATGTAAAGACTAAAATTAGTCTTGAGTCTATTTTTCTAATTATTGTTTGCTTTAGGTTTTATTTAAGAGACCCATGGGGCTGTATTGTAATGTGAGCAAGATCAATTAGATCTACAGGGTGCAAGATCAAGAAGATTTGTAAGGTGCAAGATCAAGAAGATCTATGGGAAAAGGGGGAATAACTTAGTATTTGAGTTGGTTGTAATTGATTGAGAGAGAGAGAGAGAGAAATCTTGAGGGAGAATTATTGTACATCTACGAGGTGTGAGGAGAAAGATATTTTTTCATTGAATTTCCTTCTGTAAGAGTTTAATACAGATTGTATTGTTTCTCGTATCTCTTATTATTTGTTGTTTCTAATTTCTAGTTACTTATTACTTCTAGTTTCAATTCCGTGTTTAGTTTCTTATATAAAAGTAATCAATTGTACTCTAAGGTCTTGACAAGTGGTATTAGAGCTATGTGTAGATCCTGACATTAAGTACCTAGCTAGATTTTGATGCTAATGCAAACACAACCTTCAAAATATGAAAGGCATGCTAACACCCTACTCAAAACTTGATAGGTAAGCTATCAACATCATTGGAATTTGATAGTCATGTTATCAACATCCATGAAGTATAATACCACTGTCAACATAACTTGTAGAGTTTGATACCATTATTAGCAATACCCCCAAAGTATGGTGCTAGTACCAACAACATCCATGGAACCTAACCTATCTGCATGTGCATTCATCAAATCCTACCTATTTGAAATTAAACCCTAGAATTTGAGTTATTAATGGAATTGACCCTATTTATACGTAAGAATGTTTATTATTTGGCTTTTACTATTAAACCATCCATTCTCATTATTGCTCACACCCTGATTACAAATATGTTACTCTCCTCCTTTACATCATGTTTAAATCTACCTCACTTTCATTCATGCATTATAGACCTCATTGAGTCTATAATCATCTTGGTTGGCTACTAAGGTTCATACTTTCAGAGGAGGTAGGATAAATTGGTCATTTCTTATCTTTTTTTGTAGATAAAATTGAAAATTTATCTATTTCTTATTGTCGACAAACTGCTCTGAGATCTATTTTTAAGTTTTATTGCATTTAAAATTCCTTAACAAAACCTAAAATTATTCTCAAAACATTCCTAAAATATGACTAATTTATAAACAATATTCCCAAATCTTTCCCCTTTTGCTCACATCCTCATTAGATTCCAACCACTCTATTCATAAACCCCATATATCTTGACTCTTTTGCCCACATCCCTATTAGATCCTGACACATTTACTAACAAACCCCCCAAAACCTAATAGGCATGCTTTCATACCTATTGGGACCCAAGGGTAGTGTTGGCACACTCCCTAGATTCTAATACCCCTATAGGCAACCCTATTAGATTCTATGACTTACATGAGAAAATTTTCAAAATATAAGGTTTTTGATTGAATTTCTTCATAAGTTCATCTTTGTCAGGGGAAATATAGTACATTTTTTTTCACTTAGATGGTGTTTTATCCTAGATTTCAACACTTAGGACTCCTATTAAGGGTACTCCAAATAAAACTCCTCCAAATAAGGTCCCTAAAGGAGAATAAGGATTAGATATGAATTACTATTTTCAAGGTGTTGTTCCTCTATCAAATCTAGATACACATGTTGAACATAATAGATATTGTATTGGGACATGTTGACATATAATACTTTTGGAGTATAATCAATGAATTACACAAAATAGATTATGGTCAAAGTATACATGATAATGGGTTGGCACATGTAGCTGCATTTCCAACTTTAGTACAATGTTTGGAACTAGTCTTGACTATAATTGAGCACTATGATCTTGAGGAAGGAGAGGTCATGAATTATAAAGGATAATATGTTGTATGCTTTGCACTATAAGATATTTATAAATTAGTTTAATTTCCAGAAAGATAATACTTTACTGATTTGAATCCTAATTTTGTTAAGCAATTCTAAGAGGACAACACTAATTCTTATGCAAAATGGGTAAACAAACAATGGTTGATAAAACCTAAACATATAACAATAAGATTTTTAGGTTTGAGTTTATGTATGTGTGTGTGTGTGTATGTGCATGTGTTTGTGTGTGTGGGCTATTTAAAATAATAATAAATATATCAGTTGGGGTCAACTCATCAATGATTCAATCCATAAGTAGTTGATGGAAGTCAAAACAAATTCTAATTTTACATGTCCTCTTATCTTGTCTATCTAATTACTAGAAGAAAATTTAATATTGGATTGAATCAAGTAAGAGACATCTAAAACTATAAAAATATATGAATTATATCCTCAACTAACTCTAAAATAAAGTGTTCATCACTTTCTAAGATTAAATAATGTATTCCTACAATATGTGATCCAAATGTTTGAATGAGATCCCTATAATATGAGGATATCTATAGAGGCAACAACAAGGCTTGATAAATAGGGAGCCTGGTTCATACAATTTCCCACTTTTAGTTATCTATAAATTTGTGGATGTGAGTTATCACCATATATGCTCCCTAGATATGTTGATAACAAATGAGATTTGATGGAATTGGTGAGATAATTGGTTGAAACCCACAAGTTCTTAGCCAATAAACACAAAACCAAGGTAAATTTTCCTATTTCTATAGGTAGGTATACATGTGAATCATTGGCTAAATCAAATTCTATTAAGGAAGAAATGGCATGTGTTAATACGAGGATATTTGAAATCAAACTTAATTTGAAATAAGAGGTTTAGTGATAAGCATTTTTGGTTTTTCATATCAGGATTTGTCTCATTTGAGGACTATCAGTTGGATTATAATGATTAAAGAGATGTAACAATTAGGGTTTGTTCATAGTTTACAATAAAACATGTCAATTCGTTTGGTATTATAAAAGTCCCAAAGAATATAGTAGATGATGAAGACACATTGGATCCTAGATTTTAAAAAGAAAAAATTGAATCATAGCCATTTTCTAAGCTTGATTAAAGCAAGAAACATTCAACTTCTCTCATAAGCAAAATTCAAAGTGTGCTTAATAGAACACTAAAATTATTCAAAAATAAAGGAGTCAATGTTGATAAAACAAGATTTCCAGCACCAATAAAGACACTGAATTGGGAAGCTTTCATAATCAACAATAAATTGATTATAGAACATCACAAATAACCAATGAAAATAAATATACTCCAGAGATATAAGAAGAAACTAAAGCTCAAACTATTATAGAAGTTGTTCTAGTTCATAGGCCTCTAAAGCTAAAATTAAAAAGGTTAGGAGAAAAATCTTCTTATTATCCAAGAATTTCTATTTCTAAAGATGTTCCTCTTGATAGTCTTGTTCAATCTTAGACATTAGTAGAAAATAACACTCAATATTTTCTTACATATGATTCTTCATTGTTGCTTCCATATTCCACTCAACTTGATAGTTATTTAACCTCCTTTGAAATATTCTAAACTACTTCTTGAATCTTCACCCAAAAATCCAATTAATATAGTATAAAAATAAAAAGATGAGATAGTATCATAAGAAGTCCATCCCTTAGAAACTATTCTTCCTTCTCTTGAGATTCCAATAAAACCTGATTCTACTCAAGTTTAATAACTTCTTCCTAATGTATACATTTTTGACTAGTTATATGAGGTAATGAAAAAGATGATGAAAATTGTTGAGCTTGAATAAATTGATTTTGATACCTTGGCGGGAGACCCTACCTTCTTAAGCAATAAATAAATTTGAAACTATATCAATGATAATCATGGATAATAAGGGAGACTATTATGCAGAAGTAGCAGTTCTTCCAATGAAAAAAGATAAATATGGTGTTAATGCTTCTAACTATCAAATCAAAAAATATATTTGTGGAAAGCTACAAGAGAGTGAATGAAATAAAATTTTCAATCAACAATTGGTTCCTTGTTTGATAAGATGGATCATTATAAGGTGACTAAGGATCAACTTAAATAACAAGTTGAGCAGTTAACAATAGTAATCCAAAAATTGACAAAACTAATTCAATCTTCTTCTTCAACTATTCATCATTTTATTGAGATAGAAACACTAAATGTTTTTGAAGAAATCGATGGGTAAAACTATAAAATAATGGTTAGAGAAGATTCTCCAACAAGGTATTAATACCATTCACACAATAATGACCATGTGTTCTAAAATTCATTTTAAATATGATTAAGCAACAAAGGCTGAGAAAAAATACATTGAAGAAGTAAAAAAATGGGATGAATTGCTTCCCAAGTTAGAAGATTTATTTTATGCTGATCCAGATGACCTTATTTAGGAAAAGGTCATTCAAAAATAATAAGTGGTGTATATCAATGAATTTCTAGGAGCTGCCAAATTTAGGATTCACATTGTCAAAGAAAGTATCAAATTCAAAGCCTCTAAATCAATGGGAGGTAATGCTATCCTTAAAATATTGGTATGAATAGGAAAATTTAAATACATACTCACTAATGATAAAGGGAAAATAGCACCTAAGGAAACCATTGTTAATCAATTCAAGAATAATATCGAAGAAATCCTAACTACTAAGTCTATTTTCAATTATGAATCAATTTAAATGTTGATCAAATATCAAAAAAAATGGATAATCTAAATGCAATGATTAAAAGACTACAGGTAATAAAAAAAAAATGTCAGATATATATTATGATGCAGAGATATCCTATACATATTCAGATGGCCTAGACAAAGATAAAGTGCTTCAAACTATGCAAAATTTTGGTGAATATCAAAAAAAGAGGCCACAACCAGAAAAAGAGAAGTTTCAAATTGTTCTAAGTGAAGGTGAACAAGAATAACTCTTCATCAAATTTTGACTTGTTTCCTACCTTGTGATTTTTGAGTCATTATTGTAAATCTCCATTTGCACAATTTTATAATGAGAATTTTAAACATTGTAAGTTTATTTACAAATTTAAAGTCATGCAAATTTTCCAACGTGTTTTTATAAGTTGTACAAAATTTGTATTGTACATTTTCAAGTTGTGCAAAAACACTAACATATTTTTGCAAGTTACAAAATTTCCTAGCATGTTTTTGCAAGTTTTTAAAATGAGAAAATTTGTTATTATATTTTTTCAAGTCTCTAGAAGTCAAAAAATGTGGTTACACAGTGTAACCATCCATTTTAATTTATACGATAGTGAAATATTGATGGGGTAAAATTAGTAAGTTTACTTGTTTTTACAAATACAAAATAGTTGAATATTTCTATTATCAATAATAAACAATTGTTTTGGTGTATGTCATGTGTTTGTGTGAATACATGGGTGTCTTTCCTAACCCATTGAAAAATGAATTTTTATTTTTCAATAAAACCATCCTCCTTTGTGATAATTCTTGTTAGTTTTTGAGTTTGGCTCGCTAGAATTATCATCCTTATACCTCTATACACACATCTCTTCTTCCTTTCTCCCTTATTTTAAGTCCTTTCTACCACCTTTAGTATTTTATGGTTAAAAATATAAACCCCTCATGAAGAACACCATTTTTGTTGTAAATAGTTTCATTTTCAATAAACTTTTTGATTTTCAATAAAGGTAGTTTCACCTGCTCATAGGAGAGGGACTCTGTCCCATGACTGTTGACAGAAAAAATCAATTTGTACCTTTGACAAATTTTCATGCTAAAAAATATATCATGAATTCCTTCACTCAAATTAAGACATAAATGCTACCATTGAATCATACTATTTTTTTAAAAGAAAATTCTTAGTTGTTTGCACAAATAAATGTCATTGTAGGATGGACTAGCCAATGTTTCTGTTACCAAAGTAGTTTGATTTGTATTATAAGAATCACAACCATTTGAAACAACTTGAGTTTCAAATAAAATATTAGAATAAAAAACTATTCTATATATTTTGATAAGTCTAAATAAATCCCATCTTCACATTGGTGTCCACATGAAAGCATTGTGGACACTTATTGGGTGAGAATTAAAAGCAATGTGTCATTGAGATATATTTTTTATAAATTTGGTCCTCAATTTTATGTATCAATGCATGTGGGTTATAAAATCAAATAAATTCAAACATATTTTGAAATTAAGATCATTACTTTTTCCATGGCCTAAAGACAATCATGATAGGGAAGATGTTATACTAGAGACAAATGAGGTCTCCAATCATGTTAGCAATGCAGGTTGTGTGAATTTAGTCAATGAATGTGAAATGGTTGGTTAGAGTGATGAAAGTGGTACCCTACTTAGAATTTTTTTTCTAACAATCAATTGATTGGATGAAAAAAATATTGAACATCCACCAAAGTCTCTTCGTAGTTGTCTACAACTTACATCCTTACTATCTAAAATACATGAAGTTTTGCAGAATGAAATAGAAATAAAATTTGAATTCATTCCAAATACAAGTGTTGAAAATATTTTATGAAATTAAACCCTTTTTTATTCCTTTTAAAAAAATTGTCCTCATATCTATTGGAAAGAAAGAAATAAAATAAAGTGCCACTAGTAGACAATTTGTTGTCTTTAAATTTCCAAAATCTACAGAGTTAAGTCACCCATCCAAGCAAGGAATATTTTTGTTGGAAAACCTAATGATATAAATAAATATAGTCTTTCCATTATAATATATTTAGGGTGACATAAGCATACTTGCATCAAATATAACCCAATACCAATGAATATTATCATTCGACCATACTATTAGGATTCTTAACAATTCAAGTAAATACTTTTCATTTCATAGTTTTACTTTGTGAATTATGTGGTTTATAATGTGTTCGTAAAATAAATGGAAAGAATAAATATGTGAAAAAAATTGTATTTGCATGAAAAAATGACATCCTTTATCCTGAACAATTAAACATGCAATATGTAGACATTTCTAAATCTCCATGAACTAAATAAGATGACAGTGGGCTAATAGTTACATGTGGAAATTATCCTTTTATGATGGAACTAGTTTATAAGATTCATATGTTTTAAAGGCCAAACTAAATTTAAGTTTGATACTATAGTAGTACATAATTTTGTGTTGTAATCCAACAATGAATTTAACTTTGATAGTATTGATGCTATATTATTACATGGATCTTTATTCTAAGTAATAGAATGTTTTTTATCTATACATGGATCTTTTGGTTCAGTTATTTAGTTTAGTAATTGAAGGAATATTTCTTGTATTTTTTATTATTTAAATAATAAAAATGCAATGATTTTTTATGTATTCAATTTCTATGTAAATTTTGTGTTAAAATTTACTTTTTAAAAATAATTTATATTTTGTTTTTAGCAAGTTTGTGCTATGAATTATCATTTTGTTATTACAATAGTGATGCTATATAATTTTTTGACGTAGATTTTGATAGTAACATGTTTTTTATTTATTATGTGAATATGTGAATAATTGATTACATGAATGTTACTAAAGGTCAATAGGCATGCATGGAAATTTCTAAAAGGAGAACAAGAATACCAAGACAATTTTCATTAACTACATATTTCTAGACTTTCTATTTGATGTTGAGTATTGTCACATAATAGTTTAAAAAACAAAAAATTTAGAATGCATTAGAATAGCAAATAAATTATTATTAGAGAGATTTAAAATTATTAAAAATAATCTAGTTTTCCTTTCCTTTTGTAATATATTATGCAAAACATATAGAGGATCTCTTGTCTTTAGTAAGTAGATGCATTCATTTCATTTGATTGTTTGGAGTTTATTGTATAGAAAGCCACTCTGAATGATAATCGATCCTTCTTCTTCTTTATATATTCATAAAATCCAACATATATTATTATGATGTGTTATCTAAATCAAACGTTCATAAAAAATGCATTTTCCATTATTTTCAATGGTGGTCAACAAAAACAAAATCCCTAAAATTTTGCTCACAAATGGTGAATAAATAATGTAAAATCTTATATATTTTATGAATGTAAATGGCATGCATCATAATTTTTAAATTAAATTAAATTTTCATTGTAATCATTCTTAAAATACATGAAGGACTTCTATAATAACAAGATGGTGAACCCATTTAATGCAATATTAATCAGGTTTATTCATGTTTCCTAAATAGTATACATATTTTCAAAAACATTTGATGCCCACTAAAATAACTTAGCAATCTCAATATCAATTTATTTCAAAGTTATTTTCCGCATAAAATTTATGAAATTGTATTAAGTGTACATATTATTAGAGAAATAATTCATGCAAATATTATACTTATTTCTTTGTTTTTATAAGTACATGTACATGTAGAAGACCTATTACAAGCTTCCAAGAATATATACATATAACCATATTGATATCCCAATGGCAAAATTCATGAAAAAAAACCACTTATCTATTTATTTATTTCTAGATGGCGTGTAGCATGTAGAATAGATATTGTGAGCTTGCATGAATATATTCATATAATAATATGCATATCATAATGGTACAATTCATGGAAATTTTCCACCTTTTCCTTTGTTTTTAAAACTTCATGTAACATGCATAAGATTTATTACGAGCTTACAACAATATATTTTTTTGACCCTAAAATGAAATGTTGTGGGTATGTATTTCAGTTTAAGCTTAAGGTTAATAATATAGAAATGAAATGGCACAAAGGTGATAATCAAATCTTTAGTAGGCCAATTAAAATGTTAAACACAAATATTAGCATATACTAAATTTATTATGTTGAGATATTCTAAATATGGAAAGTACAAATATGATAGATATATAAATGATAAAGAAGAGAAGTACTTATTTTGTTCTAATGCTAATGTAATTTTGGATGTAGAATAGGATCAAATTAGGCATACATATAGTTCTAAAATAGTTGTCATATTTTGGATCTGGTGTCTCTAGCTGTCTGTATAGTTGCATCAGCCTTGGATGATTACATCAATGCTACTATTTGAGTCTGATGATAGTGTCTTATATGGAATATCTAGTGAAAGAGGATGTGACCACCTGGATGCTTCTAGGTTTGGCTTCATTTTTACTCTAGTGTATTCAAATATGGGTCATGGATTGTCACTCTTTGTGAAATGGTAAAACCCTAGCTTTCCATATTCAATGTAAACTTTGGGAAAAATAGATTAGTGGGCATACAATGCCAAGCTAAACCCAGTGACCCCATTGTCAAAGGACATTGCCTACATATCTAATACTTTGAATAGGGCCTTAGACTGATGTAATTCACCCTTACATGTTAGATTACATGTGAATCATGTAATGTGTGTAAAGTAAGTACAATAATGACCTAGCTTATAACTTGTCAAATCAGGCTCTTGGGATGTTTCTTTAGTACTTCAGACTTGTAGATGTGCATTCCCTATGACTATTTTGGAAACATGAAAGCTTTTATCAATTTAATGCTTGATAAAGTGCTTTTTGTTAAGTGCCTTGGTCTTTTCAATGTATTCATAGGTGAGGAATGAATGAGGATTGATCTTGTATTTATACCATATCCTATCTAGAGATAACCCACATTAAATTACTTAGGCCTACCATTAGGATACATTTCATTACAAGCTGGGTGACTTTAGAGAACTAAACACTTATGTCAGGATAGGACAATAATGTCGATGTTACTATTTATCCCAGACGTTAGTGTATAGTGAGTAGAAAAATAGGTATAAAATTAAAACTTATAGAGGTGTAAGATAAGTACATTTTAAGCATTATGGGTAAGATATATTGTCCATCATCAATATAAGACTGGTCACACTAAGAGATAGGCCAAGGGACACAAGATAGAGTAGATGTGATGCTTACAAAATCAAAGAGAGTGTAGAGCAAAGAGTAATAACCAAGGTCTTAGTTTTCTAAGTGTACAAGACTAAGGTGATACGTAATTATAAAATATCATCTACATTCCCCACCCCACTTTAATCTAGTAATCAAATTACTAGTTTAATGGAAAAGAATAAGTACCTGGGTGTGTGAGCACAACTTGATTTATACTGTAATCTAAAACCAAGAGCCTGTTACAGTGTAAAATCAATGCCTATAATATGGGTTAAAAGTAATTGAAATATATTGAAATTGAAAGAGAAACTTTTAGGATTATAGGCTTTGATGTATCATTATAAGGCTTTGAAACTGAGATTAGGAAAAATATAGATAAATATTTAAAGTGCATATGTCCAAGGAGAGAGAGAGAGAGAGAGAGAGAGAGAGAGAGAGAGAGAGAGAGAGAGAGAGAGAGAGAGAGAGAGAGAGAGAGAGAGAGAGAGAGAGAGAGAGAGAGAGAGAGAGAGAGAGATTTTAAGGCATATGCCCCCAACTTTGGATCAAAAGTGAGTTGCCACTTGGCAATTGAGATTAACTCAACCATGCAACCTAATGATACTTATAACCTAGTAAGGTTGGATGATCAAGTCCAACCTAAAAACTTGGTAATATTGAGTGATTTGATCACCTCAACCATATCAAAAGGTGAACCAACTACTATAGAGATTGGTTCAATATGATCCATAAAAAGTCTACAAGGTATCATTATGTACAATGGTTTATCTAAAACTAAAATGAAATTTGTAATATTGGGCATATTTTTCATAGCATATACCCCTTAGATATGTCTAATGTTGAAATTTTGTATAAAAATAGTACAAATGTATAGGATTCTAGCATAACTATGAATTTGAATCATATAATTGTGTGCTTTAGCCAATTCAGATATCTATGTAAGAGCATCCCACACTATATCTAGAGAAATTTGAAATTGATATAAGTACCAATGTGGAAGACATATTTTCAAAACATGACCTCACTATAAATTGGAGATGATGACTATTGAATAGGTGTGGAGAACATGCTTCTAACACATGCACCCACTAAATCTATGAACTGATATAAGTACCATATATTGAATGAGTGTGGAGAACATGCTTCCAAAAAATGCCACCACTATAAACTAGGGATGCTTAATATTAAATAGGTGTGGAGAACATGCTTCCAAAGCATACCCCCACTAAATCTATAAACTGATGTAAGTACCATATATTGAATGAGTGTGGAAAACATGCTTCCAAAACATACCCCCAATAAATCTAAAAATTGTAAATGTGTAGAAGCCATGTCCATATGACATGCCCCCACTGAATATACAAAATAATAGTAGTACCAAATACTGAATGAGTGTGGATAACATGATTTCAAAACATGACCTCACTAAATCTAAGAACTGTGCCAAGTGTGGACAACATGATTCAAAAAATTCCCCCACTAATATTCCCCCCTTTTAGGTAAATAAAGATGGTAACTTAGAGTTACCTCACCTCAAAAAGGTAAGACAACTGTATAATATTTGAATGTGACTGTTGACCATTTTGACCACAAGTCAAAATTGGTTAACCCCTTATAGTTCAAAACTTGATATAGGGGTATATTATAATGTTATAGGGTGTGTCATGTTTCATTTAATGTGATTTAATATCATATTATCCTTGGTCATGGTCTAATTTAGTCCTTATGTTATTTTGAATCACTTAGGGGTCATATAAGTGTCATTTATGAAGGTGACACAATTTTATGAATAATAAAAGTGTTTTAAAATTCATTCCAATGTCCCTCATGGTAATACCTATCAAATATTTTAGTCTCTAACTAAAGATCTTGTAGGTGTTAACTAAAATCAAGAAAATAAATGGAAAAGAGGAGTTTTTAAAGTTGTACAACCCATGAGAATTGTGTCAGGTGGGAATAACCTATGGAATGGATCTTCAACTTCCTTAAACTCATTTAAACACTTTATAATCTTTGAAATTCTCAAAATTGGACAAAAACCATTCTACTCTTCTATCACTCCACTATGTACATGAAACTAGTCAACAAATTTTTGGATAATACGGCCAATAGGAGAAGTTTCAGGTCAAATGCCTTTCGGGGATGATATTTCACTCATTCCATTTCATTTTAATATTAATATTTCAAGGATTAGTCACTTTTTCTTTATGAACCATCCTTTATAAGTGGACTAGTCTTTTTTGCATGTTGTTTCCCACACCCTGCAGGATTAATTATTGTATAGGTAGGTCTATACAATCTAGATCATGAAATTTCATTAAGAGGACATGGAAATATTCCCCACATTGTTTATATATTTTGTTTCATTATTGGAGTTGATTTGATGAGCACACCATCTCAAGTTTGAAATTTGGTCTCATTTGGGGTGATAGGTAGGTTTTCACTATCTGTAGATTCTTGATGTCTTTTTAGTGGATTCAGATGATGTCGATGGGTTTAATTTCATGTGTTCCATTACTTTTTTCAATGCCTTCCTTTTAGGTTTATCTCTAAAATTCCTCACATGAAGTTGTAGTCAAGAAACACACATACAATTAATCTTCTCCATGGCTGTCATACACAATCAGCTGAGTGTGGAGTGTAAGGTCATGAACACAGTCCATGGAGGTGAACTGATGGTTTTAAGGTGTTGAACACACTATTATTACATGTTCAATCAAGTTTTCTTTCCAAATGATACATGACTAGTTGTAGTAACTTATCCTCCTTTATACATAGTTTTATACTACTAATCTGCATAGACATGTGCCTGTAGGAGAGTATTACATAATGTGGGAGTATTTGAATTTATTTCAAGTTCCTCATAGTGAAATACATCCATTTATGATTTGATGGAGGATCCAAGGCTAGTTTCAGACCTAGATAACATGTAGTTATTCATACCTTACTTTCATTACCTTATTTGTAGCTATGAAGTGCATCTATAGGTGTCCTCAAGAATAAGCACATTGGAAGGGACATTTGAAATGCTTTGAACCTTTTCATAGAGTATAAGATCAATTGGATTACATTATTGAAGTATATAACCAATTTTAATACCATATACTATACACTATTTGAAATATAACTTTATTTCCTATACACTACAAATGCACACCTATAAGTACCCCCACAGAGACTTGAAGGTGATCATGGAAACATACAAGCATGTGAAGACACCCCCATGAGGTGTGTGGGTTTATAAAATTATTTATAAATAGTTATAAATTCATATCATATGCTCACTACCCTTATAACCACACTCATTATCCTGCATATAGAGATGTCTACCTACAAGTGGCCTTACACTGAGGCATGAAGGAGTTATATGGAAGAATATGATGTGTTTGAAACCTTCATGAAGTTTTAGAGGGCATTAAGGACCATGAAAATAATTTTTAATTAAATAAAGAGCAGTCAAGTTCAATGCAACATGTTCAAGGTTGAGGAGCTGTGTTTAGGGACAAGTTTCCCTAAAACACCATAATAGAGGCTTAGGCTCTTTTATTGTTTCCATATGATGAACAAGCATGATGACCAAATGAGTTTAGATACACCCATATTGTATCTTCCACATAGGGGTATTACCAATGAAAAATAAGGTGGGTATGTGATTAACATAACATGATGTTTAGGGGTCTCAAATTTTTATTTTTGTTCACTATATTCATTAAGTGACTTCTATAGTATTTCAAACTCTCAAATGCTTTCACACCCAAGGTGGAAATGTAAGGCATATGTCTATGTTTGAATGGTAATATTTAAATGAGAAGGAACATTTATTATTCAAGGAGCATAAAATAATTTTGATAATTAAGGTCTTGACCTATACTGCTACCTACAAGTGTGCATTGCCCTAGAAAGCTTACCTACAACATGACTATAGGTATTCACCAAGCCCATGTTCTGAACCAATAGACACTAGGCCTGTATACACAATAAATTTATATTTGAGTTAGTTCCAAGACCATATATGAATCAAAGGATATGTGGCACATAATTCAAGACTAATATTCACTTATAGGACCTCCTTTATACTTCAAGATAGTTAATTATAGCTGACTATGTCATGACAGTGAGCTAAAATAAGTGACTTGAAGTATATACTAGCATGCATATGATGAGAAAAATGTCTAAATTAATGGTAAAAGAAAATTTTAAGGTTAAAATTAAGTTTTTAACCATTTTATATATATTCTAACATGCAATAAACACATATAGGTAGGTGGAACATAGTCAGACATAGTTAACAACTTTATTAAGTCAAGTATAATGTATGCAATAAAAGAGATGGCAAGGGTTGAATTTTTTAATGTGTTTGAAAATATTACATAGTAAATGTATACATATTAAAATACTCATATCATGTGGAAAATAATCATATATGATTATCCTACACAACAACCTACATCTAGTGCTTAGAACCATGTACACGATGAGATATTTGGTAGTCTGCCTAGAGGTTTTAAGATGTTTGAAAGTTATAATCATATGTTAAATATCTATAAAATTTCAAAAATGATCTATATGACTTATATAATCCTCTCACATATTCACCTAGTCATATAAAATAGGGGAAGTTCCCTTTATTTTATTTCAAACAGAGGGTACTTCCCAAGGGTGCAAACTTGTTAGATTTGGAGGGAAAATGATGACAAGGTGAGTTAAGGATTGATGAAACATTACAATATGGTTTGTTAATTTTAATAATATATGTAAAAACATGTAAAATCATTCATATGGGTTAGAAATAGGTAAAGGTGGTTCAAACCTATAAAGGATACAATTAAGACCTTTAGGCCTAGACTAGACCAATTGTCATTTGGGGGTCTAATATGACTTATATCCTTAGGTGAGAATTAAAATACATTTATAAATGTTTTAAAGGAGGTATAAGTTTTTTTAAATCTATTTTTATGTATAATAATTCAAAATAAATCCATATTTTGGCTCAAACCAATTTAAGGTGTGTAGAATGCATGAACAAAGCTCGAGTAGTCAAGTTTGAAAGATCACATCCACTTGTACACTTTACATTAGTGCCTAAGGAGGTATGAAATGTTATATAATGTACTTATATTTCCATTTTAATAATTTATTCATAGTTTTAATTCCATACCTTTATGAATAATCATTAAAGGTCAAACCTACTCTAAACCCTCTAAAACCCTTGGTAAGGACCTAATTGGGAAGATGAAGAAAAAGAGGCATATATATGGAATTAAATGGATTTGTATATGATTTTAAATCCCATAGGAGTCTTTATGGATCCTCCCAATCAACTTGAGTTGTACCCTGCCTATATGGACAGGTTGAAAATTGGTTTTCTTTAACTAATTTTGGTTTTTTGCAAGTTCTATGAAGAATCAAAGGATGCAAGTCACATTAGGAGAAGGATTGGGACTTTGGATAACCATTCATGTCCATTTATTGTATCATAAAATATCCTAAATGATTATGTAAGTACTCTCAATTTTGCCAATCCAAGATGACATAGTAAACAAGCTAGTGAAAAGGATGAAAACTTCAAATGGAAGGATTTTTAAATCCTGCCTAAGGAATATAAGGCCATGAAGGGTCCTAAAATATATAATTCAATCATATATATGGATTTTAATGGAAAATTAAAGAAAAATATGGTGCCAAGTATGAGGTGTGAGAGAAAGAGGAGTTATTTGGGCTATAGGTAGGGATAACTCATATGCATGCAAAAGAATCCTGATGATTAGGGATGCAACCAATACATGGAGGAGAATACCTAAAACCCTTACACCTAAATTAAATAATCACATAGTTCCATATTCTTATATGGGCATTCTAATAAGGAAAAATGATGAAAGCATTTTTTTGAGCAAGTGATAAGGAATCCTACACCACATTCCATGAGTTTCATGACTTAAAGGGACATTTTTCTAAGTAGACCTTGCATAGTCTATTCCATATTCATCTCTCCTATTTGTATAACTCCTTTTATTAGCATGAAACATGTCTTAATGACTCTTGGACTTCATTCTCTTCTCCTCTCTCTCTAATTCTATAAGTAGTAGCCATTTTGGCTCTTGTAAACTAATACCACACCATGTATGGTGAAGCCCTATTGGTTTTGACATTGTACTTTACCTCAAAACAATAAATGTAATCTGGTATGAGTTCATATCTCATCTTATCAAGTGTGTGAATATATGTATAGTGAATAGCTAAGAGATATCTATCTATCCTTGTTTTCTCCTAATCCTTCCATGTTTGATGCAAGTAACTTCACTCTAGTAGGTCATATGATGTGTTTATTAAGTGTATGTATATGTTCTCAAGTGTACAATAACCCCCTAGTATCTAAAACTGATCTATGGTTTCATTTACCTTGGATAGCCTTCATGCATCTAACTTCCATATTGAAACACTAATGTTAGAGCATTATAGGAGTTGGAAGCTAGTTTGTATGTCTTGTTTCTTAGTGAAAGAAGTATGATGGTCATGTGAAAATAATATTGGTGTATCACCCCCTTACATTATTTTTATTTCATAAAAATTTATATCCCTTTTCCTATAAATAACTAGTTAACATAGGTGAAAGCACTTCAAGATATATTCAGGGAGATAACCCTTTAACCTAGAGCTCTACTTCTACTATAGGTACACCCACATACCTAAAAATATTCCCATGCTTCCCAAATATGGAGAAGGATTTGATTCCCCTATATAGGGTTAAATATTTGGTGATAAAAATTTTGGCATGCCCAGTGGGACAAATGTCCAAAAGAGTGGAAATATTGTTGGTTAGTCTTTCTTCTAAACAACTTTTAGAAGCAAGCAAGATATCACCAATAATGACTCTAAATGAAAAAATCTGGTTGTAAGTAGCCTAGGTATCTATTATAGAATAGTTTGATCATTTATTGTGTTTAATTTGACCTATGATGTTGAGATGAACAATTATGGTGAGTATCCTTACTATGAACCTCCCTATTAACCTTGATTTAAACCACATTATACCCCTCAACAATCCTTTAAAAAAGGCTATCAATCCTATAGACCATGGAGGCCCTATGGTCCTCCATTTACATCTCTATATAGACATCATGTTGTTAGACATCCATCTGATGAAAGCTATCAAGGATCTTATCAAGGAATGCCTCCCTATCAGCCCCAACATGAGTCTTACCAACCATACCATGATTCCTATCAACCTCAATAGGATTCTTATGAGTTTTATCATGGAAAATTAGATGGTTCTATGGATTCTAAATAAAGATATCAAGAGGCAAGATGTGAATTCTTGCAAACTCAATTATAACAAGTTGAAGCTAGCCTTGATCCCCATCATTACCCTCTTCCTCCTCCATCAACCCTATCTTACATTAAATATTTTTTGGCACTCATACCATAGTTGTTAGTTTATGAAGGGAATATGAGAACATGGGATAATGATTATGATGTGATTAATAATCATCTCATGGAATGGTTAGGAGGTGTTGCCTAAATTTGTATGTAGATGTTGGAAATTTTTGAAGAGATGAAAGGAACTCAATGGGAGATAAAAGAGTAGATGGACTTGGCAAAGAAGTGTGTCCAATTCTCAATAAGTAGGCTAAATATGTGGGAAGAAAAGGAACTTGAGAATGAACATGTTGCTAGTGAATATCCTCAAGGAGGCTATTGGCAAGGTGAAACTACTGCTCATGTAGGTGTCTTTACTTTTAACCAACCCAAACTATCACTTCCCCATGAGCTTATTAGTGAAGTCCTCTTTCCTAAGTCCATTCATAAGCCTTCCATCAACCTTCCACCTCACCCTTTATTAAAAATATCCCATTTTAAGGGAAACAAATAAAGAGGAAAGAGTTCAAGTCATAGCTGATCAAGAAGATGTCATGAGTGACTATGAAGAAGAAATCACCATAAGGACTCACTTTGGTGGGCACAAGGGTAATTCTACCTTATTGAATGAAGAGAAACATATTGAATATTATTTTGAAGTTGTCCATGAGTAATGTGGCCAAGACTTAAAGGAAGAAGTGCTTGATAAATAACCTATATCAATTGTCCATGATGAAGAAGCTCTTAAGCGTCATAGTCATGAAGAAGAAGACTTATGACAAGAGTTTCATGCCATAAAATAAGATTTTTGAAAAAATTGAATAGTAAATTTTTTCTCTTAAGAAGTACACACTTAATCATGAAGTTGTAGATGATCATCTCAAGCATGAAGTTGAATGTGCTATCAAGGGTAAAGGTGAACTTCAAGTTATTCCTCAAGAAGTTGTAATCCTATAAAAATCCCAGGAGACAAAGGTAGAATATGTATTCCTTGAGGAACACTCAATACCTTATCCTAATTTTGAGCCACTCTCAAATGATTTGGATTAAAAATAAGATCAACTTGATGACCTCATACATCAAAAAGATAAATTTGAAAGAGGTAGTGGTTCTTGATGATAAGGGGGAAAAAAATGATTGGTAGTAGTAGTTAGAACTCTTCCAAGATCTTGAAAAACTTTTCCAAGTTGAGGGTAAAGTAATTAAGAATGTTGAGAAAGAGTTTTCCATGGAGGACAATGACCAAGATTGGGTAGACTATGCATATTTCCTTGATGAACTTGAATAACTTGCAGTTGCAAGGAGACCTAATCTTATTGAGAGCACCATAGAAACCAAGAAGGTATGTCTAGTTGAACCATCATTAGAGGTTGTAGTTAAAGAGTCATATGATAAATTTGAGGCTATTTATATGAATGAAGAGTTCATTTCCATAGCTAGCTTGGTTGGATTTTCTTGGTTTTCATTGAACATCATGTTAATAAAGTTGGCAAACACCATGAAGAAGATGGAGGCATCAATGCCAAGGGTAAAAAGGCTACATACTTCATTAAATCCATAATTTCATAAAGCAAGAGGGTTTTAAAAATTCCCCTTTGATCTAGGAGGAAGTGTTTCTTTCAGGTTAGTTTATTTTTGAGTTAGCTAGTTTTGTTTTTGAGTGTGTGTTCCATAAGTGTTCATGAAACACAAGTGTGTGTTGGCTTAGTTTCTTGTCTTGTGTGTTATTTCTTATCATTTTTATATTATTTGGTGTGTTTTTAAAGGTAATTTTTTTGTCAAACTAGTGTATAGGTTACTCTATGGTCTAATGGATAGGAGTAGGCAATTGGTATTAGCATAGAAAGCATACCACCCCTAGGAAATCACTAAGAATGTTGACCATTTTGGTCAACCCACTATAGTTAAAAACTTGATATAGGGTATAGTATAATGTCATAGGGTATTTCATGTTTCATTTAATGTTATTTAATTTTTGAGCATGATCATTGATGTTAGGTTGTCATTGATGTTAAAGAGATAATGATTCATAGTGCATTAATGACAAAGTGATCAGTTTGATGGTTTGGAGAGTGTTTGACTTAGTGATGCAATTGATGGATGATATTTATGGTATGGAAATGTTTTAGAGATCTTATAGGTTGTTATGGGTTCTTAGAGTTACTATATAAGTGAAAGGAATTCATCAGAGCAGTCAATTAAGTGTCTAGGTTCAAGTAGTCATCTTGATAGATAAAGTTGAGTGAGCAGATTGATGACATTATATTTCACACATGTGAAAATTTTAGGATTAGTTTGATACATGGATGGATTACCCTATGTGAGGAAATCATATGGTTCAAATTTTAGTTTTGAACATAGAGCGTGTCAAAAGTTATTAAGGTGCAAATTTATTTTCTCAAACAAAAGTTACTAAGTTCATATACTTAGTCAAATTTGCATTATCAAATATCTACAATGAGAAGTAATAGGATCATAGATCTAAAAATGAGATAAATGGTGCACATGAAGTCAAATTATCAAATGATTCTCAAATTGCATGCATAGTGACAAGTGTCTCAATCTCAATAATCTGATAGTAGATTAATAGAATGTGAGTGCTCATATAATTGGAGATTGACTATGTGGATCGAGTCAAAGAGTCAAATGTGTAGAGGTCACGTAGAGCTACCAAGTGGCACAATCTTGAGAGTTTTGATCTAAGTTTAATGATTAAAATTTCAAGATAAAGACTAGGCTAATCCAAGGAGATTGATAGAGCATGTTTGTTTATAGTTTCTAGGAAGCACGAGATGATAACAAAGTGATAAATGTTTAAAAATTTCTCAGTGAAAAATTAATGAGGGATAACCAGTCTAAATTTTTTAAGCTATATCTTTTGATCCATGATGAATTTATTAATGCAGTGAAAATCAACATTGTAGAGGACCTCAATGTGCATCTAGAGAATCTATTTATAAGGCTTGAATGTTTGTACGATAAAATTTATGTAGATTTAAAGTTGACTATTTGTTCATTCATGGTTTTTCTGTGTATAGAATAATGTTTGAGAAATTTATGCTTTAGAAAAAAGTGTTTTTGTAGGAATAATCACCTAAAGATGTCTTAGAGGTCATATAGAGTGGAACCATATACTTAAAAGTGATCTTGTGTCCTTAATTTTATCGATAAAGTGCTAAATGGGGAAATATATCTCCATGAGACCTATAAGGGCTACTAAGGATTAATTGAAAGATGTAGCTACTTAAGTGTGACCCATGGATGTTATGTCCAACTTGGGAGGATGGTATTAATCTATGTATATGTTTTAAAGGTTAAGGTAGTATTATGGCCAACCTAGAAGTTGATATGCATGAAGACTCTATAAATAGTGGAGACCAAGGCAATGTTTTCTAGACTTAAATATGCATGTGTTGAGAGAGCAGAAGATAGAGGCAAAGGAAAGAGATCAGAGAGAGTGTTCTTATTGGATGGACTAAAGTATAGAGATTATTGAGAATAAGTGTGTTGAGGTCAACATACCCCCATTTTTTGAAAATTGGGACCCTTGAGATATTTTGAAGCTTAACCCTAAAAGCATGGCCTATTTTGAACATTATTTATAATTTTAAGATCATCTACTTTAATGAGGTTAGTTCACTAGTTTATGGTTTTTCATTGAGCTTGCCTAATGTGGCTAATAATTGGTCTTCATGTCTTTAGTTACAAGTTTTATGGAGCCCTTTCTAGTAGATTCATGTTCCAAAACCTTGGTGTAAACCCTTGGTTCAAGTTTGAATTTAAATTTGGTGGGAGCATTTTAAATTTATTTTGGACTCAAGACCAATTTTTATGTTAAGGCCTGGTCGTGTTTCATAACACAACCAATCCTTAACCTAAAAAATTATGCCTTAGTCCCTTTTATTTCCCCCATATGTTTCCTATATCTCTAACATAGTCTAATTTTATGTTGTTTGGGTCCTCTTTATTTTTTTAACATGTTCCATTTTTATGCCAAGGTTTCCTTTTAATTTTCTTAACAGGGTCCCTTCGTATTCTCTAGCATGGTCCCTTTAATTACCTACTTAGCCTAAAGCTTTAATGCTAAGACCCCATTCATGTTTATTAACATGAATGAGACCTTAGTCTAAAGGTTTTATCCTAAGTCTTTATTATTTCATCTTGGGTCTTACTTAACTATCATGCATCTTATAGGATCTAATGATCCATGTTGCCTCACAGTATTTTAATCAGACGACGTGAAGAAACCTTGACAAAAATTAGCACTTAATCCTTCGAACCAATCATGTTCAAGCACTCAGAGCATGATCAATGGTTCTTAATTTAACACAAACTAAAGATCAAAGGGAGCAAAGACATCATTGAAAAGTCAAAGCCTTAGGAGGCCCATGGAGTTGCCACATGGCACACCTAAATTTGAATATTAAAATCAAAGGAACCCACATGTTAGAAGGGACTAATCATGAGCAAGCTCTCAGATCATGATTATAAAACTCTCGTTTCATTGTGATTTTTAAACAAATAGATCAAATTGAGATTGAGATCCTAAGAAGCCCTACAAAGTTGCCATGTGGCACTCTCACATTGGGACACATGAGTTTGATGAACTTAAAATTGATGTTTGTGTGACTATCATTTGATTTTTGTGAGGTCATATTTGACATCTATTTGACTATCAAATTTAATCCCATCAAAATTAATAAATTCACCAGCCTAAATTTTATGTTTTCATGACTATCATTTGATGTCCACGAGATCATCAAATTTAAGCTAATGGATTATTTTGCTCAAGACCAAGATATACTCCAAAATGTTGTTTAAAAAGCTCATGAATTACATTTTAGTATAATTAAACCTCTCGAAGGATGTTTAATCACTTAAAATATTTAAACTACAAATAATGAAATGGTATAATAGTCTAAATATATGCAGAAATGAATTTAGTCAAAGTCTATATCTTAAGGTCCCTATTGTAATTGTTTGAATGTCGTAAACCTTATGCTAGAGACTTATACTAAATATTATTTTAAAAAAGGGTCTTTATGACATGAGACTCAACCGAAATGCTTTTAACTAAGGATTTTATTACGTACAATAAAGCTCTATGTCAAAATTTAGCATTTGATCCTTATATCACTTTGGCCCCTTAGGGCATATTCCTAGAGCTTAACATAAGTATTTTAGCCCAAAGTATGCATTGTGTTTATTAAACACAACATAAAATTTGGCTTAAAATATTTATCCATGGTCCCCTTTGTATAAATCCCAAAAAACTTAGGCATAAACACTTTATCCTAAAGTTCATTTCATGTTTATTAAACTTGAAATGAACCTTAGCCTAAGGTATTTAAACTGAAGTACCCACCTAAATATTTTGATTTAAAACTTAGCATAAAATGCTTTAACCTAACTATTTTTGTGTTTATTAATATGAAATAGACTTAGGTAAATGCATTTTAGCTTAAGTTATTTTATATCTATGCACTGACTTAAATCTTATGCGCCTTATAGGATCCAACATTCATGCTACATTATGGTGGATGATCCAACGATGCAAAATCACTAATGACTTTTAAACAAAGCTCTGAGAGCCCATGGGTTTGACAAGTGGTGGACACATATTCAAAAAATGATTGACAAAGGTGTCAGAGCTTAGGAATCCCATGAAAGTGTCAAGTGGCATAGCCATAGTGCTCAATACTCAAAGGAACCAATGAAAAGTAAGGGCCTAGATCATAATCAATGGCCCACACTGATCCAAGGGTCTTGATTTAATGACATGAAGAAAAAGGCATTTTAAATTCCAACAACTAGTGCTTAACAATATTTATGGAAAATGCCATGAAAAGTGTTAGATGGACACCAAATAAGCACCATACAAACACAAAGCAACAAAATAAGAGATCTTGTGTGCTCAAAATAAAAGGGAATAAAAGCAAAGGTCAAAATCATATATGAGGCATGTATAATTTTAGGTCTGAATAAGCTACTGCCATTAAAGCTCCAAATCCTTAAGACTTACATAAAAGATCCTAAACAAACTCAAAGTGATTGCAGTGAATTTAGAAGAAGTTCAATTGTGATTTAAGCATGAAGGAACTATACCAGAGATCCTTTACAATCTGATTGAGAGGAATTTGAAACTATGAAAGCCATAGTACCTTGAAGACAACAATTGAGGGATGAGACCAAATTATATCTATATACAAATAGTGAAGGGAGTGTTTTTAAGGATATTGACCTAGACATTATGGCCTCGAAAAATGGCAACAAGAATTGGTCTGAAATTTTTTGGACCATCAAGGAGATGCCAACCATCACCAAGGAAGAACAAAGGATTGCCACAATTAGTAAAAAGTACTATGACTTAGTTTCAGTTCAAACGGTTGGTCTCAATCATTGTACTACTAAACTAGAGGTACTCCATTGCTTGATATCTTTGCCCTTATTTTTGTAGATTGTAGAATTGATATGATTAGATCATTCATGAAGGGAAATCTATGAGAATTACATATATCTCCACATTGACCTTTGAGAGGTATTAAAAACTTCCAAAACCCCATATGGACCATCAAGAATAAACTTGACACCATTCTTAGGCCATGATTGCTCCAAGGGAGCCATGTTATCCAAGACCCTAATGACAACATTCTAATTGCCTAATTCAAAGAATAAATTATGGTGATCATGACCCTGTTAAATAGAATATATGGAGCCCCTACAACCACATTTGTTAATAAAAGTTGGGTATCCTATGTCTACTTCATGGTAGAGAAAGGGTTCACTCACTGAATTGGAGACATAATCAACATCCACCTAGGGAATAAATTTACATCTATTAAGAAGACTATAAAATATTTTTCCATGATTTCTTACCTATTAGATGATCTGATATCCTCTACCCAAATACCTCACATCAAAAACTAGTCACTTGAGGGTAGATTCACAATCTCATATCATTATTTGAAGCTACATATCTTCAAATATAGACACCACATGCATTTCATTTATGATTGCATCTATCCTACTTTGGTATAAGCCATCACAGGGATCCCTATACCTAGGGTAAGCCCTCTAATTATAAATTATGTATAAATAATATGAGATATTTGGCTTTACCTAGATTGCATTATAATCAGAATTGAGGGAATTCTAACTCAACCTTATAAGTTACTTGTTTATGTTCCCAACAAATTAGTAGAGAAAGAAATTAGATCTCAACTTCTTTATGGAGTTGATGGAGTGTGAAAAGAGAAGAGGGTCTCCTCCATCCCTTGCTTTTGATAATTGGAAGAACTATTTACAAGATTGGAAGTAGGTGGACACCATGGCCAGACACAAAAATTCTTTTGTTTTTCAATTGGATGACCTCAGGCATTGGGATCCTAATAACATAGTGGCCAACTATTTGAAGATCAAATAGCTACCCAAGCCTATCTATGAGCATCAACTTGGTCCTTATGACACTCTCCACATTAGGGTCAACAAATTTGAATAAGTACTAGCTAGGTTTAGAAAAATAATGTTAGACTTGAACATAGATTGACTATTAATGAAAAACCACCAGGTGATATTTGGCAAATGGCACCTATGCAATATCATCTACTACCCTGACCATCAAGGCCTCCTCAAAATCAACCATAGGTAGAAGGGTAGTAACCACAAACCCATATCACATAAGGTCCTAACAAGAAGAAGTTAAAAGAAATGCTTGGTAAGGGACCTTCATCTTCAGCCCTACCATAAATACCAACATCTTCTATTGAGTACCTAGACATGATAACCTTAGAGCCTAATCAAATACCAGATGTACTTAAAGTGTTAGTTGAAGCTTATGGGTCAGAAGAAAAGGAGGGAAAATCTCAAGAACCCTAAGAGAAACTAGGAGAAATTGAGAAGGATAGAGGAAAAGAGGTTGCTTTGGATTTAGTTCTAGTAGCACCCCCACAAAAAAGAAAGGAAGAATTATCCTTGGTCCCAGTTGGATCAAAGAGGCCAAAGTTGGTTTTCACTGATCCTATAAGTGAAATCAACTTATTCAATGAGGAATACCCTATTCATGGATTACTCATCCTTGATTGGTTCATTTACAGAAGATTACCTCATATTCCCACTCATGGGCCTTGACCAAGGCTATTAACATTGACGTACATGATAACAACCTTGGATAAAGGATTTGATGAAAGAGGAAGAAGAAGTAAGGATACTGACCACTGTAGAGTCAGAAATCAAACAAATGGATACTCTAAGAACATCAAGTAGCACAAGGAAAGAGGTCCCAGAACCTCCAAAATACATAGAGTCATCTACTACTATGTAATTCAATCTAGAAATAGTTGGATTAGAGAGAGTAACAACAAGGAAAGCCATGGTGGGAATCTAAGAGATCACATTCCAAAAGGTTAAACCTTTTATAGGTTTAACTCTAGTTAGAGGGTAGCAACCTGGTGAACTACCTATCCATGAAGAAGATATTGAAAGCCTAACTGAGGCTCACTCAACTCAAGTTAGAGCTAACATCAGAGGAATGAAATAGAGGATTCATAATTTAGAGAAGGAAAAGGAGAACTTAGAGACCCAATCGATCTTATCAGTGCTAGAGGCTATACTAAATATGTTTGAAGCATCCTTTTTGGATATGTTTGACTCTTTAAAGTCAATGAAACTAAATCAAGATACATTAAGCTAGGAGAGTGAGGCGGTTAAATGATTGATAATAGAGTGGCAAGATGCAGAGACCAAGATAAAA
Source organism: Torreya grandis (assembly GCA_037957365.1). NCBI lineage: Eukaryota > Viridiplantae > Streptophyta > Pinopsida > Cupressales > Taxaceae > Torreya > Torreya grandis. Next base: position 1,302,491 of record JARHVA010002228.1, read on the forward strand.
GATCTCATCAATATATTGATTAGGAATAGGATTCCTAAGTTCAAAACCATTAGCCTAGCCCACCTAAATGCTATATTGGGGATAGTGGTGGATAAGATTCAAAGTTTAAGTGTTTAGTCAACAAGCTTGGATAGACTCCTTAGGGATGATGAAGAGTTGATTTCAAAGATTAAGAAACTCCTTGGCACCATTTTGGATAATATTGTAAAGACTAAAGCCCTAGTAATTATTGATGATGCAAAATATAAGCATAGAGTCACTTTGGTGATGCAAGAAGTAAAGGGCAAATGCCAGGGTGAATCAAGTAGTGACAACAATAGAATTTTGGGCATGATCTTCACCGCTAAATAAAATATTGCAGAAGCTAGGAGTATTAAAGAAGTAATGGCAATAGATGATAGAGATTTTGAGGACTTATTTGACCAAGAAGATGTTTTCCTCTTGAATCTAGTTGTGGATTTACAACTTGTCAAGGAAAAACATCAAAGGGATATGGAGATTCTACAATAGTAGCAAAGGAACCCTTCAGTAATGGTCCCACCAATTAGTTAATATTCATTTTTGTAAAAGCATTATAATATTTGAAATAGGAATATTCTTTTGTAAGGGCAAATCCTAGTCTATTAGCATATTTGCCTCTAGGTTAGTCTAGTTTTGAAAAGTAAGTGTATTTTAGAAATTTTTGAAGAAAGAAAGTTGTCCTTATATTTTTTACATTTGTATCTCATAATTGACTGGTATACTGCCTTGCATTTCTATAAAAGGTAGTACTACCATCTTGTAAAAGGAGAGAATTTTGAGCAAATTTGTATACTTTGAGTAATTAATACTATCAAGGAATTTTGAGAAGATTATCCAAATTTAATGTGTCAATTGTTAATGTAGATTTCTCTCAATTATTGGTTCTAAAGCTTGAATTTGAATATTTTCATGAATTTTGAATTTGCATTGGTGATATAGGATTGTTAATTTGTGCTTATGCTAGATTGGTTAAATGATCTTGAATTTTATCCACTTCATTTGTTATGTATTTAGATGTGCTAATGTTATTTGAGTTTGGTAACAAATATTTAAATTAGAATCCAATTATTACTTGTATAATTTCATACTATCCTTAAAAATCTACCTAGTGTATGGTGAGATATAAGCTTACGCTATTTTACATCATATACTAGTTAAATATAGGTTCAGTTATAATTGAAACTTTTTCATGATATTTGAGTTAAGGATCAACAATCATATGTTTTATTTCTACCTTACCCTTCTCTTTTTTTTCTTTTTTAACTACATCATTTTAGTTTAGACTTCATTATAAATATCCATTTATATTAGTCTGTGGTTTTAGATATGATCATAATTCACTATTATTAGCAAAAATACTTATAATTTGCAAAGAATTAGACAATGATGACTCCCATCCATCAATTAATATAATTTTTGTGGAACAGATAAACATTGCTTTGTTGATATTTCACCATAGGTAACATAAGTTACCAAAACCAACTACTCATGCTCTAAATTCCCAAAATTCTAAAATGAGAAATGTTCTTTAAACACTAAGGACATTTACAATACATATAATAGGACCAAGAACAAGCCACACAATACTTAGATACAATAGCCACAGTGGATGAGCCAGTACTTCAACAATTGTATTCTACTAATTTGACTTCCACATATGATCCATTTTTGTTTGAGAGACATTTGTACGAGAACAAAGATGATATTTTGGTTAGGGCCATAGAGTTAGGGGCTAAGTTTCTAGAATACTTACCCCATGAAAATTTACCAAGTCTAGTAAGAGTGCCACATAATATCATTTACGATCAACAGGCTTCTTCTAGCAATCTTATGGCTCTAGTCTAAACAATGTACCAAGACCCCAATATATCCAATCAAGGCAAAAATATCATGGAAGATCACTTTAAAAAAATGAAAATATCATACCAAACCTACCTAAATTTATCACATGATTTTAATCAGATGAACATGGTGAGTAAGCCCCTCATTGACCTAGTACCTTCAACAAGAGTGTTGATGGAATTAACTGGACAAGAGAATCTGAGTTCTGATCCATTTATACAAAACACTTCAATAGATAACTTGATACATATTCCAATTATTGAAGAAGTGTCTTTAGATTCTATACTAAATAGTGAGCCAAACGTAGCAGATAATGTGCAAACAACATCCAATCTTGATCAAAGTGGTACTAACACACAAATAACTAGCCAACAATATGTTCCTATAGTTAATCCCATGATCAAATCATCATACCAAGGAATAAGAGTTTTTACACCCTAGCCTCAACTAGTCACTTCCTCAAGTGTACAACCTATAGGATTAGATAATCAAACAATGGCTAATGTTACACCTCAATAATAGAATGTGACAAATCCTACTCCCCCTCAACAAGTAGTGAGTGGTATTCCATAACAGGAGATGCAATCTAGTGTATTAATATAATAGAGGATGAATACATTTCCACCTCAATCAGGGGAAACTAACATTCCTCCTCTCCAAGTAACAACAAACATACCTCTTTAGCCACAAAATAATATGCCAGTCCAAAACCAAGTAATGACTAGTTAACAACATGCAAATATTAGTCAGTGACAAATGCCAAATCTGCAACATGCTTTCACTTCTTCATAGGGATTCATGCAATAAGGAGGCCCCCATGTTTATCAAATACCTACTAGACAACCATTGGTTCAAAATATGCCACAAATTCAGAGATAGGGTCTTGGTCCACAAGTTCCTACTTAACAACAAGGTTTGATTAGTTGGTAGCATGTTCCTTTTCAACCACAACAGGTACAGTATAGTTATATCCCTTCATCCCAACCATAAAATCCTTCAAGTTAAACCTTTAGCATCAACCCAAACTAGAACATCACATATCCAAATGTGCAATTTCAAGTACATTCTTATCTACATATGCATATTCTTGGTCCATTCCCCAACCAAGCCAATGTACCCCAATAGGTGTCTCCATCATACCCTAGTCAAATTATCCCACTTTTGACCTCCTATCCATTTACCCAAATCAATATTCACCCTCAAACCAATATCCCTTCTAGTTTCCTATCCCAAGAATTACAATAGATGAAAGATGTGATTGTTGCCATTCAGGTGGGGAAGCAGACTAAGAAGTTCAAATTGGATGACATGTATTCTTATCCATTCAATATGGATTATTTGTAGATACCATTTACTCTAGGATAAGAACCACCCAAATTTGATAAGTACAAAGGGAAAGGTGACCCAAACGTCCATTTGACTGAATTCTTTGTCGCATGTCAACTAGTGGCATATAGTGACATACACCTTTTACTATTATTTCTAAGGAGCTTGGTTGGAAAAGCCTTGGAGTTGTTTTAAAGTTTCCCAATAATTTAACAACATACTTTGATGAAAATTTTGATAAATATATGCAACACTTTTCCTATAATCTCGAGCATAAGATTTCATTAATGGACCTGACACAAGTAAAGCAAAAGGCTGGGGAGAGTTTCACAAGTTATTTGCAATAATAGAGAACCCTTGCAAGCCATTTCACCCAAATTTTACTAGATAAACAATTAGCTATTTTGTTTACTAAAAATTTTCATAGTGAGAAAGCCTATCATCTAGAATTACACATACGTTTAAAGAGATCATTGATAAAGGTTTATTGATAGAGCATGCGATCATCATTAAAGGAGTCAACAAGCTTAATTAAACTAGTAAAAATCAAGGTACCAATCATTAAAATGACCAACATCCCATCCAAGCACAAGCTTCATAACTAGCTCAGGGCAATAATCATGAAAGATTAAAACAATTCAACTGAAATAGGAATGTTGTGGGAAATGGAGTAACCAAATACCATCATATGCAAACTATTCAAACCTCATCCACACCACCTTTTCAAATTAATCCTACACATCAACCTCTTTAACCAATGCTACAAGCACAATAACCAGAACTTACATAACAAATATAGTAGCCTTTACCATTACAAACCCCTCCTCCTAGGAGAACTGTGCCTACACCTCGTATCTTTAGTGACCTAGGGGAACCTATTGAATCTGAATTTTTCAAGCTTACTACCACTAATCTAATTAGTTGTCCTATACCAAAGCATTATCCACAAGGTATTCCTTACCCTGATTGGTATCAAGAAAATGAATTTTGTGACTATCATCGGATCAATGGGCATAATTTATGAAGATGTGTCTAAATCAAGCATTTAATTGGGAATATATTGGAGAATGTAGAGATAAAATTGGATAATGGTGATTTCACTTCTAATCAGACTCTTTGGATTTATCAAAACCCCTTTCCCTGACATAACAATCAATAGCAATAGAACAATTAGTAACAACACTAATGGTTAGTGCAACAGCAAAATCAATAGTATCAAAATCAAAGGCCAAACTAGTAGAACCAATAAAATCAATAGTAGAATCCATAATGACAAAAAAATGGACAAAACCAAGGTTAACATGCTAACAACTAATAAGCCTACCATGTAGTTGCATATGACTACAACAGGTTTATAGGTCATATTGTAGGGGGTAGCATTAATACCATCTCCATTAATCCTAGACCAAGTACTAATCATCTTAGACCATTGCTAAACAACACTATTTAGCCAAATCATATGGACAATCCTTCTTTGACCTAGGAGTGTATATAGGCAAACCAACAAACTAGGACTTCCCCTTTTGGCTATTATAGTGATAATTCATCCTTGCCACATGACCACATACAAGTGCACCAATAATTGAGACTTGTCCTATTTGGTCCCATACCATTCCTAGCATCGATTAGCAATAATGATCCAGTATTTAATCTTGATTGTAAAATCACAACTCAGAGGTTGAATATTACTATCCTATGCCCACAACCATCCACCACTTTGCCTATCATCTAACCAATCATTTAGCCTTGGAATAAACCATTCACCACTGACCAAGACAAGAAGTTTGATATTATGAAACAATTACAAAAGACATCAGAAAAAATTTCTATTTTAGATTTGTTGTGGATGTCAATAATCCACAAAAACATCTTGAATGAGTTTTTGACCCAATCTACTATTTCTAGTGACATATCCCCTGATAACTTTCAAGCTTTGGTTGGACACCTACCTCTAGCCGAACAAGTCACATTCAACCAAAGCAATATGTCTTCCCTTGGCCCACTCCATAATAACCCATTATACATATAAGTTTGTATCAAATAGCATAAAGTGAAACATGTCCTTATCGACAATGGATCTAGCCTCAACATAGTATCTATCAAGCTCATCAAGCTTCTTGCATACACAATGATAGATATCCAGCCATAAACAATAACTATAAAAGCCTATGATAATTAGGAAAGAGAGTCATAGGGAACCATTAGTTTGCCAGTTATCATTGGGCCTTTAACCCATAATATACTTTGCCATGTGTTGGATCTTGAGTTATCATACAACATGCTTCTAGGCAGGCCTTGGTTATATGAGTTTCGTTCAATCCCATTTACACTGCACCAATGTATCAAGTTTTCCCACTCAGTGATGGAAGTGAATATTCTAAGAGATTTAAACCCATATGAACACTACAAGCATCTTGAGGCCAAATTTCAAAGCTATAATTATCAATATGGTATGAATCCCAGTTCTAAACAAGATAAAGGAAAAGCTATATTTATTGATACTTCACCAGATATTTGCATAGATCCTAATACCTTAGATTCCCTTTCCCACATGCCACCTCCTAAAGCTTCTAATCATTTTACCATTTCAAAAATGGACTAGGAGAATATGTGACCCATGACACATTTCACATTGTCAATCTTCCTCAGAATCTGAAAACCTTTGGGCAAACCTAAGGTCATCACACATATGTATTTGCAATGAAAGAAAAAAGATAAGGGACATATCACATTTGTACCAACATCTAGCCTATAACCTAGCCCTCTTGAAGAAGATGAATCATGGTTATCTAATGATAACCAAGATGATTGTTATAAAAATCCAAAGTATCATATTCCCAATAGGATCATGGAGTGTCATAATTATGAAGAAAGAGGCCTCAAACTGAATTAACAAGGAACCTCAAGCTAATTTTCATGACTAAGTATGAAAGACCTTATGGACTTGGATTTAAACTACCTGGGGTGACCCCACATACTTTATTCAAACTCGATCACCAATGACTAGTGATGATGATGCCGATAGCGAAGCAGAGTCTGATCATATACTTACCTTTGATAACCTAGATGAAACTAACCTATTTGATAGAAATTACATTTGTACCCTTACCCAAGCCATTCATCACAATCCATTACCATTGTATTATCCCCAACTAATAGATTGGGACCAACAAGAATCTAGTCTATCGATTGATGATTTCTAGAATGATGAGGCATTCTATGATTTCCTAGGCCTTAAAGACAATGTTCCATTAGGAGATCACAAATCAAGATTATTAATCACATTGGATTCTATAGCCTATTTTGGAGAGCGAGTGAACACCTTTAGCCAAAAACAAATAAGTAAAAAATTGAGGTCCCAAAGTGAAAACCTCTTTGAGGCACTTTTTGACCAGGGAAAAAGTAAAGATAAAGGCCAGTCTAGTGGTGAAAACCTATTTCAAGCACCATTAGATGGGGGTGTTCATTCTTATTTAAATTTAGACCAAGAGACCACTAATGATGAACTTGCTTGTGGATCTAGGTTTAATATTGAGCAACAAGTATTTAATCAAATTCTCCAAGAATTTTTGACTATTTTTGTTACATGGCCAAATATACCTTTAGGAGACTTAAATTCATCATGCCTAGGAGAAGTTGAAGACCAAGTCCTAACAGAGGACCCAAACATAGTTCAATAATTCAAGTCATTGCCTACTATCCTAGAAGATGGTTTGACCCTCCTAGTCAAAGATATAATATAGGTAAACATCAAGACTCTATTAGACCTAAAATGGATAAAATTAGGTGTGTCCCTCATTGAAGAGGAGTGTGACAATTTTACATCTCTATTAATAGAGTTTGTGGATATATTTACATGGGCCTATTTTGACATGCCAAGATTATACCCCACCTTGGTTCTACACCACCTTGCAGTTAATCCTGATGTCAAACTAGTAAAACAAAAGCTACGTAAGATGCATCTTCACATTACTATATTATTAAAGAAAGAATTGGAAAAACTCTTAGAAGCAGGATGTATCTGATCTATTGACTACTCTGAATGGATCTCTAATGTTGTACTTGTTAGCAAAAAGACTAAAGGAATCAAAATTTGTACTAATTTTTGAGACATCAACAAGGCTTGTCCTAAAGATGATTTTCCCTTGCCTAATATTGACATGATTGATGACTCCATGGTTGGTTATGAAATGCTTTCACTCATGGATGGTTTTTTAGGATACAATCAGATCAAAATAACACCTAAAGATCAACATAAAATAGCATTCACCATTCCATAGAGAACATTTTGCTATTAGGTGATGCCATTTGGCCTTAAGAATGTGGGAGATACATATCAAAGATCCATGAATATCATATTCCATGATATGATGTATGATATTTTTGAAGACTATGTCGATGACATATTAGGAAAATCCAAGATCAAGGCTGACCATCTAGTAGTGTTGCATATAATATTTGAAAAATTATGAGAGTAAAAAGTTATAATAAATATAAATAAATGTGTGTTTGGTGTAACTTTGGGAAAACAACTTGGCTTCATCATGTTTCATAGAGGTATTTAAGTTGATCCAACTAAATTTCATGCTTTTGCCAAGATGCCATCACCAAGCAATTTAAAGCAACTCTATAGTTTGTAGGGTAAGATCCAATCCATTCAATGCTTCATCTCTCAGTTAGCAAACAAGTGCCATATATTTATGCACCTATAGACACCAATATCGTGTCAACCCCCTTGGTCCCCTTCTAAACGTTAACACTCCTAACCCACACTTGAACCCCTTTCACCTTGGACACCTCACCTAGACACCTCACCCTAAGACCATTTCCTCACCTATGAGTCACCCTGAGACTAGGTCCTCCAAATCCTAACTACCCAGAGCTATTCTCACTCCATCTTAACTCCCTAACCAACTCTTGTGCCTCATAAACCCTTCTTTTGACCATTCTCTAATGGCAAAGGCACTTGGCAAGTGGAGAAATGGGCAAAGAGCTAAAAATTTCCCTTTTACCCATTCTTCCTCCATCGACGTCAGTCAACCCTCGACCGACGCCGGTGGGATCGCCGACGTCAGTTACATAAGCCAAGCTCAAACATTGAGCTAGCCCCCACCTTTTTTTAGATTGATGTGCACTCTCTGACATCTCAAGCACCAGAACTCGACTATCATTCTCCTGGCTACTAAAGCTCTGCACAAGTCATTCCAGAGACTGGATTGAAACAATGTACGACAACCTCAACATCAGCCACAATGGGAAAAAGCATTCTGACACCTCTGGTTCTTCACCTAATAGAGCTAAGTATTCTGGTTCTCATTTTAGTGTTTAAGAATACATTGTTAATTAGTTTTCATTTGATATTTCTAAACACTGTCAAGAGGCCTGACTTCTTTCGTGGAGGGGCTGGAAGGCCTTCTTCTTATTCTCACCCCCTTCTCACACCAACCCTCCACCTATACCCTTCCTCAGACCTCATTCACCTTCTCGCAACCCTGCACCAACCTCTAAACTTCTAAAAACCCCTTGTGTATCCAGAAAACACTATAAAAGTTATCCAAGGCCAACAACCCCTACCGACATTGGCAACCCAACCGACGTTGGCAACATTTACCCCACCAACCTCGGTAGACCTACTAATGTCAATGACTATGACATACTAATTGCAAGGAACAGGTACGCGCTATCTATTTTTCTCTTTCTTAGTCATTTATCATTTCTTCTTTTGTAAAACTCTTTTCTTTAAATAGTGTATTGTCATCCCTTAAGGAGATTTACGCTTCCAAGATTGAGCGTGTAGCCTGGCAGTCCACCATATCCTCTTCTAACATCTTCTTTGTTCAAGTTTCTATCTTACTGTAGGTGTTTCCTCCATAGCCAAAGAGGAGCTCCCACAAAGCTTGGATACAGTGCACACTAAATCCAGGTAACAATCAAACCCAAACCTCTTAACCTTAGCTTCTTTCCTTTAAATGCAATTAGTGAAAATCTAGAGAAACATTCTGGCACGCTCGGTGGGACACTTGGAGTTTTCCTTGGGTTCATTCTTTTTTTTTTTAAAATCAAACTTTCATATAGATGCATTAGAAAAATATTCACTTCTTGCATCTGCTCTTCTTTGCCTTTATTTCTTGAGAAATAAAAAACTTAGCTTCTTCTATCTTTTTGTTTCAAAAGGAAATCATTAGCAGAGGTTTAAAAGAACATCTCTTTTTCTTCTTGTTACTTCTTGCATGCATCATAGAGTAGTGAAAAAATCATACTCTTTACCTCTTCTCCATTTGTTTGCATTTGAATAACATATTTTGATTTGGGTTAAAAACTACTGCATTTCATTCTTGCTTGGATGCATACTTAGCCCACTTAGTAATTAAAGCATTATGAATGAATCATAGTGCACAAATGTTACACAACCAAACCACAATCACTTCAAATCAAACACATAAACTTACTTGAGACAAGGCCCGTCTAGGATTTCATCACCTAGCAGATACCTTACCCCACCTAGCGATCCTACTTGGATTTCACTACCAAGAGGAGGACCCACTCTGTTCTCTGTCAGAGTATAAACTATAGGAAAGGTATATTTTGGCTAAGTGTCCTAGCTTAGCTATGGGTTCGTGAAGTGAAGGGAGTAAGCCCCAGCACCAGGCCACATACTAAACCTAACACAGATATTTTTTAGCACCATAACACAACCTGAAACCAGCCATAGACTTCTTCTCTAGGACTGTTCTACAAGCCCAACTCCCAACACATTCTCTTAAGGCATAAGCCACCACAACTTTAAAACTCATTCCTAGGAATCTAATGTTTTAGAAGTTGTTTGCCTAATCATCTATTTTGTTATTTTTATTTGAGTGTTTGAGATGGTAAGGTCATACCATTCTGAAGTCTAAAAACAACTCACAATATCTTCGTCTTCCAAAAACTATCAATCTTATGTGTTTCTAGAATTACACAAAAATTGACATCAATTTTTCCACTAACATCAGCAACCAAACCTTCACCGACATCAGTTTTCTGACTGACTTCGGTAACACTTTCCAGTCGATATCAGTTAGACAACTGACATCGATTATTGTCAATAAAAAATAAAAAAATATTTCTCGAATAGAAAGCTTAAAACCCAGATTTCTTGTCGTTTAACACAAATTTTGGTTTTCCAAAACTCAAACACATAGTTTTTAAAACCTGAATCCATTTCACCTTGGATGGTCCTAACATGCAGTCAAGCCAAATCTCTTATTGACCATGTGAGTCAATAGCCACTCCCACCTTCGCCCTTCGTGCCAAGTCACCTAATGGAGTATACTTCAGACACTGAGCATACTCCTATCCAACCTACCCCCGATCAACATCCTATTATTCTCTAAGGGGATCAAGATTTTGAGAGACTCCTTGACCACAACATCAAGGCTTCCCAACATTATCTCACTAGAATCCAAACGTGAGATCCTTTGGGTAGCCCTATTTATGGGATGCTAACTTCTTTGCCTGAAGTGGCAATGATATCAACAGCATCCGCTACCCAACCTATGGTCACTCAAGCCACTACCTCGACCAATAACACAACCATGGCCAATGTTCAAGATTTGGCCTCCCCTTCTATCCTTTTTGGCCCTACCTCCATTAGGGTTTTTGTACCCCCTCAACTATAAACAATTCAACCAAGTTTAACACCTTTCCAGAACTTGATTGTCTTTATCCCACCCACTCTTGCACTTATAAACATGAGAGTGACCACCTATCCTTTAACTAGTGTCACCGTCATTTAACCACCCTTGGCAGCATGTAGTCAAGTTATGCCCTCCAACTTCATGGCACAAGCCCTCTTGGCCTCGACATTGGCCCCTATGACAAACTATCAATATGTTATACCTACATAAATGTAACCAAGTACAACACACGCCCCTTCCAATGCCTTCTAGGTACCCTATAACTTAGGGGGTGCCCCTCCTGCCAATCCATCTTTTGATCTAATTAAGATGCTGATGGATAAGATGTCCAACCTTGAGACATCTATTTCAGGTTCGAGGAGTGTTCTTTTGTATGAACAAATCTATAACAAACCTATCCACCCTTCAGTTCCTATTCGACCATACCCTATCCAATGGGAACTCCCAAAATTTACTCACTTTTAGAGTAAAGAGGACCCACAACAACATCTACGAGCATTTAGACACGCTTGCTACCTCATAGCGCACGATGATGCATTATTACTTCACACATTCCCTATGTCACTTTCTGGCACCGCCCTTGACCGGTATAGCTCCATTACCAGTCACTCTCTCTTCTCCTTTATTCAACTCACTCAGCTATTCCTCGATCATTTCTCAATCAACATCACCAAGAAGGTCTCCATCATAGACCTTTATTCCATTAGACAATTTGAGGATGAGTCAAGAGCTAACTTTGTTGCCCATTGGAGAGGTTCGATCAACTAGCTCTCCTTCTCACTACCTCAACCTGAGCTCATTGAGCTCTTTTCAAGAGCATGTGACAAGCACATCTCATCCACTCTGTGGGTTCAAACTTTTTGCACATTCGATGAAGCTTTCACTATGGCCTGAAAGCTTAAACTCTGCACAGTCAAAGAAGACAGGATCAAATTGTGTAGCAAAAATACCAATGCAAAATCCAATGACCCTTCTTCTTCTAAACCTTCTTCTTCCCACTCCAAGTCCAAGGGATCAGCAAATGCTATAGTCTTTAGGTCATCATCTTCTACCACAACCAACCAATTTGAGCCCTCCACTTCACAAAACATCACAAGACAATTCCAACAATGGTATGAACAGTGACAATACACTTCAATAGGAGAATCATATGCTTTTGTATTGGATAAATTAGTGAAGCAGGGAGTCCTCAACCTCCCTCAAATATGACCACCTGTCCAATTTGATCCCTCACGAGCCATCCTTGCATGGTATAGGGAAAATGACTTTTGTAACTATCATCGTGTCAAGGGTCATGACATAGATAATTGCAAAACCCTTAAAAACACTGTTCAAAACATGTTAGACAAAGGGGACCTTGTTTTGGATAACCCTAATGCACTAGCCAACCAAAACATGGATGTCTTTAGGCAACCATTTCCTAACCATCCCCCAAGTCAGGAAAAATGTTCAGAACATGGTTGATGACCCTCAAGAATGCAACATATGCATGGTCAACATGGTCTTTCCTTTAATTCCTAACCAACCTCTCCCACAATTCGAAGAGGTTGGTCAATCCATTTCACCCATTTCTCCACCACGAGTAGAAGAGCCTATTTTACCCATACCACCCCCACACAACAAAGAGCTCCCTTTACCTTGCCCTCTTCCTCACATGGATCAACCCGTTTCACCTTTATCACCCCCACGACATTAAGCACCTCCTCTACCCATTCCTCTACCTCTTGAGGATCCCATATTACCTATTCCTCTTGCCTCCACCTTCTCTCTTCTTCTACCATTGGAAGAAGTTACCATTCATACCCCACACCCTCATGTAGAAGGGGCCATCATCCCTCTGCTTCACCCTTTAGAGGAATCTTCCTCTCCTATCTTTCCTCCATTGATGGGGGATAGTCCTCCATCCACCCCCTTTCACATGTAAGAGAGTCTACTTTGACCTCTCCCATATTGGAGGATGCTTTGACAATACCAACACCAGTGGCCCCACCCTTGTCCTTCTTAGCACCAATGGAGGATCATACTTTCCATGCTCCTAGACCACACATGGAAGGCATGATCATCCCTACACTCTATCTACTTGAAGAGCTAAATTCTCCAATCCCTTCTTTGTCAAGAAAAGAACTCACCACCTCATCCACTTTAGCGGAGGAAAATCCAGTGATGGTTCTCTCTCACCTTTGGCCTATGATCTCTACGTCCCACATGTATCCACTCTCACAATCACCCAAATCCTCTGAAGGACTTACTATAAAGCCTCATGTGATGTCATCTAAACCCTTCTCTCGATTGGCAAAAAACTTAAGATTCCTTCATTCTAAGAACCTAGAACATGAGGCATTATGGGAGTGACTTAAGGCTCCTTATCTTACACATTTCGCTTCACCTTATACTGCCAATCCTTCTGTGATAATTTATCCCAAAGTCTCTAACAAGAATCAGGCTTCCACTTATAAATCATCAAATCTCAACCTTCCACATCTGAATCCAAACCCTTGCAAGCATCCACCATGTCGAAACAGATTAAACCTTTCAGTGTTCACCCTGTATCAAACCTAACTCACCCACAAGTGAAGTTAGATTTGAACCTCGCCCCACATAGTAGTGGTCCTCACACCATACTAAAGAAGGCTACTAAACCATGTCGGTCTATTCCTCCCCCACCTTCACCATTGCCCTCTATCTTGGGTCCACATCCTTCCACTTTAACAGGAGTGCTCCCTATTCCAATACCTCACACAAACAAACTACCTCCATTACTCCCTCTACCTGTCAAAAACATATTTCCTCCAAGAAATTTGACACCTCTTATCAAAAAAATGCCATCTACACATGTGGCCATACCACCAACCAAAAAGGTAGTACAAAAAACTCCCCCTATAACTCTTAAATAGAAGTTGTCAACCCCTACTACAACAACAAGCGTAGACCCATTAGTGGGTTTTTATGCTTTGTGCTTACACCGGTTGTTGCAATCTTCTAGCATCATTCTCCTGCCCATTAAGCCATACCAACCTCTCAGATCAAAACCATCTTGGTTTGATGACACTCAAATCTACTTGTATCATCACCCACCTAGGCATGATACTGAGCGTTGCTACACTCTTAAGGTTGTCATTTGCCAACACCTGAAAAAGGACTCCCTTCTCATCGAGGATTCTTTTGACAAACTATCGACACCATCCCATGTCTCCCAAACCTCCTCACTTGAATCGGGATCCCAACATGAAATTATGGTCCCTCTACCACCTTCTCCCCCTTTAGTCAAAATCAACACTATTAATGTGGCCACCAGGTCCCAAACCCTAAAGGATAAAGGAAAAGAGTAGGTTTCTATCCCTTGGAAATATCCATTCATCAAGCCTTCTCAACCACCAAAACCCAAGATTTCTATCTTGGGCACATCTCAACCAACATCTTCGGAGGCAATTCGCGACTCCATGGTGAAACAAATTCACCAAACCCCTATGAATATGTCTTTATATGACCTAATACAAATCTCTTCACAACATCACCAAGCCTTGATCAAAGCTTTACAGGTAATGGAGGTCCAACCTGAAGACCCCAAACCACTAGTTGCTTTAGTCAAATCGTTGCCCACTGTTGCTTCCATCACCTTCAGTGATTCTAAGATTCCAGACTACAACCTGGAAGATCAAGATCTCGCCCTCTCAAACTGAGCCTATCAAGCAAAAGCTTCGCAGGATGCATCCTCGCGTCACACTCCTTGTCAAAGAGGAGCTTCAACGTCTTCTCTCCGTCTCATTTATCCAACTCATTGATTATCCGTAATGGGTGTCAAACATTGTCCCTGTCACAAAAGCAACAGGGGGAATTTGAATTTGTACTGACTATCATGACCTCAACCTAGCTTGCCCAAAGGATGACTTTCCTTTACAAGGCATCGACCAAAATGTGCCTACAACAAAAATTTGAAAGATCGAGATTTCAAAATTAGAGATCTCATCCTTAAAGAAAACCAACACGTGACCAATATGGAAAGAAGCAAATGGCGCAAGTTTGCTCCTAATTGGCTCAGACCTTATATAATAATGCACAAGTATGGATCAAGCACTTATCATCTATCTTCTCTCGAAGGCCAGCCAAAACCTAAGCCCCTTAATGCCTTGCATCTGCGACCATTCTATTGTTAACCAAGTAATCATTCACTTGATGTTTAACTTGAGCTCGTCCCTTGAGCAACCCTTGTCATCCCCATTCATATTCCTTTCAACCCTTTTTCCTTACAAACAATTAGTTAACCCTTTTTTTTTAAAACATTGATGCTTTGTCCTAATAACAAAGAAACCCCTAAACCTCTATAGTCTAGTCCATGACTAAAAGTTCAGTTAACAAAACAAACATAAAACTGGGATGCCTAACCAAATATTAAAAGGTCGTAAACTATAAATTTAGACTGCTCCCTCAAAGGATAGCTGCATTATTGCTATAATTAATAGACTGCTCCCTTGAAGGACAGCTATTCAAAGACATCAAAACATACAAAGAAAAATATAGACCACTCCCTCAAAGGATGGCTATGCCCAAATTTTGCTACAACAACAACACCCTCTCAAAAGCTTCTCGCATCGATTAGCTTCACATGACCACAACACAAAACAACATCCCCAAGTAGACTTCCCGCATTGATCAGTCTACCCAAAAAAAATTGACGGACAAACTATTAAGTCATGGACTTGCCTATAGTCATTCTCAGGGTCACCTATAAAAGGGGCAAAGTTATCCCTGCTAAAAAGGGTTATGCTATCCTCACATATCACATAATCAAACCTATTACCCCACAATACCCAAGGGATTTTGAGCTCACTTAACATCAAGTGATTAGAGTACTTCTCTAACACAAACCAATGGTCAATGACGTAATGCATAAACGGGGCTTTTGTTTGCAAAAAACCCTATCTATGTTATCATTATGGTCCTTGTTAATGAAAGAGAAATGCACCTTTCACTTCTTACACACCTTCAAATACAACCAAAACATTTTCTAACCACTAACATAACATCATGATTTATTTAATGTAAATACCAATTTGTGTTATATAAATTATCATAGCCCATTCACATTAGTTTCTATGGAAAATAATACACATGAAAACTATCAACCAAACACAATTTATGTCAAGCATATACCATCACCAATATGAAAATCTGCTGAAGCATAAATAAACTCATTTCATTTTTGGCATACACCATCACCAATATGAAAAATTGCTAAGGATGAAAAACCACACAACCTATGTTACAGCATACACCATCACACAATATGGAAAAGGCTATAACATCATCATACACTCATCATTTCAAGTATGTACCATCAAACACATGGAAAATGCTAAAAACACTAACATACCCAAAACAACTAACACATAGTCACATCCATAACATGTCAATATCTCAAAAATCTCATATATATATATATAACTATCAAATGAAGGTATACATCAAAAATATCTAAAATAGTACAATATATATACATGTCTCTCTCAAAATGTATGTACATCTCATGTCAATGGCATGCAAGCTGGTATAAATATACAACTCAACTAACAACTAACACATCATGGCTATGGTGGTGGTCATGGTTGCAAAGATGCTGAATCATCTCCACTCTCTGACCATCGCCATCTCTGAGAACTGGAGGTAGTGGCACGCAACATAGATTGTTGTTGAGCTAGCATCTCAAAATACCACTGGATCTACAAAAATTCCCTAATGACACCCTCATAATATGCAATCTCGTCCAATGTAGTGTTGTACCTAGATATAGATACAGTCTGTGGTGGACCCATCGATCCCGATGCCATGCCCTATAAAGAACTTTGTGGTTGTGGCTAAGGTGGCTACTGAAATGGTGCCTACAATGGCTATTGTGGTGGTGGTTGAACTGGCTACTACACTCATTTTTGTGGTGGCAACTAAATAGGGCCCTACCCTCCAAAACCCTATCTTACTAATCCCTGTGCTTGGGCTATAGCCAACTACCCTTGTAATGTAGTAACCTACCCTGTCAGGGTAACCACCTATGCTGTCAAAATTGTCACCTGAACCTAAAGCATTGCCACCTATGCTCATGCTGCATCTCTCCCCTGAATAGCTGCATCCCTCTCTCTATTGACTACTTGCAGATCGGGCAGTGGTCCCCTCTGAATCCCTGCATAGTGACCTGCCCACCAAGCTGAGTAGGCCACCATACACCCTAGATCTACCACACCTAGACCTACTAGTATCTCCTCAAAATCTAGCCACTATTTCCTCTAGCAGTGGGAGGGGCACCTCAATATCATCTTATCTGTACTATGGGAAAGCAGGTGGCACATCCTATAAAAGCTCGTACTGGTGCCATACTCTCTCAACAAGAACTCTATCAAGCTCGCCAGCTCACCTGCCCCTCACCCATTGCAGGCTCTACACCCCTACTAGCTGCTCTACCTAATCTCTAAATGCTGGATATACCAAGTATGGCCTCTAAATGATATCTGCTAGGATCAGGGCATCTAATACCCCTTATAATAATCAATATCCTAGATGATGGCATCCACATATGTCTGTGCCATGACCTCTCACCACCGCTTGAAACCAACTCTAAAGCTAGCCTGGATCACTATTGGGAGGCCAAGAGGTCATGTCACTGTGATATGCTCGTATGTCCAACAGTGTAGGAGGTGGCCCACACACAAGCTGTACCATCACCATCGGCTGATCCCCCACAACTCCCTGTATAGCTGAGCTAAAAATATTGGAGACCACACAAAAACTGTCTGCTCCACTAACATGTCTGTCAGAACCCCGATCATCATGATTAGAAATCTCCCTCCCTCTGAATCAAGAAGGGCGTAAACAGTGATGTCAATCATCATTAGAATGGCTAGTCGATGCTCATCCTCATCAGTAGCATAAATCAGCTCATATGCAAAAGTCACCAAATGGTAAGTCACCTCAATAGCGCCTTTTGAATAAAGGAGTTGCATTTCACTGGGATGATCACTGCTAAATAGCTTTTCAATAGGTCAAAGATTATCTTGTCAATCCACCTATTTTATTACCTCCTATGCCAGAAAAGCCATTCTTGTTATACCTATTAGTTATTGATCATGCCCTGGGAATACTCTTGGATCAACATTATGATAATGGAAATGATCATGTTATATACTACCTAAGTTTTACCTTGGTTACATATGAACATAATTATGCACTTGTTGAAAAAGCTTATCTAGCCATGGTTTTCATAGCTCAAAAACTATGTCATTATATTTGAGTAATAAAACCATGGTCATGTCAAAAGTAAATCCAGTCAAGTATCTACTATCCAAAATATCTTTTCAAGGCAAAATGGATAAATGGATCATACTTCTTAGTGAGTTTGACATAGAGTATGTCAATAAAAAAGTAATCAAAAGACAAGTTCTTACATATTAACTTGTTGAAGCACCCCTCATGGACACACAGCCACTCAAGTTTCCATTTCTTGATGAATCCATCATGATCATTATTACACCATAGATATATTTTGATGGTTCATTCACTATGCATGGATCAGAGATAGGCCTATTATTTATTACACCATAGGGGGATCTAATCCCTAAATCATTCAGAATCAGATTTCCTTGTATAAACAACATGGCCGAGTATGAAGCACTTGTTGTAGGACTTTGACAAGCAGTGCATTGAAATATATCTCATCTTCAAGTTTATGTTGATTCTTAGTTAATCATCAATCAGGTCATAAATCATTTTCAGACCAAAGATGACAAGCTAGTTTCATATAAAGCCATGGTTGACACTCTTAAAAAGTAAACTACCAACATTTAGTTTGAGCATATGTCGAGGGCTAGTAACAGAAGTGTAGATGCCATGGATATTATTGGTTCTCTGATTTGACAAATAGATAAAGCTAAAGACTATCAGTTCCTCATCAAGAATTTGTCAGCTCCAACATATGAACCTTCAACTGTTGCCATGATTTATGATATTATTGGTCCTAATTATAGCTGGTACTCAGACCTTTACAACTAACTTCATGACTAAGTTCTGCCACCTAACCTCTCTCTAAAATAAACCAAATCCTTCATCATCATTCCACTCATTATACTTTACTTGGATTCACTCTTTACCATCATAGTTTTGATATAACTTTGCTTCATTGTTTAACTTCAGTAGAGTCCACATTAGCATTAAGAGAAGTTCACAAAGGAGTATCTAAAGCCCATTCTAGCAGGGCAATCCTATCCAAAAATCTCTTTCATACTAGTTATTATTGGCCCACAATAGACACAGATGCCACTACATATGTAAAAAAATGTGACAAATGTCAACGACATGTTAATTTGATTCATGTCCCAGCAAAAACTTTGAAAGTGATGTTGACCCCATGGCCATTTTCTACATGGGGACTTGACCTCATTCAGAAGATTAGCCCCACTTCATCTGATGGCCATAAGCATATCCTTACTACCACTGAATATTTCACTAAGTGGGTTAAAGCTATACCCCTCACGTGATTGAAAAGAAAATTTCTAAATTCATCTTCAACCACCTCATCTACTGCTACAATGTTCCCTTTGACATTATATCTAATAATGAAGGATCATTAAAGAATAAAGATGTAGACCAATTATGTATTAAATACAACATCACACAACACTTGTCTATAACATCTTACCCTTAAGGTAATGGCTAAGCTATGGCATCCAACAAAACCATTATCAACATTCTCAAAAGGATTGTCAATGATGTCGATCATAATTAGCACCTCCAGATATTCCTTTCCCTTTGGGCATACCATACCAATCATCATACCCCCACAAGAGCCACCCCATACTCACTTGTTTATAGTATTGAAGCCATCCTTCCCATTGAGGTTGACTTACCTTCACTATGCATCTCTTTCAAGCATGTCTTGGATGATCATGACTTGTCATGTCCCCTTTTCAGTTGACATGTTCTAAGTTCATGGTTAGCCTATTATGCGACCCTCATAGGCTGATAGGATGGTTAGAGGGTCTTGATGGAGATTGGCGTGGCTTCGTTTAGCAGAATTTTTCTAGTTGGCTTTTGTTTGGGCTCGATTGGACATGTATTGAGGGAGATATTAATATTTGATTGATTTAATTAAATATTAATTATTTGGTCTAATTTTAATTTAGAAACCCTATTTCTAATTTAAGAAAACCCTAATTAGGGCAAGCATATCTTTTGAGGGTATAAGGGTTTCTCATGGAGGCCATTATTGATTATGCATTGATTATTGATTTTTGATATTGAAGAATTCTTCTGTGAAGACTGAGCCAAGGGTTCCAGGATTCCATCTGCATTGGAGAATGTCCACTCTTCAGTGTGTGTGATTCAGAGGCTATGAAATATCAGTTGATATATTGCCAAATTGAGAGATCACTTCATACAAAAGTTATCACAGAGGTTTACAGATTTGAGAGGTAACTTCATACAAAAGTTGTCACAGAGCTTTCCAGTCCATACAGGGCCATACAGATCCATGTAGATACCGACCTTGATAGATAGATATCCCCAATGATCGACATCGGCAGACTGAAGACCGACGTCGACAGAGAAGGACTGACAGAGACCGACATTGGCAGTATATCGACTGACACCGGTGACTGTGTGTTTGACACAGTAGGTCGAGACGTACCAGATCTAGATTTATTTCCCAGATTTGTAGAATACTCAGGCTATTAAGGCCGTATTTTCAATATTCATTGTATACCTGACAGAGGTCCTCTATTGTAAGCTTATGAGCAAATAAATAAGAGATTATACTGTGATTTATTTATCTACTTGAAGATATTTTGTAGAAATACAAATAAGCAATTCAGAGCTTTTGTTTTGGTATCCGAAGGGATATTACAGTGGTATCAGAGCTTTTTGTTTGTCTAGAGTCCCTATTGATGAAGGGGATATTACAGTGGTATCAGAGCTTTTTGTTTGTCTAAAGTCCCTATTGATTGGGGATATTATAGTGGCATCAGAGCCTTTTATTTGTCTAGAGTCCCTATTGATGAAGGGGATATTACAGTGGTATTAGAGCCAAATTCTTGCCATCCTGTTGGGTAGATCAGAGCTAAATCCTACCATCCTAAGGGTTTGACAATCTTATGCAGCCACAAGAGTTGGGACCACACAAGTATAACACACACAGTAGAGCCTTGCTTGAAGGTACCCAGGTGTTAGATCAACTACTGATCTTCATGGGTGATAGATGTGAGGGTAGCCCACCCAGGGGCCATAGGTATGATGTTGATCAGGACACCAAAGAATTCCACTGTGCTATGATGATAGGCCAACAGCAGATGAATCAGACACTACGGGCACCTACTACTATGATAAGGGGGATGAATGCACTTGATAGATAGAATGGGGAATAAAGAGATAATAAGAGTGTTATTGTTAATCAGAGACCATAGCTGACCCATTCCAAGATAGAGAGTAGACCTACACATCCTACATTTATTCAAGAGGAACCAGAAGTTCCAGTAGAGGAAGAGGCAGGAGATTCCCCATTTGCAGATGTTTACTTGGCTGCAAATGATGAATGGGACTTATTATCTCCTAATGTTCAAGAGAGGACGTCCTTTGATCATTTTGTTAATCTAAGGAGAGAGGACTACAGATTGGTTAGACAAGATAGGAGACCTAGACACCAAAACAATGATCTAAAGCATGTTACGAGCAGGCTCACACTTGTGATGTTCGACGGTAGTGGTAAGGTCACAGCACAGGCCTAGATTAGTAAGTTAGACACCTTTCTCACATTGCATCCAATGGCTGAGGAAGATGCTATCAGATATGCAACACTACATCTTGAGGGAGTAGCTCACGATTGGTGGCACCATGGGATGGTGACACTCCATCATGATCGGATCACATCGTATCAGGAGTTTGTGGATAGGCTAGTGGAGTGTTTTGATAGGAAGGATCCAAAATCCTATTTCAGAGAGTTGGCACAGTTTATCTAGAGTGGCAGTCTAGAGTCTTACATTGGTGACTTCTAGAAGTTATTAGTCATGGTTCATGACATTTCAGAGAGGTGACTTGTAGTACTCTTCATGGAGGGATTGACAGAACCATTGAGAGGTTGGATCAAAGGCTTTGATCCTCCTTCATTACAAGTAGCTATGAAGAAGGCACGTAGCATGGAGATGGAAGTCCCATCTAGTAAATTTAACTCCAGAGGTACTTCTTCAACCAGGGACCATAAGTGCTCCAACAGAGATAGAGAGGGATTATATTTTAGCATAGATAAATCAGGTGTTAAAAATGATTCAAAGGCTAACCCAACAGCACCACCGTTGGATAGAGAGGCTCTTAATGATCTACGCAAGAAGAATCTTTGCTTCTATTGCAAAGGTCCATATGATATCCATCACGATTGCCCTTTGAGGCCTAAAGGCAAAGCAAATCATGTAATGTGGGCATATTATGAGGATGCAAAATTAGAAGATTCCAAACAGCAGGATAGTTTAGAAGAGGTAGAGGCTTTAGAGCCTGAGGTAGAGGTAGATTTAGAGCTTCATATACAGGAGGCACACCTATCTAGCATTCAGTCAGATGAGTCATTTAGACTTCGAGGAGTTTTGGCAGGACAGAAGGTCATCACCCTTCTTGATATAGGAGCCGCACATAATTTTATAGATGCTAGATTTGTGGAAAAACATGGACTCACTACTGAAGATTTTGATGGCATTAGAGTTAAGGTGGCCGATGGTCACACTCTTAGGTGTGAGCATATGATTAGAGACCTCCCATTGTGCTTGAACAACTATGATTTCAATGCTGATTATTATGTGGTGAACATGGGGGATATAGACTTAGTCTTGGGTATGAAGTGGCTTCATTCATTTGAGGAAGTTAATCTTCATCTCAAGGACATGGAGGTTCACTTTGATTTTGATGGGAGGACACATATTCTTAAGGCAATACGGGGTAGTAGCTTCAAACATATGTTTTTTCATCAAATGGAGATGCCTATACGACATGACATGATAGAGTGCTCTGCCGAATGCACATTAGCACCAACACAGGAGAGATATGAGGACAAGCTTTGTCTTGAGGTGAGTTTAGTTCTAGAGTTATCACATGTGGTAGGGACTCAGATTTCTATTATAGTTGGGTCACAGGTAGATGATGATATGACTATTTCTAGCCTTCACGATCCAGATCTAGATATTATTCAGGTAAGGAGTTTACTTGAGTTGCCTGCTGATTTTTGTTTATGGATTGGATGTTGGGGTGCTTATCTTAGTACTAGGGATGATGTGATGCCATTAGATGAGAGTTGGGATGGACATGGCATGGATTTTGCATTGATTGACAGCAGGGTAGATCATGACTACATTTGGGATCCAGGTGGATTGATTAGTTTATCATTCAGTGATTGCTTAAGGGCAAGCAATTTCAGGAGGGGCGGATTGTCATGTCCCCTTTTCAGTTGACATGTTCTAAGTTCATGGTTAGCCTATTATGCGACCCTCATAGGCTGATAGGATGGTTAGAGGGTCTTGATGGAGATTGGCGTGGCTTTGTTTAGTAGAATTTTTCCAGTTGGCTTTCGTTTGGGCTCGATTGGACATGTATTGAGGGAGATATTAATATTTGATTGATTTAATCAAATATTAATTATTTGGTCTAATTTTAATTTAGAAACCCTATTTCTAATTTAAGAAAACCCTAATTAGGGCAAGCATATCTTTTGAGGGTATAAGGGTTTCTCATGGAGGCCATTATTGATTATGCATTGATTATTGATTTTTGATATTGAAGAATTCTTCTGTGAAGACTGAGCCAAGGGTTCCAGGATTCCATCTACATTGGAGAACATCCACTCTTCAGTGTGTATGATTCAGAGGCTATGAAATATCAGCTGATTTATTGCCAAATTGAGAGATAGCTTCATATAGAAGTTATCACAGAGGTTTATAGATTTGAGAGGTAACTTCATGCAAAAGTTGTCACAGAGCTTTCCAGTCCATACAGGTCCATACAGATCCATGCAGATACCGACCTCGACAGACAGAGATCCCCAGCGACTGACATCGGTCGACTGAAGAATGACGTTGGCAGAGAAGGACCAATAGAGACTGACATCGGCAATATATCGATCGACGCCGGTGACTGTGTGTTCGACACAGCAGGCTGAGATGTACTAGATCCAGATTTATTTCCCAAATTTGTGAAATACTCAGGCTATTAAGGCTGTATTTTCAATATTCATTATATACCTGACAGAGGTCCTCTATTGTAAGCTTATGAGCAAATAAATAAGAGATTATACTATGATTTATTTATCT
This sequence comes from Torreya grandis, assembly GCA_037957365.1. Taxonomy (NCBI): domain Eukaryota; kingdom Viridiplantae; phylum Streptophyta; class Pinopsida; order Cupressales; family Taxaceae; genus Torreya; species Torreya grandis. The sequence goes on from JARHVA010002228.1 coordinate 1,326,678, forward strand.
ATTTGAAGATATTTTGTAGAAATATAGATAAGCAATTCAGAGCTTTTGTTTTGGTATCCGAAGGGATATTACAGTGGTATCAGAGCTTTTTGTTTGTCTAGAGTCCCTATTGATGAAGGGGATATTACAGTGGTATCAGAGCTTTTTGTTTGTCTAGAGTCCCTATTGATTGGGGATATTACAGTGGTAGATCTGTATGAACTTTGTACAGCTACCAATAAAATATAGCACACCCTGATTACTAAACACCTGATCCCAAGATATCTGGTTCTAATACAGAAGATCTCTATCTATATAATTTATTGAATAAAAACTAAATAAATAAATACCTGGAATACCACTATAATATCCCCAATCAATAGGGACTCTAGACAAACAAAAAGCTCTGATACCACTGTAATATCCCCTTCATCAATAGGGACTCTAGACAAACAAAAAGCTCTGATACCACTGTAATATCCCTTCAGATACCAAAACAAAAGCTCTGAATTGCTTATCTGTATTTCTACAAAATATCTTCAAATAGATAAATAAATCACAGTATAATCTCTTATTTATTTGCTCATAAGCTTACAATAGAGGACCTCTGTCAGGTATACAATGAATATTGAAAATACGACCTTAATAGCCTGAGTATTCCACAAATCTAGGGAATAAATTTGGATCTGGTACATCACAGCCTGCTGTGTCGAACACACAGTCGCCAACATCGGTCGATATACTACCGACGTCGGTCTCTGTCAGTCCTTCTCTACTGATGTCAATCTTTAGTCAGTCGATGTCAGTCACTGGGGATCTCTGTCTACCGAGGTTAGTATCTGCGTGGATCTATACGGACCTGTATGGACTGGAAAGCTCTGTGACAACTTTTGTATGAAGTTACCTCTCAAATTTGTAAACCTCTGTGATAACTTCTGTATGAAGCTATCTCTCAATTTTCCAATAGATCAACTGATATTTCACAGCCTCTGAATCGCACACACTGAAGAGTGGATGTTCTCCAATGCAGATGGAATCCTGGAACCCTTGGCTCAGTCTTCACAGAAGAATTCTTCAATATCAAAAATCAATAATCAATGCATAATCAATAATGGCCTCCATGAGAAACCCTTATACCCTCAAAAGATATGCTTGCCCTAATTAGGGTTTTCTTAAATTAGAATTAGGTTTTCTAAATTAAAATTAGACCAAATCATTAATATTTGATTAAATCAATCAAATATTAATATCTCCCTCAATACATGTCCAATCGAGCCCAAACGAAAGCCAACTGGAAAAATTCTGCTAAACGAAGCCACGCCAATCTCCATCAAGACCCTCTAACCATCCTATCAGCCTACGAGGGTTGAATAATAGGCTAACCATGAACTCAGAACATGTCAACTAAAAAGGGGACATGACATGACTATCAAGTAGCTCACTTGCAAGAGCTAGACCTACTAGATGAGAAATGCACAACTATGCTCAATAATATTCAAGTATATCAGAATCGACTCAAAGGCCACTATAATCAGTGTGTAAATTATCGAGCATTTGAACTTGGGGATCTTATTCTCAAAGAAAACCAAAAGAATACCATGGCCAAGAATAAACATATAGGAAAATTCAAACCAAACTAGATAGGGCCTTTCATCATCACTACAACTTATGGATTAGGAGCGTACAAGCTTGCCACACCAGACAGCAATGACCTTCTAGAGCTAGTGAATATTATTAATCTCAGGCAGTACTATGTTTAAATGATAAGGTGTATTATCTATAAGGACCATTTCAATTATACCATTTTATCACTATTCTTCTTTATACACATATCACCCTTATTCATCCTCTTTCCCATATCCACTTTTTGCTTTTTGACCTATCGACCCAGTGTGTTCTAAATCCTAACCCATTTGACCTTGGTTTTTGTCATTCATTACATAGTTTTAGCATCAAGGTATCTAATCAATTCATCAATTGGTTCAAATATTTTAGATAGGGAGCGTATCTTTGGATAGTGTGAGATAAGTTTTAGCAATTGTATCCTTTATTTGTTAGTCCATTTTTACCACTAGTCTTGCTACTAATTATAACCACCTTTGGGAAAATTAGTACCATTGATCTATGTAATTGTGTCTTAGTTATAACCACCTATGGGCAAACTAGGGCAATACTAAACCTTGACATACCAACTTGCCACTTCATATACCATATTATATCATTTTACCAACTATGCTTGTTTTGTTTGAATTGCCTGTTGCACTAGTAGAATTCCTTCGCTAAAATGGTGGAACTACAATGACTTGAGGTCCTACTCTAGGATTATGTAGGTAGTGCTCAATACTTATTAAGGTTAGCTCAGTTACCCTTTTCCCTACGCTCTCACCATATTAAAAGAAACCTAAGCCATGTTCTCACCATTTTGCGAGCAACCTAAGTATGAACACTCTCACCACTTTGTGAGCTTGAACCATTTAGTGTCTCATCATTATTGGTTGAGTTGTGACACTCCAAAAACATTCCAAAATTGTTAGAAAAGAACAAAAACATTAACCACTTCTTTGCCTTAAGGATTTTTGGAACCCTTACTAAGTTATAAGCAAATCACTTGTCATTTAGTTTCCCCATCCTTTTTGGCCTTTTCTCTCACACATTTGCCATTTTTCAATATCATTCATATTCTTCTATCACATCCATTCTATTTTTTTTCATTAGTTATCATTTTCTTCCCATTCCCTGGGAGAACTACATTTTGCCTGAAGGTTTTTATTGGATATTACATCCATAAAACTATGTAGGCAATGTCTAAGATAGCTCAACCACCCCCTTCCTTTTCTTCTATTCCCCTATTTGTTTCATTTGTTAAGTTGTCACCTATTTTCTAGGGGCAATGTTTGTAGGGTTTTTATTGCATTGTTTGTTTGTTTATTTCTACTTATTTTATTTGTTTATTTTCTTTCAAGGATTGTTGCCTTGATTTAGTTTATGTGTGTTCATTGGGTGATTCATTGCCCACACTTATACTTGAATCCATCCTTATTCATATGATTACATTGTCATCATGGTTTCTATCATTGGTGCATTATTGTCTATTGAGTATTGGATTATGGGATTTAGTCCTTATGCATATTTTGGCCAAGTCTTTATGGTGTTCTATCATGAAGCCTATCATCACATGATATAACAAACCTCAGCTTCATGAAGTCTATTCAAAAATGGTGGCATCTCTTCAGCATCAACACTCTGATTTCATCCCAATCATATCCTAAAAATAGTAATTAACCATGAAAGAATTTCAATCTTTATTAGTTTGGATGAGCATCTCCCCACTAGTAGGTGGTTTCAATTCATCATTACTCTCTATGTCAAGTTATCATCATCCTCAGCCAAGTTTATCATGTTTTCTATAATCAGGGTCCAATTATTATAACTATCTATGGGCAAATCATTGTACACTGTCCCACCTGCATTTCTCAATGATTATAACCACCTTTGAGAAAATTATTGTGTTTTCATCATTTTACTTTTTTTCCTATACAGGGGCATGTTATTATCTTATTTGTCTATCCTACCTGGGGCAGCTCCATCTTCTCAATGATTATAACCACCTTTGGGCAAATCATTGTGTTATCATACCACATTGCCACTATCAGGGTATAATGCTTATAACCGCTTTTGGGAAAACCATTGTGCACCATCCCACTTGGATTCTCAATGATTTTGACTAATTTTTTAGTACTATTGTGTTTTTCATCCCATCATCTTTCCTTTCTTTGGTCCTCTCATTTTGATTCTTATCAAGGGATCATTTGCCACCCCACTTGTGCCAATTGCTCCCTCAAGGGGGCATCTTACAATTAATTTATCATCATTGTAGTTGTAGGCATACATGACCTTTTTATTCTTTGAGAAGATGTTATTATGCTTATAGCTTGCAATGCCTTCCCAAATAGGGGCAAACTATAGACACCTAAAACTAACCATCGATAACCTTCAATCAAGATTTTGGCTAGTTTCCATCTAAAATGCACAATTTGGCCTAAAAAACACTAAAACACACAAAATAATGTGAAAATGATATATTAAAGTGCCAATTTTGGCCACGATATCCCTAAATGGGGTAATGCAATTTATGGGCCAGCTAACTTTGATCAAATCATTCTGAGTCAAAATGTCAAATTTGCACCTACATACTCTGGATTGCTCTTCCCTATCAAATCTTTTGCACAAAACTTATGCCTATGTTATTTTTTTTAGTAACATCCTAAATAGGAATATGTATCCAACGTATCTGTTAGTGACTTCCAATTTCAATCCAGTCAAATTTAGGACCAATAACAAAGCATTTTGATTAATTTGAGTAATATATTCATAAAATACTTAATCATGTTTAAGAGCTAATTAACCCAAATCAAGGCCTAATTAAGAATTCCATGGAAACTTATTGAAAACTTATTTTTTGAAAGGAATATTTATTATCTACATCATCAAGTGACCTCATTTCTTGGGAAGACATCTCTAGGCCATAAATGCCACAAATATCAGGATTCATGCCCTCCATGCCTCATTAATGCCTTCCATGATGCCCTCCATTCCTCTTAATTACCCCTTTTTCCAATGCCGTGATGAGATTAATTAAGAACTTAATTCCAAAAATTGAATTGATCCTCAACCACACATCTTAATCTTGAGATGGAAAGTTGAGGTTGATTTTAATCAAATCCAAAAATATATAAATAAGAGGCCTCAAAACATCATTTCTAAGTTTAATTTGTTCAAATTTATAATGTAGGATTGGTTCCAAAAGCTTCAAGCAACTACTGTTACCATACCAAATTAATTCCAAGCCAAGCCAAGCCATAAGCCAAAGGTGCCAAGAGGAGATGGAGGTTGTCAAGCTTCCATTGCCAAGGACTTCATGAGCACAAGTTGAGAAAGCCACCACAACAAGCATTTTGGAGAATCTAAGGAAGGTAAAAGAGTTTTATTTTGCATTTTAGTTGTGTGTTTCATTCATGATTGTTAACTAAGCTCTCCTTAGTGTCTAGGCCTAGAGATGTTATGCTATTAGTGTGTTTATTTCACTTTGTTTTCATTTTAGAACTAACACCATACTAACCATCCTCTCTTGATTCAAATTCCTAGATCACAATTATATCTCATTTTGATTCCTCTCCTTCTTTATCTTTCCCATCGGGTCCTTATCAAAGGTTTTAGAGGGTTTGAAGATGTTTTGGCTCTTAAGGATTGTTCATACAATCCTGACTTTTAATCTTCTAAAAAATGCCACTAAATCCTTTTTTTTGACCCTCTCCAACATACACTATCTCCTTAATCTCCCATGCTATGCATCCATAGATGTGCGAGCTTCCAAACTTGCCTACTCAAACTCTTATTTACTTTCTATGCAGGTTGTCATGTTCTTGAGTTAAAAAATGGTTTCTCTATGGCCTCCTCTACAAACCAAAGGCTCTGACACAACTTAAAACTCCCTATGAACATTTTCTAATTCATTATAATTCTTACTTAGTGTTATAAATGATATTAGACCCCCTTGAGGGCTTTAGGCCTAGTTTAAGCCTAGTAGGCTTAGTCTACATATGACTACTCACCATTAATTACTAGTATTTTTTATGAATTTAATGAGTCTCCTATGTATATTCATGCTTGAAATATCTTCCTACATCCTCTTTCAAAGATTCAATAATCCCCAACTCATCTTGTTATAATTTTCTTACTCATCCTGTAGGGTTTACCTCTTTAGGAGTGACCTTTGTCTAAGATAGAATTGAGGTAACTTACCATATTGAATCAAGTATAAAAAATATATTATGGGATTAAATAGGTCCTAGGGACCATCTGTGCAAATTTTTAGGATTTGGTCATATCATTTGCACCTCTAAATCTCACAAACCCAAAATAAACTATGTGCAACTTACTGACTGTGCAGGGTTTGAGTATGGATTGTTGGTTACATATCTAATTAAAGTAAATTAAATGGTCATCAAAACTTTGGTGATCCTCTCATGTATGTCAACACTCAACCCTTTCCAAACTCTTTAATTCATAGCTTTCTCTTAATAAGGTTGACAGACTATGACTATATTATGTGTTTCTTGCTAAAAAAAACTATCATACCTATAGGTGGATCCTTTATATTAGACATTATATACCATGATCCACATCTCTTTGAAGTCATTAATACCTTCTTACAATCAATTGGACCTTTTTTCATCATACACATCCTAGTCCATCCTCTCAAACCACCATCTTTTAGTTCACTATCATGCTACAATCCAACTGTAGATGTATATTTTGAGAGTCAAAAAGGAGACCTATAAGATAATATGCATAGTCCATTTCATGTCTAGACCTTATTTAAATCATTTGGTATCATTAAATTATTTAAATATACTCACATCATGTTTAGGACTAGACCAATTCACATATCATTATGTTCTAACATGTCACTTCTCATTGAAACTTATAGGTGTACTTTCTTGGGATAAAAGAAGATCATGTAGGTTGATGGTATAGGTCAAGACCTCGCACTTAAACTTTATCTGATGTCCTTTGATACAATATTACCCTTATTACCTTAATTACATCATTTTACATGGATATATTTCTTTATCATACTACCTTGGAGTGTAAGACCATCTGGGATTCAACATACTACAAAAAATAATAAAAAAGTGCAGTGAAAGAATGCACAAGTTGGGAACCCTCTAACACTATACTTTATTGGCCAAAATACTCACTTCCCTTGGAAAGGTGTTACCCCTATATGAAGGTTACAATATAGGATCATTAAAACTCATCTAAACATCATGACACCTCATTATATGATAACAGCAAATGTGAGCAAGGCATTGTTTCAAAGTTTTTAAGGTAATCTATCCTTGAAACAACTCCACTTGAAGTGATTTCTCAAGTCTATCTTCCCCCATATTCTTACACTATTGAATACTTATTACATATTCAACATTTAAATACCATAAAGGTCTCTAATATGCTCCAACACCTGCATGAAACATTCTTAGGTCTCTGTGAGATCTACCTGTAGGTGAACATGCAGTATATAGGGTAGTGAAGGCAAGATAGAGACACTATGCATAGTGTGTGGGCATATAATCAGTCTCAGACCCTATATAAACTCTCAAATGGATAATTTACACTTTAAAGGACCTCAAACAATTCAAATGCTTCATCTTAACATTCTTAGCCCCCTGTAGGTCACTTGTAGGTGTCTATTAGACTACATGACTATATATGGAGTTGAATTGACTGTCACAGTCCACCATATAGCATTTGAATGGTTTGGTTTTATTTTTAATGTTATAATAATGTGCCCAACCTATTGATAAACTTCATTTACTCTCCATGACTATGCTTAGGGCCTTCATACACTCATTCACCATGACAATAACTAAGCTTTATGTAGGAAGGTCTAACTATGTTGTTTGTTTGACTGCAAATCCATTGATTGTAACCATTGATAATAAAATTTTAAGGATGGAATTTTATGTAGAGGAATGGGTATAATTCCTCATAAACATTACCATTTGACTGTCAACCCAACCGGTCATAGTCTACTTGGTCTTGTTTGATTTGATCTTCATATTCCATGTCTAAGTCACTCTTTATTTTAGCTCCTTGGGCTTGAGAATATTTTTGACATAAGTTATTGTTTATTTAAAATCTTCAAACATATCTAAAATCATTAACCATCCTTTATGACATCCACATTCAATATCTATTCTATAAAATTTACTCCTCTTTGATTCTTGATTTTATGTGTGTACTAGGTTTCCACTCCTTAGGTCTTAAGGACCAAAATAAGAAATATGTATCAAGAACTCAATATTTTATCATGAATTATCTTAAATATTCATATTCCAACTTCTCCAATCTTCTTTGACCCCTGGAACTAAAATTACCTCCCAATTCTACATATAACCCTTACTTACTCCTCACAAAGCTTGTAGCACTCTTTTAAAAAATTACTCTTGATTTCATCAATCCAATATCTAATACTAAATTTAAATTACATTTATGAGCTTAATTTATACCCCTTGAGTTGTGGTTAAAGTTTCATACTCAAACTCCATTTCTTTCTACCACTTCTTTTGTAAAATACCCTTCTTTTAAGGCCAAATTAGACCTATGCCGAACCACTATGGTTAAATCCATACTTTTCATTACAATACCAACCCCAAAACACATTAATAACTTTAATAATGTCATATATATAAATATTAAAAAATTTGAGCCTTTTCTTACAGTCAAATCACTCAAAAACACCAAACCCTGATCCTAGGGTTTTTTGCACCCTACATAGGCCAAGACCATATAAAATTCAATAACTTGAGTTTGGAAGTGACTCAAAGGATGAAACAAATTTTACAAGGTAATTTTTAATCTCTATAAACCTTTCCAATAGTTTTCAACCTTTAACTCACTCTTAATTTCTCACAATACACCAAAACACAACATTTTGGGCTCATTAGATTACTATGTAGGACAGAATAGGTATCAAAATCCAATGTATTTAATTATGACTTACCTCATATAATTATAAGACATTTAAAATTTATTTATGATCCCCCACAAATTATACAACACTACTAAATTCCACTTCTATCATGCATTCATGATGTATCATCATGAACCTCAAGTTTCTAAGATCTAATTTTGACTATGATAGCAAGGTATATGCATTTATGAGTCTCATTGATACTTATTAAAGACTTTACAACATTTTATACCTTCCTTCTACCTATTCTAGCTCATATTGACTATTAGGCTCATAAGTAAGACCATTTATTCAAGAAATCTTCTTACTTTCCATTTGAGTATGTGCCTTCCATGGGACCTACAAATTTGTTGGCAACAATAAGGTTGTTTGCGTTAGTTTTAAGAAATTCACCATGTTATTAAGGAAATAAAACCTCCCTTACATAGGAGATCATACATTTAAATCACACACTCAATGATTCACATGACTATGGAAATGAAATAAGTCATTCATAGTTTGTAATCTAACAACCCACTCAAACAGGGTAAGGCAAAGTTTATAAACTATTGAAATTCATGTGGATATTGAATATTTCTCTTAAATTTAGAACATGATATATACTTCTTGGAACTTCATGACAATACTCATACATTCATCAAGACTTTATAACCCTAAAAACCCATAGAAATCCATATTGATAACTCTACCACCCCACTAAGTAAATACACAGGTTCCTCCAAACTGAGTTGTTTTCCATTTGTTTTCCTTTCTAAGATGCCACCAAATACAACATACAAGGTTATATGATTTATATAAATAATCAGAGATAAAATCCAAACCTTATTATTATAACAACAATCCACAACCATAACCAAACTCCACTTCACTTGTTTGTCACCCTACATACATATTTATCTTGCTAACATTACCAAAATAGTTATACCTTGGGGTCTTAAAGGATTATGTAGATAATATTAAAACAATAACATGATATACCTCATAAGATAGTAATGCACACAATAGGAAGCTTTTTCTTTATTCATTTACAACATTGCTTACAATATAGTCCAATAATGGACCTTCTAGGTTCTGTCAACTTTTGAGAGGTTTTTAAAATAATTTTTCTTTTGCTCCCTATTTTTGCTTTGCTAGAGATTCCTCTCCTCTATGACATCCACACCTACAATGACTTTCCTTCCACAATTTCAATGTAGGTTTCTTGGGTTGGTTACACCAACTTAGTTGCCATAACTAACTCCCATGTACAAGAGGGACTTTCTTTTGTTCATATGACTTGATTTAAGCATTACACATGAAATACATTAAAATCCAATCATTATGACTTTTAATTATCCCCCAAACTATCTTTTCTCACCTAAACTATTCAAACTATGCATTTGACCCCTTCTAGACTAAGTTTGAATATTTGAATTTTTAAATTCTTGGTTTTGGAGGGAAAACTCCAAACACCCTCAAAACTCAACCTATGACCCCTATGGACTATAAATGACTTCATATACATGAATTTGACCTTAAAAGGTCTCTTGACACATACTAACACTGCAAACTTGATATTTGACTTCTTAAGACCAAAATACAAAATTGTTGTTTTCTTGCCTTGATGCTCCTGCATCATACTACCCAGGAGCGAGAAAAATTGAGCCTCCTTTATTTATTACCTTCTAATTCATATTTTGAGGGTCCTTCATACTTTATTTTATATTATTCATCTTGTATGGTTCTTTTCTCCTTTCCAAACTCTTGTTTTTCTTCCTCTTGGCTTTGTTTAGCCTTCTTATCCATGCATATTATATCCCCATGAATTACTCTATCTGTTGTAGCTCCTTAATTTTTGCATCTTCCAATTTTTTTAAGTCACATTAAACCTTCTCATACTCAGCTTCAACCCATTGGTGTTCATTCTTCTTCCTCATGCTTCTTTGATAGCTTGTTTCTTTATGCATCTTACTTGATTCTTGCTTGTCTAGAGGTTTTTACTTCTTGTTCATGATTTCATATTTTCCATTAGGATTTAATGTCCTCTCATGCATGTTAATCTCTATCCTTTGTTCATGTATACTCTCTTTTTCTTCCTTTTCTCCAAATTTTTCCACATTTTGATGCCTTTTCCTATCATCTTGCTCACTATGAAAAAGTAACTTCTTGTTCCACTCATCCTCGTCATAGTATAATATGATTTTACCAATCCCTAGTTTTACATATCCATGCTTACAAATTTTAAACTTAGAATTATATTTCCCAAATAAATATCTCATCTTATTTACTTCTTCATACTCCATTTTCTTGCCAACTAGCTTGTTTGTTTGCATCTTTATTTGCACTTCTTGTGCTTCTCTTTGTTACTCCTCTCTTTATGTTTCCTAGAGTTACTCCTTGATTTTTACCTACTTTACCTCACCTATTTTCATCCTCTTGGATGGACTGAACATGTCCTATGTCATCTCCAACTCTTCTTGCAACTTTTTTGCATTAATCCCTTCATATTCTTCATCAAAATTTGGTCTACATTGTTCTTCATTATCTTGGGCAGCTTATTCTTTGTCTTCTCCTTGGACTCCCTCATTTGTGAGAGTCATATCAACCTCCTCATGCTTCATATCATGCTTCTCAAGAACTATTTGAGGTGTTTCTTCCTCATCTTGCTATGCTACACTCTCATTTATCAATGTCATTGTTTTCATGTACAAGATATCTTCACTATTGAAGTTAAATGCACATACATCATCCTATATAACATTTGAAAACATATATATCAAACACTTATATTTTATTATGATTTATTTTTATTTTTCATATGGTTTTACCTTCATCTCATTGGATTTTTTGGCATACACCATCTCTTTTGTTTGCTTTGTGGGCTTGCCACCTTCCTCTATTTTCATGCTTTCTTCGAGTACACTTGCATTATGATCTTCTTGGGCTCTTTTAAAGATCTTTGTCATCAATTTTATACTTTTTACCTTCTTGGGCTGCCACTTACCTCTCTTTTCATCTCTTTTATTCTTCTTTTATTTGTCATATACTATGTCATCTTGATGTACTTTATCATTTCCTTTATTTCCATATTTGTGATTATTTTCTACCTATGCCTTTGCTTCATTTTACATCTTATTTGAGGTTCTTGTCTTCCTTCACTTTGCCTATTTATTTCAGACATTTAGGCCATAAATAGGCACTCCCTTATTCTCTCCATGAGGGATGTAATTTGTCTTTCTTTCTCTCAATCTACATATTAGCTTTTCCTTCGTCATAGATGCAATCAAAATCCATGTTCAAACATTCATTTACCTCCAATGGCAACTAGTGCAAGCTCATTTTTTCAATCATGTCTTCATAGGTGACCTTAATATCTTCTTGGGTGACCTTATTGTCTTCTTGGTGCACCATCTCCTTTGTTTTAGCTGCTATGCATGGAAATGCATCATATAATCCCTCTTTTTCCTGATCTTCTACATGTGATATGACCTCAATCTCCTTCACTTTGTCTTCTTCAAGAGGTTATTTCTCTTTATCATCTTCTTGACACTTTATGGGTGACATTATTGACCCATTCTTCATCAAATTTGAGGCCTCATGTTTGACCTTCATCAACCTAATCTTCATACATGCAAACACAAACTTGAAAACAATGTTAGAAAATAAATGAGAGACCACATAATCTCTTTGAATGTCCTTGGCATAGACATTGTCCATCTTTTCTTGTCTTCATCTTCTTGTGCTCTTCTTGTCACTTCTATCTTCTTATTGTTCTCTTCAATGAGAACCCTCTTCTCTATATCTCTTTCTTTTTGCTCACTTGGCAACATCTCTCTTCTCATGCCTCTTTGGGTTGCTCTCTCTTTCTTCTTCTTATCTTTCAAGACACTTTTCTTGTGCCTTTTTATTCTCATAAATGACTCTAATGGCCACTTCACCATTTTTATCATACTCCAGCCAGTCTAGTAGCTTTCTTATTCTCTTATGAGCTTCATCATGAAATCTCTCCTCTCTATACCTTGCCCCAATTCTTTTCTTATGTCCTTTATTTCTCTTTCTATATCCATCTTCTCCATTTCTCTTGTTTTATAGGCCTACTTAGACCTTTCTCTTAGCAAGTATATCAACCTTACCTATTAGACCTATATTGGGCCTTTCCTCTTCTTGAGTCCTCTATCCAGGATCTCTTCTTATCCTTCTTGACTCTTTTTTGGATTCTTCATTTCCTCTCTTCTCTCTTGGAGCTTCAATGCTCTCTTTTTCCCTTTATCTTTTCTAGTCTTTCCTTGACTATATTCTTGTCCTTCTCAAAGTAATTTTTGGGTTGTTTTTTCTTCTCAATCTAATATTATTCTATGCTGATCTCAATGGATCATTTTTCCAACCTTATTCTCCCTTAATACCCTGTGAGGTTACTTCTTTCATGCATATCTCATGGCATTATTCATTCTTCTCAAATCAATAAGTTGTAAAGAATGTAAAACAAATCTTACCCAAGCTTACCTTAAATTTCTCTAATACCAAATGATGCATAGGCATGGGGAGAATTCTTCATAAACATCACCATTTTAGGCTCAACCCAACTAGTCATAGTCTACTTGGTCTTGTTTGATTTGACCTTCATATTCCATGTCTAATTCACTATTTCTTTTAGTTCCTTGGACTTAATAATATTCTTGAAATAATTTCTTATTTCATTAAAATATTCAAACATCTCTACAAGAATTAACCCTCTTTGATGACATCCACATTCAATATCTATTCTATACTATTTACTCCTCTTTGATTCTTGCTTTTGTGTTTGTACTAGGTTTCCACTCCTTAGGTCTCAATGACCAAAATAAGAAATAGGTATCAATAACTTATTATTTTTCCATAAATGATCTTAAATAGTCATATTCCATCTACTCCAATCTTCTCATACCCCTGGAACTAACCTTACCTCCCAATCCTACATACAACCCTTACTTACTCCTCACAAAGCTTATAGCCCTCTTTTAAATAATTACTCTTGGTTTTATCAATCCAACATATAATCCCAAAGTTAAATTACATTTATGAGATTAATTTATACCCCCTGAGGTGTGGTTAAATTTTCATACTCAAACTCCATTTCTTTCTACCACTTCCTTTGTAAAATACACTTCTTTTAAGGCCTAATTAGGCCTATGCCAAATCATTGTGGTCAAATATATACTTATTCATAAAATATCAACCCAAATACACTTTAATCACTTTAATCATGTCATATATATAAATATTATAAAATTTGAGCTTTTTCTTTTTCTTAAATCACTTAGAAACACTAAACCCTAATCCTAAGGTTTCTTACACCCTACACAGGCCAAGACCATATTAAATTAAATAATGTGAGTTTGGAAGTGACCAAAAGGACCCAAAAAATTCTCCCATGTATTTTTTAATCTATATCAACCTTTCCAATTGGTTTCAACCTTTAACTCACTCTTACATGCTCACAATACACCCAAACACAAAATTTTGGGCTCATTAGATGACTGTGCAGGATATAATAGGAATCAAAATGCAATATATTTAATTATAAATTACCTCACAAAGTTATAATACCTTTAACCAGTATTTATTATCCCATATACCTTATACAACACTAATAATGTCCACTTCTATCATGCATTCATGATGTCTCATCACGAATCTCAAGTTTTTAAGGTCTAATTTTGACTGTGATAGCAGGGTATATGCATTTATGAGTCTCATTAATAATTATTAAAGAATTTAAAAAATTATATACCTTAATTAAACTTGTTATAACAAATACCAATTGTTATTCTCATTAGCAACACCATTTATTCAATAAATCTTCTTACTTTCCATTTGACTGTGCACCTTCCATGGGACCTACAGGTCTATTGGCAAAAATAAGGTTATTTATGTTTGTTTAAAAAATTTCACCATGTTATTAAGGAAATAAAACATCCCTTATATATGATACCATATATTTAAATCACACACTAAAGTATTCACATGACTATGGCAATGAAACAAGTCATTCATAGTTTGCAATCTAACAATCCACTCAAATAGGGTAAGGCAAAGTTTATAACCTTTGGAAATTCATGTGGATATTAAATATTTATATTCAATTTAGATAATTATATATAATTTTTTTAACTTCATTAAAATACTCATACATTCCTTAAGACTTCATAACCATAAATATCCATAGCAATCCTTATTGACAACTCTGCCACCCCACTAAGAAAATACACAGGTTCCTTCAAATTGAGTTGTTTTCCATTAGTTTTCCTTTATAAGATGACACAAAAGACAAAATAAAAGGTTATATGATTTAGATAAATAATCAGAGACAAAATCCAAACCTTCTTATTACAACAACAATCCACAACCATAACCAAATTCCATTTTACATGCTTGTCACCTTGCATACATATCTATCCTACTAACATTACCAAAATAACTATACCTTGGGGTATTAAAGGATTATGTAGAAAATATCAAAAAAATAACATGATATACCTCATAAGATATTAATTTACACAATATGAATATTTTCTTATATTCATTTACAATAACATTACTTACAATATAGTCCAGGAATGGACCTTCTAGATTTTGTCAACCTTTGAGAGGTTCCTAAACAATTTTTCTTTTGCTCCCTATTTTTCCTTTGCTAGAGATTCCTCTCCTCTATCCACTAACACATATCCTCTACACCATCCACACCTACAATGAATTTCCTTCCATAATTTCAACATAGGTTTCTTGGGTTGGTTATACCAACTTAGTTTCTATAACTTACTCCCATGTATAAGAGGGACTTTCTTTAGTTCATATGACTTGATTTAAGAAATACACATGAAACACATTAAAATACATTACTTATGACTTTTATGTATCCCCAAAATTATATTTTCTCACCTAAACACTTCAAACTATGATCTGAGCAAGAATTTAGGCAACAATTCGGGTGATGGCTCCACCCCAATTGATGACAGAACTTCCAGGAGCCATAACTTTTGCACCATAGCTCCAATTGACTCATAATTTAAACCATTGGAAAGATAATAATGAGGATAAAGTGGTGAGATGGAATGGATATTTTATCAATGGATTTTGACCCTAAAAAAACCCAATGGAAGTGCCCCAAATTTTAATTTTAGTAGTGCAGTCTAAAAATAGTAATTCCTCAAATTCTATATTGTTTTAAATCATGGAAGTCAAAATAATTAATCTCCATAGATATTTGTGACATTACACATCCTACACATGCTTTCAAAATGTGTATAGATGAATATGTAACTTGAAATGGAAATCAGACATCTCTTCCCAGAGATAAGCATATAGTTGTATTGTGATCTTGAGTAATAAAACATCTCTTCTCAGAGAATTCATTGTTACTATGTTATTTTTGTGTTCTTGAAATATTTTTCAACCAAAAATTATGTGTTTTGGATAAAACTATGCATTTGACCCCTTCTAGACTCAGTTTGAATATTTGAATTTTCAAATTCTTAGTTTTAGGGGAAAAACTTCAAACACCCTCAAAACTCAACCTATGACCCCTAGGGACTCCAAATGACTTAATATACATAAATTTGACCTTAAAATTTATTTTGGCACATACCAAAACTCCAAAATTGACCAAATTTGAATTTTAAAGACCATAATACAAAATTGTTATTTTCTTGCCTTGACGCTCCTACATCATAGAAAACAAGAATCAAAGAGGAGTAAATAGTATAGTATATATATTGAATGTGGATGTCATAAAGGAAGGTTAGTGCTTATATATATGTTTGAATATTTTAAATAAATAAGAACTTATGTCAAGAATATTTTTAAGCCTAAGGAGCTAAAAGAAAGAGTGAATTAGACATGGAATATGAAGATCAAATCAAACAAGATCAAGTAGACTATGACCAGTTGGGTTGAGTGTCAAATGGTGATGTTTATGAGGAATTATCCCCATTATTATACATCAAAAGTGAAAAAATACATGGGATAAATTAAATTCAATGTATCACCCTAATCTAAAACCACTAAAAGGAAATAATAACCTTTGTAACTGATGAACCTACCTGCAACTTCACTAGTATATTCAACCTACAAATTGAGAAGTTTGAACTCATAAAATCACCTCTAAACATTAAAAAAAGGATTTAAACCATGAAAATAGGAAGTATACATTTTTTAGAATCACTTTCACAATTGGATTGTATGGACCAGCTCAAATAAGAAGAAAATCTACAAGGCATGGGGATTAGCAATCAAAATGAAACAGTCAAATTCTTAAGAATGGTTCCTAAAGCATAAGTAACCATTATTAGAAATCATACCATGAATGTGAATTATACCAAGTGTACTATCCACAACCAATAGCATCTAACTTGGAACCTCTCCTACTAGTTGTACCATCAAAAGACCTGTTGACCATTTTTGCATGTCTAGTGGAGTGGTGGAGAATTAGAATGGTTTTAAGCCATTTTTTATGCTTTAAAATCTAATAAAGAATTTAAATGGAGACATGGAAGTTGAAAATTCATTATATAATCTTTCCACACATACCACACTCCTCTATAGGTTGTACAACTTCCAAAAACTCTTTCTTTTCAACTTATTTCTTGAATTAAATTGGTAACCTACACATTTTATATAGTATTGACATTTTTTACAAGTAATTTTACATATTAGACATTTAAAGAGAGTTTGTAACACTTGTCTACCTTGGAAAACTGTACCACCTTCATAAATGGCCCAAATATGACCCTTAAGTGACATAGAATGACTTAGGACTATATTTAACTATGACCAAGGTTAATAACACATTAAATGACATCAAATTTACCATGACTCACCATATAAAATGATAATAGACCCATATATCAATTTTTTTACTATTGGGGGTTGACTTATTTTGGACTATGGTCATAATAGTCAATAGTAACATTTTTAGAAATGGAAGTAGCAATTTGTTTACCTTTCCCCTTTTGCTTGTTGTTATTTTATTTATTGGATTTATTTTGAGAGGTATATGAATAATTATTATTTTCCATGTCTACGTAGTGATCTTGAGAACAATCCTCTTCTACATCTGTAATCTTGGCCAAGAGGACTGGTTACTTCAAATGACTATGGAGTCCACCCACATACTTCATCAAAAGATCATGGTTCATGAAATCTTTTCCAATTTTAACAACCTTGTTAAAAAACTCATTGGTGTACTCCTACACACTTTGGCCTTTCTTTTGCCTAAGATATTTTTAATACATGGACCTCTCTTCCTCATAACAAATAAGATAAAATTGCTTCTTGATTAGCATCTTAAAATCCTCCCACTTAGTAATAAGAAGAAGCTTATTAATAACTAAATAATAAACATAGATATCAAACCAAGTTAAATGCATGATTAGATAAATTTAACCTTTCAAAATAAATATGTTGGATTTCATTAATCTGATGAAAAACAATATATACCTCAAGTTGGGCTAGCCAATGGTCTAGTTTTTATGCATTTATGTCTCCATCATACAGCGAAATTTCAATCTTTGCCTCAGCCTTGAAGGGAAGTGGAGTTCGATTGGCATGGGGATACTCATAATTCTTCTAATAGTTCTTGGGAGTATCCTCCTTGTTTGATTTCAATGTCTCTATCGAAATACCAAGCTTATTCATAAGAAGCCCCATGATATATGCCAACTAGTTAAGCTTACTCATAGAAAGAGAGATGATTGCTACTCCTTATTAAATTTTTCTTCTACTCTTTGGGAATATTCATCATTATTATGAGCTATACTTATTATTCCTTGTTTCCATTCCCTTGTGGAAATACCTACTTTAAAGGGAACCAGGACACCTTGACCACTAGCATTATTAGCTCTAGTGGTGGGCATAAACTTGTAATGTACTCAAAACATACAACATAAAAGACATAAAATTAAACTAATTTTGATACCAATCTAATCTATAAGCTAGGTAGAGATTCCACTCTTAGCTTCATCCACATGAATTCAATAAAGATAGTGTGTTACTATTTGATTCTATGACTATTCTATGTAAAATAGAAATAAATACTTGGTTAGGAAATAAGTGGGTGGTTTACATAACATGAAATAAATCATGAGGTTATAATAAAAACATATATGACATAATGATTTCCTTTGATAAACCCAATGTGGTAAAAACTCCAATCAATGAGCAAATACACTTCCCTTTACACTATGTTTTGAAAACTATATATAAGGTACTTCCAGTTACCTATACAGACAAAATACACAACATAATTTTGTCCAAAATCTTATACACATAAGGTTATACACTTACAAGACTACTCTCAGAACTCCAATACACTTGAACCAACCATAGAAGCTAATAATAATGAGCAAATTGAAACTAATACCCAAACTCATCAAGAATGATGTGAGACCAATTTACAAACAACTCACTACCTCTCTTATGTGTTATATGCTTTTTCAAGACTCTTATATAAGCCATATGATCCCTAGATCTAATAAGGAACAAAAATAAACCACCATGAAGAGAGGGAATGTTTGCAAGCATTTGATTTCCATGTATGTAGATAAGTAGTTACATAATCATTGGGGATGTTACGTGACAACCACATAAAAATTATGATGATGATGATGATGATGATGATGATGATGATGATGATGATTATGATGATGATGATGATGATGATGATGATGATGATGATGACTTCATAATTTCGATAGGAAAGTTACACAATTACCCCCATAGACTATGGTAATTTCAACACCATCACCCTAGAAACTAGGGTAATTTCATCCTCTAAATAAAACCATAAGGTTTGAGAGCCAAGTAACTCATGATTGACAAATGTGAAGGTTTTGGATCATCCCCACATATTTTATATACTTGAACTAAAATATTGAGCACGTATTGTCTTACATAAGTGCTTACAAGCATATTTGCATACAATTGGGCATAGTGAAATCTATTAATATCAATGACTTAATACAAAAAAATCCATTTTTTAGATCATTATTTCAATATAATTATACATATAGGAGTAGGTTTCCATATCATCACTATTTTTATCCCCCAAGGCTAATATGTATAAATTAGGAGATTACTCTCCTCCTCATGAGAGATTATGTATATATGGGAAAAGTAAACATGATTTTGTGATACTATGTATGATGTAAATCATTTGTTATAAACATATACATATACATACATACATACGTACATACATATATATAAATTTTTGTCTTATCTTTATGTTTATATGTCTTGATTTATAATGATATTTCATCTTTAAATTTCACATGGCCAAAGATAGTGATATAATATGTGAATGCATAATGTCAAATTCATGATGGTTATCTAATTATCAACAAAACAGATAGATATGTTAAATAATAAAAGTATTTATGTGAACTCACTAGCCTATAATATCAGTAAGCATCAAAGTATCAAAAGAAATAATATGTTGAGGTATGCTTGTCTTACTCTTATCACTTCTAGGAGATGTATCTAATAAATCATCACAATCAAAATCAATATCTCTAACACACTGATATGTATCATTGATGTCAAATTTCCTAAGATATGCATTTATATATTAATGTGTCTTTTCAATATTTGTCATATGGATTCTATGATTAGATACATGTTTCTTGGGTATGTCCTTAAATTCATGTTGGGATGTAACTAAATTTTCCTTTGGATGTGTTAAATTTTACATTGGTCATGTTCTATCCCATTGAATTTTGATTGTGTCACCTTGATATTCAAATGTAATATGTTGATGTGTACTATAAAAAAATTCCTTCATCTAATGTAAATATGGATTCCCAAGTATAACATTAAATTTCAACATGGTAGACATCAGATATAACTATGTAAATATAGTTTGAGGGTTAACTATGATAGGCAATGTAATAGAACCAAATGATGAGAATGATATCTAGGAACAAATATCATTAATTTTTAAATCATCTAAACTATTCCCAAGTGTTTAAAAGAAATTAATTGTGCAAATATTGAATTGATCTATATTAAAAATATTTAGCCCATGTCTTTATTTTCCCTTTATAGGGGCATGAATGACTAACGGTTCCAAATTTTATGAATGTGTCAATGCAAATTCTTTAGGAACCATAGTTGGAACATCTTAACATAGTTTATAATCTACCTTAAAATATGGGCTTGTATCCTATGGTTTCTTAACAAGTATGTGAATTTAATGTCACCACAATTAATTAGATCTTGGATCTTATGTTTTAATGCAAAGAATCTAATTTTTGTATGACCTTTAATTCTATGATAATCAAAAAAGGTATTTACATCTTCAGTCTATGGTAAATGACTCATATTTCATTGTCTAATTTATGGCAAGACAATCATGTTTTTATAAGTTACTTTTTTTAATAGTTCTTTTTCACTATCAATAAGCTTTTGAAAAAAATTAGGATCCCTTAAAGGAAGGCCTAAGACTGTTCTTAGGTGTCTCTCTATTATTAACCAATGGTTTAGGATTTTTCTTGATTAATGTATGGTTATTATTAAGACTTGAACATTTTCATAGTGGAGAAACGTGAATCATGTGTCTTATATGTACATACAAGTGAATGTAAAAACTCATTTTCAAGTGCCTTGACCCTATGACAAAGATCATTGAATATGGATAAGCATTAAAAATAACCTTATATTTGAGATGTGGTAATATAATGTTACTAAAGATGCATTTTTTATATATATCTTATGGTTAATAAATTAACCAATGTAAACTACCCTTGAATTTAAGAATATAATCATGAATATTACCATGTTGACCTTGATGGTGAAATTGATATGTTCAAAGGTAGCACATGGGCCCTTATTGGTAATAAACCATAATAATAAAGAATGTTAAAACATAATGAAATAATGCAAAAATCAACTCAATAAAGTATGAAACTAATATAAGTCATCACCAATCAAGATTTTTAGAAACATATTAAGAAATAGTGTATCACTATGAGCATAGTTTTTGAGAGAAGTATAGTAGTTCTTAAGGTGCACATAAAGATCTTCATGTCCATTAAATAAATAAATTTTAGACATGAAAAAACCATGTGGAAAATTATTAACAAATATTAGATGATATATTATAATATTATAACCAACCATAGTATTAGACCCAAGGGAGATAATAGACAAGATTTGAACTTCTTGTTGTAATTCACCTGTTGCATACATCATAATGACTATCTCATAAGTTGGCACATTTAAAATATGAAGTGCATAATTTAAAGGCTGAATTATTGGTTTAAAATATAGGAGTGTTAGAATAATATACTTAGAGGGAGAAGAAGAAAAATTATTACAAAGAATAAGAGCATCGTTTAAAATACAAGCAAAATTTGCAGTAGCTACTTCTTTTATCATAGTTGTGGTCTTATAAAATTAATACATATTTTTCCATAAAATAATTATTTCATCATTATGTTTTTCATTTATTTCAAAAACAACATCACAATCATAAAAAGCGTGCATATTCTCTTTCAAATAAGATGTATCATTTGCATTATATGAATCCATATTGTTCATACAAATAAAGAATGAGTATAGTAAGAAAATTCACAGCATAGAAATCAACAAGAATATACCTTAACAATGGAATAATACAATGAAACCATAAAAATTTGATCCAATATAATCAAACCCAATAATTCATAAGAGAAGGAAACCCTAAAGGCTAAATATTCTATCAAATAGGTTTACCAAAAAAAATATTCATATTGGGTTCACCAAATTGTTTTATGGTAAAGTGGATTTAGGGTCTTAAAAACATTGCATTAAACCATAAAATTAGGTTCAAATAAAATTTGATATAAAAATAATAAATAAATATTTTATTTATGTGGGAAATGGGTGAATGGAAGTACATTGAAATATAGGATATTAACAAGGGTTTCTATATAAATTCCTAATCTCTAACTTACATGTATTCTGGCAGTGACTAAAAATGTTGATAACTAATTTTTTAAAATAATTTAGATGTGATAAAAATATGATAATGATCTAATTATGTGACTAATATCATATTAATTTTATAGAGGCATATCAGTATCAAGTTGCTCTGCTAGTAATTTTTTGTCATGATAGTGGCAGTCTAATCCTAATAGTGGTTGAATGTGTAAAATTGGTTTGAAAATTTATCAATCCCTTCATTATCACTTTCTTAATATAAACCTCTCTTATATTATCAAATTAATATGTGAAACTTTAAAAAAAAAAATCTTATTTAATTAAATCCATAATCCACTCCTAGAGACCTTGAAAGGGCATAAAACATTAGTGTTGTTATGAGGGGCATGCCTCAATTAGACTTTGCAAGGGCATAAAACATTCACATTGTTATCAGGGCTTGCCTTAGTCAGACCCATTTTCAATGATAAATTAACAATCAACATTTATGCAAGTCAACAATAAATATGATTTACATGAATGTTCTATCCCTTTTCCCTATTATTAAATGAAAGTAGTAGTTGATTTTATATGTTGTTTCACTAGTCCTTATTTTGGCATAATATGTAATAATAAATCTTTAATAGATATAAATGTGGTAAAAAGTAGAGTGTAGGAAATCCTTAAATATAATCCTTGTAATTGTGTTAGAATATGTTGTGATTGTATGATCTCTCAAATGTATTAGGGTGTCTTTTTATATATAGGCTTATTTAATTCGAATTGAGGACCTATTGGTGAATAAAAAAACATATAAGAAAGTATAAAAACCAAGAAAAGGCAGGGGGGAGGAGGGGGTCGTGTGGGTAAGGGCCAATAAATCACACTAACCAATATCAGAACCCTTTTATATAGGTCAAACTAGTATGTGAATGGTTTGATACCAATACGTGA
Organism: Torreya grandis; assembly: GCA_037957365.1. NCBI lineage: Eukaryota > Viridiplantae > Streptophyta > Pinopsida > Cupressales > Taxaceae > Torreya > Torreya grandis. Next base: position 1,350,058 of record JARHVA010002228.1, read on the forward strand.
TAAAATCAAGAGCAAAGACAAATAAGAAGGATCCCAAGACTTAAAAAACATAAAGGAGAGAGAAATTCAAAAGAATAGGAATAACACATAACATATAAAATAATATAGAGTTGTAATAATAATTGGCAATGTCACGATTGCTTTAAACATAACAAAAAGTGCTAATAAGAGCGTAATCTAAACCAATGAACTATACACATAAAAACATGATAATAACATCACAATTACAAGGCACATGCAAAAACTAGGTGTTTATCATAGGATAAGTGTGAACTCCAACCCCTCCATTTGAATGAGATTATGATCTCTTGAGGTAATGCTCATGAGCCCTTTCCTTATCTAACCCATTGAGCACTATCATAATAATGTGTTCACCCTTATGGGAATCTTAAGGATGTGTTATACATATTCTAGGATGAATATCATATCTTTTGTCGATAGCTATAAATTAAAGGTGTCACTTACGGCTCAACCAAACCAGTGACAATAGAATATTTGAAGCATATTATGGGAAGATGTGCTAGGTAGCTAGCACCAATCATGTCAAGGTACACCCAATCATCCTCCTCTATCCAAAATAATTATAATATCTTCAACAAGATACCCATGTGTAGTTTTTGCACATATATAGTGGCCTACATCACAATAAATAAATATTATATCAATATTTGTGCTAACAAAATGTGTTTTTAGTATCAAAATATATAGTTTGTGTAATAGAATGTCAATTATTTATAGCAAGTCATTTATTTACTAGAATAATAAAATTCTAACTAGGACTATATAATCTCAAGCCAAGATCATAAAAATCATGTTAGGACCATATAATTCATGACATGATTGTATAGTCTATAAATTGGGGGAAAATACTCCCTTTTACTAGATCCAAAAGTGGGAAAAATTAAAAAATGTAAAATTTTGATCAAATATGAGGCAATATGAATTACCTACCTTGAATATTCATCTAAAGTAGCAGTGGCCCTCATGTAGTCCAACTAGTGTGGAATAAATGCTCATTGCATTTGAATTCCCATTGTAAAAGTCTCTTTAGAGCTCTAGTTGTAAAGTTCAAAGATAAGAATGAGGTATTATTTCCTTTTCACTTTCACTTCATATAATGAGGAATAACCCTAAAAAATAATTTTCATTTAATTCATATTCTAATGTTATTTTATATTTGAATTAATATAAATGGCTTTGCATAAATTGTTGTGACTATTGCTACTTGATGCCACATTGAAATATTTGATACATGATATCAATTTATGCATAATGACATGATTCTTAATGTATTCAATGCTTTATTACTTGTTAATCAATGTTTATTACTTGATATTATTTGATGATTAGTGTCATATCCCTGATGATTATACTTATAAAATGTGATGATATTACACATGATATTTCATGAAATTTCTCTACAAAGAAAATATGTTCTCTTTGTTATGTGTATCAATGTGTTCTATGTGTTCCACTCATATCTTAAAGGGAAATATATTTTCTACATTTATTGTTGTTTCTATTTGATGAATCTCACATCTTAGTGTACATCGTTTATTCATGATGATATGGGTTTGAAGTGATAGTTTATTCATTAAGCTATGGGATTAAAGAATTGTATCCTAAAGACTATATGGTTCCAACTTCAATCCTAATGCTATGTGAACCAATGACTCAAATTTTATTTTGGATGTGGAAGCTTTTCGCCTAATGACACACATGGGTCGATCTCCACTCCATCTTTCTATGTCCTTAAATGGTATGAAAAGTGCATGGGACTTCCACTACATAGTAGTGACAAAGGAGGAATATTATAGGCTTTTGATTTCATATTTAATAATTACTATTTGTTTCCATTATCCATATTTGTGAAAGAAATGTAATTTAAGTTTGAAGGTTTGAATGCTCAACATATTAGCATTTAAAGGCTATGATTCACATTATATGTTTATTGTATCCTTTTTATGCTCTGATTTAAATTTTCTTCTCATTCCACCTAATTTGTGGTAGAGCACACATCTAAGAGGTTGATATGTGAATCCCCTTTTCCTGACCATACATATGGTATTGGCCTTGATATGTGCATCCCCTTTTCCTAGTTGAGTCCATCCACTTTATTTTCTTCCTTTCCCTTTTCTATTCATTAGAGGTTGGCATGAAGTTTGCATGTGGGTGAATGTCATCAAAGTTTGAATTCAAGCCACCTATAAATAGACACATGATTAGGATCACTTAAAGAATCAAATACAAGCCTAGTCTTATAAAATACATCAGAGCATTTATTCTAAGCTAGCAGTGTATTATGGAGCACTTTTAGTGCACTTACTAAAAAATTGTGTAATTTCTATTTATTGACATCCTTGTTCTAATTTGAGGTTTTGATAAACTATAGGATATTATCCCTCAAACAAAATCTTAACATTTTAAAGTTGTAGATTCATCTCATTGTAAGTAGACAAGAGTTAAGGCATATATCTAAGGTAAAACATCTCAAAGTCATACAATTTTACCAGAATTATATAGATAATATTGGCAATCCACTTTGTCTAGTCCTATATTTTAAGATGATAATTCTAATAATTTTAATTATATATTTCTAAGTTTAGATTGTAACGACATATTTAAAACAACATTTAAATAAACATGAGATATTTTATCTCCTTTATTTATTTGTATACCTAATAAAATAATAGAATGACTGATTACTATATTTTACCTATTTTATGATACTAAATTAAAGGTATCCCTCCACATCCTCTTTGTTGTGTATGTCTAACCAAAACCCATAAATATTTTAGTATGATACATCTTCAATATATGGGATATCTAACATATTTTTAAAACAATGCTTAATTTGTTTATTCATATAGATTTTATTGCTAAGCAATTGAGGGGTTGGTAATATGCCTTAGTGAGGCCAAACCTTGATAGAATTCATCCCAGGAAGCTCGACACATCAACTAATTGATGATGTCACCACATAGAAGAGGTAAGTGCTAAAACTCCACTTATTAACCCTAAATTTTAGTATTTTTTTTATTTTCATTGTTTAATTGGTAATTTATTTTTTTTAACAACCAATCCTACTACCCTCTTATTCCTCAACCTAACCCTCCACTTAGCCCTCTTGTTCCTCAACATAACCCTCCTACAGTTCCACAAAATCCCCTAGGTAATCAATGTCAGGGAATCCAAGAACAACACACCTTGTTCTGATCCCACTTGTTAGGATCTTGCTCCTCAAAAAGAGCACAATATGATTACCAAATACAAGCAATTAAACATGCAGAAATATCCAGAAGTACAAGTAACTAGAATTCACAAATAGCACAGAATATGAGAGACAATATACAATCTTGTATTAATACTTGTACAAAGAATACAATAAAGAGACGCCATGCTCTTCCATCTTACAGAGGCTTGCCACACCTCAAGTGTACAGTAATTCTTCTTCAAAACACTCTCCTACCAAAAACGGTCCCAACACACAACTCATACACAGAATTGGTGTTCACCTCTCCAACCAGTCAGTAATAACCCTGCTAGTACACCAAGCACTCTAAAGTACTTCAAGTAGATCTCCCATGAACCTGCAACTTGCAATTCAACAGACCATACTTACACATGTAGATCTCCTATGAGCTTGCAACAACCTGCAACTCAATGATCTTACAATGGAAGGATTTACCTTGCCTTCCTTTTCAGCTCATCATTACAATACATGCCAATGGGTCTATAAATAGATCCCAGACTTAAACAATAACTTAGACTCTTAGTTTACTAATAATAGACACGCAGCTCAAGACTTAAAATAGCCTTTACATGCAAACACTCCATTCACTTAACTAATTGTTCATGCAATGAACAGTTCTAGAACACACAGGCGACCGACGTCGGTCCCTGTCTAACTGGTGCTGACCGATGTCGGCCGACTCCCTGTTGATGCCGGTTGCCTTCTGCATACATCATGACCAACGTCAGTCATACTGCTGATGCTGGTGCTTCTAGGTCTTCGGCAACCTTTTCTTCATCTGCATAGTTGAAGCTTTTAGCTCCACAACCTAACAATCTCCCACTTGGAGATAAACAACTACAACTGTACCTATACCTGTACACCATCTAGTTTGTTCCCTTGGCTCTATATCCCTCTTCAAGATCACTCTTGAAAAACAACCACCACAAATCCTGTAGTGTAACACCTATCATCCAAATCACCTGCCACATCCACATCTACAAACCATGTAGAAAATAACTTGACCCTGCATAGCATGTGCACCTGCTGCTGGTCCCTCTAAGAATCCACTGAATTTCCCTCCAATGCTTCTTTCCTGAATTGGCTCCAAACTTGTGACAACTCCCACTGCTTGGGAAAATTCAAGTCTAGTACATATTATGCACTTAACCTCATTATGTGAATCAAGACACTATTCTGTGAACTGTCCAACCATCGGCGTGCTAACCGGTCTCACAAAATCATCCTGAAACAAAGTCAACATGTGACCTTCCATGTCCCTAGAACACACTCATGCCAAAGAAACTTGTTGCTCCCAAATTCCTCATGACATACTTCTGAACTAGCTTTACCTTTAGTTCAGCAACTCCTTGTATATGTAACCCTGCAACAAGCACATCATACAGTAATAGGATAATGTAGCTAATATTATCCAACCTGGTAAAGAGAAACACAATGATCAAACCTCCATTGCCTGCAACTTATACAAGACCATATACCTTGGCCTTCTATCTCACGTATCCATTTCTGCTCTTCTTCATCCTAAACATCCATTCATCTCTCAGTGCTTCCTTCCAGCTGGCAACTCTACCCAAAACTCCTATTTGGTTCTCCTCCAAGGAATCATATCCTCATCCATGCCAAGCTCCCACTGTTTCCTGGATCTACCTGCTCTGCTTCTTTAACAACTTCCTGGTTCTTTACCATAAGTGAGCAACAAGTAGTGTAAAGAAGGGAAATGATGAATTTGAGGCTTAATTACCCTTTAAGTCCTTCATATGGGTGCTTGAGACTCCTTGACAGCTTGTTGTCCACCCAAAATTCGTCTCAGTGACTGATGCCGGTCACATCTCAGTCTGCACCCAATCAATGTCAATTTCTTGTGACTGCCTCATCACCGACACCAGTTCCTCCTCGCTGACGCCAGTGTTTATCTGCCTTGAGTCACCAACGTCAGGCTGTACATAGCTGACATTGGTCCCTGTCTAGATGTCGATGCTAGTTTTCTAGCCGACGTCGGTCTCTTTGTTTTTCTTGTGAGAACTGACTTTTTCTTGCAAGCTCCTTTTGGATCAAACCCTTGTCCAAATCACCCTTGCTCTGCTCAGAATTATTCTACCCCTTGTGCTAAACTCTATCCATCACCTTCTCCTTGAAAACCAAGGCTTTCCTATTCTTGTCACTAACATCAGATTCCTCAAGAAACATTACCTTCTTCTTCTGCATACAAAAATCTTGATCTATGCTCTTCAAATCTGAAAGCATACCCTTTGACTCAAGAACATGCATCTCCTTCTTATTTATGTGACCAAGCCTATTAAGCCACATCTTCGAATCTACAGCTGAAGTAGATAACCCAAAAAGAGAATTAGTAATACAAGTAGATAGATAAAGTGTACCTACTTTCTTACCTCTTGCTACAACAAGTGCACCCTTGGTAACCTTCCAAGAGTCTACTGTGAGAGTTACTATGCAACCCTCATCACCCAAACTTCTAACAAAAATGAAATTCCGCTCTAGAATTGGGACATCCATGACCTCCTTCAACACCCATGTGTTACCTGTCTATAGTTTCAGCTTCACTTTCCCTTTGCCAACCATCTGACAAGGCTTACCATCCCCTACACAAATTTCTCCAAAGTCTCCCTGGACATACTCATGAAAAAATTTCCTATTTGGGGATGCATGAAAAGAGGCACCAGAAAACCCAAGATTCTACTTTATCCAAAGAACATACCAGAGTGTCCTGTGCAACGAACTCTGCAACATCTACTTCTTTTTCATGTCCTTCATGCTGATCTTCACCCGACCAACAATCTCTCTTTAAGTGCCCTTGCTTTTGACACTTCTAGAAGGTTATTCTGTCATACCTGGACTTAGACCTCCTGCCATTAAACTTCTCCATTCGTAGCCTACTTTCTTCTACCATTGCTCTACTCCCACTCAAATAGAAACCCCTGTGAGTAACTTGTAATCAATACACACTAACCAGATCTAATCCAACCTGTTAGTATCCCAACCAAAAGCTCAGATACCAATTGTCAGGGAATCCAAGAACAACACACCTTGTTCTGATTCCACTTGTTAGGATCTTGCTCCTCAGAAAGAGCACAATATGATTACCAAATACAAGTAATTAAACATGCAAAAATATCCAGAAGTACAAGTAACTAGAATTCACAAATAGCACAGAATATGAGAGACAATATACAATCTTGTATTAATACTTGTACAAAGAATACAATAAAGAGACGCCACGCTCTTCCACCTTACAGAGGCTTGCCACACCTCAAGTGTATAGTAATTCTTCTTCAAAACACTCTCCTACCAAAAACGGTCCCAACACATAACTCACACATAGAATTGGTGTTCACCTCTCCAACCAGTCAGTAATAACCCTGCTAGTACACCAAGCACTCTAAAGTGCTTCAAGTAGATCTCCCATGAACCTGCAACCTACAATTCAATAGACCATACTTACACATGTAGATCTCCTATGAGCTTGCAACAACCTGCAACTCAATGATCTTACAATGGAAGGATCTACCTTGCCTTCCTTTTCAGCTCATCATTACAATACATGCCAATGGGTCTATAAATAGATCCCAGACTTAAACAATAACTTAGACTCTTAGTTTACTAATAATAGACACGAAGCTCAAGACTCGAAATAGCCTTTACATGCAAACACTCCATTCACTTAACTAACTATTTGTGCAACGAACAGTTTTGAAACACACAGGTGACTAACGTCGGTCCTTGTCTAACTGGTGCTGACCGATGTTGGCTGACTCCCTGCCGACGCTGGTTGCCTTTTGCATACATCATGATCAACGTCGGTCATACTGCCGACGCCGGTGCTTTTGGGTCTTTAGCAACCTTTTCTTCATCTGCATAGTTGAAGCTTTTAGCTCCACAACCTAACAATCAAGAGAATCTAGCTACCCACATGGAAAATAAAATTGAAATTGAGGAAATAATTAGGAGAATGAGGGATCCCACTTCCATCAACACCCATTGCACCTATCTATACAATTCCCTAGAGTCATTATTAGGTCAATTTGACTCTATAATGAGTCAAATTGATAGATAGGATTCATATTGGGATAGTTTTAGGGCTTATTATGTTGAAAAAAATTCATCACATGAGTTAAATAATAAATACATATAAAAATCCACCATTTGTGCTTTATTCATTAACCTAACCACTAATACACCATTTCTAGTAACTATTAAACATTTCCCAATCCATCATTGCCAACATAATTTAATTAGAGCCAATTTTTGGGATTGATGGTGGATGGTGTTTGATTATCCATTATGTAAAAACCATGATGTCCCATTGTATTTTTTGAATAAACTCTATTATGAGTTTATCCTCAATGAGATTCTAAACTATTTTGATTATAGTAAGTTTCAGGGCTGAGGGAAAGGCTTTGCATAGGATCAACAAGGTGCACATCATGCACCTAATCAGCCTATAAGGATCTATATCCAAAAGCCACTTCAACCTAAGATCCCCTTTGTATTTCAAGAGGTTTTGGAAATTGACACTCTGCATGCACCTAGTGTGCTCATTGATACACTCATTCATCATATGAGTAGGCTCTTAAAGACCGATGCTAGAGATACACAACCTAGTCTGCATACTCGACCCCAGCCTTACAGATTTTATGGATTTATATGAAATGGACATTTTGATGAAGATCGTATTGGTGGTTTAGAGGGATTGGATGATATACTTATGAGTGATGAGGTTTTAGCATGCACATTTGGTGTATAGACATCAGCCACTACATAGATGCAGGTATATTTTATATAAATGTCATGTTAAATTTAAGTATTATTTGTAAACTTAATTTAGCTAACAATTAATTTACATATAAATTAAATAAATATATATAATTTTTTATGTTCCAAGAGGATACGGTGCCTTCATTGACATAGTCCACATTTGTAGGATTTGATTTTATGCACCATTATTTACATATACGGATCTAACTACTGGCCCATCCACTATTGCATCTGTTTATGTTAGGATGACACCTTTTATTTATACATAGGTAAAATTTTGAGTTATTATTATGCTCTATGTACATTTATTCTATGTATATTTTACTTGTACTTAAGTTAAATTTATCTATCAAGGACCTCAAAATTTAAGTATAGTGTTATTAAATACACTCTCTATTTAATAAAGGAGAAAAACTTGCCATACATATATTTGATACTTTATAGAAAAGTAAGTGAGACCTTATTTACATTAATTTTATGGTTCAAGTAGACACTCCTCCATCACTAAAATATGAGATATGCATATACATTATTGTTATAATTTCATCTGCACAGGTACTCACAGAGGTATATATTAACTTATAATTTTGAAATGTAAAAATACATTTTTGTTAATAATTTTACTATATACTTGGGAGAAATAACTTATGTGAATGTATTATGTATGTAGGGTTGTCCCATGATAAATGATAGTATCATTCAGATGATTATTAGGGAAAATTCTAATGTTTTTTCCCTATTTCAGATGCCTACTCATATAATTGAGCCTATCACTAACTCATTTAAGCATCAAAATTAGATTGACAAGGACCACGATCTTGTAGTAAGTGCATGTTCAAATGATTTTTTATTCTATTTTAAAATTAATTTATTAACTTGGTTGAATGTATTTTATGTTAACTTTTTAATAATACTTGTGTATGAACAGGTTCAGTTGTAAGCAAGCTATGAACATACGACTCAGAGTCAGATCTTAGAGTAATCCAGGGCATTTGAGGGATCTCCATCTACCAGTCGGGCATCCCATAGAGAGTCTTCTTCGAGGAAGGCAAAGAGAGGGAGGTTATTTGATGATTAGGATATCTTACATGAGATATGTCTTTTTGTATGCCTATATGGTAATGTATGCATTTTTGGCATTGTATATGCATATATGACATTCACTCGACATTAGATAGTATGTTGGTAGATGATGTAATTTTTTGTATGCCTATCATGTAAATATATGTATTATTGACATTGTACATGTTCCTATATTATTTTTTTTGGAGTTTTCATCTTAATTATGTTAATCCATCTAATTTATATTCAATTTTAATTTAAAATGTTACTATATAGTGTCATTTTAATCTTCCAAACTATTTTATTTTAGATCTCGTATTTAATGTTATACACAAATGAGGATTAAAAAATTATTCTTTACAATGCTATAAATCACTGATCTCCCATATTTTTTTAAATTAAAGTATTTAATAAATTGTGTGTAGTGGAAATAACTGATGACACTCTCATCTAGTTTGCATTTTTCATCACCTATTTACAAATTTTCAATTGATCATTAGCATAATTTGATTTCACTTAATGCCCATACCCAATCATGTTCATACTTAAATAATGCAAATGCATAAAATCATTCATAAATCCCTATAAATTTTCCTCTTTAATACATATACCTACAAACTATATCTTCACCTTCACCTGGTTCTAATGCCTTTTTGGATAGTTTTTCTTGAAACTAGGACTACTACTTGTATGGACTCAATGATTCTTGTTCCTGTATATTTTCCCTCACCTATTGAGTAATCTCTATCAATACCTCTTCTGCACTCAAATCCTTTACTATCCTCCAACCTACCCCTTTTGTCATTCACTCTTAACACTCTCTCACTATACATTCCATAGGCTTTGGCTATGCCTAGATGCCTTCCTCTTATTTAATACTTTCAATAACACTTCTTCTATCTATTATATCCACCTATCTAACCTTCATTCAACCCACTCAATCTACTTTCAAATGCCTCCACACTTATTTACACTTTATTGGAATTTTACCCTTTAAGGGTTATTTGTCCCAATAGGCCTAATGTAGGTTCTTGAGACTGATTTATAACCCTTTAACACCACAATCCTTCATCACCTTCAACACCTCACTCCTGATGTACTTCAACTCCCCATTGAGTTCTTTAGACCCAACACAACACCCATTAATAGTTCTATTGATTGTTAGTCATGTCCCTTAAGGGTGTTAGGCATCCTACAACTAATCTTTGATAATATCTTCCTTAATAAACCTATTATAGCCTCAATATCACCTTGAACACTTAAAATATGATTTCATGCAAAATTGGGTGAGAAAAGGGAGAGAGAGAGTTGCATGTGGGTGTGTGTTTTAAGAGAGTAGGGGGAACTCCTAGGCTTTGATTCTTGAAAATTTTGGTTTTTATTATCAATTTTGGTTTGTTTTGTGGTCTAATTTGTCTTAGGTTTATTATTTCACATTTAGGTTTCTTTTCTAGTTGTTATTAATTCTAGATATTCAAAAATTCAAATTTGGCTTTTCCTGCCAAAATAGACTTTTTAAATTTTTGAATTAGTTAGAAAGTGTAGGAGTTGTAGGAGTGTTTTGAAGGAACTTTCAAGATGTGAAATTATTGGTATTAACTCTTTCAGGGAACATGTGTCTATAACATGGGTCTTAATTCATGTTGTAAGCAATGCAAACTTTGATGTATGTTTCAATGTTTTAATTAGCACTCTAATGACCATTGGAGGAATCCAAAATCAGTTAGAGTGTTTATAGGAAAGATAAAATGTATTGGATCCTTGATAATTGGATTCATTATAAGTTGTAAGAGTTCAATTTACAAGAAGATCAAAAAGGATTTCCTCATTTTGAAGATAAACAATTGTAGACCCTATTTTTCTTATGTTTTGACAATAGAGATAATTGTGTTTGATTGAATATTAAAACAATAAATTATAAATAATCCATTTATAATGCTCATTATATCTTGGTAGGTTTTTTACATTGATTCTAAAATTATTTCATACATTTTTTTTAGTTATTTTCAAAAAAATTAGGGAAGAATCGACACGGACCTGTAGATGATTGTGTATCAACACATAGTCAAACTCATAATCTTGTTTATGTGATAAAAAAATGTATCAAGGAGGGGATTGATGATTCAATAAGGTGTATATGGTTTATATATACATTTTGAAACTTTCATATAAGTTTTAAACTTGTTTTGAGTTTTGAAACAATAAATTCTTCCTTCTCGAGTCTGCACAGATAGTTGTAACCTTGTGTTAGGGTTTCCAAACAAAAACAAGGATTGTAGGAGATTCCACACACCAAAAATAAAAAAAACTTGGTTATTTGATAGGTATGAATGTGATCTAATATATTTTGAAGGTTTTAGACCTATATAGAACTCTTATATACATAAATATAGGACTGAGAGTGAATTAGGCCTTGGGAGACCTAATCAGGGTTTGATAGAGGTTAGAAAAGTGGTTTCTAAGGGGATTTGGATTAATAAACTTGTTGGAAGGAAGGTTCTCAATACATGTTACTAAAAATTACCATAGATTGTGAATATCAATCTTAAATTATTCATACCATCATAAAAGGTGAAAAAGAAGGCTACTAGGAAGTGAAATAGGTTGTGTTAATTGACATCAAGTTGAGAGGTTAAACTTTTGGAAACTTGCCTTCTACATCATTTTGGTATCAGAGCCACACAAAGACACATAAAATTTATTATAGAAGGTGATATTCACTGAGAGGAAGAGAATTTAATATTGTTTGGTAAATTTCCTAAGAAGAGATAAGATGCCACCTAGGATAAATGCAACAAGAGGGAAGCATCCAAAAAAATGGGAGATGTAATATTGTAGGATTTAAGGACTCTTAGATTAAAATTTGATGCAATAAACATAGTATTTGAGGTCAATAAAAGGAAAGGAGTAATCACTGGTGATTTGAGTGATTAAGAGGAAGAAGAGCCACAGGCACCAGAGTTGGAAGATGAAGTAGAGAGAGAAACTAAAGAACATAAGTTTGAAAAATTGTTGAAGATAGTGAAAGGAAAAATATCCAAGCTTAAACTAGACCTTCTAGTGTATGTAGGAAGCCTCAATGGAGAATAACTCCTTGATTGGATAGGAAAGTTGGACAAATATTTTGACTTTTAGGATGTACCAAAAGAACAAGTGAAGTTTGTCAGAACTAAGTTAAAGGGTCATGCATCCCTATGGTAGGATTACATACAGGATGAGAGGAGGAAAAAAGGAAAATCCAAGATTAAGTCTTAGGATAGAATTGTTTCCAAGCTAAAAATCAAGTTCTTGCCTAGTGACTACATCACAAACTTGTATAAAAAGCTTCAAAACCTGAAACAAAAAGAGATGGGTGTAAAAGAATATACTGAAGAGTTTTATAAGTTGAGCATCAAATCAAGTCACATGGATGATGATAAGTATAAGGTATTTAGGTGTCTCAATGATTTGATATACAACTTATAAGATGAATTAGGCCTTGCTATTCTAAAAACATTGGAAGAGTGTTACCAGTTGGCCTTAAAAGTAGAGGACAAGCTTAATAGGAAACAAACTCAACAAAACAAAGGTAGATGCAGAAGTTTTACGGGTAGAAGTCAATAAGGAGGTATGGGTTATTCATAAATAATTCAAGGGGAGTCTAGTATTTCACATGAGCAACCATCTAGCTTAAGAGGAGGATTTAGAGGTATAAGGCAATATTTCAAGGGTGGTTATGCATCAAGAGGTAGAGGATCATGTGGTTTTATAGGTAGGTGATTCAAATTTAATAAGTTTGATGGATATAGGACTTGGGGATGTCCATAGGATCAGCCAGTAGTAAGTCTAAGAATAAAAAGTAGAAATTAGATTACATAGGTAGTTCAAGAAGATAGTTTTTTTTCTCCATCACTTGTGGAGGAACCTAAGTTAGGATCAAAACACCCAAGGAAAAGGAGCCACTACAAAGTAAAACTCTTTTTGTAACTTCTTACAAGTGCCAAGGTAAGTGTTGAAAAATGGTTATATATTTAGGAAGAACAAATAATTTAGTCTCTATTGAAATGGTAAAAAAACTTGGGTTGAATAAGTTGCCTCACCCCACACCGTACAAAGTCTCATGTTTGAATAAAGGATAACAAGTTTTGGTTTGTGAACAAAGTTGGGTGGAATTTTAAGTTCAAAGGTATAAGGACAAGGTCCTTTGTGATGTGATTCTCATGGATGTTCTGTCATGTGCTTCTTTGGAGGCCTTAGAAATATGATAGGAAAACCACTCATGATGGTAGGAAAAATGTATACACCTTAGTAAAAGATGGATTTAGTCATACCTTGTTGCCTATGAAAGATGAATACAAGACCAATAAGTTAGATCAAATGTGATGTTGGTTAGTGGAAAGGATGAATGAAGAGGACTTGGGATTTGCATTATTAGTCAATCTTAGGACTATTATGATAGCCACCGAAGTGAATTAGTTACCTCAAGATATTTAAGACATGCTATAAGAGTATGCAAAAATTATAGTTGATGAGCTACCAAGTACATTACCACCTATAAGGAACATTGCTCATCACATAGACTTTGTTCTAGGAGAAATTTTGCCTAATAAGGTAGACTATAAGATGACTCCTAAGGATAATGTATAAATTAAGAGACAACTACAAGAACTCTTAGAAAAAGGGTTGATCAAATATAATCTTAGTCATTGTATAGTTCCTATAGTGTTGGTACCTAAAAAAGAAGGTGAGTGGAGAATGTGTATAGACTCCAGGGATATAAACAATATCACAATTAGATATAGGTTTCCTCTCTGGAGGATGGAAGACTTGATGGATTATTTGAGTGGAGAAAGATAATTCTCAAAAAATGATCTCAAAAGTGGATATTATCATATTAGGATCAGATAAGGGGATGAATGTAAAACCACTTTCAATATAAATGAAGGGTTGTATGAATGGTTGGTTATGCCATTTGGTTTGACAAATGCACCAAGTAATTTCATGAGGCTTATGAATGAAGTTCTCAAACCTTGTATAGGTAAGTTTGTAGTAGTCTACTTGGATTATATTCTTATCTATAGCCAGAGTAAGGAGGAGCATCATCATGATTTACATCTAGTCATGAGAATAAGAGGAAAGGTTACTAATCAACCTCAAGAAATGTGAGTTCATGAAATCAAAACTGCTATACTTAGGATTTGTAATTTCACAAGGCATGCTTAAGATGTATAAAGACAAAGTGAAGGAAATCATGGAGTGGCAATACATAAAAAAAATGGAGAGGTAAGGAGTTTCCATGGACTTGTAAGTTTTTATAGGAAATTTATTAGAAACTTCAGTGGAATTTGTGCTCCAATAATAGATACCATTAGGGGAGATAAGAAGAAGTTTTTTTGGGTGAAGAAATCTAAAACGAGGTTTCAATATTTGAAGAAAATAATAATAGAGTATCCTATCCTAGCACTACTAGACTTTAAAAAAGTTATTTAGATAGAATATGATGCAAGTGGAGTGGCAATAGGGGATGTTTAAAGGTAAGATAGTAGGCTAAACACTTATTTCAATGAAAATCTTAATGATGCCAAGATAAAGTATCCATCATATGACTTGGAATTATATGAAATGGTGTATGCCTTGAATAAATAGAGGCATTACCTAATGCCTAAAGATTTTATCATCTACACAGATAATCATGTACTTTAATTCATCACTAATCATCCTAAACTAAATTAGAAGCACATAAAATTGGTGGTGCATATGCAAAATTTTACCTTCACAATCAAGCATAAGCAAGGATAAAGTAATAGGGTAGCAGATGCATTGAGTAAAATAATCTTGTTAGTTCATAAGATATAACTTGAGAGTATTGGTATTGAGTCTCTCAAGGAGATGTATGAGGATGATGAAGACTTTAAAGAAACATATAATGCTTGTAAGCATCCAACTACTCTAAATAAAGAACTATGGTTGGACTATATCATATAAAATGGTTTACTATTCAAAGGTGTGTAACTTTGTGTGCCAATAATTTTAATAAGAGAAAATTTGATATAATATAAGCATAGTGGAAGTATGGTAGGCCACTTTAGGCTTGATAATACTTTAGAACAGCTCACTAGACATTATTTTTTGCCTAAGATGCAAGCATAAGTGAGAAGATATGTTGAGAGGTGTAAAACTTGTCAAATGGCCAAAGGGAATAGTACCAATGCAAGTTTATATCAACCTCTACCAGTCTAAAATAGACCTTTGGAATCTATAAGCATAGAATTTTTGATGGGACTGCCTAGATCACAAAGAGGTTTCGACTCCATAAGTGTAGTTGTCAACATATTTTCAAAAATGGCACATTTTATTCATTTCAAAACTAACAATGATGCCACCCATATGCCAAAATTATTCTTTAAAAAGTTATTAAGACTTCATGGACTACCACTAATATTATATCTAATAGAGATACTAAATTCCTAAGCCACTTTTAGAGAACATAATGGAAAAATCTAGGCATAAATCTGAGTTTTAGTTTATCTTACCACCCTTAGATAGATGGTAAAACTAAGGTGGTTAATAGGACTCTAGGGAATCTATTAAGGTTTTTATCTAAAGATAATCCCAAGCAGTGGGATCTTTTATTACCCCAAGTAGAATTTGCTTACAATGACTCCTCCAATAAGAGTATTGGCATGAGTCCTTTTCAATGATATATGATATGAAACTTAGAGGAGTGTTTTAACTTATAAAAATCATTAAAATGGACAAGATAAGTATTGAAGGAGAATATTTTTTAGTGGCCATGAAAGAGGTTCATCAACAGGTAAGAAGCATCTAGAAGCTAGTGTGGAGAAATAAAAAAAGTAAGTAAATGTAAGCAAAATAGAGGTAGGTTTGCAATTTATATATTTGGTTTTGGCTCATATTAGGAATGAAATATTTCCAAGAGGTGAGTATAACAATCTTAAGATGAAAAAATTTGGTCCTTTTAAGGTGCTTAGAAAGTTTGTTAACAATGCATATGAGCTATAATTACCTAGTGGTGTAGGCATGCAACCAATTTTCAATGTTTTAGAATTATAACCTTATAAATAAGGATTAAAATGTGATGAAATAGAAGAGGGATCAGCTACAAAAAGTACATATTGGCCAAAATAGTCGGCTCAAGTCAAACTAGATGAATTGGATTGCATCTTAGACAAACAAATGTTCAAGCAAACTAGAAACAAATAGTATTTCAAGTATTTGGATAAGTATAAGAAAAAAAACATTGAAGATGATAAATGTGTGATAGATAATTACTTAAAAAATAATTGGAGTACTCTTGGAGAACTCATGGAAAACAATCCCTGAGCCTTTCTCTCTTTCCCGGAGTATGATGTAGGAGCATCACTCATAGGCTTCGATTCTTAACAAATTTGGTTTTTATTATAAATTTTGGTTTATTTTTTGGTCTAAGTGGTCTTAGGATGTTTATATCACCTTTACTTATACTTTATAGTTGTTGGTTTTAGTTCTAGATCTTTAAAAAATCAAATTTGGTTTTTCCTGCCAAAATAGACTTTTTGAATTTCTGTATTGATTAGACAATTTATGAGTTGTAAGAGTGTTTTGAAGGAACTTTAAAGTTTTGAAATTATTGTTATGAAATTTTTAATGTAACATGTTTTAATAACATGGGTCTTAATTCATGTACGTAAGCAATGCAAACATTGATGTATGTTTCAATGTTTTAATTAGCATTCTAATGACCATTAGTAGAATCCAAAATCAGTTAGAATGTTTCTAATATAGATAAAATTTATTATATAATTTGTAATGGAATTAATTATAAGTTTTAATAAGTCAAGTTCCAAAAATATCAAGAAGGATTTACTCATTTTGAAGATAAATAATTGAAAACCTTGTTTTTCTTGTGTTTTGGCAATAGAGATGAATGTGTTTGATTGAATACTGAAATAAGAACTTACAAAGATTAATTTTATGATGCTCATTACATCATAGTAAGTTTTTTACACTCATTTTTAAAGTATTTCATACATTTTTTAGTTTTTTTCAAAAGTCTTTAATGAAGAATCAACACAGACCTGTAGACGACTATGTATCAACACACAATCAAACTCAGAATCTTGATTAAGTGATAAATTGAGGCACAAGGAGGGGACTAATGATTCAATAAGGTGTATGTAAAGATTAGGAGCACAATTTATTACCTTTGTATAAGCAACTAAACACAGAATTTAACCAGAATCAATAAGTAACTAGAAATCAGAAACAACACAAAATTTGAGAGACAATACAATCTTGTATTCAACTCATCCAGAAAAAAATACAATCAAGAAGATGCCACACTCTTCTCACACTTATAAGGCTTCCCACACCTCTAGGACTTCCAGTAATTCTTGATCAAGAGTTATCTCTCTCAATTATAGTCACAACAAATAACTCAAACATAGAGTTGTTGTTCACCTCCAACCAGTCAGTAACAATACTGCCAGTACCAAGTACTCCACGTACTCCAAGTAGATCTCCCTAATCTTGCAACAACCTACAAATCAATGACCTTACTTACCATGTATATCTTCTCCCTAATCTTGCACAACCTACAGATCAACCTGATCTTACAATTGGAAGGATCTTTTCCTTGTCCTTGATTATAATACAGCCCCATGGGTCTCTTAAATAGACCTCATGCAAACAATAATTAGACTTCCTAATTAAAATAATTAAACACACAACTCAAGACTAAAATTAGCCTTTACATGCAAACTAGTCGTTCAACAAACTAACTATTCGTGTAACTAACAGTTCTCAGATGCACAGGCGATCAACGTTGATCCCTGTCTGCCTGTATATGACTGACATCGGCCGATCCATAACCAACGTTGGTAGCCTCCAGTCGATCCCTGACCAACGTCAATGACTGTGTAATATAGCAACCTTTGCATTTGCTCATTGGTGAAGCTTTTAGCTCCACACCCTAACAATCTCCCACTTGGAGATAAATAGCTACACCTGTACCTATACCTGTACCTATAAATCATCTAATTTTGTTTATTGGCTTGTATCCCTCTTCAAGCTCAATCTTGAAGACCAACCACCACACAACCTATGGTGCTACACCTGTCATCCAATTAACCTACCATATCTGAAGTGCTTGGCCCTGCATAGCATGTCGACCTGCTGCTAGTCCCTCTCAGATACCTGAGAATCCACTGAATTGCTTTCCAGTGTTCCTTCTTTGGATTGGACATAAACTTACTGACAACTCCCACTGCTTGGGCAATATCAGGTCTAGTACATACCATTGCATACATTAAGCTCCCAACTGTGGAAGCATATGGAACTCTACTCACGTACTCTACCTCATCATGTGAATTAGGACACTGATCTTTGCTCAGCTTGAAGCGTCCAGCCATAGGTGTGCCTACCAGTTTTGCATCCTACATATTAAACCTCTCCAACACCTTGTTCACATAATCCTATTGAGACAAAATCAACCTTTGATTTTTCCTGTCTCTCTTAATACTCATGCAAAAGATTTTCTTTGCTGCTCCCAAATCCTTCATGGCAAATGTGTGAGCTAATTTTACCTTAAGCTCAAAAATATCCTACATGTGTGAACCTGTAACCAGCATACACACTACATATAGTAATAGGATAATGTAGCTAATATTATCTAACCTGGTAAAGAAACCACAATGGTCACACTGACATTGACTAAAGCCCTGCTTTGTCATACACCTGTCAAACCTCCATTGTCCTATAGCTTTCTCAAGACCATATGCCCTGGCCTTCCATCTCACATGTCCATTCTCTCTCTTCTTTAACCTGGCTGGCAACTCTACCAAACCTCCCATTTGGTTCTCTCCCAAGGAATCAACTTCCTCATCCATGCCATGCTCCCATTGTTTCCTAGATTCTACCTTCTCTACTTCTTTAAAACTTCCTAGTTCTTGACCATCAGTGAGCAACAAGTAGTGTAAAGAAGGGGAATAATGAATTTGAGGCTTACTTACCCTTTCAATCCTCCTCATGGGCATTTGAGACACCTTGATAGCTTGTTGTCTGCCCAAAATCTATTTTTTGGCTGACCTTGGTCTGCACATGATCGATGTCGAATCCTCCTAATCAATGATGTCGGTTCCCTGATTGATGTCAGTGTCCTATCTATCGACATCAGTTCTCTAATTGACACCAATGTCCACCTATCTGTCGATGTTGGTTCTACTTGATCGATGTTGATACCTGTGTTTTCCTATGAGTGATGACTTTTTACCCATGAGCTTACTTTGAATCATAACCTTCTTCAAACTACCCTGCTCAAAATTATTCAGCCCTTGTGACTGATCTCTATCCGTCATCTTCTCCTTAAACACCAAGGCTTTTCTATTCTTGCCAAAAACATCAAATTTCCTCTTTATGCAATAAACTCGATCCTTTCTTGTAGCAGTAGTTTCAAGAAACCTTACTTTCTTCTATTGCTTACAAAAATCTCAATCTATGCCTCCCAAATCTGAACTCTTACCTTTTGACTCAAGAACATGCATCCCCTTCTTATTCATGTGACCAAGCCTACGAAGCCACATCTTTGAATCTACATCTGAAGTAGATAAACCAGAAGGAGAATCAGTAATACAAGTAGATAGATAAAGAGTCCCTATTTTCTTACCTCTTGCTAAAACAAGTGCACCCTTGGTAACTTTCCAAGAGTCCACTATGAGAGTTACTATGCATCTCTCATCACCCAACTTTCCTACAGAAATCAAATTCTGCTTTAGAACTGGGACATGCATGACATCCTTCAACACCCATGTGTTGTCCGTCTGCAATTTTAGTCACACTTCCCTTTTGCCAACCATTTGACAAGGCTTACCATCCCCTAAATAAATCTCTCCAAAGTCTCCCTAGACATAATCATGAAAAGATGCTCTATTTGAGGTTGCATGGAAAGAGGCACCAGAATCTAAAACCCAAGATTCCACTTTATCCAAAGAACATACAAGAGCATCCTATACAACAATATCTGCAACATCTGCTTCTTCATTTCTTTCATGTTGATCTTCAACCAACCAACAATCTTTCTTTACATGCCCTTTCTTTCCACAATTCTAGCAGATTTTCTTGCCATGACTGGATCTAGGTCTCCTACCTTTCTTTGACTTCCCTTGCTTGATCTTCTCTCTTTGCTTTCCTTTACTTTCAACACTCAATGCATTCCCTGATGATTCACCTGTGCTTTTCCTACAAATTTCTTCATTCAAGATTACACTAACAACATCATCCACTTTTAAGATATTTGACGTAGACACAGTATTACTAACTGCCATTACCAAACTATCCCAACTTTTAGGTAAGGAGCACAAGATTAAGAGAGCCTTAATTTCATCATCAAAAACAATATTGACTGAAACTAACCAATTTACTAATCCATAGAAATCACTAAGATGACTATGTACCGATCCACCTTCTTGCATATGCAAATTAAATAATTGCTTCATAAGATATACCTTATTTGAAGCTGAGGGCTTTTCATATAAATTTGCTAAAGTATCCATTAACTCTACCATTGACTTTTCCTGAGATAAGTTGGATATCACAGAAGATGCCAGCCTCAAACTTATGGATCCCAAAGCCTTTCTATCAAGAACATTCCATTCTTCATCTTGCATATATGTGGGTTTGCATGAAACCCCACCCAATGGTAAGTATAGATCTTTTTGATACAGATAATCTTCTATCTGCATCCTCCATAATTGATAGTTCTTGCCATTGAAATTCTCCATTCTTAGTTTACTTTCTTCTCCCATTGCTTTACTCCCACTCAAATAGAAACCCTTGTGAGTGACCTGTAATCAACACACTAAATAGATCTAAAACCACCTGTTAGTGAACCCAAGCTCTGATACCACTTATCAATGGTATCACTTGGTGAACTAGCAACCTAGCTCTGATACCACTTGTCAGTTGATCCTAACAGTGTATAGGTTTTGTATAGATATTTTTATACTTTCATAAAATTTTGAAACTCATTTTAATTCTTTAAATAACAAATTATTTTTTCTCAAGTTTGTACAAACAATCATAACCCTGTGTTAGGG
Source organism: Torreya grandis (assembly GCA_037957365.1). Lineage (NCBI taxonomy): Eukaryota > Viridiplantae > Streptophyta > Pinopsida > Cupressales > Taxaceae > Torreya > Torreya grandis. Next base: position 1,371,217 of record JARHVA010002228.1, read on the forward strand.
TTTTCAAACAAAAATAAGGATTATAGGAGATATCGCCCAAAAAAAATCACAAAACTTGGTGATTTTATATATATGAATGTGCTCTAATAAATTTTTAAGGTTTTAACCCTATACATAACTCATATGCATGTAAATATAGGATTGAGAGTGAATTAGGGCTTATGAGACCTAATTAGGGTTTGATAAAGGTTATAAAAGTGGTTTATGAGTTGAGTTGGATCAATAAACTTGTTGGAAGTAAGGTTCACAATAGAGGGTACTCAAAAATTGCCTTAGATTATGAATATCAATCCTAAATTTTTTGTACCATTATAAAATGTGAAAAAAGGCTACTAGGAAGTGAAATAGGTTGTGCCAATTGACATCAAGTTGAGAGGTTGAAAATTTGGTAGCTTAACCTATGCATCAAGTTAGTAGGAGGTTAAATAAAGAGGGATAGATGGAGAAATAATATGGAAAACTGTGTTTCCCATGAGGACAAGTCTATGAAAATGGATCATATTGTAAATATTTTTGAAGATCAATAAAATATGTGGTATCTAGTGGAATAACCTCCTTATAATTGTGTTTTGAATGTAGTTGAATGAAATTTGATGTTTGATATCATCATTTAATCCTATAGATAACATACCATTATAAGTTTCAAGTGTGTGGAGGATTGAGTGGTTGCATACAGATAGAGGGTTAGTTTTACCATAAAGTAAAGGTGGTTTGAGGAATATCATTCATGGAGAAAGTGACTAAAATAGGTGATGAGTTCATGATAGCCTTTCAAGGTTATTTTATCATCTTTAGTGTTAATTGAATCCAATACTAGAGTTCCCAATCTAAGTAGGGAGATATATTTTACTACACTCCTATGGAAAGAGTTTAATTGAGTTGTTGGAGTTCATGAGCGTCCTTAGTAAGTGTTGAATCTTGCATGTGTGTGTTCTATCCATTTAGAATGCTCAGGATAAGCTTTGAAGGTATAAGTTTGATCTAAACTTTGAAATTATACATACAGTCCTCTTCAGGAAAATAGAGTAAATGCTTGAATATTTATGACTTACATATTTTTATATTGGATTAGGTGTGTCAGAGGACTCAATTGAGCAGGTGGATTGTTAAATAAGCCTTAAAGAGAGGACAAGAACTTAGAACCATGAATTATGTCTATGAGCCTAGAGAGAATTAAAAAGTTTGAAAGAGATAATAAGGATGAAGTTATGAAAATTATACAATGAAATGATGGTTTTTGTGTGAAAGGATTGAATGATCTCATAGGTGAAGGGTGTTTGATAAGAGAGAGGAAGGATTAACAATAAGTGCAAGTAGAAAAGATTAGTTTGAAGTAAAGTGTCAATATGTAAAGACCACATCCTAACAAAAAACTATCACTACCAACTCATTTTTTTGGGGGAGAGGGAAGGTTAAAATAACATCTAGGACTAGGTACTTGGCCTCCCATCATGCCTAATCAATAAAACCACCACCCATTTCAGCGTCAAGAATGCCCTTCCTAATATAAGAAAAATGTAGTTTTTTAAAAATAAGTTTAAACACACATAAAATGAAACCTATAAGGCATTTATACAAACCATTATATCCTTCCTCTACATATTTAATATCTCTAATCACATACTCTAGTACTCATGTGGAACCTTCGAGAGCAATCCATGGCACAAGTTATAGTAGCAAGTCCTAAAATGCACCTTTTTATCATTAAATATATAACTTCTTGAGATCTAACTATCATTTTTGCCTTTGGGGCCTATATTTGAGAATTTATCACTTCGATCATGTCTATATAGGCAAATTACATGTTATCACATTGCTAAAACATTTAAATCCACCCAAAATTATATTTTCCCTATTGTTCAAGAACACATAAAGTCTAAAAATAAATAATATCAAAGTTGAAGTTATAGTTGTAAAACTCAAATTCTAATGCTTCTTGACTAAAAACTAACACTAACAACATGTTAATGGGGTTAAATAACATTCAAGACTAGGCTCTTGGCCACTCATCATGCTTGATCAACAAACCAACCACTCATTTCAGCCTCAAGAACACCCTTCCCAATATAAGAAATATGTAATTTTTTAGCCTACGTTCAAACATGCATATAATAAAAATTGTAATTCATTTACAAAACCATTAAATCCCTCCCCTACATATTTAATCCCTATAATTACACCCCATATCACTTAGGTGTAACCTTCAAGAGAAATATGTAGCATAATTTATAATGACGGGTCCTAAAATGCAATGTTTCTGGCATTGAATAGACAACTTCTTGAGCTCCAGCTGTCATTTATACCTCTAAGACCTCTAGTTGAGAATATATCACTTCAATCACATCTAGATAGGAAAATTACACGTGATCACACCTCCATGACATTTAAATCCACCCAGAACGTACATTTTCACTACTATTCAAGAGTATAGAAACACTTACAACAAATGTTGTCAAAGTTGAAGTTATGTTTATAAAACTCTGATTCCAATTCTTCTTGACTAAAACCTAGAACTTAAAACATGTTTATGGGGTGAATAATTTATATTATTAGGTTCTTACCCTCCCATCATGCCCGATCAACAAACCCACCACCCATTTTGACCTCAAAAACACCCTTCCCAATACAAGAAAAATGTAATTTTTTAGCCTAAGTTCAAACACACATAAAATTAAACTTGTAATTCATTTACCTAAACTATTAGATCCCTCACCTACCTCTTTAATCCCTTTAATCTCACCTTGGAGAACTTAGGTGGAACTTTCAATAGCAATATGTGGAATAAGTTGTAGTGATGAGTCCTAAAATGCAACTTTTTAGCATTGAATAGACTTCTTAATATTCAATTATCATTTATACCTCTGTAATATTTAGTTTAGAATATATCACTTCAATCATATATATATATATATATATATATATATATATTCAAATTACATGTGATCACACCTCCACAACATTTAAATCCACTCAAAAGTATATTTTCAATACCATTAAGAAGCATGAAAATACTGACAACAAATGTTGTCAAAGTTAAAGTTATGGTTGTATAACTATGATTCTGATGCTTCTTCACCAAAAACTATCATTTAAAACATGTTTTTGGGGAGGATAACATCCAATACCAAGTTCTTGACCTCCCATCATACCCAATCAACAAACCCACTATATGTAAAGGGAAATGCAATTGATCTATAAATCAATCAGAGAAGACAAATCCAACTTACACTTCTAATTGTTGATATATTATATATTTAGGTTCATGACCAAGATGGATCTACTAGACTTATCCAAGGGATCTATTACCATAATAATATCACTAGGGATGGTTCTAAAGCCTGTAATCAAGCAAAACTATGCAATAACCCTAACTAGGTTCTATGTTTTCATATTCACTAATGTACAAATGACAAAAGCAAAGTGAATGTTTATTCTAGTGCTCACCAAAGCTTGTGGCATAAAGTGGGGGTAATAGACATCAAAACTAAACATGCATAGAATACATATACTCAAGTTAATGTATACATAATCCTAATGCATGGAGAGAGAAACATATTCAAAATCCATTAATTATGCTACTTCTATCTACTAAAAGAGAGGATCAAAGTTAGAGATACTTACCTTGAAGATGAACCCGTCGAGACTCAATCTCTCCCTTGGCCAAAGGTGTTTCATAAGAGGTTGTTATGGTTTGTAAGGATCACTAAGAAAGTCCAAAGCATCCAATACTTTTCCACAAGAAAATATTCTACTCCATGTAGAAACCCTTAGCTAAGAATCCTCAAGTAGAATGGAGGAAGATTAGATTGTAAATAAGAGAAAATGAATAATTAACTCATGTTATCTCTCTAAGAATGGTGAAATGAATGTGTATATATAGTTGAATTTAACTCTAGTCCTTTATGAATGTTTAGTTGATAGGATCAGCCTAATTGACTCTGTATTATTATTGACAAAATCAAATTAGGTCTTGGTCTAGGTCAGCTAGGGGCCCACCTAGACACTAAATGATTTTTATCAATTAGAATACAAAGTCGATGGGGATAATAGTGTATTATAAACTGTAAAAAGGAGTTTAGGCTAGGGAAGGGCTAATGAAGGTGTAAAATGACTAGAGGAGGGTGAAATATAGGAGGTAAAAATTAGGGGAATGTTTTTAGGCTATGGTTATGTAGATAAAAAGTGGTAGTAAAGGGATAATAATCCTATGAAGTACCAATGATCTGCCCACCCCTTTCTTGGTGCACCCCTTAATGCATACACTCAGAGAGATTTAGACTTAATAGGTTATTACAAGAGATAAAGTGTCAGTAATTGATAAAGTTTGAAAATATTATGTGTATACATATGCCCTACTCAAATCTCATCACGTGTCACTCGGATAAAATAGGGTACGGTACTTTGATAAAGAACATAGCAACACACAATGTTGAAGCTAAAAAATTTTAGTATTTTAAAGCAAAAAATAACTAAAATTAAATGATTGAAAAATAAATAACTAAAAAATTAAATGTAATGTATGCATACCTTGTCTTACCTTTATCATTGGATGGTTGTCTATTGAGTTTGTATTTTTTATCATGGAGGGCACAAAGACTACTTTTGACAAACACAAGTATACAAAACTTTAGAGAAGAAACAAAAAAATGCAAGAAATCTAAGATAATTGATGTTATGTGCATGGGATGTACTTGTAAATTTGGTAAACTAGGATGACAATTGCTAAGTTAAACCAAATGACCAAGTCAAAATTTAGAATAAATCAGGTAACCAAAAATTCAACGCTACTAAATACCAAAAAAATCAAACAAGTAAACCATAAGTAAGAAAGGCAAACTTACCAAGTCAAACCAAGGATACATGTCAAAACAAATGGTAATAAAACATCAATGTGAAAGTAGTAACAATCCTTACTTAAATAAAGATGTGCAAACAAAAATGGTAAAATAACATAAATGATTGAGTAGTGACAATCCTTACTCAATTATCAATGGAAAAAGCGCATAAAAGGGAAAATAACATTAGTGAACAAGAAGTAACAAGCCAACCTCACTCAACAATAAAAAGTGAACATAAAAGTAGAAATAGACTCAGGCATCTGCAAAAAGGGTAGTACAATAATAAAAAAAAGTGGTAAAATAAAGCAAATTGATGCTTTAAAATGTAGATCCATAATGTAAATCAATTAATCCATAGTTACTCAAGCATATTGTTTTGATTTTAAAGATAAATAGAACTGAAACAAGGTGGTGCTAGTATTTTTTTTAAATGTGAAGAGGGAGTATATAAGTGGGAAAAAATATTTATAATCACAATTTTATGTTATGGGTAGAAATGAATTGGGTAGAGAGAAAAGTGAAGTAAAAACCAAGGTAGCTAAACTCTTTATCGAAGTCAAGACACTCAAATTAAGTTTGTCAAAACAAGAGAATTTTTGACATTAAGGACGTTAAAGAACTTCTCCTAGCCAAACAAAACTTGGGTCAACAAATGAAGTATGTAGGTTATTCCATGAAGTATATATGCATGAAAATTAAAATAGACCTAGCTTCCCATAACATTTTCCCCATTCCTTAGGACCCCTTATAGATCCATCGCTCTACTATGAAGATTGGGTACTTTCATGACAAAGTAGGTAGCACCATAAAGTTTGTTTAATTTTCCTTTTCCAAAATATTGGCCTACCACACCCTAATAGACCTTGGCTCTATCATGAGGCCAATAATAGAGTTTTATCTTTGATTAGAGATAGGATATGTGTTATTAATCACGTCTTTTAATGTGATTTTGACTTTTAAATTTGTATATTGCCTTTTGTATCATTACCTTTTATTTTAAATGATTTGAATTTAACTTTTTTGATGGCTTTTTCTATTCCTCCTCCATACAAATTCAAAAAACCAAACATGGGTGTTAAATATGACTATCATTTGAAGACTTTGGATGTGGTTTATAAGAAAGAGAACTTAGAGATCATGTTGTCTAAGTGTCTCATCAATTCGTGTGAAATAAAAGTGTTATCTTGACTTCAACCTTAGTTTATCTAAAGTGGGATAAAAGGAAAGGAAATCAAGAGGAATGAAACATGAAACAATTTGAATGACTTCAAATAACAAAAAAATTTGATGGAGGGTGAAAAAGGGATATAATGATAGTAAAGTTTGATTCCTTATTATAAGAATGAGGTAAGTGTAGGAAAACATGTTAACATTATATTATGCAAATTTTATCTACAAAAGTTAAAGATGATAACAAGGGATTAAAAACTTCTAACCATTGTTAAACACATTCTAGAGAAGGAATACTAAATTTTAAAGATGGTTATTTGATGAGGAAGGTCTGATCCTATCCATGGTCTTACACTGCAACTCATAAAATAGAAACCCAAGAAGGTAAACAAAACATGTGAAAATTTATGAGAAAGATGGTATTTGTGAGCAATGACAGGTCATATCCACAGTCTTATACTATAACTCACAAAATAAAAATCTAATGGGTGTAAAAATTATTTTAAATTAAATAACTAGTGAGAACAAAAGGGAAGTCATGAGGAAGAATAGGTCCTATCCGTAGCTTTAAAATTTAACTCTTGAGAAAAGAGAAACCAAAGGACCAAAATAAAGAACTAAACTTAGGAAAAGAGAGACTATAGTAAAGGGTGAGACCTATGGTATTTTCCTACAAAAAGTGTTATAAGGATAACATATATAAATCATTATAATAAAGGAAATGTCTAGGAAAAATACTTATTTAGAAATTGTGCATTGGTAGTCTCTTTGAAAATATGGCCTTCATTGGTTTAAAGGTGATAGGTGCTTGGACAAAGGATGTCTTTGACTAAATAAGGGACACACTATTTTGGGTATCATTAACTTATTTGTCATGAGTGTAATCTAATTTGAGGACAAGATAACTAACATTAAAAGTGAAAATTTTAACTCTAATGTTATGTTGTTTGGCAATGCAAGCCTTGTATTAGCGATTGTGTTGTAGATCAGAAAGTTGGTGTTCATCAAGAAGATCAAGAGCATGAATTTGAGCTTCACATAATTATTCATCATGTATGGTACCATGAACAAAGATATGGAGAGAAATAAGCTCAAATTTTAATGGGAATACTAATTCAAAACCATAGACGAGCGAGAATGGTGTTGCCCTTATGGTAGTGTGCATGCTAATGCAATAGGCCCAAAGAGTGGGATATAGATGAAGATTCTAATCTGTTTGGGTTTCATGCATCCTATTTTGGATAATTTTATTAAGAATTTTTTTGTGGCCTTGGCTTGGCCAATATGTTGGGGATGGTAGGGCGTGCAAAATTTTTGATTGATTTTAAATTTAGCATAAATTTATTTAACTTCTTTATTTTTAAAATTATTACCATTATCTAAAATGATAGTATGAGGAATGACAAAGAGTAAAATGAGTTAATTGAGGATAAATTTAACAATGGTGTTGGTAGAAACATTGATGAGGGCATGGCTTTGACCCATTTGGTGAAATATTTGGTAAACGTGATGATAAATACATGTCCATCCTAAGATCTAGCTAGTTTGACTATGAGATCTAATCCCCGCCTTGAGAATGGACATGGAGACTCCATAGTTTGAAGCTTGGATGGAGGTGAATGGATTAAATCATCATTAAGTTGACAGGAAATACACTTTTTAGTGAACTTGATGGCATCCTTTTCAAGAGTGGACCAAAAGTATCCCATATGTAAGCATTTGTGAGTTTTATCATATCCTCTATAGTGGCCATTACAAATGCCCCCATGTGTTTATTTAAGAATAATAAGAATTTATTATTTCATAAAATAATGGAGCAAGGTACCTTCAATATTATTATAATAAATTATGTTATATAGAAAGACATATTTGAAAGTTTGTTTATGAATTTGAGTCTTTTTGTAGGAATCAATGTTTGGAAGATAGGTTTGGTGTTCAAGGAATTGAATGATTTATTTGTACCATGAGCTCTGTCAAATGGTAACATCCTCAATGTGGTAGATAATGGAATATTCTAGTTGAATGAAAAATGGGGACTTTCTTATTTGGATAAGAAAGGTAGAATCATTAAGAACTTGGTGCATATGAAAAAGAGATGTTGAAGAAGCAAGTGAATCAGCGATAAAATTTTGATCTCAAGGGATGGGTTTGATGGTAAAAAAAAAATACTTGGAAAGTGTAGTGATTATTTGATGATAAGCAAGGAGATTTTTTATTTTACATTGATAATCACCATTAGCCTAGCAGTAAATGAGTTGAGAGTTACCCAAAGTGTGCAGATGTGTAATGTCTAAATCAAGGGCCACTCTCATGCCTAGAATTAAGGCTTCATATTCTACCATGTTTTTAGTGACATTAAATGTAAGGAAAAATGCTAAAGGGATAATTTTACTAAGAGGAATAGTGAAGATACAACCTACCCTAGCTCCTTTAAGCCATTTGACACCATCAAAATGAAGGGTCCAAGTATCTTAATGTAAATTAACATTAATTTTGATAAGTTCTTTGATGATGACTTTAGATTTAGTAGTATCAAGGAGGATAGATGACTCTTCAAAATTACTTGCTTCAAGATCAGTAGTGAAATTATAAAAATAATCTTTAAGAGAGATGGATTGAATAAAATATTGTCATTAGGAAGACTATCATGAAGATGGTCAGTAATTGGTACAGAAACTATTATGAGTTGATTAGTAATAATTTTTCCTTTGATAGCTTTTTGCATAATAATTTGGAAATCAAATTCCATGATAAGAACCATCCATTCACCACTTCTATCTCCAATAAGAGGCTTTGGAGAATAAATGATGGAGTGGATTAAAATAAACAATAATGTAAGTGGTTTGATAAAGGATATAATGTCATAGATTTTTAGATGTAAAACATATGACAAGGCAATCACGTTCTAATTTTGTATAATGTTTCTCATAGTTGATGAGACCTCGACTAATGTAATATATAGCATATTCCATTTTGGTATCATCTTGTTAGGTAAGCATTGCCCTAACTGATATGGGTATGGTAGAAGTATATAAGATTAAATGATGATCATTAGAAGGTGGAAAAAGAGTGGGTGGGTGAATCAAAGATTATTTTATATTGTCATACGCTTTTTGACAAGGATCCATCCATTCAAGGACATTACCTTTATTTAGAAGAGAATTAATAGAATAGACATGGTAAGCCATTTTGGGGATAAATCATCTTATTTCCCTAAGTTTACCAAGGTAAGTGCAAATATCTAGAATGGAACGAGGGATAGGCATGTTAACAATAGCATTGATCTTGGAGATATAAACATCAATGTCCCAAAGATAGACTAAGAAGCCTAAAAAAAATTTAGATGTGACACTAAAAACACATTTATAGGGAATTAGTCTAACTTTATATTTGATGAGGTGATCAAAAATGATAGCAAGATTAGAAAGTTGAGTCTTGAAGCTTTAGACTTGGCAATGAGGTTGTCCACATAGGTTTCCATAATCTTATGGATAAGATCATAGAAAATGTGGGTCATCACCCATTTATAGGTAGCTCTAACATTTTTGAGGCCAAAGGGAATTTTACAGGGGCAATGTGAATTTGATTATAACCTAAGAAACCATCCATAAGGGAAAACATTTCATAACCAATAGTGGAATCGATGATGGCATATATAGAAGCTAAAGGGAATTTGTCCTTGGGACAAACAAGATTAAGATTATGAAAATTAATGTAAATATGAATGACCATGGTGACTTCCTTCTGAATAGGAACAATGTTTGAAACCCATTTTGGATAGTCCATAGGCTTGATAAACTTGACATCAAGAAGTTTTATGATTTTTTTATGGCATAAATTGGAAACTTCAGGTGAAATTTTTCAATAATTTTGTCACATGGGTTTGACATTAGGATAGGTGATGATATTGTGCACCATAATGCTAGGATCAATACCAAGAGTGTCCTCATAAGACCAAGTAAAACTCTCATGATATTTATAGAAGAATAAGCTAAAATTATTATGTTTAATTGGTGTAATTTCTCTAGAGACTGTTATTGGTCAAGGGTATGTTGGTACCATACTCAATTCTGGAAGTTTCCTTGATAAGCATAGCATTTCCATATTATAAATGATATGGTGCATTAGGTAGAGAGGAAATGGGATTTGCATTAGGATCAATTCTAGTGATGAAGTTGTTGAAATGAAGGGATTTCTTCTTAAAATTCCCAAGTTTATGATGTTACTAAGGGAGTTGAGGTTCTCAGGCATGTAGTAATTCAATAATGGCTTCATCGCTAAGCAAAGTGGGAAGAAGGATATAATACTCAACATCTACTTTGAGATCAATAATTTTTTTACCATGGTGATCAAATTCAAAATGTATTTGACATACATCTATGGCGTTGGAATCTAGTGTGATCTCAAGAGTAGGTGGAGTAGGTGAAGAAGGTTGATTGGATTTGAGTGGTTTATCATTAGCATCATTGATGTGGAGAAAATTAGATGGAATGATTGGTTCAATAGAAGGTATAGAATATGCAAGAAATTTTAGAGGTTCAGAAGATAAGATTTATTCTACCACCCAAGGAGTATCAATGAGTGGAGAATTAGTAAGATGTACATGAAACTAAGATGTTAATTCTAAATCAGTGGAAATGGTATGAACATCATGATTGGAATCATGTATTTGACCTAGAATTTTTTGATAATGTCTCAACATCAAAGTCTCTTGATTGAATCAAGCCATGATGTAATTATCATTATAGGTTGGAAAAATTATACATGCTCGAGATTCAATAGGAATGTCAGAAGGGGAGATGCCTAGATAATTAAATTTATGTGAAGACATGATTAAATGATCTTGGAATAATTTGTCCACTCCATAATCATTTCATTTGAAGTCATCTTATATGTAAGAGGCTTCATGAGCATTGTATGGAGGGGGGAATTAGTGTTCTCATATATGAAAGGGATTATGTGATCATAAGGCAATAAAAAAGGAGGAAGCCACTCAGAGATGTGAGGAGGTAGCTTGGTAGTGTTGCAAGTATTTTTAAAATCGATAGGTTCATCATCATCTAAATCAATAAGAGTGTCATGTAAATCTAGATTCATGTTGATGAATTTAGGTAAGGGAGTACTATTGATCATTGGAATGGTAGGAATGCAATATTGAGATTTAGGTTTTGGAAGTTGAATACTCTAAGGGTTAGGATCGGTCTCATGTTTATACTTTTTGTTGTTATGAAGCAACTTGATGCATTGACTATCTAAAGAGGCAATATACCTCATTCTATGAGTCCATGGTCATCCTAGGATTATGTTGTAAGATAAGGGTAAATCAAAGACCATAAGCTTAGTTCAGATGATCTTAGGTCTAATTGTAAGAGGGAGACAAATATAACCAAGTGGATTTTGATTGGTTTTATCAAATCCATGGCATGTCAATTAAGTTTGTTTAAGATTATATTCATTATATCCAAGTTGTTAGATGATCCAAAAATATGTCACATTAATACTAGACCCTTTATGAATGAGGGTAGTAGTATTGTCTATTTTAATGAATAGGGGTAGATCATCGACTTGAAAGAATATCTCATCATTAATCATGTCTTCTTCGAAGAACTCTATGGAGGGTTTCAAAGAGGGTAAAATGGATTCAATGGTATGCACTTCAATTGGTTAAGGCTCATGAGAAGGTGGTTATTATTCTATGGCAAAGGGCTCCTCAATTTCTTAAAGCTATTACATGAGGAACTTGTGATGATAAGGAGAGGTGTAAATTAACTCCATAAGAGGAATCTTGCAAGGCATGGAGTTTAGTTATTATAATAAGTTCCAAAGGGCTTTTGAATAAGAAACAACATGAGGTTTATAAGGTAAATTATATTTTTTAAGAAGAGAAGTGGTAGGGAGTTTGGAAGGAGGAGATGGTGCCTCTTTAGTTTCTGAAGCTAGGTGAGTGGTTGTAGTATCTTTGAGGAGTTACTCTTCCAAAGATGGTTTCTTAGGTTTAGTGACAGGATCTTTATGAGTTGGTTTACTTAGATAATTGAACTTAGCTACGTTGACATATTAGGAATTATTGTAATATTGGTCATATTCCATGCCAATGGCACAAATATCCTTGCTAGCTTGTTGATCGTTAGGTTTAAAAAAATATTTTTATTTATTAGAATAAGAAGCATTTGGAGATTGTCATTTTTGAGAAATGTTATTGTAATCTTTATGATGGATTGGAATCATGGATTCATGATTAAATAAATCACCAAGCATATAAGAGACATTAAATTTTGTGATCCCTTTACATGTTTCATGGGAGTGACCAATGTCACCATGCAACCAAAAAAATTGGTTAGGGTCATACCATTTAGGAGGATTATTGGGATAAGTAAATGGTTTAGAGGGTGATAATAATTATTTCATTTGATGCATAACTAATGGTGTGTGAGAAGATGGGGGAGAGTCAGCTTTTTCAACTCCTTGCTTGGTTTAAGGAGTATTGTCAATTATTGCATTAGTTGAATGTTGAAAAGATCTTTTAAGGAATTTGGTATTATATTCAAACTATTTCATTAATAAGTCTTGATGCTTATCTTGGTCAAGAGCTTCATTGAGCATTTGAGGAACAAAAGTTTAAACCTTATACTGAAGTGAAGGAGTCAATGCAATTATAAAAAGTTTAAACAAATTATCATCAATCATTTTATGATCAACTTTGTGGGCCAAAGATTTACATCGCTTGATAAAATCATGAGCTTATTTAGTAAGATATTACTTAAAATTGGTGAAATTACTAAGGTGGTTTTTGAGAAGAACATTATATTGAAGCTCTTTAACTAAAGGATTGACTAAATCCTCTAGTTTTCATATGGAATATTGGGGAAGTTGGTTGTATCATTCCAATACATCACTAGTGAAGGTTTTAACCAAGATTTTAGTTGTGGAAAAAGTATTAGTTTGAATCCATTCCTTATAAAGATTACCAAATGCCTTAATAAAATTACATGATCTTTAGTCCCATCATACTTAATAGTTGGAGATATGTTACCAATATCAATAGAAACAATAAAAGGTGCTAAAGGCTCATTTTGAATGTTTTAAATCATTTTGTTGTTAATGATAGGTTGGGGGATGACATTCCCTATAGCATCTCTAAGAGGAGGAGCAATAAATTTTTGATCACTTTGAGGGAGAAGAACATGAGGTTGATTAGCCATATTGATCAAATGATGTTGTAATTGCATCATTTGGGAGGTGTTAGATGTTTGAATTATGTTCATTTTTTGTACTATTTATGCAATAATTTGGGTTGTATTAGTTGGTGGATTAGTGTTTGTAGGGGGACTCCCTGAATTGGTATTATGGGGAGGGTTGTTAGGTGGTGGATTGCTTGTGAGGTTATTGGATAGACTTGTGTCAATTTCCCCCACATTGTGATGAGATCTTTGAAGATGGGAGTGGTATTAATAGGTATGAAAAGGATCGGATCCACATATCTCATATTTTTATGTGATTTGAACCATTTTTCAATCCAAAAATAAGAAAGGAAAAGTACTCCAAGATTGAGGACTCTCTTAGGAGGTGAAGAAAGGAAGGAAATAACACCCCATATAGTGTATAAATGGATTCAAGTTGTCCAAGAAGATTTTTATATGAAATTTCATGATGCTTGATGAACTAAAAAAATATTAGTCAAGAAGATGAAAAATCAGGAATAGAATCAACCAAGGCCAAACAAAGAATAGAGTCAGCCAAATAAAGAATAAGGTCAATTAGATAAAAAAATAAGGTCGCCTAATAGGTACATAATAGACTAGGTTAATAAGGTACTACTAAGATACAAGATAAAAAGAATACATAATCGTATGGGTTGGTTATGTATTTTTGGATAGGGGACATAATAGAGAGATAGGAATACATAGTCATGCTAGATGACTATATACTGTAGACATGAAGGTGAAAAATAATCTATAAGAGACTATATCAAATAAGAAGATAGTGTTTTAAAATAGAGGAAAAATTTTCAAGATAGCACAAATGAAAGAAAACACATAAATAATTGGATCAATGGGACTAATCCAATTGGAGCGCACAACACTAACCTTGCACCAACACTAGCCAATGCAAGTTTTGTAATACAACACAATGATCAAAGAGAAAATAGTAACTAAAAAGTATATGTTAAATAATTGGTCACCTTAAGTGTTATTAAATTATAATAAAGTGTAATTTTCATGTGATAATAAATTTTGTTGAAATAGAGAACCAAAAAGCAATGTAAGGTGGGTTTTAGGATGTTTGAGCTGAAAGGGATCTGTATTAATAATGATAATAACTTAGTATTGGGGCCTATCCCCTCACTTCATAATGCCTTAGTGATAAGGGTTTCATGTTCTTTGCCAAAATATAACCATTAACCATGTATTTATACTTGGCCAAAAAACCCAGTCGGCTTCCCCCTTGGTGATGAAATCCAAGTAGATGGACCTTGGGAAGACAAATGTTTAATATTTTTTTAATGTAAAGTGGTTGGATAATGTGTGTAAAAGAGTAAAATAGTGTAAATAAAATGGTAATTTGAAAAACCACCTATTTAGATTATGTGATTTATTCTAATCATGTAAACAACTGAAAAGGAAATGTGAATTAACTACTATAAAATAAATGTTAATTCCTTGATTGATAATAGTATAGAGTCAATTTAGGTGACACTATATGTAAATAGTATAGAACAAAGTCGACTAGGTCATTACTTTTCTATAGAAGCATGGTCTTTAATAATAAAATCAAATAGGTTGACTATATCTCTCAGACATAAGGTAGACTATAGAACTAAGTCAAACAGGTCGAACTAGTTAGTTGTAGGGTTGTAATTTTTAAAACTATCAATTTGTGAAAAAATAAAACTGAAGGAAGAACAGAAACGATAGAGAGAAAAAATAAATAAACCTTGATGGTCTTGAAGATATTTAGTTTGAAATTTTTTATGCTATAGTATTTAATTGTTGCTTTCAAATTCTACCAACTAGGTCAATTTGTTTGACCAAGTTTAGAAAACCTTGTGTGTTGAAGAAGAAATAATGAACATAATCAACCTATTCAATAATATTTATTGACCTATATGTTGTAAAAAGAAAATATCAGATAGATTTAACCTATTCAATAATGTATACTAATCTATAACTGAAGAATAATAATGTGTCAAACTACTCAATCCAATACCATATATTTAATGAAGACCTGATAGATAAAATAGAGTCATTTTGAAGTGACTATGTATTAAACATATGCACATAAAGTTAGAATTATATTGACTTCTTTGATACAATAATACATATATAGAAAACTATAATATAATAATTATTATTATTATGGTGTGAAATAAAATCTACAAAGGTTATATTCATGTCATGTTCACCAGAATGTATGCAAAGGGAAATGCAACTGATCTATAAATCAATTTTAGCTCAAAGAAGATAAATCTTACTCACACTTCTGAATGTTGATACATTAGATATTTGGGGTTATGACCAAGATGGATCCACTAGACCTATCCAAGGGATCTCTTACCATAATAATATCATTAGGAGGGTTCTAAAGCCTCCAGTCAAGCAAAACTATGCAATAACCCTAACTAGGTCCTATGTTTTTGTATTCACTAATGTACAAATGATAAAATCAAAGTAAAATTCTAATATATTGCTCACCAAATCTTGTGGCACAAAGTGGGGGTAATAGACATCAAAAATAAACATGCATATAAGACACATACTCAAGTCAGTGTATATGAAATCCTAATGCACAGAGAGAGCAAGATATTCAAAATCCATTAATTATGTTACTTCTATCTACTAAAAGAGAGGACCAAAGTTAGAGATACTTGCCTTGAATATGAACCTATCGAGATTCAATCTCTCTCTTGGCCAAAGGTGTTTCATAAGAGGTTTTTATGGTTTCTAAGGATCACTAATAAAGGCCAAAACATCTAAGACTTTTACACAAGACAAGATTCTTCTCCAATTAGAAACCCTAAGCTAAGACTCTTTAAGTAAAATGGTGAAAGATCATATTTTAAAGAAGCATAAATGAAAAATTAACTTTTGTTGTCTCTCTAAGAATTGAAAAATGAATGTGTATATAAAGATAAATCTAAACCCAATAATTTTTAAAAGTTTAGTTGATAGGGTTAGCCCAATCAACTCTATATCATTATTGTCAAAATCAAATTAGGTCTTGATCTAGGTTGACCAGGTGCTAACCTAGACCCTAAAGAGTTTTATCAATTAGAGTAGAGAGTTGATGGGGTTGATAGTGTATTATAATCCATAAAAAAGGAGTTTAGGTTAGCTAAGGGATAATTAAGGTATAAAACTACTATATTAAGGTTAAATATAGGAGGAAAAGCTTAGGGTAATTTTTTTACAAGATGGTTGTGTAGATAGTAAGTGGTAGTAAAGGGACAACAATCTTGTGAAGCACCAATGGTCTACCCACCCCTTTCCTAGTGCACCCTTTAAGGTGTGCACTCAAAGATATTGAGACTCAATGTGTTTATACAAGATATAAATAATCAATAATTTATAAAGTTTAAAAATATTATGTATATACACCCACCACCCATTCCAACCTCAAGAACACCCTTCCCAATACAAGAAAAATGCAATTTTTTTGCCTAAGTTCAAACATGCATAAAATGAAAATTTTACATATTTACATTAACTATCAAATCCTTCCATTTCCTATTTAATCCCTCTAATCTCACCCTAGATCACTCAATTTTAACCTTTTATATCAATCTATGGCACAAGTTACAGTGGCGGGTCTTAAAATGCAATTATTTGGCATTGAATAGACAACTTCTTGAGCTCTAAATGTAATTTATGCCTTTGGGACCTCTATTTGAGAATGTATCACTTAAATAATGTCTATATAGTCAAATTACATATTATCACATTTCCATGACATTCAAATCCACCTAAAATTACATTTTCACCACTATTCAGGAGTACGGAAACACTAACAATAAATGTTGTCAAAGTTAAAGTTATGGTTGCATAACTTTGATTCTGATGCTTCTTGACCAAAAATTAGCACTAAAAACATTTTAAATGGATGTATAATTTCCAACAATATTATTTTTTCCTCCCATCATTCTCGATCGATAAACCCACCACCCATTATGGCCTCAAGAACACCCTTCCCAATACAAGAAAAATGTAGTTTTTATCCTAAGTTTAAACATGCGTAAAACAAAACTTGTATGTCATTTTTATAAATAATTATATCCATATATTTCCTATTTAATCTCTCTAATTTTAATTCTATATTAATCAAGTATGATCTTTGAGAATAATCACTGCCATAAGTTGTAGTGATGGGTCCTGAAATGTAACTTTTTAGCATTAAATAGACAACTTCTTGAGTTCTAACTATCATTTCTACCTCTGGGATCTCTAGTTGAGAATATATCACTTTGATCATGTCTATATATTAAAATTACATGTATTAACATTATCAAAACATTCAAATCCACTTGAAATTACATTTTTACTATTGTTCAAGAGTGCAAAAACACTGATAAAAAATGTTGTCAAAGTTGAAGTTATGTTTGCATAGCTCTAATTTCGATGCTACTTGACAAAAAAATGGAACTAAAAACATGTTTGAGTGTGGATAACATCTAATAGTAGGTTATTTTCCTCCCATAATTCCTGATTGATAAACCCATGACCCATTTGAGCCTCAAGAACACCCTTCCCAATACAATAAAAATGTAGTTTTTTACCCTAAGTTTAAACACGTGTAGAATGAAATATGTATGTCATTTATATGAACCATTAGATCCATACCCCAAATCTTTAATCCTTATAATCATACCCAAAATCAATCATGTGAAACCTTTGAGATCAATTTGTGGCACAAGTTGGAGTGATAGGTCCTAAATGCAACTTTTTGGCATTGAGTAGATAACTTCTTGAGATCTAACTGCCATTTTTACCTATGGGACATCCAATTAAGAATATATGATTTGATAATGTATAGATAGGAATATTACATGTGATCCCACCACCACAACATTTAAATCCCCCTAGAAGTTCATTTTCATTACCATTTAGGAGCGTGGAAACACTAAGTACTTAAAAAACTAGCTTCTTTTAGGTTGAAGAATATTCAATTCTTTACTAACAATGCTAACCACATGAAGGTGGAAGCTTATTTGGCACCACTAACCTCTAAAAATTTATTATTAAGTTATAAATAAATAAATTCAAATGTACTACCTAGAAAATAAAAAATATTTGGTAAAATTGATTATGTCTACATTTGAAAATTCAACATACCTACATATTTCAATCCAACAAACCACTAGGATCCGCTCTGTTGTTCCCAAAATCTATCCCTCATTTTTGGGACAACATATGAACTATTTTGGTCCTACAGGCCAAAATTTTCTCTTCCCTTCTCAAAAATTGTTCTAAGTATTCAAATTCTTCATTATTCAAGCTTTTTCAGCTAAGGGACTCGCAGGTTCAACAACTTCAACAAGCGAGCTCTCACAAAGGAACAAGTTCCTAACACTTAGGCAATTTCAAGGTTGGTTCAATGTTGAGGTTTAACCAAAAGGTCCATCAGCAAGCTTCTAACAAAAGATTGAACTATTGAACCATTGAACCATAAGTTGGTTCAATCGGTCGGTTCAATCGAAGGTTCAAAGGAGTCTCCCAAAGCCCGAAGGACAAGTGCCCTTGCAGAGGGCAGTCAACAAAAGGGCAAGTGCCCTTGCAAAGGGTAGTAAACAAAAAGGAACAAAAATATATCTTTCAAAAAGATTTTTCACACTAAAATTTTACAAGGGAAATCTTTAGGATTAAATGTCTGAAGGAATTCCTTCAGACATTTTATCTGAAGGAATGATCAAAGGCCCATAGGCTTGATTTATACGGACTCTACAAACATGCTTCTATAGACTTTGCAGGCATGTTTCTATAGACTCTATAGGCTTGTTTCTACGGACTCTGTAGGCTTGATTTTATGGACTCTACAAGCTTGGTTTTACGAACTCTATAGGATTTGAAGAAGAAGACTGCCTGAAGGACCCCGAAGGGTAGGTACCCTTGCGAGGGGCTCTCAGTGACCAAGAAATGGACCTTTCTCAAAGCTCAAAGGGACACCTTCCCTTTGGGGTGTTCTAAAGACATAAAGCTGAAGGAATGTCAAAGTTTAAAAGACTTATAGAAAATAAAGGCTTCTAAGAAATAGGATGAATCGTTGAACCTTAAACCAAAATGGTTCAAAGGTTCAATGGGTTCAAAGGTTCAAAGAAAAGCTCCTTGCAAAGGAAAGAAGTGGAAGATTCCAGAGACCAATTCAAAGAGATGGTTTAACCAAAGAGCAAAGAAGGGATTGAACCAAAGAAGTGAATGAACCAGGTTAGTGAATGAACCAAAGAAGTGATGGAACCAAGGAGCTGATAAGACAGCTCGAACCATTGAACCATTGAACCAATGAAATTTTAAAGGTTCATGATTCAAAATGGTTCAAGCAACCAGTGACCAATGACGTCCCCATGGACGTCAAATTTAGGGTAATGAAATATTCGTTGGTTTTCAAATGTGACACAGAACTTGAAAAACAAACTCAGTGACCAGCTGAAGAGGGAGTTGAAAGAGCCAGTAGAAAGGGAAAAGATAGCCTGAGAGCTCAAATTGTAATAGGAAAGAGGGAAAGACTAGAAATATATGCATAGGAGTTATTTCCAGTAGGTGGAATAGTCCACCAAGTAGACATCTAAGCTCGCAAGCATTAAAAAGTGTGGCATGTTTTTCTCCCTTGCAATAAAAGCAAGGGGACAGCCGTGTACATATTAAGAGAAAGACCAGACAACCCATGCTGAGGAGAAGATATTTGAGATGAATTGACATGCCATAGTTAAGGCAAATGCCCTGTTCTAGCATGGCCTCTTTGACTAAACTGAAAATGCATTCAAGGTATTAAATACAGCATGGGTCATTCCATGAAATAAAGCACCAAGCCTTTCTTGGCTGTTATATATTGTAATCTCCTATTTAGGCAAGAGAGATCTTTTTGGTTATAGAATCAAAACTCTACCAAAATAGAGAGGCGATTACTGAGACTTTAAGCTCGATTTGTTAATCATATTTCTTTGTTTGAATGAGAAAGCAAGTTACTTTTAGACTTTGTACTGTAATAGCTTGTGTCATTTAGGAGATTGTTCTTATGTCTATTTCTTGAATGCATTCTTGTCCATTTTAATGAAATAAGTAGAACTAGTGGAAGTAATCAGGAAGGTGTCCTGAAGTCCAACTATGGGAAGACTTTGTGCTACCACAATTGCCTTTAGTGTGTTTATCTATTTTCTATTTCTATGTAAAGGGCCTTGGGATGACTTTGTGCCCCCCATTGTCCTTCATATTTCACTCTTTGACACTTGAGGTGGAGACTTTGTGCTACACCTCATTTTGTTGGTTACTACGCCCCTGTACCAGTTACTTGTTACCTATCAAAAAGAACTCATGTTGTTTGCTGCAAGACCACTTCTGAAAGAAGAGAAGTGCCTTCAGTGTTTTCACCTAGATTTCTCCTTTATTTGTGAACATCATCTCTGAAAAAAGAGAGATGGATGGTGTTGTCCTACCCCTGAGTGTTATATATATATATATATATATATATATATATATATATATATATATATATATATATATATATATAGTTCCTCATAGTTATAAGGAACTCCCCTTGATGAGAGGAGAGATTTTTCCCCTTTTGATGTGGTAAACCTGCACACTTGGCTGACTAATCTCCTTATGTTATGGTTGAAATAACTTATTTTGCTCATTAGTTAGCTGGTGACAAAATATTCACCCAACAATTTTTTGGCGACTCCGTTAGGGAAGAGCATGCAGTTTGAAGCCTCAATCTTCATGCTGAAGTAGGGTCAATTCTTTTCTATTTTTATTCTACAATCTGGCAACTCCACACTATATAAGAAACCAGAGAGTACAAGGTGTTGTTGACCCTATTTTTGAGTTGGTGCAGTAAAGAAATTTTGATTTATTTCCTCCACAACTGCAAGTTCAAAAAACTAGGAGTCTCCCTCCTACCAATACCAGGTCACCACTACAAGGTAAAGCTTCTTTTTCTACTATTAGCAGAGCTTTGCCTATTCATACTCCACCCAGGTTTGTTAGATCCACTTTCCATAATCAAATCATGGTGGTTCAAGGCCCCTAGGGTAACTCTTTTGGCCCACTCAATTTAACTCTAACTTTACATGAGCTACCATGCAATTCAAGGAAGAATTTCTCCAAATTCTTTGGTGATGGGAGAGTTCATCCTGATGAACACATTACAACTTTCAGCATAGCCTGTGGTGTGATAGGCATGGAATATGAGGACGTGGCAGTTAGGTTGTTTATGGAAACATTTCAAGGTGCTACTGCAGACTAGTTCTATCATCTGCAGGCCTAGACTGTGACTGACTAGAACACTCTCAAAGCTAAGTTCAAAGCAAGGTTTAAGCCTACAAAAGATGCACATACCCTATTGGCCTAGCTCACACAGATGAAGAAAGAACCTTATGAACCTATGAGGGACTTCAATGCCAAATTTGACAAGCTGAGGAATAGGATTCCTACAATTGCTTAGCCAACACCTGAGAACCTTAAATGTTTCTTCATTAACTCACAGTTGCTTGAAGTGAGTTTTTTACTGAGACATGTTGGACACATAGACCTTGTTGTTGCTCAATATTTGGCCACTGAGGTGGAAGATGACCTTATCTTAGCAAGAAATATAAAGATAAATCCTAATAGAGGTAAATCTTCTTCATCTTCTAAATACTCACCTACAGGCACCACTAATCCAATGGTGCAGAAGCTAGCAAATGAGTTACTTGCTCTAAGAAAGCAAATGGTGCAAGGGATGTCATCTTCCCCTTCATATAGAGATATACCAAGGAGTACATTCTCTAATCAGTAATACCAAGGCAATACTGCCAAGAATCAAGGGTAGCCAAATTGTCTTCCTCCCCCTCAAGGGAAATTGGCCATTGAAGCATCTCCAACCAATTCAGTAGTTGGATATCTTGAAATAGAATCTGATTTCTCCTTCCAGCTTGAATTAAATCAAGAATATGATGCTAATCTCTTCACAGAGGGAGAAGAAGAATTAGATGGTGACTCCAACATTGGTTTCCTAAATTACTAGGATGAACCCAAAAGTGAAGGCAAAGCAGTTGATGGATCATACATTGTTTTCACCTAGTCCAAAAACTAGTCAGCCCAACAAGCTGATAAAGACAAAATAGGAGAAGGATCATAGCTTGTAATTTCAATTGCCTAATGAGAAACTTCTCTGCCTTTCTAGCCAAAGGACCCAGTGAGTAATAAAAAGGTAAGTACATCAAGCATTCCTGCACCTTTAACTTTAATTTCATAGATCAATCCTCCCCACCCTAAAAACCAAAAGGATGAAATACCTTTCCCTATTCCTAATTCATTTTAGACATTTGACATAGTTGACTATGTCAAGAAAACTAAAATTCAAATGTCTGAATTTGAATTCCTACAATCCAACCTTGAGCAGTTGGATAAGTTGGTCTAATATGTGAAGAACCAAATTGTCCTTGCAGGACAAGATGTTAGAAAGGTAACTCATGATCCCCCAAGGAACATGCCCACTCCAAAAAATCTTGTCATTACTCCTCTTGCTACTCCTAGAAAGACAGAACCATTTTATGTCTCCCTATTGATAAATGGATACCAACTGAACAATTGCATCATAGACTCAAGTGCATCAGACAATGTCATGCCTACCAACGTGGTAGAATCTCTTGGACTCACACTGACCAAGACATTTGGGAGATGTTTCTCCATGGAGAATAAACAAGTGTCACTATTGGGACAAATCAAAGATGCCCAATTTGTATTTGCAGCATTCTTAGACAAGAGAATCAAGATGACAGTCTTGGTGGCTGACGTCCCAGCCTCATACGACATTCTTCTTGGTAAAATTTTTTGCAAGGATGTTGGTGGAGAGTTGAGCATGGACCTATCTGAATGAAGGATCCTGGTTAAAGGCATCATGCAAAGTCTACTCCCTAAGAAGGAAGCAAAGTATGTTGTCACTAAAACATCAGCACCTGAAGCTAAAATTTTGTTTGAGTCTTCAGGCATGGGTAATTACTTCTTATCCACAGAAGAGGTTTATGTGGTGACTGATGAAAATTTTGAAAATGACAACTAAAAATTGATTCAGGAAAAATAGCAAAAGATATGAGAGAGCACATTGTAAGCCTAAAGGAACTCTCCCCTCAACACAAAGAGAAATCTAAGAAAAAATTAGTTTCTGATGATGTTTAGATTCTAGAATTTGATGGAAGTTGTTCCTCTACCAGTTTAAGAGCTAGGATTGTGTTGATATCTCCTCAAGGAGATATCTTTCCTTCTTCATACAAGTTGCAGTTTAGCAACACCAATAACACTACTGAGTACAAATCTCTACTGCTTGGATTGAAGGCTGCTCAAGACAGGGGCATCAAACTCCTTTATGCCAAAGGAGATGCTGAGCTGGTGGTTTGTTAGGTGAGGAACCTGTACTAAACCAAAAATGAGAGATTTGCCACTACCACAATCTAGTTTGGGATCAAATTGAAAGCTTTGATGCTTTTAGTATCTCTGTAGTGCCTCAAGAATTCAATGATTGAGCTGATGCATTGGCCATTTCTACAACTCTCTTCGTTCCTTGCCCAATTTTAAAGGAGATAGGTACACTATCGAACTAGTCTTTTGACCAAGTGTACCTAACAATGCCAATCATTGGCAAGTGTTCAAAGGTGACAACCAAATCATTGCCTTCTTAGAACAAAAAGGCAGCTTTGAATAGCTTCACTTTGAAGGTAGTGAACCAGCCCCTAAAACAAATTCAAACACAGGTGAAGAATTCTTGCAACTTAAAGGGAATAAAATCCCAAAAGGCTTGGTTTCCTTTAAGAAGTTGTTTGACAAACATGATAGGTTCATCAAATAGCAACAAATGGATTCAAGCTCCTCTTAGGAGTCTGATCAAATAAATTTAGGTACCAAGGAAAATCTTAAGATGGTGAACATTGGGAAGTGCTGCACTCTGGAGGAGAGACTCAAATTTGCTGATTTGCTTCACCACTACATGAATGTTTTGGCATACTCCTGTGATGATCTGAAGTCACTTAGGTGTAAAGAAATTTGCCATGAAATTTCTCTCAAGGGTGATTCGGTGCCTTACAAGCAAAAATGTAGGCACTACAATCCAAAGATATCAGGTATTATTTTGTCTAAAATAAAAAAAATGTTGAATGCTAGAATAATTTTCCCAATCCATCATTCTACATGGATTGCCAACATAGTCCTTGTGAGGAAGAAGAATGGAAAAATTCACCTCTGCATGGATTTTAGAAACTTGATTCAATCCTCCTTAAAGGATAATTACCCTCTACCTATCATGGATCAAGTTCTTCAGACAGTGATCAGTTCAGAGATGTTATCAATGTTAGATGACTTTTTCAAATACAATCAAGTTGAAGTTGGCAAAGTAGACCAGCATAAGACTGCCTTCACCACACCTTGGGGCACCTTTGCATATCAAAGAATGCCATTTGGCCTGATAAATTCTGGCACCACCTTCCAGAGAGCAATGGATCTGACTTTCAAAGATGAAATGGGTAAGTTCATTATGGTATACCTTGATGACTTAACAGTCTTTTCCAAGCATCGTCCTAATCATGTGTGCCATTTGCAACAAGTGTTGGAATGATGTCGCTAGAATGGCATTTCTCTAAATCTCAAGAAGTCTATTTTTGGAGTAATAAAAGGGAAACTTCTCAGACACATTGTATCCTGAGAAGGAATAAAAATTGACTCAAAAGAGTCAAATCCATTCAAGAGTTTACCCTACCCACAAGTAAAAATACAATTCACTCTTTCTTTGGAAAGGTGAATTTTTTATGAAGGTTCATTCCTAAGTTCGTCAAGAAGAGTTGCCATATTGTGAACATGATGAAGGGAAAGGCCACCTTCAACTGGACTGAAGAAGGCAAATTGGCATTCTGAGACATCAAGATAGCTATTGCCCATGCCCCAATTCTGGGTTGTCTAGATTATACCAAGGATTTCACCATATACAATTATGCTTATGAGCACACACTTTCAGCAATTCTAGTTCAACAGAATAAAGAAGGTGTGGAATTTTCCATATCTTTCATGAGCTATCCTCTCAAATCTCATGAACTAAAGTATTCAAACATGGAGAAGCATGCTTATGCAGTGGTAAAGGTAGTAAAGCACTTCCATTTTTTCATCCTAAATTCACAAGTTACTATCCTGGTTCCTGATACCATAGTTAAATCCATATTAACTCAGTAGGAATTTGGAACCAAAAGGGGAAATTAGATTGCTAAAATCTAGGAGTTTGATCTCATTATCAAACCAATGAAGCTTATATGAGGAAGGGGCCTCTGTCAATTGATTACTAATAATAGACCTGAAGAAGTAGGGCATGAAGAAATAGAACTGGAAGACACGCCAATAGTCCTCTTTGTCTCCACCATGAATGAGTGGTATTCAAATATTGTTCATTTCCTTACCTATGGTGAGTGTCTTGCTCATCTACCTCGTAAATAAAGGAGGACTATTAAATTGAAAGCTGCCAATTTTGTCTTGTGAGACAATAGCCTAAATAAGAGGAGCCTTGATGGAGTGTTCCTTCGCTATGTGGATAAAGAACAACAGAACCAACTTTTGAAGTCCTTCCATAATCTAGCTTGTGGAGGACATTTTTCTACACCTGTAACTACCCATAAGATTCTGTGAGCTAGGTATTACTAGCCTACTTTGTTTCAAGATGCATACAAATAGGTACGAATGTGTGAACCATGCCAATAGTTTGTTGGAAGACCCAAGTTAGTCATTTTGCCTCTTAAGCCAGTGGTGATAGAAGAGCCATTTCAGCAATACAAAATTGATTTCATTGGTACTATAAACTCATCTTCAAGCATTGGACATAATTATGTCCTCACAGCCATAGATTACTTCACCAAATGGATAGAAGCAATTCCAACCAAGCATGCTACTTCAAAAGTGGTATGCGATTTCCTTAAGAAAAACATCATTTCTAGGTTTGGGGTCCCAACCAAGATTGTCACAAACAATGCAGTTTATTTCTCTTCTCATGAGATTACTCAGTTCTATGTTTACTATGGGATTACCCTCTCCCACTCTTCTAACTATTTTTCACAAGGGAATGGCCAAGCAGAATTGAGCAACAAGAACTTGGTGACCATCATGAGGAAGTTGATGGATGACAACCAATGAACCTAGCATAAAGCATTGGTTGATCCTTTATAGTTAGATAGAATTACACCCAAGAGGGCAATAGGTATGTCACCATTCCAAATTTTTTATGGTCTCAATGTAGAGATACCAATCACCCTAGAATTGCTAGCACTAAAATTGGCAACGTCAGTAAAAGATCAAACATATGAAAGCTCCATTGACAAAAAGATCATGTGCTTGACTGCACTAGATGAGCAGTGAACTATGGTGGTAGACCGAATTGTTGCGCATCAAAGTCTAGTGAAGAATCTCTTCAACCAGAAAACAAAAACCCATGATTTTTAGATTGGAGATCAAGTCCTATTATGGGACAAGAGAAGAGAACCAAAGGGAATGCATGGGAAGTGTGATTCCCTATGGAGAGGCCCATTTACTATCCATCAGCTCAATGGTGAAAATAGTTTCTTGTTAAAGTATCAAAATGGCATGCCCTTTTCTCTACTTCATAATGGGCAGCATCTGAAGTACTTCAATTCTTGAAGTATCAGATAAGATCATTTATACATATGTATATTCGTATAGTCTTTTGTTCTATTTTGTGCTTTTTATTTTCATTTTTGGCACCTTTCTTTTTTGGGTAGCATGACTCCATAGCCCAATGGCATACTTAAAGGCACTAGAGATTTTAGTTTCTACTCCCCTCACTTGTTCCAAAATTTCAACTGAAGGAAGTTCCCCAACTGGAGCCAGCTGTTGCTCCTAAAATTTGTCCCTCATTTTTGGGACAACATATGAACTATTTTGGTCCTACAGGCCAAAATTTTCTCTTCCCTTCTCAAAAATTGTTTTGGGTATTCAAATTCTTCATTATTTAAGCTTTTTTACCTAAGGGACTCATAAGTTCAGCAAGTTCAATAACTTCAACAGGCGAGCTCTCACAAAGGAACAAGTTTCCAACACTTAAGCAATTTCAAGGTTAGTTCAATGCCAAGGTTCAACCAAAAGGTCCATCGGCAAGCTTCAAACAAAAAATTGAACTATTGAACCATTGAACCATAAGTTGGTTCAATCAGTCAGTTCAATCAAAAGGTTCAAAGGAGTCTCCCAAAGCTCAAAAGACAAGTGCCCTTGCAGAGGGCAGTGAAGAAAAGGGTAAGTACCCTTGCGGAGAGCAGTAAACAAAAAGGAATAAAAAGATATCTTTCGAAAAGATTTTTTGCGGTGAAATTTTACAAGGAAAATCCTTAAAAAAAAATGTCTGAAGGAATTCCTTCAAACATTTTGTCTGAAGGAATGATCAAAGGCCCACAGGCTTGATTTTTATGGACTCTACAGACATGCTTCTGTAGACTCTATAGGCCTATTTCTATGGACTCTATAGGCTTGTTTCTATGGACTCCACAGGCTTGATTCTATAGACTTTGTAGGCTTGGTTCTACAGACTCCATAGGATTTGAATAAGAAGGCCACTTGAAGGACCCTGAAGGGCAGGTACCCTTGTGAGGGTATCTCAGTGACCAGGAAATGGACCTTTTTCAAAGCCCGAAGGGACACCTTCCCTTTGGGGTGTTCCAAAGACATAAAGCCAAAGGAATGTCAAAGCTCGAAAGACTTAGAGAAAACAAAGGCTTCTAAGAAAGAGGATGAATTGTTGAACCTTGAACCAAAATGGTTTAAAGGTTCAATGGGTTCAAAGGTTCAAAGAAAAGCTTCGAGCAAAGGAAAGAAGTGAAAGATTTCAGAGACCAGTTCAAAGAGATGGTTCAATTGAAGAGCAAAGAAGGGATTGAACCAAAGAAATGAATGAACTAGGAAAGTGAATGAACCAAAGAAGTGATGGAACTAAGGAGCTGATAAGACCGCCTGAATCGTTAAACCATTGAACCAATGAACTTTCAAAGGTTCATGGTTCAAAATGGTTCAAGCAATGAGCGACTAATGACGTCCCCACAGACGTCAAATTCAAGGTAATGAAATATCTTTTAGTTTTCAAATGTGGCATAGAACCTGAAAAATTAACTTAATGACCAGTTGAAGAAGGAGCTAAAAGAGCCAGTAGAAAGGGAAAAATAGCCTAAGAGCTCAAATTGTAACAAGAAAGAGGGAAAGACCAAAAATATCTACGTAGGAGTTATTTCTAGTAGGTGGAACAGTCCACCAAGTAGACATCTGAGCTCACAAGCATTAAAAGGCACAGCCTATTTTTCTCCCTTGGAATAAAAGCAAGGGGGCAGCCATGTACATATTGGGAGAAAGACTAGATAACCCATGCTAAGGAGAAGATATTTGAGATGAATTGACATGCCACAATTAAGGTCGATGCCTTGTTTTAGCATGGCCTCTTTGACTAAACTAAAAATACATTCAAGGCATTTAATGTAGCATGGGTCGTTCCATGAAACAAAGTACCAAGCCTTTCTTGGCTGCTATATATTGTATTCTCCTATTTATGCAAAAGAGATCTTTTTGGTTATAGAAGCAAAACTCTGCCAAAATTGAGAGGTGATTACTGATACTTTGAACTCAGTTTGTTAATCATATTTCTTTGTTTGAATGAGAAAGTAAGTTACTTTTAGACTCTGTGCTATAATAGCTTGTGTCATTTAGGAGATTGTTCTTATGTCTATTTCTTGAATGCATTCTTGTCCATTTTAATGAAATAAGCAGAACTAGTGGAAGTAATCAGGAAGGTGTCCTAAAGTTTAATTGTGGGAAGACTTTATGCTGCCAAAATTGCCTTTAGTGTGTTTGTTTGTTTTCTATTTCTGTGTAAAGGACCTTGGGATGACTTTGTGCCCCCCATTATCCTTCGTATTTCACTTTTTGGCAATAGAGGTGGAGACTTTTTGCTACACCTCATTCTGTTGGTTACTACGCCCCTATACCAGTTACTTGTTACCTATCAGAAATAACTCATGTTTGTTGCAAGACCACTTTTGAAAGAAGAGAAGTGCCTTTAGTGTTTTCACCTAGATTTCTCCTTTATTTGTGAACATCATCTCTTAAAAAAGAGATATGGATGGTGTTGTTCTACCCTTGAGTGTTATTTTTTGCAAATATATATAGTATATAGCTCCTCATAGTTATAGGGAACCTCCCCTTGATGAGAGGAAAGATTTGTCCCCTTTTGATGTAATAAACCTGCACACCTGGCTGACCAATCTCCTTATGTTGTGGTTGAAATAACCTATTTTGCTCATCAATTAGTTGGTGACAAAATATTCACCCAACACACTCTAACCTTAATAGTATCAAGAATAAGTTCATGTTAAAAATCCTAAAATTTCCATATATTCCTATTTAATTGCCTCTCATGATATTCTACAATTGAATATTCATTACAAGAATAAAATTTAAATAGTGCAATATCTTCCTATGCATCTAAAACTCTTCAAACAACCATTGATCTAAATTTTTTATATGATATTGTTAAAACCAAGTACTAGTGACTACCACTAACATACTAGGATAGTCAATGTTTTCTCCATCTATAATTGGGGAAGTCAATTTTTTATTTCTCTCTACACACTAACACAAGTAGTAATTTTTTTCTCTCTTCATTGTCCTCATCTGTAATAACTGTAAAAACATGCCCTATATAAAAAAAACAATTTTTAGTGACACTATGAAGATATATAATGAGAATAAATTGTACATAATGAAAAATATTCTATTTGGATACACTAGATTAGATACATGGTCAAATTCATTAAAAAATGTCATATTTATAAGTTAAAATGTTGTTGGAACCTGATATGTGTTGATTGAAATTAGAGGTTTAGAACTCTAGTCATCCACCCACTCTTGTGACTCACACTTATTCCAAACAGAGTCCATGCATGTAAAACATAAATACGCCAAGTGTCTCACATGAATAGTCTAAGTACTTAAATTTGAGCTACAAAATGAGTGGAGCTCACTTGAACCCCTTAGAGTCATACAATCCTCATATTTTGTCAAGTGTTCTTCCTCCATTAACCAAAAATTCTATGAATAGTAGAATTTGGTTGAGCACCATGACACATGTTCTCATTACACCATTCAGCCACATCTTTTGCATTTATCAAATTGACACCCTACACAAATTTTAACTCCTCCCTTATAACAATTTTTTTTACACATATTCCAGCACTGTCATGCTCCCCTTTTCCATGGATAGCCTCAGTAAAACTCCAAATATGTTATACACTAGTGGTAATGTGCATCTTTCTCAACCAATAAAACATGTGTATTTTTGAATTGTGATGTGTAATTGTCTAACCAAATGTAATGTTGACTAAAATTAATGCTCGTCTAACTCAATTGTTCATAGAACTTCTTAAAACAACCTTACACATACTCTGAATAATGTGATCAATCATCACTAATATAGAAATGTTATTCCATTAATAATTTGTATTGTTGCTTTGTACTATCATAAGTATGCATGAATGTTATATTCATGAATATGGAAACTTGTGATGAGTCGTAATACTACAATTAAACTTCCATTTGTGGTTTGAATGTGTAATTTTTAGAAAATTCAAATACTAAAACAATCAAACCAAGTTCGAATGTATCTTTATTTATCTTGAAATGTTCATCCAACCATATATCCCTATGTGTGTGCCTTGCATACTCATAAAAAAAATTCCCTAAGTTTGACTAAAAAATCATAAACATGCATCTTTTTTATAACAAGCTCACACCTTTTATATTAATTGACATATTTTAATTGATAAGTCATTGATTTATATTTGCTTAAACCAACTAATTCCTAACTAATTTCACTTGTTCTCTCCTCATGAATACAATTTTTTAATTTTGGCAATCCACCACAAATGTTGTAATTTCCATCCAAACATGATTTTTTATAAAACAACTATCCATTTAGTCTTTTGCAATAAATATTTGAAATAAATTTCCTTGCTAATTTTGGTGGAAATTCAATGCCATGCTCCTACAAAATTTTGTTATGATGTAAAGTATAATGAATATGGAAAAAAACATCATAGTGCTTTGAAAATTCAACATATTGCCTACAACAACATGTGGTGCATGTGTGATTTAATTTTATATAAAAAAGTTTATCCATCTCATAACATTTTTGACTAATAAAAATTTATGGATATTTTTCCAAAAATGTAGAGTACAATTATGTTTGAGCCATATCCAAAAAATGTTTCGGATGTGGTTCATGGTAATGAGAACCAACTCTTATTTTCATTACATCTCTTGCATTGGGCAAAACTCTTGTATTGTATTTTCAAAATTGAGCAAGTAACTCTTTGAGAGCATCGGCTATAACCTTGTCATTTCATGGAAGTTAACTAGAGAATGCATAAAGCTCATTAGTATTAAGTTTATTAATTCTTTCACATCTTTCAATTGTTTTAAATATTGTTTTCTATATATATTAAGTGTTCAACTTGTTTTCGAAAGCATTTGTTTTCTCCCTATTTTTCCACTTACTACACAAGTTGTAAGTATAAGTCAAGCATTACAATATTTAGTGCATGATTTTGGGCCTAGAGTATGATATTCATTTGTATGTTTTCAATAATTTCATTGTTTCCATCATCCATTCTAGATGTTCTTAGTCCTAATGTGTACATTATAGGTCTCATCTTAATCAATTTTACCAACAAAAAAAATAATTGACATATTTGACTATCATAATCCAAATTATGAAATAAATTATCCCAATTTTGTTGAGCCAATATTCTTTAATGGTGATCAGACATTTTTTTATGTATTGGTTCTAAAATATTTCCATTGACTTCAATTAAGTACTTGTCTTTTCTATGCATAATTTTTAGAGGTGTTGTTAATGGTGGAATTTTTACTCTCATTATTTAGAGGGGCAATGACATTTTCTTCATTGTTTATTTATTCATTATTTGTTTCCATGAAATTTTATTTATTTTTAATTTCATCATTATATGCTTCCATCAAATTTTCTTCATTCATGAGGGCTAAAGCATCATATATAGACTCATCATAAAAAAATAAAAAACTTGGAACTTTGAATGTAAACTTCCAACATTATCTAATTCACTATTATCAATTTCATCATTATTCATTTCATTTTGGTAAATTTCATCATTATTCAATTCATTATGATTAATTTCATCATTGTTTAATGTATTGTTATCAATTGGCTCATTATCTATGGCATTCGGTTCATTAGGATTAGGGTTTTGTACCTTGTCTTAAACAAAGTTTTTGCATTCAAATCTTATGTTTATCTCTCAACTTTTCTAATTCCTCTGGTGTTTTATCTTCAACTTATTCCTCTTACTCAAACATGATCTGTCACCCATTGGACAATTGATAGCTTTTCAAAGGTGGGTCAAAATAAGTACAAAGGTCCTACAGGTCCCACAAAATTACATAGAGAATGTTTATGGGGAAAGAATTATCTATTTGGGTTAAAAAATTACAATGAAAATTGATTTTTGTTTATATCAATAATAACATGATTGCGTCATTTCATAACTTGATCACATTATTGAATAATGTGATTACGTTATTGTATAATATGATCATGTTATTGAATATTACAATCACATTATTCTTAATATAAATTAGAGATTAGGGCATTAGAGCATAGGGATTAGGGATTAAATATTACGACATTAGGGCATAGGGCTTACAATTTATATTTTAGGGATTAGGTATTATGGCATAAGGTTTAGGTTTAAGGTTATACATAAGGTCTAAAATCTCTATGCCATGTGAACCTAATTCTTACTACAAAATATGTTAATTGGGGAAAGAATAATTGATAAATAGGGAAATTATGATTTAGAATTTAGGGTATAGTTTTTTTCATTTAGGGTTTAGGGCTTAGTGTTTAATGTATATATGGTTTAGGGTGTACATAGGGTCCAATCTATTTTTGGGCTTAATGTGATTTAGGCTAAATTAAGTAACATCTACCTAATTATTACTCTGAATGATGTTAATTAGTGCTAAATCAATTGGTTTACAGTTTAAAATTATGGTATGGGATTTATGGTTAAGGGATTGGGGTTTAATATGTATAAAGTTTAGGATTTAGTGTAACGAACCACTACATCAAAACCTCGAGGCATTAGTGGAATCCACCAATCAGGATCATAACATCCCACCACGCTTTTGAAGCCCAGACTCTAGGCTGGATTTACACTCGTACCACCAAGATTCCCTGCATGTATGAGTCCTAGATGAACACTGCCATGCCGGCGTAGCCACCCGCTCTGTGACTTGAACCTGGGTGGAGGCTCTGATACCACATGTAATGAACCACTACACCAAAACCTTGAGGCATTAGTGAAATCTGCCCATCAGGATCATAACATTTAGGGTACATAAGGTCCAATCATAAAGATAATTGAGTACAATTTAAATCACTTGGACCTATTTATGACTATAGAATGTGTTTTTAGGTTGTCATTATACTGCATGTCATCATGTAGATTGAGTGAATTAGTCAAATGGGGA
This sequence comes from Torreya grandis, assembly GCA_037957365.1. Lineage (NCBI taxonomy): Eukaryota > Viridiplantae > Streptophyta > Pinopsida > Cupressales > Taxaceae > Torreya > Torreya grandis. Next base: position 1,405,001 of record JARHVA010002228.1, read on the forward strand.
AATTAGTCATGTGATTTAGGCCAAATTGAGCCTTATGAACTTAATTCTTAGTCTAAATGATGTTAATTTGGGATAAAACAGTTGGTTTAGGGTTTAAACAGTTTATATTTATGGTTTAGAGTTTAGAGATTAGGACTTAATGTATATGTTTTAAGGTATATAAGGTACAATCGTAAAGGCAATTAGGGCAAATTTGAGCTCTTTAAACCTAGATCTATGAGTAAAGAATGTGATTTTGGGCTTAATTAGCCCCACATCATCACATATTGATCCAACTAGTCAATTTTAGTAATGAGTCAGGTAATTTGACCAAGTTTATCCTTGTGAACCTAATTCTTATTATAAAGGATGTTAATTGGGGCTAAATTGATTAGTTTAGGGTTTAGGGTCTAAATTTAAAGGGTTAGGGGTTTAGGTATTATGTTTTAGGGTTTAAGGTAAATGGTATATGGCTTAAGGTTTAACGTATAGGTTATAGGGTCTAATCGCTAAGGTAATTGAAGAAAATTTGAGCTATTGGAACGTATTTGTGATAATTGCCTTCATGCTTGTACTTTTTATAAAAGTAAGTTTAATTGAGCCATAAATTTGGTTTAGGGGCTCAATTTATCTCAAATCATGCCCATAATTGCATAAATTAATTGGATCAATTCATGATAGAGTCAAACTTAATTTTGCCTCAAATCATATCTTGTTCTTGAAGGGGTTCAAATTAGCCTAATATCTTACTCTTTAGTTAATAATATATGACATGACATTAGGGTTAATTTCACTCCAAATCACATCTTCTACAATTTAAAATAGGTTCATGTGGCTCATTTTGACCCTAATTACTTCCACAATTGAACTAATCAAAATTTTCATTCATTAGTGGATGACATTCAAGTTTATTGAGCTCAAAACCACATTCTATACATGTAAAACTTGGATTTAAATAAGTTTCTTTACTTTAATCAACCTGATGAAATTGGATCCAATCAACCCTTAAATGACATTTTATAGTCATGCAATTAGGTTGAAGGTACTTAAAATAGCCCAAATTTACTTTAGATGCACAGCTAGATTGGTACTCCAAAGGATAAGTTTTGGCCATAAGTTTAAAAAATGTATTTGAAGACCTATTTTGACAAAATAAATTATATCATAAAATTTATAATTATTTACACCTTAAAACCAAGTAATTATAAGTAGTTAAGTCAACATATTAAAATGCCCATAAAATTTTTTAAGTCTAATGTGATACCATGACACCTTAATTCACTATCCAAGGTTAGGTACCTTTCTCATATCACATGAAAGAACAACACTATTAGCAAGGTCAAGAACATATAAGAACATATATAAAATTTGAGCTCAAGATCAAATTTGTGTTTTTGGGTGTTATGAAGATATAATGTGACTGTGTTATTAACGTGATTGATTTATTTGAATTTGAATTCAAACACTAAGGCTTTTAGCTCGAGAATGGCTTGGATTCCCAAGCCAAAGGCTTGGACCTGTCAATCTATAGCTGAGTCTGAGAGTTTCGATAGAAAACAAAAAAATCAAATTTGATCACCAAATACATAATGAATTTCAATGGTAAAATTTAAAAACTTAATACCATTGTGATGAGCACCCTCTCCTCTTTCTAAAAATACTATTTTTATGAATTTTGGACTAATTTAAGGTTTCAAACTATGTTGATTTCTAACTATACCTTTTTTAGGCCACTACATTTTGTAAATATACATGCCTATACAAGTTCATGTAATTTTTTTTTTAGTGATCCAAGTAAAAAATAAGTTATATGGTCACAACTAGGCCTAATTCTACACACATTCAAAAAATAATAATTTTCATTTTTTTAAGGTAGTTAGGGAGGCCACATGGTTGAATATCCATTTTTTGTCAATTTTCATTGATCTATTTACTTGAAAAAATCATTAAAAAAAGTATCCTTTGAAAAATATAAAAAATATAGGTCACAAAATATAAAAAATTATTTAAATATTCACTAGAGGGTTTCAAACAATATTAAACTCTACTCAAAAAATAGTGGGCCACATGGCCATCTATCTACTCAATTTTTATTTAAAAAATAGGTGTTCATTTTCAAATGTTAGTGTAGCTTAAAATTTGAGCTTATGGATTAAACTACATAATTTAATCACTCAAAACTTTAAACCACTAAGTAAAGTTATAGATCCATTAAGACCAAAATGCAAATGGATGAACACAATTCAAAACTAGCACTATGATCCTAAAGCTAAATTCTCTACACCATGATTAAATGGAATAAAAGACAAAGAGACTGGATTGATTACCTTAGACTCAAAAGTTTGACATGATGTTGCTTGATCAAGCATATTTGATGATAGATTGATTTAGCATGGAGATGGCATTATAATTCTTGTTGGCTCTAATGGAGGAGAGGAGTGGTTTAAATAGAAAGAGGAGTGAGAGATCTATGGTGGAGATTCAAACTTGGATGAAGGAGATCAAAGATTGAGGAATATTAAAGAATTTAAAATTCCTTAGAAGCTTCTAGATTTAGAGGCTTCTATAGAGGAGAGGTGAGAATAGAGAAAGTTCTAGATTTAGAGGGTTTTATAATCCTTATTAGGGTTAATGATTATTATATGGAGGTTAGGTGAGTGTTAGGTGGTATTAGAAGGTGATTAGGTCATGACTAGGGGAGTAGACTTGTAAGAAATCCTAGGAGTAGGCTAGTGTAGGTGGGTAGGTGGGTCATGGGAATTTAAAATTCCCGAATAATTACTAAGATAGATTAGGATGGGATTAAGAAGTAATTAGGGAAATTAATGATGAAGTGGAATAGACTAATTTTAGTGGATGAATAAATAATATACGGTGGATATTAGATAAATGGCTAGGAAAGGGGGGATAAATTAATCAGATAAATGAGAGTAAATGAGATAAGCAGACTTGGTGTCGACTAATAATAATATTAGTGACAATTAATGAAGTGAGTGAATTTAAGTTTATACATTGTTCTCTTTTTGAAAGGACATTATGAGTGAAGCAAATTGGAAGGAGTGATGGTCTTTCAAAGAAAAACCATGTCATAAATGAATGTTAGTATAAAATGATTTTAATGGATATGATGCCCTCTCGAGGGATCATGCAAGGAAGAATGAGATATATGGCCACTCAAAATAAGAAATGAGGGGTTGGATGCAATAGATAGCTGAGGTGATGGGATGTGATAGGTGAGATAGATGAGGAGATGAATTCAACTTAAGTAGTGAGTTACATGAGATGTGATGCCCTTGGCAAAGACACATGCAAAAAAAGGAGAGATGATAGGTGTCACATTTTTTGACACATCCCAAGGGGGAATCAACCATAACATGATGATGATAAGATTAAAAGGATGAAATATTTATAAATATACCAAGCAAGGATACATGTAAGGGAGAGTTGTTTTCCAGGATAAGATGATGATTTGATAAGATTAATGATGGGTGTAGCTCAATGCTAAATTTGATCAATATGATGATGAGGATAAGAGAGAATAAATGATGTGAACAAGGACCAAAAGACTGGGAGATGAGGATGGATGATAGAGATAGTGATAAAACTATATTTAGGCATTAAAACATAGCCAAGTGTTGCTTATATAGTTTGAAAAGACCTCACGCTGATGTAGTTTTGACTCAAGGATAAATGATAATGATGGATGATGATGATGATGATGATGATGATTATGATGATGATGAGAATATCAATCAATCATAGTTGTCATAAGGCTCATCATAGTCTAAGCAATCTGATAAATATAACACTCGATAGTATGCCCCATGATATAAGGATGACCAAGAGGAAATTATGCCAAAGTGCATGGGTAAATAGCAAACTCTGCATCCTCAAGGGAAATTTTGGGGTCTTAATAGCATCCTCATTTATTATCCAATTGACAAAAATATATGTGATGCAAATAAATCATAATACAAACAAGATATATACATGATAGTTAAACAAGACAAATAAATAACTAAATATTTACATGTAGTGTCATATTGTCTTATCTAAGGATGGGATGAGTGATTGAACTAAGTTGGTTATGATGATGATTAGGGACTTTGATTTAGATAGGATGATCATGATTAGGATGAGGATGAGGTGTTGACCCTAGTTTAAGATGGAAGGATGGGTGATGTGATAAGGTTTTTGAATATTGATTTGGTCTTGAAATCTACAAGGTTACCTATGCTAATAATACTTAGACCAAGGATGAGATTGAAGATATGAAGGGATGGGTGACCACTAGGATTGGATTTCAAGACTAAATGTTGTATCCAAGGATGATAGATGGGAAGATAGATAAATGGCATAGAGATGGATATCAGATGGTATAGATATGGATGTGACCAAGGGATTAGGCATAAGATAAGACACCATGGACTAGGATTGTTGGATTTTTCAAATTTTATGATTTTTAGGGTATTTGACATATTTCATTTTTTAGTGATTTTTGGGATATGCATGTACACTATATAAATGGGGTTACTAGCAAATGGAATACCAAACTTAGCAACTAGGATGAGGATGTATGGTATAATGAATGAGATGATGAAAGGATGAGGGTGATGTGAAAAAGGGGATGAGTACCAAGGAAGAAGGGACTAAGGATTACTAATAACCACATCATGAAGGAACCAAATGTTTAGTTCCCTGAGTGTCCATTAAAGGATATTCTGAGATAGTTCAAGAAAATTTCTCAAAACACCTTCCACTTCATTACAAAGGTCATGACTAGAAGAAAAGGAGGGATAAGATGTATGTTATGATGGAAAATGATAGATAAGAATGAATAACTGAAGGGTGATATGGATGGGTGATTTGACAAGAGATGAATAGATTGTGCCCCCAAGTGTTGAGATATAATATAGATAGTAGATTATTTTACCATGATGCTAGAAACTGGTTTTCATCATGATACTTGCCTAAGGCACCAAAAGATTGGTTTTCAACATTGCAAAAATGATTTTTTTATTATTATTATTTTTAGGAATCACAATTTATTACATATGGGTACAAGATGAGAAAATTCTAACATAAGATAAATTTATAGACAACACCAATTCAAGAGATGTGCGATGTTATGATCATGTTGTTTCTACTAGATGTATTAATGTCCTTGTGATCTTTAGTGATTCTTGATGGTGACCCCTCTAGATATCTAGACTGCGTATCTTCATCACCCCTAAGAGAGATAATGTTTCTTGAGAAGGTAATGGGAGGTGTGGATTTGATTAGATCTTGATGAGGATTTATGGGACTTGAATGGATGATAGGAATTGATTCGTGTATGGGTTCATGATTTGGATAGTGTGATGGGTAATGGAGGATTATGACTGGTAGTCACATACACCATTGGAGATGTTGGACATTCTTCATTTGATTAGTGCTAATTAACAAAGTATTTCAAGAGATCCAAGGCACTTTGACTTTGTCATTCATCTTTGATCTAATTATTTGATGTATGATCAGCCATTTGGATACTACTTGTGACATTATTTTGATTTTGAGATGAGATTTGAGTTTAACTACCCCTTGGTGCCTAATTTTGGGCTTCACTAGAGGACATTGATTTTTGACTTGATATATAATGATTATTTTGACTTTGATAGTCCCCTATCGCCAGATATTAGGATTCACTAAGAAAAGACATTTTTGGATTAGGCCAATGATTTGATTTTTCTTGAGTTTGATTGATGGGATCAAAGATGACTAGATTAACTTTTGAAACATCGTCTTGGACCTTTGTATTTTTGGCACACATTATATGACTCAAGGGTCTATTGATGTATGTTCTTATTCATCCTTATAGAGGGAGATGATTAAATGATCATTAATAAGGATAAAGGGGTCTATGATGGATGAAGATGGTGGAGATGGTATGATGATGTCAATGAGTGGTGATGTGGAAACATGGTCTTAATAGGGGTTTCTAGGAGACCCAATTTTGACATCAAAAAAAAATATCCTCAAGATCAACAAAAGGATTGCTAGGACTAGTTGTAGTATATGCATCTAAAGTTAGATTAGATTCACTCTGACAATATTTAATAGATAAATCTTGTAATAACTCCATTGTGACTTCATCATCCTAATTTGGATCCAAATGTATGTCTGGTAATGGATTAGAGGTATCTTCGATAAGCTAGGCATTATCAATGTCTATTACAATGTTGATGGGGGATGATGTTTTGTCATGAGGAATCTGATTCAGATTTTGGTGTTATACATGTTGTTAATGAATATAATACTTTTGAGACTAATCTTATGTACAAGATGCAATGATGTTAGTATAAGGTTCATTATCCATGATTGACCTTTCAAAAAGGGGTATTTGATGTGATGGGTGAGAAGAAGATGAGAGAGGGATGATGGATTCAACTAAGAGAGGGCCATGAAAGGATTCATGGGAGATGAGGGGATTAGGATCATCTTTGATGGAGGGATCATGGAATATGGGTGTGGTGACTTAACCTTGGCTTGGAAGGGGAAGGGCTTGATCATGAATGTGAATGAAATCTTAGCATTCCTTTTCTTATTCACCTAGGGATTTAGACTCATCTAGTTCATCCTCAATCACTATGTCATCATGGTCAATGAGGTCTTTGACATAATCATGAAAAGGTCAACATCAATTAATGGTATGCCCTCAAGTTCAATGATATGGATAGTATTGGTTTGCTTTATACTAGGAAGGCTTAGGCTTAGTGGGATCAAGATGTTGGATGGGTGAATAGACCATCATGTGTATGGTGACTAATTATTTTTAAATGGCTTCGAAGGATATAAGAAGGGGAGTATAAGGACCTACTTCACTTGGTGATTTAAAATAGGAAGCATTGAACTTATAATCAAATGGTGACTAATGCGAGAGGGTGGAGGGAGTCAAGGTGGCTAAGATTGGATTCCCTTTACGAGTATGGGAATGAGTAGATGATGGTTTATGACTAATAGATGGAAGATTAGTATGGGACTCATATAAAGGGGCTTATAAAGGAGGTACAATGAGTTTAAATGGATCAACACCTTTGGGGAGTAGAACACCAATCATAATAAAATTCAAGAGGATCTCATCTTTATGGGAAGTTATAAATTGGTCTTTGAACATGGGGTATATCTCCATGGCGATGGTTGAAGAGTGATGGGTATGGAAGTTAGGATAAGGATTGTATGGGGTTCTTGAATAAAATATGTCAAAAGAACTGAGTTAGTATGATTTAATGGTGGATGAATGGATTAAATTCTAGGATTAGATTTTAGACCAATAGCACAATAGTTTCTAACAACCTATCCATAATGCCTAGGTGTCAAGCTAGAAAAAGGGATTGGGGGTTTGATGGGTTCATAGGTCCTAAAAATAACAAGATGATGATTTTATGGGTGATAGTTAGGAGTAGGCAGAGATGATTAGACTAAAGTGATGATGATGAGTTTACTAGATTGATACTAATAAAATGGCAAGATGATAGCAAGATATTGACTAGGTATGAAATCTGACCATATGATGAGCGATAGTGGACTAGGATGATAGAGATGAATAAGACTAGCTTAAAACCTTAGACTGATTTGTTCATGATAAGATGGTAAAATATTATGTGATGAAATATAATAGGATAAGGGCTATAGATAAGTGATTCTGAATGTGATTAGGGATAAAGATGGGTTTGGATTAGGACTCAAGCATGACCTAAAAATCCAACTAGGATAAGATAAGATAGGATTAGACTAGATGGGTGATGAGGCAACTAGGCTAAGTCAAGGTCAAGATAAAAGATTGATTAGGACAATATGTGGGCTTAGGATGAGATACGTATGACAAGACCAAATATTATTACTATATGTGAGGGGGTATGGCTAATGATGAGTGAGATGAGTATAGGACATGACTAGAAGGATGTATAAGAAAACAATTATGTATCAAATAAGATATAGGTGATGGATATGTGGTCAATGATGAGAGGATAATGGTTAGACTAGGAGGAGGGAAAGACAAGGTGGTGATAAAATATGCCTAGGATAGGATAAAAACAACATGGGGGATGGGATAGGATAATACAAGGGTAATATGTATAATGGGATGATGAATAGGATATACAAGATGATATGTACAAAGGGATGATAGGATGTACAATATGATATAATGATGAGGCAAGGATATACAATATGGTATGTGCAAAATACCTAGATAGGTATATAGGTTTGGGTGAAGGTTGACTCAGCTCACAAACACACTGGTTTAGTACAACACACATCAAATCAAGTAATCTATAAAACCTATGATTATTAAACTTAAGGGTGTGTAACTTGATTCTCACACCATCAAATAGTTTCATGGGTGAGTATGTAGGTCGATGACCCATTATAAAATTGATTTAACCCTTTTGACATCATTTGCTCATAATGGCTACTTAGGCATTAATATTGGCTCTGGTAGCAAGGTGCCTATTATGGTTTAAATATCCTATGCTAGGTTTGTACAAGGATTCTAGGTGAATTCCCTATATACATGAAGGTATAGTGGGGCTCAAGTTCATATAGGATGTTGTCTAACTACCCTACGTATTGGACCTTAAATGCCCCTCACTACATGGAACCCTTTATGGAGAATTTTGTTTAGGCACCTAATGATAGCTCTCCTAATTTTTATACTCTATCAAAAAATGGAGTTTGTACTAGTGCATGGTGGTTAAATCCATAGTCACTAGCCCCCTAGAAAATTAAAAAAAATGGAGGGTTTATATTCAGTTTTTTATCCCCCATGAATCACCACAAGGATGCAAAGGGGATAGTATACACCAACTATAGCTCTTATGATACAAATAGGCAAACCAAAAGATTAATTAACCAATTATGATTAAGTGTGATATATTTACAAGATGAAAAATATAGATAATAATATACAAGATAGATGAAAATGATATATACAAGATAAATGATTAAAAATGATATATACAAGACAAGATGATTAAAACTATTCAAAAATGATTTTCAAAGTACCAAATGGTGTCTTTGATCAATGGTCTACAATCACATAGTTAGTAGTTTAACTGGCACTTTTAAAGAGGTAACCTACAAGATAATGATTAGTAGTTTTGATAATCAATCTTGAGATGTAACCTACAAGACAAAATGTTAGTAGTTTAAATAATTTTTTGTTTGACAGTCATATTCCCTGTAAATGAATCTCAATTATGTTAAAAATCAAAATTATATGGATGATTAAAATGACGTTTGTATTTTATTTTGAAATTGGTTAGCCTGAAAATGATTGGTAGTTTGATTGATTTTAATCTATGGCCAATCATTTCGTAGATCAATAAAAGGCCACCTTCAAGAAAAAAAATGTGTGAGTAGTTGGAACAATTTTGACTTTCTAACATCTAAAAATGGCTAGAAATGATAAGACAATAATATTTAAACAACTATGACAATCTTTAAAAATAAATACTTGTGACTGTTAATTTGAAAAGTTGAAAAAAAATGTGCCTTATGACTATTTAGTTACCTCAACATGCAACTAACTTAAATAGTCTAAAATTTAATATTGACCTCCATCTATAATATTAAGAATGATAGCTATGAAATTTTAAACAAAATATATTACCTTATTTAATCCAACCAAAATGCATAAACAAATTAGTGAAGACATTATAAAATGATCCACCATGATGATGTGACATTTACTGTAGGTATGGCTGGTCAATATCTTATTGCTTGGTCTTTGTGGTCCCTACTCTTTGGAGAAGTCTAAATGCTTTTAACAAGAGATTTCACCTATGAATACATTTAACTATCCATGTTTTCAAATGCATTAGGTAGGATTATTATAATATATACAAAAGGTAGGACATCCATCTAGAATGCTTACAATAGATGCCATTACATCCTTGATATGCCTAAAAGGCAAATGTGTTGAATGCCATGTATAGCCTTATAAATAAACCAAATCACGCCATTTAAAACAATAATGAAAATTAGAACCTAAATGTATTATATCAATAGGCTCATGGTTCCAAACCTATCATCATTAATTGTAAAATACCCAATAGTATTAATGATGTTTCCAAGTATGTGGTCAAGTAGACAAAATTTTGAAACATTTTCAATATGCCATTAGATCTGTCAAAGGTAGGAATTGTTCAACCTGATATATTGGCATTTGGATTAGTCCACATTTGAAAATCACTCTCTCCAACATGTAGTGCTTACCTATTTGACAAAAACAATTCAAAAAATCATGATATTTTGATAGGTCCATAGTAAGGATAGCGAAGACTGGATTGAACATTGTGATTAATGAAAATGGGTTTGTTGAAAGCGTATTGGAGATTTTTAAGCCAACACATTTATTAGGTGTAAATCCAAAATCCATAATTTTTCCCAACACCCTCACCATACAAAATCATGTGGGCTATTTTCCATAATGCCTTAACAAAATGTGATTTTAATGCACTATGAATTGAGAGAGAAAAACTAGTCATGAGTTTATCTTTCTATGTAAATTCCTGTATACGAGATTTATCCTAGCAGGCGATGCCAATGCATAAGGGATTATGAATGTGTGTATGGATGGGGTTTTTTTTGTCTTATTGAGAAGGGTCATGCTGGAGAAGAGGTCAAAACTCTTGAGATATTTGTTGTCTAATTGGGGGTTTATTTTTTATTGTGGTTGTGTTATGCATGCTAATACACATTACATATAGAGAGCCTAAACATTTTATGGACATGCAAGGTAGATTAGTTAATGGTTTTATGGTTTTAAAAACTTCAAACATAGGGGATGCAGGTCATTTAATAGCATGAAGTAGTCTATAATGATTTCCAAATATGCACACAATGGATTGACAATAAACATATTAGAAAGTGTGAACCAAATTCAAACTGACAGGTGTAGAGCTAAACTAGAGTGAGGATTGCATGGCTTTTACCAGCACTCTCCTAGCATTGCTAAAATGGAAGTTTTTAAAATGGGATATTGATTCCCACTAAAGTGGATTCTTTGCTTAATACCATAGAGTCATGGGTGAGACATTCTACACAAAGGATGCCAAAAGATTTTTTTTAAATCAAAGTGTTATTAAACAAAATCCATGTGAGAGTTTATTTTGGGTTGCATAATTTCTCTCAAATGCCCAAAACCAATGCTCTTCAAGATATAATTGTGCTTAATACCAATATTATAATTATTTTATAAGGATAAACTAAAAACCATGACAGAGCAGAGAGATATCAAAACAACTCTAAACAATTAGACATAGTTGGTATACACAAAATAAAAATACTATAAGACAATAATGTAGGATCTATGGACTATTTTAGACCAAGTACATATAGATTAGTTTTTTATAAAATGGCTTGAGAATCTTAAATGAATTGTCCCCAGCAAAGTCACCAATTTGTAGCTTGAAATTTGTGCCTATGGATTAAACTACATAATTTACTCACTCAAAACTTCAAACCACTAGGTAAAGTGATAGAGCCATTAAGACCAAAATGCAAATGGATGGACACAATTCAAAACTATCACTATGATTTTAAAGATAAAATCTCTACACCATGATTAAATGGAATAAAATATGAGGAGATTGGATAGGTTACCTTAGACTCAGAAATTTGGCATGATGTTGCTTAATCAAGGATGTTTGATGATGGATTGATTTGGAATGGAGATAGCATGAGAATTTTTGTTGGATAAAATGGAGGAGAGGAGTGGTTTAAATATAAAGAGGAGGTAAAGATTAATTTTGGAGATTCAAACTTGGATGAAGGAGATCAAGGCTTAAGGATTATTTAAGGAATTTAAAATTCTATTGAAGCTTTTAGATTTAGAGGCTTCTAGAGAGGAGAGGTGAGAATAGAGAAGGTTCTAGATTTGGATGGTTCTATAATTCTTCTTAGGGTTAATAATGATTATAGGGTGGTTAGGTGAGTGTTAGGTGGGATTATAAGGTGATTAGGTCATGACTAGGAAAGTAGGCTTGTAGGAAAGCCTAGGAGTAGGTTAGTGTAGGTGGGTAGGTGGGTCATGGGAATTTAAAATTCACAAATAATTAATATGATAGATTAGGATGGGATTAATAATTGATTAAGGAAATTAATGATGAAGTGGGATAAACTAAGTTTAGTGGATGAATAAATAATAGAACGGGGATATTAGATAAATGGCTAGGAAAGGGGGGATAAATTATCAGTATAAATTAGAGTAAATGAGATAAGCAGAATTAATGTCAAATAATAGTAATATTAGTGACAATTAATGAAGTGAGAGAATTTAGGTACATACACTTAGATGTTTGACCTAGTTATACTTAACCATTTTTATAAAAAATATATAGTGTTTTGGAAACCAAACTTGAAATGCTACATTTAATGTTATTACACCATCTTCAAATTTGGCATGTAGATATCTCAAATTATCTACAAAAGTTCAAATTTTTGAACTTTTAAGAAACTTGTGTCCATGAGTAGGCCCTTTTTTATCCCCTAACTTTGTGCACTTACCCCTTAGAAGTAAGTAAATTTGATTTGATATCATAAATGAATGTTCATTTCTCATTTTACATGGTTCAATTATTTTTTATTTCATTGGGAGATGTGGAAAATTGTATCTGCATTATTTTTGTTTATTTTTCTACAAATTCTTGTAAGATGATGAATATGCAATTTTACCAAATCATTTTATAGAACATCAATATTACAAGTTATGTATCTATCTATAAAATCCTTAATTTAAAATTCTATCTTTTTACCATATATCAGTGCATTTTTTATCCATATGAGCCAATGGTCATGATCATTTTCTCTACGTTAAAATTCTATCACACAAAAATAATATTTGATTTTGCATAGCAACAATTTGTCTTCACATAGCATTTTATTCAATGCATTGATAAGATGTATACAATAACTTGTACAAGTGACTAGATCTATTCTCAAAAGAAAATAAATGTCATTTTTCATATCCAATCCATTTTATTGTGAATTTGAATTTTTGTAATGTTTTTTATATAATTGTTTCAGTGCATTTGTTAATGGTTTCCAAGAATGTTCAACACTTGTAAAAGTTAAGAAAATTGTTGGAGACCCTAATTGACATATCATTGTAAAGACAATTTTTTTTAAGACTTTGCATGTAATTAGGTGTAATACATATTTTTTTAAATCAACATATCCAATTTCTAATTTGAACAAATTTTTCAAATTTGGCTTGTATTTGACTTCTCTGGTCAAAATCATTCTTCTTTTTAACTGGCCTTTTCTAATATGGATTCACATTATCTTTCTAACTTGGTCTGTGATTATTTTGATCGCTTTGAAAAATAAATTTATAACATGATATACAAAATAATGACCAGTATGAAAAAGCTCCCATTGTGATATTTTTTATATGAGAATATTGGCACAATGTCATCATTACGAAGATTGCAAAATAAAAGTGTTGGAAATTTCACTTCTTCTAAATATTTGTCTTTGAAATTCTAAGAGGATGGTTTCCTTTAACTAGTGCTATTGTAATTTTCTTATCCTCCAATGAACTAAATTTTCTTTGGACCTATTTTCATGTGTCAGAAGACACATTATTATCATTATCACCATAACTTCTAGATTCACTAGACATGCTACTAGTATTTGCATTTTGAATTACATCTATAGATACAAAGGGTTTCCAATTAGAATTAATTTGCACATTATGAGAAATGTACAATATCTATGCACATAGTTTTTACAACACCTCTATAATAAATTTGAAATGAACTCTTCTTATTTTATATGCATTTATATATTCCAATCGTCTCTTTAAAGATGTTACAATTGTTATTTTTTCATCTATGGATCAAGGCAATGCTTTCTAAATTATATCAACACTTGAAGGGACATTGATAATCAACTCTATTAAACCTATTTGTGGTTGGTAGTATCCTATGTTTCTTATGTGGGTAAATGTAATTATTATCACAATAATACTTTATTCAATATTTGTTTACATATCTACAAATTACAACCACTTGTTCAATGCAATATTAATGGGTATTGCAAATGTAGGAACATTTCCATATCTTAATGATTGATTGCATTTTAAACATATTTTTTTCTTTGAATGGATTTGAAATTTGTCATCAATTTTTTGCAATGTGTTATTTTTAGACCAATTAAAATGTTTCACACTATGTTTGAATTTTAATTGCTTGTAAACACCACAACATGTATGGGCATGTCTGTAATTTTTTTGTTAAGTATTTCTATTTCTTTTCTTGTTGATAGTTTTTCCATTTTTTTTGGTTACCCACCATGTCCTTCAATCGATTTAAATATATGGTAAAAACATGTGGAAATTTTTATGAATTAGAACCATAAGGGACAAATTACATATTTATATCCTTGTCTATTATCGATGATTTATAATGCATACATTTTTTTTAGTTTCACATGCAAGGTTCTTTTTTCTATGTAAAGAGAGTTTTTTCATTTATGTCATATTTATGAACAACCACCAATAGCATTAGTCATCATTTCAATATGTTCTTTCACAAATAATGGATCATAATTTATATGCTCTATAATTGTTTTAAAAAATAATGTTATAGAAGACTTATAATTGAGCATAGACACTATAAGTTTTGACTACTTGTTGACTGCCTGATGACCATAGGCAAATGTTGACATCCAAAAAAATTGAAATCAACTATATGGTGAACTCATCACCTTCAATTCCATCTTCATCATATATAAAACCCACATTTACAATGTATGCTTTCCAATTTGTAATAGTCGCTATGTTTTTACGACATTGTCCATCAGATTATCTTTCAAACAACTATGTGCTTTTACATCTCCATAAATAAATGCATTAAAAAAATACTAAACTAAATAGAAGTGTGAATAATGTATGTAAAAATATTTTTTTATCAAATGAAAAATAGAGCTAAATATACTATCACCAAAATAAGATGTGGTTCCCAACATTCTGAATAATACGCATGATAACAATTTTTATACATTTATTTCTAAATAAAGAGAAAGTAAAGAACAAGTTCCTAATAGATGTGTTTGTGTAAAGGGGCTTTGATAATTGTTTAATTTTTTATAACACAATGGTTTATAATAGCCAAAGACAATGTTTTGATGATGAAATAGTATGCAATATGTTGGTTTAGGGGATTTATCATTAAAATGAAAATACTTTTGTTTTTTGGTTAAAGACAAGAGGCAAATGGAAATATTTTGCCATTTAGAAAGCTAATTTATACATAATTTGTCTCCCCATGGGCCATGTTCACCATTTTTTGCACATGAAGTCATGGAAAGTTGAATTCTATAGAAATATGTTTCAGTGTCTTGTACATCATACAGTCTTTACAGTTCCTCAAAATCTAATTCCAATTCAAAAGACCTTAATACATGAATATCATTTTTCCATAAATAATTTACAAAATGTTCTATATCTCATGAACATAGCTCTATTGATGTGTATCAAAAATACAATAGCACTTAAAAATCATCAAACAAGCAATCACCTGCATTGTATATGAAAACATGACTTCTAAAAAGGTTTTTTTTAGCCAAGGCAATATCTATGTCATTGCATTGAGATTTTACCAATGGTGTGTATTCTTCAATAGAAATGACTTGTTGTCTTCTATGCATATGCATTATTTTTTGTTTATTGTATCTCAATTCTATTATATAATTCCAAATAACTTAAAGATAATAAAAAAACACTGTCAGGATCCCTGCTCACTAAGAGCACACTTGATTACCTTTGTATAAGCAACTAAACACAGAATTTAACCAGAATGATAAGTAACTAGAATTTAGAAACATAGCACAGAATATGAGAGACAATACACAATTATATTCAACTCATCCAGAAGGAAATGCAATAAAGAGATCACACTCTTCCCACACCTCTTGGGTGTACAAGTAATTCTCCCTCAAGAGTTCTCTCTCTCAATTAAAAACACAATCAACTCAATAACCGAGTTGGTGTTTTAACCAGTCAATAATAATACTGCCAGTACCACCGAGTACACACACATACTCCAAGTCTGAGTACACCACGTACTCCAAGTAGATCTCACCTGATCTTGCACACCTACAGATCAACCTGGTTTTACACACCTACAAACCTAGATCTTACTTACCATGTAGATCTCACCTGATCTTGCTATACCACAGATCAACCTAGCCTTGCACCCCTACCGACCTAGATCTTACACACCCAAAAGAACCCTTGTCCTTGCCTCACCAAGTCCTTATGATTCTCCCTTGGATAGAACCCTTCTGATTTTATAGAACTGATTCTACACACCAGCACCCATGTGGATCTTCTACCAGATCTTGCTCTCCCACAGATCTATCTGATCATACACACTTGGCACTGTGGCACAATGAGGAGCTAACCTTGCTCTCTTCCCTCTGAAGGAGCTAACCTTGCTCTCTCTATCTAGCACACTTTACAATACAGCCCCATGAGTCTATTGTATAGATCTCATGCAAACAATAATTAGACTTATAATTACAATAATTAGAAATGCAGCTCTAAGACTAAAATTAGTCTTTACATGCAAACAACTGGTTCGTTAAACAAATTGTTCGTGTAACTAATAGTTCTAGAACCGCACAGGTGATCGATGTTGGTCCCTGTCTGTCTGGAGATGACTGACATTGGATGATACATGATCGATGTCAGTAGCTTCCTGTCCACCTCTAACCGACATCAGTTGGCCTGACCGATGCCGATTACTATGACACTCAGCTCCTCCTCCATGTTTGCATAATAGTGAAGCTTTTAGCTCCACAACCTAACAATCTCCCACTTGGAGATAAACAACTGCACCTGTACATGTACATCATCTAATTTGTTTCCTGGCTTGTATCCCTCTTCAAGTTCAATCTTGAAGACCAACCACCACACATCTTGTGGTGCTACTCCTATCATCCAAGTCCCCTGCCACATCCGAATCTACATACCCATGTAGAGAAGCCCCTGACCCTGCATAGCATGTATACCTGCTGTTGGTCCCTCTCAGATACCTGAGAATCCACTGAGCTGCTTTCCAGTGCTTCTTCCCTGAATTGGCCACAAACTCGCTAACAACACCCACTACTTGGGCAAACTTAGGTCTAGTACTCATGTACTCAACCTCATCATGAGATTGGGGACACTGTTCTGTGAACTATCCATCCATAGGTGTACTAACCGGTTCTACATCCTACATCTTGAACCTCACCACTACTTTATTCACACAATCATCCTGAGACATCATCAACCTGTGATCTTCCCTATCTCTAGGAATACTCATGCCAAAGAATTTTGCTCCTCCTAAATCCTTCTTGGCACACCACTGAACTAATTTTACCCTTAGCTCAGCAAATCCCTACATGTATGAACCTGCAATAAGCACATCATCCACATACAGTAATAGGATAATATCGCGACCATTATCCACCCTGGTAAAATAAACACAATGGTTACAATGACATTGACTAAAGCCATGCTTTGTTATACACCTGTCAAACATGTACCACTATTCTGGAGCTTGCTCAAGACCATATGACCTGGCCTTCTGTCTCACGTGTCCATTCTCTCTCTTCTCTAACTTAGGAATCCATTCATCTTTTAGTGCTTTCTTTTCAGCTGGCAACTCTACCAAATCTCCCATTTGGTTCTCTTCTAAAGAATTCATGCCATGCTCCCACTATTTCTTGGATTCTACCTGCTCTTCTTCTTTAAAACTTCTTGGTTCTTGACCATTAGTGAGCAACAAGTAGTATAAAGAAGGCGAATAATGAATTTGAGGCTTACTTACACTTTTAGTCCTCCTCATGGGCGTTTGAGACTCCTTGACAGCTTGTTGTCTGCCCAAAATCCATTTTTTGGTCGACCCTAGTCTGCACCCGACCGATGTCAAATCCTCCTGATCACCGACACCAGTTCCCTGACCGACATCAGTGTCCACCTGCCCACTGACATCGATTCTCTGACCGACGTTGATATCAACTTGCCCGACACCACTGACTTCTTTAGTCTGCACATGATCGACATCGGTGCCTACCTATTTGACGTCAGTTCCACCTGACCAATGTTGGTAACTGTGTTTTCCTGTTAGTGATGACTTTTTACCTATGATCTCACCTTGGATCATAACCCTGTCCAAACTACCCTGCTTAGAATTATTTAGCCCCTGTGACTAATCTCTATCCATCATCTCCTCCATGAAAACCAAGGCTTTTCAGTTCTTAAGTTTGTCAAAGACATCTAAACTCCTCTTAAGAACATTCTTACTCATGTGACCAAGCCTACAAAGCCACATCTTTTCAACAGAAGGTGAATCAGTAATACAAGTAGATAGATAAAGAGTACCTACTTTCTTACCACATGCTAATTCAAGTGCATCCACTGTGAGAGTTACTGTGCATCACTCATCACCCAACTTTCCTGAAGCAATTAGACTCCTCTTCAAGACTGGGCCCTGCATGACATTCTTCAACACCCATGTGTTGGCCATCTGCAATTTCAGCCGCACTTCCCCTTTGCCAACAATTTGACAAGGCTCACCAACCCCTAAATAAATCTTTCCAAAGTCTCCACGAACATAATCATGGAAAAATACTCTATTTGGGACTGCATGGAAAGAGGCAATAGAATCTATAATCCAAGATTCTACTTTATCCAAGGAACATACAAGAGCATCCTGTGCAACAACACCTGCAACATCTGCTTCTTCATTTCCTTCATGTTGATCTTCTACCATTGCTAACATTGCTCTCTTCCCTCTGAATGAGCTAACCTTGCTCCCTCTATCTAGTACACTTTACAATACAGCCCCATGAGTCTATTATATATATCTCATACAAACAATAATTAGACTTCTAATTACAATAATTAGAAACGCAGCTCCAAGACTAAAATTAGTCTTTACATGCAAACAATCAGTTCGTTAAACAAACTATTCGTGTAACTAATAGTTCTAGAACCGCACAGGCGATCGATGTTGGTCCTTGTCTGTCTGGAGATGACCAATGTCAGCCAATACATGACCGATGTCGGCAGCTTCTTGTCCACCTCTGACCGACGTTGGTTGGCCTGACTGACACTGGTTATTGTGACACTCAACTCCCCCTCCTTGTTTGCATAATAGTGAAGCTTTTAGCTCCACAACCTAACAAACACAAGATAATTGGAAAGCTTGGAAAATACTCACTAAAATTGTCACAATCTTGTTGTCAATTCTTTGAACAACCACTAGCTCTAAAATCTACAATTGCCCTATTAGATATTTTTTTATTTTTTTCTGGGAAAGTGTGTCTCAAACCCATAAAAACCTATGTTCAATTTTCCAAACAATCACTATCTCTAGAAGCTACAATTGACCTATTTGATAGTTTTTTTAAAATATAACTGCATATATGATCACACTATTTTTTTGGTTAAGCACCCTATATAGAACTATGTATGTAAAATGAGGATACACTATCATGATTATATATGTTTTATTTGGCACAAGATAAAAGTAACAAAAAATACCAATTTATTAAATAAGCTTAAAAGAAAAGGATATACACATAGCACAATAAACATATACTACTACAAGTTTAATGTACAAAACATCAAAACCATGTTTTGAATACAATTTTTTTTCTTAGCATTATATTGGTTTCTTAGGCATTCTTAAATAGAGTATGGCAGTGCACATAGAAGATAAAATTTGATGTTGAAATAAATATGGAAGGATACATATTTCCCGATGATAATATTCTATGTAAAAGATATCAATGAATGTTTAATATATAAAATTCTATAGAAGATAATTTTTTTAGCTGCTACTTGTTACTATTTAACTCAAAGTAAAATAAAACAACTACCAAGTAGGACAAACAAGTTCTAGAAGCATAACAAAAACAAATATAATTGCACAACAACTAGCTTAGGTAGTTTTGTTCATCTTATTACATAGAAATTTTTTTTTAAACTACATTTATCTTTGATGTGATAGAAAAAAATCATAAATGTGAACTTAACTATCTACTGCATAAGAGCACTCTAGTGATTTGAAATGTATAGTGAACATAATTGTTTAGATTAGGTAAATACACTAACTCATTTCATCTATGAGTTATTACAAATGCACGAGACCGATACTATAGGCACTTATTAAAATAAATGTGCATTTATTTCTTAAGATAGTCATTACACAGTAATCATTTTCAAGTTAGTTCATAAACATAGTAGATTTTATAATAATCAATATGTATACAATGAATATGTTCTGCATTCACTCATACATGCATAGTTTATCAATTATGCTTTGCTCTGATAGGATTTTCATAATAATCAACTAATTTTGTGTGGACTAAACAATAGTTAAATATTATCTACATGTAATACAACCAACCATTATGTCATTTAACCCCTAAAATAGTTTTTTAGATCATTGTATCCTCTAGTGGATATCCACACAAATTGATTCATCGCTACCATTGTACCTTTGGATATGTGAATTTATTATTGATGGCATCACTACTCTACCCCTAAATACTATGTAAATAATTTTGACCAATCAAAACACATATTAATGCCTTTTTCATGTTTTTTTTTTAAAATACACAACTTGACTATTGGAAAACTGTAATTTTTTCCATGGATAAAAAACACTAAATTTTGATTGGTCTAGAAGGTGGTAGATTTTAATCGGTACTTAAAACAAAATGAGTCCTTTAGTCTATCCTTTAGGATTGATAACAACTTCTTCAAATAATTTTTATTTATATATAATAAAATCTGGTTATAATGAAGCATAAAAAAGAGTCAAAAACCTCAAAACTCATGCATTGTTGTTGAACAAAATAGGGAATCTAAGAAAATATATAGCTTATTACTTGAGAAAAATATCTATTTATGAAAATAAGAATGCATGTTATATCACATGACTCTTTTTACATACTCAAATAAAACAAATGTATCTTTGTGAATTTCTTGTAAATGGAAACAAACTATGTATGTAGGTCATGACAGCATACTTTAATCATCAAATATCAAATTTAAATTAAATTAAACAAAATAAAATGAAATTTTATGCAACGAGACATGTAAACATTTTTAAATGTAAGGTACAAATCTAGTAAATTTATACAATAAAAAATTAATTTTTTTAAAATATATAATTTCATTAATTTTTTTAAAAATTCGCATCTAGAAAAAAATGAGTATATCTATTGAATTTCTTATACAATGTTTGCTATAAAAAGGTCACTTAATGCTTCAACAAGGTGGAATTCATTATTGATTTCCATAGGGGAAATTATCTTCATTTCAATTTTGCCAAACAAACTTGCTACATTTCATAAATTTTCACCTAGAAAAACAAAATTTATTGCACATTTTTGTGACAAAATTCATTGGACCAGTAAATGATTTTATAGGGTTTCATGAGTAGTAAATAAGAAAATGTGAGGGGTAGAGAGATCAATAATGTGTAAAAACTATCAAGCTTTATTTCATGAAGACAAAAATAGGACTTTGGAGGACTAATGATGTGGTAATGGTCTTCCCTATGATAATCTTGATGAAGATGTATCTATGGTTTATTTTGATTGACATCAAAATTTAACACTTAATGGTAATGATGCATTTTTATTTCTATAGAGAATAAGCATTTGAATACTGACAAGGGGAGTGTAACCATTAATGAGGGAAAGAAAATTTATTCACTAAATGAATGAGCCAACACCCTCACCCAACAGAGAAATGCAAATTTTTTAGATTTTTTTGGGCTTCAAGTAGAATAAGGCCGCATAATGGAAAACATTAAATTCAATTTTTCTAGATGTGAAATTGTTTGCTACCTATGTAACTTTCAAAAAATGTGTTTCACTCATGAGCTTTAGCATTATATAATGAGACATCTCCATTAGAGAGCCCTTTTTAATGTTGTCAGGGTATGTTGAAAAAGGAACGATGGATAAAAAACATCTTTAAAAAGGGAGAAGAAAGTAAAATTAGTCAAGGAAATAACCATACTAGAAATCTTATTTCCAACACTTTTGCTCTTTTGATAAAATTGGGAATTTGAAGAATACCTGACTAGTTTAAAGTCTTTGAAGGACCATCAAATAACCATGTAAGCAACACCATCCATCCACTGGGATGAAAATAATGAAGAAGGGTTTTGACAATGTTATAGTAAAAGTAGGGTAGATAATAAAAGACTAAGGGCCCATGAGCATTTCCTTTGAAATAATTTTAAGTTAGATTCACCACAGAACATGAAGACCTAGCACTAGAGATGATGGTAATATAATAAAATTTGGGCATGGACAAAGGGGGAGAGACACATAGAATCATTGAAATCTTAACTAGAGAACCACTAAAAATCTAAAATGATTTCCCATTTCCTACCTTATTTCTAAAAGATGGAATGTCTTCCCAAAATGCCTCTCACTCTTCATAAAAGAAAAGAACTGAGTAGTTAATAATATCTCAAACCACAATATGGGGCCCTCTAGGGCCAAAACACCTATATTATTTTCATACTTCACTCAATGCTCAATGCATCACTTTGGGTTGTTTTAACCTAGAAATGGTGGGTGTATATTGGAAAAACCATACTTGCCTACTTAGAGGCCTTACATTAGTGTCACACTCTGCCTATTTTTCTTTATGTTTAGAGAAATTAGGGTTTGATGGAAGCACATGTAGCTTGGTGAAAATCCTTATTGAACATTTTTGGATTTTATTTCTTTTCCTTTCCACTTCCATATCCATACCACTATCACTCCCGCTCTTCATCACCACTGGAGTAGACTAGTGGAAGATCGACCTTTTCCATCTCCTTGATCCTACTTTTACTCCATCTTACCCTTCTCCAATTTTCAAACATGTATCGACTATATCAAATGTTATTATATTATATTATTTAGTAATAATTAATATATTTGATATATTTAATAATATATTTGATATATTTAATAATATATTATATTATATTATATCATATTTACAAAACATTAACATATATATAATATAATATTTTAATAAATTATTATATAATATAGCGTTCTATAATAATAACAATAATAATTTTTTTGAATATATTAATAATATATATATATATATATATATATATATATTGTTATCTTTTATAATAATAACTATAAACAAGTGTGATTTTTTTCTTACTATAAGGGAAAGTGACTTTAATGGCATACATAAAATCATTATGGTAATAAAATTACCATCATATTACGAGATAGGGTTTAGAAATGATTGATCATTCATTGTTAATTATTTAAAAAAAAGAATGAAAACACAAAGTAATAGAGAAGTAAAGTTGAGATCATGAAACCCCTTCCACAACCCATTGGTGAGAAGGTTGATCGGTAATGCAGTGATAGTTGAAATGCCACCAGTCACTGATATGTTTGGACCACCATCATAAACCAGACCTCAAATATCAGTAGTGGATGCATTGCTACCTCCTTCATTTTTGAATGTACCAACCACACCTCCCCCATTTTTGAATGCACTAACCTCACCTCCCCTATTTGTGAACACACCAACTACACCTCCCCCATTTGTGAACTCATCAACTGCACCTCCCCCATTTGTGAACTCACCAACCACAATGCCTATAGGAGAGAAACCTTTTTGTGCTCGTGCTCTTTATGTAAGCAGAGAGGGGGAAAAATGGGTCAAACTATCTATGTATGTCGGTTTGGCCATCATTTCCACATATGTTGTTATGCACGTAGGCCTTCCTAAGTTACTTCTCTCAATGAGTTATTATTTTATGTCAAAAGGAAAGCAATGCCCCCACATAGGGTTTAAACTATAATATTTTACCATGATTGCATACATGTCACAAATTACCCACCTGGGTTTTAAAATTTTGTGGTTATTTTTATTGTTTTCCAAGCATTTGTCCTTTGGAAAGACATGGTGTACTATTTTTGGAAATTTATGATCATTTATGTGAATATCTACTAGATTTCTTACAAGAAATATTTTTATGGATTTTCCTTTGGAAATAAAAACATGATGGTGTACTATTTTTGGAAATATATCAGCATTTATGTGAATATTTGCTAGTTTTTTTACAAGAAATTTTTTTCTGGCTTCTCATTTGGAAAGAAAAACATGGCGGTGTACTCTTTTTGGAAATGTATGAGAATTTATGTGAATATCTACTATTTATTGCCTTACATAATATAATATAGGTTTCAAGATGCCAAAATAATCAATGAATTATTATAAGGTCCAAATAGATTATTCATTACATGTTCCCTTTTAGTTTTACTATATCATGTTTTGAGCAATGGAGATAGATG
The DNA here is from genome assembly GCA_037957365.1 of Torreya grandis. NCBI lineage: Eukaryota > Viridiplantae > Streptophyta > Pinopsida > Cupressales > Taxaceae > Torreya > Torreya grandis. Next base: position 1,429,352 of record JARHVA010002228.1, read on the forward strand.
TACAGTTAAACCTTCTATCCTACTAAATTTAAATGTTTTTATAAAACCATGAATGTTATATTAATCCATTGATACAAAAAAATTAAACATAATTATGGATTTTGAAAGATCCCCTTGCCACAAAAACAAAAAAACAATCATCTTGTTAGAGATAAAAATAGTTTTTGCAAAATATGGAAGTAGAGTTTTTTTGGTTGTTAGTTGTTAATTGTCAGAGTAGCACCTCCATAAATTTCATGATGTGCAAGAATTCATAATTTTTAAGGTAGTGAATCAATTGTTACAATGTATAATACATCAGAAAAGCAAATATATAGTGAAATTTTTGCACTAGAATTAATTAAATAAATCATAGAAGCACAATTACAAGCAAAGGTTCCTCTTGAACAAGTTCAATTTTTGAATTACAACATAGTTTGAATGGTAGTGTAAAGGTGAGGTTTAAATATTTAATTCCATCCAAGTTTCTTTTTTGATTTTGTGCATTGGTATAATATCCTTTGCATAGCCATCTAATACTAGGTAATAAAACTAGAGCAATGAATAACCCATCTAGTTTGACTATGCATAATGTTTGTAAATCAAAAATATTTGTTTGTAATTATTGGTAAGAGTTATGGTGGTTTGAATTAGTATACAAAGATATGTATGTGATACAGTTCATTTGAAGTAATACTATAAATAGATGATCTTTAGATTTGTGGTAATATAAAATTGGGGTCGGATGGGTTGGGGAAGTTGTTAGATAATAATGTGAAATTTCTATTCCATCCATTTTTGTGATAGAGAAAAGATGAATAGAAACAACATGAAACCAAATAAAATTTGAAGAGTAAAATTAAGCTTATTAATAGGTTTAAAAGAATGTGAAGTGTCAATTTTCTGTTAAGATACATGTTATTTAAGAGACCTTACAACATGCATAGATATATTATAATAATTTTATGTAACTTTGAGAAAGTTAATGAAAGTTTGGCTACCATATTAAAGTGTCTCTTTGTTTTTGTTTTTGTTTTTTTTTTCTCTTTGATGTGAGTGCAATCACATTCTTATTTTATGTAGCCTTTTTTTTCAAAATTATTCTTATAGTATAAGATGAATTGATCAAATTATGATATTGGGTGCAACTCAAAACTTATCGTTACCATCAATAATTCTAAACATCATTACCATGTTGTTAAATCATTTGTCTCTTGAAAATATAATTTTCACCATAGGGGTCCAATGAATAGGTTAAAATATTTTTCCATCATCCACTTATTAAAGACATTTCCACCATGGATTACTAAAAATATGTAGTATTTCCTCCCTCTATAAAATCATGCAAGCCTCATTGATCAAGCTAGATTTTTATAGCATACCTTTTCCAAATAAACTTTGATCAACTATTAGCCAACCAAGAACTCACATTTTAAATGTCACTCATATTTCCCAAATGGAAAAATATCATCTCTCATACCATTCTTAAATTTCCTATAAATCTTGTTTGTACTCAACCTTAGAATGATTAGTTGGGTAGACTGAAGTCTTACATATATGATCTTAGTCTCATGATGGAAAAAAATGTGTGTAATCACATTTACAACCTCTCCAAAGAGGTTCCAAGAATTAAAAGTATAGCTTAAAGACAAATGCATAAGTATTCATATTATATAACTCTAATAAAGCAAGATTCTAAGTAATACCTTAGTAATTGGTACCTTTCCCACCCAGAACTAAAGACAGTTTTTTTTTCTTATCCTAATAGTGTCTCCAAACCTAAAATGCATTCCTAGCTAGCCTTTCCATAGAAAAAAATGTGATACAATCCAACTGAGAATCAAATGGGGATGACATAAATATGGGACTCTTTACCATATCACATCTAACATAAAGAGCATCATGATTAAGCACAAGGTCCCACTTGATTCTCTCAAAACCTTTTTCAAAGTTATTCATCATCCTTTTATCCAGTCTCTTATGTATATCAACGCATCCCTAGGTAGTATGTAAATTATAAAAAAATGCATGCCCTTAATGAAGGTGTCATGCTCAGGTGGAATAATTATTTAAGTAAAAAACTTGAAACAAATCATAAGGAGATAAGCAAAACATATATGTCACAAGGATTACCTTGGAGAAGCCCAATCTAGGAAAAACTCTAGTGGGTGAGAAAACACACTCCCATTTACATTATGTTTTATAAAATGTACTGATAATGGCATATATGGATAAAACACACAATAAAATTCTATATAAACTCATTTAAAAATCAATATTTTCACTTATAAGACTCCTCCTAGAACTCCTATACACTTGAACCAACTATAACAGCTAAAAATAATGAGAAAATTAAAACTAAGACCCAAACTCATCAAGAACGATATGAAACCAATTTCCAAACAAATCACTAGCTCTTTGATGTGTTCTCTACTTTGTCAAGACTCTTGTATAGTCCATCTATTCCCTTAAGCTCATCAAGAAATAAAAAGGAAATGCCATGAGGAGAGGGAAAATTTACCACCGTTCACTTTCCTCGCATGTTATAAGGTGATGCAACTGATGGAGTATGTAGATGGGTGGTTACATAACCACCACCTATAAATGTTAGCAGTGATAATTTCATCACTTATGATAGGGAAGTTACACAACCTCCCCTACATATTGCAATGGTTTCAACACCATTACCCTATAAACTAGGGTGGTTTTGTCCTCTGAATAAAACCATAAGGTTTAAGAGCCACAAAACCCATGTCTAATAAATGTGAAGGTGTTTGGATCATCCCCACACTATTTTTTATACTTGAACTTAAGTATTGAACATGAAGCATCTTACATAAGTGCTTACAAACATGTTTACATATAATTAGGCATAGTGGAATCAATTATTACTAATGTTTTAATACAACAAGATCAATTTTTTGGATCATACCTCCCCCTTTTGAGGCTTTTAAGTTATTAAAATCGATAAGAATTATGTAGGTGAGTAAATTTCTTCCCCACATGTTCTCTGGAATACCATTTGGCCTTTCCAAGTAGCTACCCTTTTAACCCTATTAGCTAAGATTCTTGTACTCCTCTTTTCATTGTCCTCTCCTTTTATAAAATAACATCTTCCTATAATTATAATAACTATCAAGGGTGAGATCTTCAATGTAAGGTAACAACAACCCTTCGTCTTTATTGTCTAGCATAGAAGGCTCAAAAAGACATAAATTCTCAACATTGACAACTAAATAGATCTCCATATAAGGAGCAAAATCAAATCTAAAATCATTCCTGCCCACTTATTCCAAAATTTCAAATGGACCATACCTTAGTGGTTTACACTTATTAGACATACCTTGTATCTTTTATCTACTTAAGTACAACCATACCTTGTCACTAACAAGGAAAGTATGCTCAGTCCTGTGTTGATCATGTCTCACTTTTTACTTAGCTTAAGACTCCTTCAACCTCTCTTTCACTTGGATGTGAATAAGATGAATTTTATCAATGAATTTCTCATCCTTGTGGCTATCAGGATCCACGTTCCCATTGCTTTTTATGATTTTATTTAAATAACATCAAATGCATATGGAGATAAGTAGTCAAAATAAGTTTCAAAAGGAGATTTACTAGTAGAAGAATAAATAGCCCTATTATAATAATGTTAAATATAAGCTAAATTTCCATCCCATGTCTTATGATGCTTTTTATTATACCTTCTCAATAGTGACAACGATGTTATATTCACAACCATAGTGTGCCCATCAATTTGTGAATTAAAATCGGTAGATCACTACAGCTTAGTGTCCATCTTCTCCCACATTGTAGACCATAAATTTGCAAGAAACCTTGAGTTCTAATCTAAAATAATAGAACTAGGCAAACTAAAGTGAACCCACACATTATCAAAAAGTAACCCAGTTTCATCACTTCCTTTCAAGGTATTCTTATAAGGAACAAGAATACACATCTTATTAAATCAATCCACAATCACAAAGGTATAGTCATTCCCCTTCTTTGACATAAGCAGCCTACCTACAAAATCCATATAAATTCTTTCCCATGGCCTATAAGGAACTAGTAATGGCATATATAAGCCTAAATTTATGTTACTATGTTTACTTGTACTACATAAAACATAACGTCTTATGAAAAACTCAACATCAACTAGCATATTAGGCTAACAAGCATACCTCTACAATGAGCAATAATATTCACAATACCAAAATGACCTACAAATTTTAAAGTATATGCCTCCCTCAATAGCTGAACTCTTTCCACTTTGGGCACATAAATCTTACCCTGCTTATAGAGCAATCCATCTTGAATATAATAATCCTCCTTAGGATCAAACCTTGCACCTTGGGACTTTTCCACTTGAAGAAATAGGTCCCCATAATCTTCATCATGCCCATATCCCTCTACATAATATCCATACATAAAAGGCTCAATAAGAGTTAGGGTTCCCATGGTTTTAAGTAGAGGAGGTCTAGACAACATATCATCTAGTTTATTAGTCATACCTTTCTTATATTTGATAATCAAATGAAATTGTTACAAAAATACCATCTATTCATAATTCTTATATTTTTGAAGTTTAGTTTGAGCTTCCAAATATTAAAGAGGTTGGTGATAGGTATGGATAATATTCTCCTTACCCATTAGATAGTTTTTCTATTTTTTAACCATTTGAACAAGAACATATAATTATTTTTCATATGTATAATAATTCAAAATTTAACCTTGGAACAACTCATAATGGTATCATACCATCTTACATCCTTGAAGCAAAATAGCCCCTGTAGCATAGTGACTAGCATTTGTTTCTACTTCAAAAGGTAACTACAATTTAGGAAAAGCTAAAATCAGAGCATTAATAATCTTATGTTTAAACAATTTAAATACATATTATTACTTCTTACCCCAAGTAAAATTATTACCACCTATTGTAATGGTGTGCAAAGGTGTTGCTATAGAAGATATGTTCTTGATGAACTTCCTCAATTATTGGACTACACCTATAAATCTTCTTGTCTCAGTCAAATTGGATGGCCTGGTCTAATTGATTATGACCTCTACCTTATTTGGATTAATCCTCAACTCCCCATATCTAACCACATTCCCCAAGAATACTAGTGATTTTTGGTCAAAATCACATTTATTCTAATTCAATACTAACTTGTTCTCCTTCAACACTTGCAAAACTTGTTTAAAATGCTAAATATGCTCATAAAAAGTTCTATTGAAAATAATAATATCATTCAAATAAACAATTACAAAGGAATCAATAAATGGCCTCATTACCTCATGCATCAACTGCATTAAGGTAGTCAGTGCATTATATAGCCCAAAATGTAGAACCAACCAATCATACAACCCTTGCCTCATTTTAAACGTTATTTTCCAAATGTCCTCCTCCTTAATGTGTACTTGGTGATAATCAAATTTTAAATCAAGCTTAGTAAAATATGTAGCATGCTAAATTTTATCAAGAAGATCATAAATCCATATAATAAGGTACATATTCTTTATTATTATCTTATTAAGTGCTCTATAATCAACACACATTCTCCATGTGATATCTTTCTTAGGTACTAAAACAATAGGAGAACTACATGGATCATTATTAGGATGTATTAAAACTTAATCAATTAAATACCATTACTATTATTTACCTCATTAGCATGCTTTAAGGACTTCCTATATAACATGGGATTATGAAGAGAATTGTCGGGTAACAAATGAATTTCATGATTAATGGACCTATCCAAAGGTAACCCCATAGGCTCTTGAAAAAAATCCTTGAATTGTTCCAATATCTCTCCCATATGTTTATACTCTTTCTTATTAAACATGTTATAATAAGTTTTATTTGCCACAACCTCTTTATCTTGAATATCTCTCAAAAGAAAAAAGTAAATTTACCACTAGCATTAATAAGCATCATAGATTTAGAGGCACGTACCAAATTTATATTTGAATCTCAGTCATAGGTTGAAATGATATAGCTCTTACAATCCTTTACCAAGTGGTATTGGTTGGCTCTCCTCATGAAGATGGCATCCTGGATATACAAGTAGGGGTTGTCAAACACTACACCACACACATCAATAGGAAAAACATCCTTTGTAACTTAATCAATTAAATTAACATTAATAGCAAACTTAACCATGCATAGTTTAGTTACCCTGATGTCTACACCTTTATTTACCTAACCCAAATAATATGGGCTTGGATGTTTGTAATTTTTAAACCCCAATTTGTCTACCAAATATTTACTTATCAAATTTTCTTATGAACAAGTATCAAAAAAACATCCACTTTTATTTTCTTCATCTATTTTTTTATGAAAAAATTTAGAAATATCACCCTCTTGAGCACTAATACTACCTAATCATACCTCTCTATTGATGGAGGTACAACACAAAGTATCATCTACCTTAGTACTATGACTATTATTCTGACCTTGAAGTAAAGACATAGCCTTTTTATTATATTTTTTCTTGAATGGATGTGATTTCAAAAGGAGATTCCAACACTTATCCTCAACTTGAGTATCAACATTATGTTCACCACAATGTAATTTATTAACCTTTTTAGAAATAGAAGTAGCATTTTTCTTACCTTTCCCCTTTTACTTGGATTTATTTTATTTCATGGAGTTATTTTGAGAGGTAGATGAAGAAGTCTTCTTATCCATCTCTAAGTAGTGATCTTGAGAACAAGACTCATCTACATCTATAGTCTTGGCCAAGAGGGTTGGTCACCTCAAATGACTATGGAGTCCACCCACATACTTTATCAAAATATCATGGTTCACTACATCTTTGCCCATTTGACAACCTTATTACGTAACTTGTTAGTGTACTCCTACACACTTTGGCCTTTTTTTCACCTAAGATATTTTTAATACATGGACCTCTCTTCCTCATAATAACTGGGATAGAACTTCTTATTGATTAGCATCTTAAAATCATCCCACTTAGTAATAAGAGGAAGCTTATTAACAACTAAATAATAAACATATATCTCACACCAAGTTAAATGCATGACTAGACAACTTTAACCTTACAAAATAAATATGTTGGCTTTCATTAATCTGATGTAAACTAAAATATACCTCAATTTGGTCTAGCCAATGGTTTATCTCTTATGCATTCATGTCTCCATCATATTATTGAATTTCAATCTTTGTCTCAGTCTTGAAGGGAGGTGGAGCTGGCTTGGCATGGGGTTACTCATCATATTTCTCATGGCTCTTGGGAGTGTCCTTATTTTCTTTCAATGTCTCTTTCAAAACACCAAGCTTATCCATAAGAATCCCCATGATAGACTCCAATTGATTAAGCTTTCTCATAGAAAGAGAGATGATTGCTATTCCTTATTCAATCTTTTTTAATTTCTCTTCTACTGTTTGGGCATATTCATCATCAGTATTGGCCATACTTCTTATTCCCTATTTCCACTCCTTTGTGTAAATACCTACTTCAAAGGAAACTAAGACACCTTGACCACTAGCACTACTAGCTCTAGTGGTGGTCATAAACTTTTAATGTACTAAACACACACAACACAAAGGACTTAAAACTAAATCAACTTTGATACTAATCTGATCCGTAAGCTAGGTGGAGATTTCAATCTCAACTTCATTAACATTAATACAACAAAGATAACTTTATACTAATTAATTCTAAGACTATTATATGCAAATCATAATTAAATACATGATTAAGAAAGAAGTGAGTAGCCTACATAACATTAAGCAAAGCACAAGGAGATAATCAAAACATATATGACACAATGATTTCCCTAGATAAACCCAGTGTGGTAAAAATAACATGTGAGAAAACACACTCCCATTTCCAATATGCTCTAAGAACTTTATACAAAGTACTTCCAATTGCCTATATGGAAAAAATACATAATGCAATTTTGTCTAAACTCATACACAAATCAAGTTATTCACTCACAAGACTCCTCTCAGAACTCCCATACACTTGAACCAACCATAAAAGCTAATATTAATGATTAAATTGAAACTAAGACCCAAACTCATAAAGAATGATGTAAGACCAATTTATAAACAACTTACTACCTCTCTGATGTGTTACATGCTTTTTCAAGACTCTTATATAGGCCCTATTATACTCAGATCTTGTTAATGAACATAAATTAACCCCCACAAAGAGACGAAATGTTTGTAAGCATTTAATTTCCACGCATATTTTAAGGTGATATAACTGTTAGAGTATGTTTATAAGTAGTTATAGAATCACTGGGGTTGTTATGTGACTTCCACCTAAAAAATTTGATGGTGATGAATTCATAATTTTGATAGGGTGGTTACACAACTTTTCCTATAGACTATGGTAATTTAAACATCATCGACCTATAAATTAGGGCACTTTCATTCTTTGAAGAAAAGCATAAGGTTTGAGAGATAATAAATTCATGTCTAATCAATGTGAAGGTGTCTATATCCCGACATAATTTTCTATACTTGAGCTGAAGTATTAAGCATGAAGTGTCTTACATAAGTGCTTATAATCATGTTTGCATACAATTGGGCATAATATAATTAGTTAGTACCAATGACTTAATACAACAAAATCAAATTTTTGGATAATTATTGCAATCTAATTTTACATCAAGGAGTAGGTTTCTATATCATCAGTATTTGTATCCCCCAAGGCTAATATATATAGATTAGGAGATTACTTTCCTCTTTAAGAGAGATTATGTACATGTGGGAAAAGTGACCCCAATTTTTTGAGACTATATATGATGTAAATCATTCATTTTATACATACATACGTACGTACATACATATATACATACATACATATATATATATATATATATCTATATATATATATATATATATATATATATATGTATGTATGTATGTATATGTATATGTATATGTATATATGTATATGTATATGTATATATATATATATATATGTATATGTATATGTATATATATATGTATGTATGCATGTATATGTATGTATGTATGTATATATGTTTATATATATATATATATATATATTTATATATATATATATATATATATATTTATATATATGTGTATATATATGTGTATATATATATATACATACATACATATATATACACACACACATATATATACATATATACATATATATACATACATATACATATATATACATACATATATATATATACACATATATAAATAGATACATATATATATATGTATGTATGCATGTGTGTGTGCGTGTGTGTGTGTGTCTGTATGTATGTATGTATGTATGTATGTATGTATGTATGTATGTATATGTATATACATACATATACATGCATACATACATACATATATATATATAAATTTATATGTCTTATCTTAATGTATATATGTCTCAATTTATAGATGATATTTCAATTTTAAATGTTGCATGGCCAAAGACAGTGATTTAATATGTGAATGTATAATGTCAAATACCTAATTATTATCTAATTATCAACAAAAAACATCGATCTATTAAAGTGGAAAAGTATTTATGTGAACTCACTAACCTATAATATAAGTAAACATCAAAGTTCTTGTCTTACTCTTATCACTATTAGGAGATGTATCTAATAAATCATCACAGTCAAAATTATTATCTTTGACACGCTATGTTATGATCCTGATGGGCAGATTTCACTAATGCCTCAAGGTTTTGGTGTAGCAGTTTGTTACATGTGGTATCAGAGCCTCCACCCGGGTTCAAGTCATAGAGCGGGTGGCTACGTTGGCATGGTAGTGTTCATCCAGGGCTCGTACACATAGGGAATCCTGGTGGTATGGATGAAAATCTAGCCCAGAGTCTGGGCTTTAGAAGCGTGGTGGGATGTTATGATCCTGATGGGTGGATTTCACTAATGCCTCGAGGTTTTGGTGTAGTGGTTCGTTACACACTAATATGTATCATTAATTTCAAATTTCATATGAAATGTATTTATATATTATTGTGTCTTTTCAATCTTCTTCATATGGATGCTATGATTAGATATTTGTAGCTTGAGTACCTCCTTAAATTCATGTTGGGATATAATTGAATTTTCTTTTGGATGTGTTAAATTTTACATTGGTCATGTTCTATCCCATTGAGTTTTGATTGTTTTAACTTTGTATTCAAAGGTAATATGTTGATGTGTACTAGAAATAGTTTCCTTCATATAATGTAACCATGGATTCCCAAGTATAACATTAAATTTCAACATGGTAGACATAAGATATAACTATGTAGATATAGTTTGAGGGCTAATTATGTTAGGCAATGTAATAGAACCAAACGATGAGAATGATATCTAGGAACAAGTATTATTACTTTAGTTAAATCATCTAAACTACACCCAAGGGTTTTAAGGAAATTAATTGTCCAAATATTGAATTGAGATATATTTAAAACATTTAGCCCATGTCTTTATTTTCCCTTTATAAGGGCATGAATGACTAACGGATCCAAATTTTATGAATGTGTCAATGCAAATTCTTTAGGAACCATAGATGGAAAATATTGATGTAATTTATAGTCTACCCTAAAATATGGGCTTCTAGCCTATGGTTTCTTAACAGATATGTGGATTTTAATGTCACCATAGTTAACTAGATCTTGGATCTTATGTTTTAATATAAAGAATATAATTTGTATGAAATTTAAATCTATGATAATCACAAAAGGTATTTTCATCATATGTTTATGGTAAATGACTTATATTGCATTGCCTAATATATGACAATACAATCATGTTGTTATCAAGTAATTTTTTCAATAAATCTTTTTGACTATCAATAAGATTTTGAAAAAAAATTAGGATCCCTTAAAGGAAGGCATAAGACTATTCTTAGGTGTCTCTCTATTATTAACCAATGGTTTAAGATTTTTCTTTATTGGTACATGGTTATTATTAAGATGTGAATTATTATAGATAGTGGAGAAATGTGAATCATGTGTCTTCTATGTAAGTACATGTGAATGTAAAATCTCATTTTCAAGTGTCATGACCCCATGACAAAGATCATTGAAATATGGATAAGTATTAAAAATAACCTTATCTTTGAGATGTGGTAATAGAATGTTACTAAAGATGCATTATTTATATAGATCTTATGGTTAATAAATTAACTAGTGTAGACTACCCTTGGATTTAAGAATATAATCATGAATATTCTCATGTTGACCTTGTTGGTGAAATGGGTATGTTCAAACATATCACATCATCCCTTATTAGTAATAAGCCATCATAAGAAAGTGTGTTAAAAGATAATGAAATCATGAACAACTCAACTCAATAAAATATGAAACTAATGTAAAGCATCACCAATCAGGCTTCTTAGAAACATATGAAGCAATAGTGTATCACTATGAACATAGTTTTTGAGAGAAGAATAGTAGTTCTTAAGGTGCACATAAATATGTTTATGTCCATTAAATAAATAAATTTTAGACATGAAAAAACCATGTGGAAAAGGATAATTCAAAACCTTAATATTTATGGGATTGGATAGTATAATATTATAATAAACCATGGTATTAGACCCAAGGGAGCCAATAGACAAGATTTGAACTTGTTATTGTAATTCACCTTTTGTATGCATCATAATGACTATCTCAGAAGTTGGCACAACTAAACTATGAATTGGATCATTTAAAGTCTGAATTTTCTTATTGGTTACAAATATAGGAGTGTTATGAAGCATATACTTAGAGGGAAAAGAAGAAAAATTACTATAAATAATAAGAGCATCATTTAAAATACAAGTAGAATTTACACTAGCTACTTATTTTATCAAAGTCATGGTCTTAGAAAATTAATGCATATTTTTTCATAACATAACTACTTCATCATTATGTTTTTCATCTATTTCAAAACCAACATCACAATCATATAAAGTGTGCATATTCTCTTTTGAATAAGATGTATCATTTACATTATCTGAATCCATATTATTCATACAAACAAAGAATGAGTATACTCAGCAAATGCACAATCTATAAATCAACAAGAATATACCTTAACAAGGGAAGAATACAAGGAAACCATAAAAATTATATTTGACATAATCAAACCCAATAATTCATAAGAGAATGAAACCCTAAAGGCTAAATATTCTATAAAATGGGATTACCAAAAAAAATTATTCATATCGAGTTCACCAAAGTATTTTATGGTAAAGAGGATTTAGGTCCTAACAACATTAAATTAAACCATAAAAGTAAACACATATAAAATTTGATATAAATACAATAAAATAATAAATAAATATTTGATTTGTGTGGGAAAGGGATGAATGAAAGTACCTTGATATATATGAAATTGATAAAAGGGGTTTGTATATAGATTCCTAATCTCTAACTTACCTATATTCTGGCAATGACTAAAAATGTTGAGAACTAAGTTCTTAAATAATGTAGAAGTGAATTTAAAAATATGGCAATGATCTAATGATGTGACCAGTATCATATTAATATGATAGAGGCATATCAGATTTGGGTTGCTTTGATGGCAATATTTTATCATGATAGTAGCAGTCTGATCGTAATAGTAATTGAATATGTCAAATTGGTTTCAAAATTTTTGAATCCCTTCATTAGTGTTTGCTTCATATCAACCTCTCTCAGATTATCAAATTAATGTGTGAAACTACAAAAAAATATTTCTTCTCTAATTAATCCCTAATCCATTACTAGAGACTTTACAAGGGCATAAAACATTACTATTGTTATGAGGGGCATGCCTCAATCAAACATTTCAAGGGCATAAAACATTGGTGTTGTTATGAGAGGCATGCCTTAGTTAGACTCATGTTCAATGATAAATTAATAATCAACATTCATGAAAATCAACAAGAAATATGATGTATATGAATGTCCTAGCCCTTATCCCTATGTATTAGATAAAAGGATGTAGTTAATTTTATATACCCTTTCACTAGTCCTTCTTTTGGTATAAGTATGCAACAATAACTCTCTAATACATATAAATGTGATAAAAATTAGAGTGTAGGAAATCCTTAAATCTAATCCTTGTAATTGTGTCATCATATGATGTGATTTTTTAATGTCTCAAAAGTATTAGGGTGCCTTTATATATAGGCTTATCAAATTCAAATTGAGGACATATTGGTACATAAATAAACATATAATAAAGTATAAAAACTAATAAAGGAGGGGGAAAAGGGCACATAAATCACACTGACCAATATCAGAACACTTTGATATAGGTCAAACTAGTATGGGAATGGTTTGAAACTAGCACATGACAAAATCAACAACAAAGACAAATAAGAAGGATCCTAAGACTTAGAAAACATAAAGGAGAGATAAATTCAAATAAATAGGAATAACACATCACATGAAAAATAATATAGTGTTTTAAGAATAATTAACAATGTCACAGTTGTTACAAACATAATAAAAAGTGTTAATAAGAGCTTAATCAGAACCAATGACCCATACACATAAAAACTTGATAATAATATTGCAATTACAAGTCATGTGAAAAAATTAGGTGTCTGTCATAGGATAATTATGAACTCTAACCCCCCCATCTGAATGTGATTATGCTCTCTCGAGGTAATGCTCATGATCCTTATCCCCATCTAACCCATTGGGCACTATCATTATAACATGTTTTCCCCTTATGGGAAACTTAAGGATGTGTTGTACATCCTCTAGGGTGACTATCATATCTCTCATCAGTAGCTATAAAGTGAAGGTGTCACCTACTACTCAACCAAAGTAGTGACAATAGAAAAATTGAATCACATTACGAGAAGATGTGCTAGGTAGCTAGCACCAATCACGTCAAGGTGTACCCATTCATCCTCCTCTAGCCAAACTAATTATACTATTTTCAATAGGAAACCCATTTTTAATTTTTGCACATGTATGGTGGCTTACATTGCATTAAATAAATATTAAATCAATGTTTTTGCTAATAAAATATGTTTTAGTATCAAAATATATAACTTGTGTAATAGAATGTCAATTTTTTCTAGCAAGTCATTTTTTTACTAGAAGAATACAATTTTGACTAAGACTATACAATATCATACCAAAACCATACAAACCATGTTAAGACCATATAATTCATGCCATGACTATATAGTCTATAAATTGGGGCAAAATTCTCCCCTCTACTATATCTACAAGTGGGAAAAAAAATTAAAAACGTAAAAGTTTGATCTAATATGAGGCAATAGGACATACCTACCTTGGCTCCTCATCTAAAGTGTCAATGACCCTCTTGTAGTCCAACTGATGTGGAATAAATTCTAGTTACATTTTCATTCCCATTATAAAAGTCTCTCTAGAGCTCTAGTTGTAATGTTGAAAGATAAGAATGAGGTATTTTTTTACTTTTCACTTTTCCTTCATATAGTGAGGAATGACCCTAAAAATAATTTTCATTTAATTCATATTATAATGTTGTTTTCTATGTGAATTAATAAAAATTGATTTGCATACATTTTTGTGACTAGTGTTACTTGATGCTACATGGCAATATTTGATACATGATCTCAATTTATGCATAATAACTTGATTTGTGATGTATTCAATGCTTTATTACTTATTAATCAATGTTTATTACTAGATTTTATTTGATGATTAGTGTCATATTCCTAATGATTATATTTATAAAATGTGATGATATTACACATGATATTTCATGAAAATTATCTACAAAGAAAATATTCTCTTTTTGATATGTGTGTCAATGTGTTCCATGTGTTCCACTCATATCTCAAAGGGGAAACTATTTTCTACATTTTTTGTTATTTCTATTTGATGAACCTCATGTATTAGTGTACATAGTTTATTCATGATGATATAGGTTTGAAGTGATAGTTTATTCATGAAGATATGGGATTAAAGAATTATCTCTTGAAGAGTATATGGTTCCAACTTTAATCCCCATGCTATGTGAACCAATGACTCAAAGTTTCTTTTGGATGTGGAAGCTTGTCACCTAATGACACACATGGTTCTAACTCCACTCCATATTTCTATGTCCTTAATGTTATGATGAGTGCATGAGACTTCTATTACATATTAGCGACAAAGGAAACATCTTATTGGTTTTTAATTCCATATTTAATAATTACTATTTATTGTCATTATCCATATTTATGTTGGAAATTTAATTTGGGTTTGAAGGTTCGAAGGCTTAGCATATTAGCATTTAAATACTACCATTCATAGTATCTTTTTATTGTATCCTTTTTATGCTCTAATCTAAATTTTCTTCTCATTCCACTGACTTTGTGTCAAAGCACACACCTCCAAGTGTGACAAAATGAAGACATCTAAAAATGACTCTTTGGCATGTATTTAGCATTAATTTTTATTTGATGGATTTGTCTATGTGGTATTTATTTAATTTTAATTTATATATGTTTGATGCATTTGTTTATGTATGGATGATAAGTCTAAATTAGGCATTAATCAATTTTTATGCCAACTTATGTGACTTGAAACCTTGTTTCACTTGTCCATATGTTATCCTCATAAGCCTCTTTGTATATCCATAGACCTTGTCGGGATCATTTATATAGTCCTAACCATACATATGATATTGGCCTAGATGTTTGTGTGTTCCCTTTTCCTAGTTGAGTCCATCCAATTTACTTCCTTCATTTCCCTTTTCTATCCATTAGAAGTTGGCATGAAGTTTGCATGTGGGTGAATCTCGTCAAAGTTTGAATACAAGTCACCTATAAATAGATAAGTGATTAGGATCATTTGAAGAATCAAGTACTAGTCAAGTCTTATCAAATACATGGGATAATTTACTTTAATTGAGAATTTTATTGTGAAGCAATTTTGGCATATTTATTAAAAAAAGTGTAATTTCCATTTATTAACATCCTTGTTCTAATTTGAGGGTTTTGATAAATTAGAGGATACTAGCCCTCAAAGAAACCCTTTATAATTTAGAGTTGAAAATTCACCTCATTGTAAGTAGATAAGATTTAAGGCACGTATCTAAGGTGAAACATCTCAAATTCATACAATTTTACCATAATTATATAGATAATATTGGCAATCCACTTCATCTAGTCCTATATTTTCAGATGACAATTCTAATGATTTTAATTATATATCTCTAAGTTTAGATTTTAATGAAAAATTTAAAACAACATTTAAATAAACTTGAGAGATTTTATTTTGTTTATTGCATTATGTACTTAATAATATAATAGAATAATTGATTACTATATTTTACCTATTTTATGATACTAAATTAAAGGTAGCCTCCAAGTCCTCTTTATTGTGTATGTCTAACCAAAACCCATAAATATTTTAGTACAAAATATCCTCAATTTATGGGATATATAACATTTTTTTTAAACAATGCTTAATTTTTTTATTCATATAGATTTTATTGCTAAGCCACTAAGTGAGGGGTTGGTAAGATGCCAAATACTAACAGACATCTTAATATTTTTTATCAATGTAGTTATATATTATTTTCTCTTGTGGTTTGAAATATACTACCACTATGGTTACCAATATTTCAATGATGATTGATCTTATGGTTAGCGAATTATTTTACAAAAAAAAAATTGAAAGGAGAATGTTCATTTTTTTTTAGACAATTTGGTGTTAAGTATTAAGGGTTATCTATTTTGCCAAATTTAACTGTGACTCAAATCCACAACACATTTTTACCATCATCCACAAAAACAAACTATAAAACTAATTTAAATTAGTATAGGCAAAGAGAGAAAGGGTATACAAATTGTTTTTTGAATAAAAAGGTTTTACATCAAAATGCAATAAAATCATATTAGTTTGGGTCTTAGTTAACAATTATAGTTGGTTCATGTGTATGGGAGTTTTGGGAGGAGTTTTTTAAGTGAAAATATTGATTTGTATATGATTTCATATATAATTTTATTTTATATTCTACCAATACAGGCCATTGGTAGTACCTTGTATACATTTTATAGAACATAGTGGAAATAGGAGTGTGTTTTCTCACCGCTGGAGTTTTTCCCACAATGGGTTTCTCCAGGGTAATCCTTGTGACATATATATTTTGCTTCTCCTTGTACTTTTTTATATGTTATTAGAGAGATGGGGTATACCAATTTTTTTTGAATAAAAAGGTTTTACATCAAAATGTAATAAAATTATCCATAAACATTTACTTAAAACTAATTAGATGTAAAATATTGAATCGTGCATATTCAACTTATCTAAATCCAATGCAATAAATGGTTTCGAGAGGGTTTATAAGATTATCTCTATTTATGAATAATATGGAAACCGTCATTAGAGTTTGAGAACATACATTAGGGCTTTGTGGAAAGACAACATGAACCATAAACATACATGTCACGAATAGATAACCTCTCCAATATTGTACACTCCATATGTATGGGCCTTAGAACTATATAAAACACAATTTTAGTAAATGACAAGACAACATAAAATGTTTTGATGACTATGTTCATTAGGTTTATACTTTGGAAACTTTGCTTAATGTTCTAAAAATTCACTCCAATCATTGGAAAATTGCACTTTCACTTTAAAACCTAATATGTAAGTTGTATTTGTAAATGGTAAAAGGATTTTTTCAAGATTGTGCCCAAGATGAGCAAGGTTTTTAAGCACCAATTGCTTATCAATCCCCTTATAGGTACATAATATCAAAGACATCGCATAAATAAAATGAAATAATGATTCAACCAAGTAATTTTGTGTGATGCATATGTGTCACTACCGTGAAATCCAATTCTCTCTAAATTCTTAGTTTCTCTATAATGTTTGTAATGCTCAATAGAATACTATAACAATAAATTTTATATGTCATTTAACTTCTTAGATTTTTTTTTAATATGATCATAAATGCACTATATGTTGGAGGTACAATCACTAAGAGGGGGGTGAATTAGTGATGCAAGATATTTCAAACTTCAATTGTAATCATTTTAAACTCTTAATCAATGAAAAAAAGCATTCATAAATCATAAAAGATGTTCATAATAATGAATAAGAAATATGAGGCAAGATCATACACGTAACACAAGATCTACATGGGAAACCCTCTTTGGGAATAAAACCCACTCTCAAGCCTACAAACACATGGACTACTTGTCTTATAAGATGATCACAAACATGAGACCTTTTAGTGAAGCACCCACTTCAAAAATATCACCCACCCCTAAGTATGAACAAGCACCCACACAACACCTTATGAAATAAACAACTTCAAAACTCTGATTGTACATCAATCTAATTAGAGAAATAATGTTTAACACCTCTCTTTCAATTCATCACACATACTCAAACTTGCTCATATAATAAATGCATCCAAACACCCTTTTGGATCAATCTATGCTTCTTTTATCATCCTTAATCTACTATATACTTCAGTCCATCCATTAATCACACTCCCTTTGATATCTTTCCTTCATCTCTATCTTCTGCTTTCTCAACACATTCACATACAAGTCTAGAAACCATTACCTTGGTCTTCACCTTTTATAGAGTCTTCATGAATATCAACATCTAGGTCAGCCATAATACTTGCCTTAACCCTTAAGACATCTAACATTCTAATACATAGCTCAAATTCATCCTCACAGGTTCGTCATAGCATCCATGGGTCACAATTAATTAGCTATGCCTTTTAATTAGGCCTTGGTAGCCCTTATAGGTCTCATGGAGACCTATTACCCGTTAGCACTTCATTAAGAAAATTAATAACATAATATGATATTTAAATACATGGTTCCACTCCATATTACCTCTAAGACATCTTCAAATGAATACTCCTACCAAAACATTCTTCTGCTAAAGCACAAATTCCTTAAATAATATTATATACACTATAACACCATGAATAAACAAATAGAAAACTTTGAATATAAATAACTTTGACTATACAAACATTCAAAACTTATAACTAGATTCTCTAGATGCATCTTGAAGACCTCTTCAACTTTGCTTTTAACACCACCATGAAATTCATCCTAGATCAAAAGATATAGCTCAAAAATTATAAACTAGTTTTCCCTCATTAATTTGAATATTCAAATTCCAATGGTAAATAAGAAAATGTTAAACATCAAACACTTTGACCTCATCTCATTCTCCTTGGAAACATTGAACAGATATGCACTATCAATCTCCTTAGGAGTAGCATGGTCTTTAACCTACAATGCTCACTATTGATCTTAGATCTGTGCTTCCATAATCATGTCACATGGTAGCCTCACATGCCCTCTATGCACATTGACTATTTGACTCAATGCATTCTATCGATCTCCATCTATGCAAACACTCACATGTCATTGATCTTGTGTTAACTTAATGAGATTGAGACACATGTCACTAGTGTGTGCCTTCTAAGCATCCTTTGACATATTGACTTCATGTGCATCATTGGACCACTAATGACAAGATCATGTGATATTTTAGATCCTTATCCAGTCATATTAAATGCTTTCCATTAGATCTATGATCTAATTAATGTTCATTGTATATCTTTGATATTGTAAATTTTGCTAAGTATGGGAACTTAGTAAATTATGTTTGAGAAGCCAACTTTGCACTTTAATAACTTTTGCTACGCTCCATATCTAGAACTAAAATTTGAACCATATGATAACCTTTCATAGTGGAATCCATCCATATATCAAAATTATCTTAAATCCTTCATATGTGTGAAATATGACATCATCAATCTTCTTACTTACTTATATCTGTCAAGATGACTACTTGAGCTTAGACATTTATAAAACTATTCTGATGAATTATATTCACTTCCATAAGCATTCTAAGCACTCATAACATCCCATAAGGTCTCTATAACATGTCCATATCATCAATATCATCCATTAATTTCCTCTCTAAGTCAAACACTCTCCAAACCATCAATCTGATCATTTTGTCATTAATGCGCTAGTAACACATGATGTCTTTGACATCAACGACAATCAAACATCAATGATTATGCTCAATAATATCCCCCTTTGTCATTGATGGCAAAACACCCTCAAAATTAATTATTAATCATTTAAAATTCTTAATTATGATCTTTCTCCCCCTTTGACATTAATGACAAAGGATCTCTTCCTTAGTATGTCAAAAATCATTCCTTAACATCATGTATGTATTCATCTACTATTTAAGATGCTCAGGATACTTATAAACTTTAAATCATATGAATAAATTGCTCCCCATTTGGCATGCACCAATATGAACTTGGATTTCTTTGATCATTGGACCTAACAAACTGCTCATAGAGCTTAGAAAGCTCCTCCTAACATCATGCTCCATCTTGTGTCATCTATTCTTTGGCATACACTAATCTGAACTTGGGATTTTCTGATCCTTAGACCTGGCTACCTATAGAACTCACAAGATCTCTTTGTTCATGCATAAAGATATAATACCTTGTCAAAATACATGACTTGGTTTGATCAATTCATCATGTCAATCTTCTTGAAATCACAATTGTATCAAACATCTTCACACTTC
Organism: Torreya grandis; assembly: GCA_037957365.1. Taxonomy (NCBI): domain Eukaryota; kingdom Viridiplantae; phylum Streptophyta; class Pinopsida; order Cupressales; family Taxaceae; genus Torreya; species Torreya grandis. The sequence continues at coordinate 1,449,844 of JARHVA010002228.1, forward strand.
TACCATGACTGTAGCATCTTCACATATGTTCCCCCTCACATCATGAACATCTTCTTCAAGCCATTCAAGCTAATTGAGTTATCTCCCCCTTAGTCAATGTATAAATTTCATATTATCAAATTGAAGATAACATACCTTTGAACTGATTGGCCTTTTGATCATTACCTAGAGCACATACACTTGTTTCCACACATGATAGATGTCTCCTTAAAAGCATAGGTAGAGACACCCACTTATCATAGAGGGACTAAATATCCCAAAACTCATGAGACTCCAATATATCCATGTTTCTACTTGACTTTTATTCCTTCCTTATCTTCATATTAAATTTAAATGAGTTCTCAACTTTATTCTTTTCTTTTATCTTCAAATCCTGGTTGATTTCCTTGTCCATTTGGGCAGGTAAGGCTTGTTCCTTGATACTTGAACATGTCCCCTATTCTATCATGGAAAATAATCCACTTTGATCCTATTTTTTATTTACCTACTTAGGCTTCCATTCACTATGACTCCTCTTCATGTCATGATTGATAATATTTTAAGTAGAATACTGATCATTCTCGTAGAACCTTACTAAGTGACCTCTCTCACGACAATTAAAACAAATGAATTTTCTCAAATTGTACATACCTTATGATTTAGATATATAATTATTCCTTGAATTTAATTTAATTTTTTCATGTACCTGATCATTTGGTCTCTTGATGAAGATATTACAAAACTTTGCAATATGACCAAACCCTTGACACTTATAGCAAATGATATCATTCTTTCCTTGTGAACTTGTTGACTATCTTGAGTGATGATGTTCTTCATGTTTTCCATTGTCTTGCTCATAATTCCATGTAATTTCATTCTTTCAATATCTTTTACAATCTTTTTACCTATGACCAAACTAATTGTAAGAGTAATAATGACTATTGAAATTTGCATACCTTATAGCATTTGGTTATTCAATCTGATTTATCTTCATTATGTCAATACCTATGTTCCTTGAATGATGATCTATCTTAAAAACCTTTATCTTTTCTTGAGTTACATGCTCTTCATCTTCTTTGTATCCAAGATTAGATCTATCACTAGCATGCTTTTGACTACTCAGAATATTGTCAAGATCATTTGAGCTCTTTTCATAATTCACAAATGACTTTCCCTTACAAGATGTCTTGTCTAAATCAAATTTTAATGATTCAATTTCAATCACATACCTTAATCATTCATATTATTTTTATTTTAGGCTTGTATACATAGTTTCTAATTGACTATTGAGATGCTTGATAGTATCTTCATGTTCTCTAGTGTCATCTTTTAATCTTGATTCAAACACACTGAATTGTTCTTCATAGTCCTTGATTTGTGACATCATCTCTTAGAAATTTTTTTTCTCAATATTTAGATCTTAAATAGCATTCATCAATTCATCCTTATTATCTAAATCATCAACTGTATCTTTGATCATAGCATGATTTAGTTTCATCTGTAAAGACTCTATCTCTTATTGATACATGATAAACTCTTCATCCTTACTTTTTACTTCTTCATTAAGAGTAAAAACCTGAGTTTAAATCTATTGTGTGATCTCATCATGCTCCTTGACTTCATTACTCAGCCTTCCTTCAAAAATTCTAATTTGATCATCATTAGATTTGATCAAGTAATCTTGTTTCTGTTCTTTCTTTGTAGTATCTTCATTTATTCCATAGTATCTAGATATTTATCTTCAAGAGTGACTTTATCATCTTCTTCTTCCAAGCTATCTCCACCAAATAAATATTTTCTTAAATAAAATTTACCTTCATCATCACTAAAATCCATGAACAATGTCTCCATGTCCTTCTTATAAAAAGAATCATCACTGTTAGATGTGTTTACATCTTTTGTAGATGAGTTACTATCTTCTTCATGGTAAAGACTCTTAATACCTTTGTATGATTCCTTCTTTCCATTTTTCTTATTGAAGAACTTTTTGTACTTTCTAGGACCCTCAAATTTCTTATATTCATCCTTATGAGATTCCTTATGAGCTTCTTTGTGATCAAAATTGTTTGGACATTTAACTATAAAATGACTAACTTTACCACGTGAAAAACATTTAAAAGGAAGTTTTCCTTCATACTTACCTGATCCTACATTCAATATTCTTGAAATCATGGCTTCAGGTTGATCTTCATTAAGATCAAAATATTCAAGACTTAACTTATTCTATTTATCTTTGGTTTTCTTGATCACCTTGAAGGTTGCTTCCTTCTTAGCACTGTCCTCATCAACTCTCATCTCATAGGTAGTAGGATGCCATGTAGTTCATCCATATTCATTTGAGTGAGATCATGATCTTCTTCTATAAATGAAACTTTTTATTCAAACTTGAGTGTAAGAGTCCTCAATACCTTCTATATTATAGTATTTTCATCAATCACCTCTCCAAGACCTCTGATCATGTTTACTACCTCATCAACCTTTAGAAGATAAGATGTCATAGTACCTTCTTCCTTCATTTTGAGACCTTCAAATTTCCTTCAATACATTTATAACATAGCCAATTTTACCTTTGAGTTTCCTTCATAGATAGTCTATAGTTTGACCCATATTTCCTTGGTAGACTTGCAATGGATCACTTTGGTGAACTCAGCTTTAGATAGGCCACAGATGATACCATTCATATCTTTAAAATTATTCTCACTCAACTTCTTATCAATAGCACTCGTTGGAGGAGTAGTTGGTGTAATATAACCATCTATGATGGATTGCTAAGTATCAAAACCTAGAGACATATTGTATGTCCTCATCATTGCACTCCAAAAATCATAATTTGACCCATTAAACAAGAGTGATTACTTAGTAGAGAAACCCTACTTCTATTAACTTTCCATATTGTACCTTAGATCACCTTCAAGTGGTTAAACTTGTAATGAAGTTCCTGCTCTGATACCAATTATTAGAGATAAAATCACTGAGAGGGGGGGTGAATCAGTGATGCAAGATATTTTAAACTTTAATTGTAATCTTTTTAAACTCTTAATCAATGACCACAAACATTTATAAAGCATAAAATATGTTCATAATAATGAATAATAAATATGATGAAATATCACACACATAACATAAGATCTATGTGGGAAACCCTCTTGGGGAATAAAATCCACCCTCAATCTTACAAACATATCGACTACTTATCCTATAAGATGATCATAAACATGAGACATTTAAGTGAAGCACCCACTTCACAAGGATAACCCACCCCTAAGTATGAACAAGCATCCACACAACACCTTATGAAATCAAATACTCTAAAACTCTGATTTTAGATCAATCTAATTGGAGAAACAATGTTTAATACCTCCCTTTCAATTTATCACACATACTCAAACTTGATCATATAAGCAATGCATCCAAACACCCTTTTGGATCACTCTAGGCTTATTTGATCATCCTCAATCTGATGTGTACTTCTTTTCATCTACTAAGCACACTCCCTTTGATCTCTTTCCTTCGTCTCTATCTTCTACTCTCTCAACACATTCACATACAATTCTAGAAACCATTACCTTTGTCTTCACCTTTTATAGAGTATTCATGAATATAAACATCTAGGTTGGCCATAATACTTGACTTAATCCTTGAGACATCTAACATGATAATACATAGATTAAATTCATCCTCATAGGTCGGTCATAGCATCCATGGGTCACACTTAAGCAGCTATGACTTTTAATTAATCCTTGATAGCCCTTATAGGTCTCATGGAGACCTATTACCCCTTTATAACTTCGTTAAGAAAATTAATAACATAAGATCACTTTAAAATATATGTGTCCACTCCATATGACCTATAATACATCCTCAAATTAATACTCCCACCAAAACACTCTTTTGCTAAAACACAAATTGTTTAAACAATGTTATGTACATAGTAACACCATGAATAAACAAATAGTCAAATTTTAATCTCTTTACTATACAAACATTCAGACCTTATAAATAGATTCTTTGGATTCTCCTTGAAGTCCTCTTCAACTTTTATTTTTACACCACTATGTAATTTTTCCTAGATTAAAAGATATAACTCAAAAACTATAGATTGGTTTTCCCTCGTTAATTTGAATATTTAAATTCCAATGGTCATTGATAAAATGTTAAACATCAAATAATTTAACCTCATCTCATGCTCCCTAGAAACTTTAAACAAATATGCACGATCAATTTTCTCAGGAGTAGCCTATTTTATAACCTACAATACTCATCATTGATCTTAGATCTATGCTTCTATGATCATGCCACTAGGCAACCCCACATGCCCTCTATGCACATTAACTATTTGACTTAATTCACTCTATCAATCTCCATCTATATGAAAAATCATGTTTTTTTAATTTTCTATCAACTTAATGAGATTGAGACACATATCACTAGTGTGTGCCTTCTGAGCATCCTTTGACATATTGACTTCATGCATGTTGTTAGATCACTACTGATAAGATCATGTGTTCCATTGGATCCTTATCTAGACAAATTAAATTTTTCCTATTATATATTTTATCTGATTAACTCTCACCATAGATCTTCAATAATGTAAATTTGGCAAAGTATGGGAACTCAGTAAATTCTATGTAAGAATCCAACTTTGCACCTTAATAACTTTTGTTGTGTTCCATGTCCAAACCTAGAATTTGAACCATATGATAACCTTTAATAGGGAATCTATCCATTTATCAAACTAATCCTAAATCTTTCACACATGTGAAATATGACATTATCAATCTGCTTACTCAGTTATATCTGTCAAGATGACTACTTGAGCTTCGACATTCATAAGACTATTTTGATGAATTTCATTCTCTTCCATAAGAATTCTAAGAACTCATAACATCCCATAGAGTCTTTGAAACATTTTCATATCATCAATATCATCCATTAATTACCTCACTAATTCAAACACTCTCTAAACCATCAATCTAATCATTTTTTCATTAATGCACTAGTATCACATGCTCTCTTTGACATCAATGACTATGATCAACACTATAATCTTATTTTATTTAAATTAGAACCCTATTGGAACATAAACCTACATCAAATGGATTAAAAATCAAAAAACATGATACCACAAGACTCAGGTACGCATAAATGGATGCGCAACACACTTTCCTAGAAATTTATAATGTGTTTTTCTAGGGATTAATAAAAATAAATAGAAAATAAAGTAAAGATACATATATATAAACAAAAATATATATTTTCCATTTCAGATTTATCTACAACAAAAGGAATATAAAATATAAACTTTAAATAAAAATTAGGTACATTTTTAGAATCCATGTTTCTTATGCAATCTTAATCTATATTTGATCAAAGGAATATGGTGAGTAAATTTATAATCAAACTAATCACTTATGCTAAGAGAATTTAGCATATATAAAACATAAAACAAGCACCCTAGGGTTTGAAAATATGTTAAACAAATCAATTGATGGTTTCAAATCATGCATGGGATAGCTAGGGCTAGGTAGATCTAAACCATAAAATAACACAAGTCCTAGGAAAATTCGCATTTGACACTGTATTGAATCAATAACTAACCCTAGGAAGAAATTCATAATACATATAGAATTTTATGAAACCCTAGGTGATCATACCAAAGGATTAACCCTAAGAAAATCATATCCACCACAAAGGAAAGCAGATGTAACTCTAGAAGAGGTGTAAGAGATTAGGGTTCAACATTTTTTTTAGTAAATAGGTTTCATATCAAAATGAAATGCATCTATCCATAAACATTTCATTAACTTTAATCATATGTAAAACATTGAATCATGCATTTTATATTAATCTAAATCAAGTGCAATAAATTATCTTGAGCGGATTTAAAAGAGCATCTCTATTTGTGAGTAATATGGAAACCATCATTGAATTCTAAAAACATATATTAGGGTTTCTTCGAAAGAAAATGATAACCATGAAAATTTGTGAAGAATAATTAACCTTCCCAAAAATGTAAACTCTATTTTTATGGACCCTAGAACTGTAGACAACACACTTTTGGTAAATGACAATAAAGTAAAAAAAAATTTGATGATAATTTTGTAAGGTCTAGGACTCTTAAAACCTCACTTAATATTATGAAACTTTGCTCTGATCACTATGGAATTACATGTTTTATTCAACCCCTAGTAGGTAATTTATAGTTATAAATTGATAAGGAAAATGATTTATTTTCAAACTTATGCTCAAGGTGAACCAGATTTTGAAGCACTAACTACTAATTAGGACCCTCAATGGTACACAATATCAAACACATCTCATAAAAAATGTAAAAATGATTCAATTAAGTAATCTAATGTGATGCAAGTGTGTCACTGCCATGAACTCCAATGCTACAATCAATGCTTTAGAAATGTTTGATTTATCTAGAATTGTTGTAATGTTCAATAAGATATTGTGATGATAAATGTTAGATGTCCTATAAGATTTCCTTTAAATTATTAAATGTCTTTTAGATATAATTTCAAATGCACTAATTTACATGTGTATTTATAAACTTATTGTATTTAAATTATAATAAATTGGCATCAAATGGATGAAAAATAGACAATACAGGACCACAAGCATGCAAATGGACATCCAACATACTCTCCTAAAAATGTGTAAAATATATGATTTTTGTGATCATTAAAAACAAATAGAAAGGGAAAGGGAAGAGACAGGAGGGGAAAAGAAGCAAGAGATGTCATAATAGAAAATTATTATACACCAATAACAAATAAATACATTTTGGTAAGTCAGTACTTATATGACTATTAGCACATCAAATATCTAATAAAAAAATTATAACATATAGATTTTAGTGACTAAGGAATATTAACTAACAATTAATTATATTAATATATTAAAAAAAACTAATGGTTAATATGTATTAGTGCACTTGAGTTGGCCTAATGGTGAAGAACATGTGCTCCTGAATGAGAGGTCACACGTTCAAATCCTATAAGGGGTAAGCTACACACGCCTCATATTTGAAGCACACTAAGGTGCCTCTAACACACTACGAGTACTAGGTGGTCACATATATTGTAAACTACCTTGAAAAACATATCCTCTATTATAATCTACCTTGCAGATCATAACCTATATTATAAGCTACCTTGTAGACCATAACCTATGTTGTAAGCTATCTTACAGATAATAACCAAGGCACCCATAATTTATGTTGTAGGATACCTTACAGATAATAACTAAGTCACCCATAACTTATGTTTGAGGCTAACTTTCAGACCATAATCAAGTTATAAACTACCCTTGTAAACAATAACCAAGGAACCCATAACCTATGTTATAAGCTACTTTGTAGACCATAAACAAAGTACCTAGCATCATGGACCCCTAAAATAAATTATTTTTATATTGGAGGTATTTCATTACAAGGTCAATTGATTAGATTCATCTCGATATATTTTAGATGTCAATCTTAACATCAGAATTTATGGTGACTATTATTTGTCAACATGGATAAATTACATTCCATAACACATTTATTTGTATATTGAATAGAAATAATATGGAAAGCTGGCATAATAGTGTATGAAAACATGTGTAATAATTGTTAACATCAAAGGCATATCAATCATTATTATGGTTATTTTGATAGCTATTGCATTCATCCTCGTAACCTTCTAGTTTAGAAGAAATTTAGTAAAACTTCCTTAACATCTTGATAGACTGACCAGATTTAATGTCTTTTAGTACTCACATAATCAATAGTATATGTTCATACAAGTAGATTTTTGTTGTATTTCCTTTGCTTTTTTATTTTGGAGAGCACACACTAAGATAATTTAGAGAAGGCAAATATACCATCAATATTATAAAGGTTGTAAATTTTCTCAATATTTTAATGTTTATATAAACTTTTAGCACCTCTTAACGATAATTTTTTTATTTACTTTTGCAAGCTACAATTTATCAAGGCAAAATTATAGCATTGCACATGTATAAACCTTAAATCTTTAACTACAAGATCAAAATGTACTTATTTCTTTAATGCATAGAGATATCACCATTCAAATGGTAAGTTTTTATAATAAGGATTAAAAATAAAATTATAAATATCTTTCTAACAAAAATATTTAATTTTATACATGTATAAGAACCCATTCTCAATCACCTATGCTCCTAATGATGAACACATAAGTGTGCATGTTAGAACACTTGGATATTGGACACAAGAGATGAAATGAATATTTTTTGAAGTAATAGTTTTAGCTTTTGTGCATCTCACAATATCTTTCATTCCATGAAATTTAAGACCTAATCACAAAATGTTTAAAACCTAATAGATAATGAAGTTGCCTCTTGTTGTAAGAAGCAATCTTCTCATAATAGAGAGCATCTCACTAAATGATGTAACAACACAATACTCAAATGATGCAATAACACAATACTCAAGAAACATCATTTTTATGAATAATATCATTTTTACAAATCACCTTACTTTAAATATATAGGATAATTATTATTTTTTGAAATTTTTATGATGGGGAATTGGTATCAAGAATGAAATCATGACTACAATGTGTGTGTGTGTGTGTGTGTGTGTGTGTGTGTGTGTGTGTGTGTGTGTGTTCCAAACTGAAAAGTCTTCCTCAATAAAACACACTTCTTATATAATCTAAGTGTGATGCAAGATGCCATATGTAAAATTAGATTGAGAAAGACTTGGGCATGTACATGATACAAGAGGCATATAATAGCATGAGGAGTTTGTAAGGGGTACACGAATTTCCATTTCCACTAAAATGAATTCTCAACACTATCATTCATATTTTCTATTATTTTATATCTATTAAAATTAAATTAAAAAGTATATATTATAAGCTTTGGATCCCAGAATTGTAGATGGAAACATAAGACACAACAATGTTAGTAACACATTCAAAATAATAATAGTATATGTATATGTATATGTATATGTATATGGATATGTGTGTGTGTGTGTGTGTGTGTGTGTGTGTGTGTGTGTGTGTGTGTGTGTGTGTGTGTGTGTGTGTGTGTGTGTGTGTGTGTGTGTGTGTGTGTGTGTGTGTGTGTGTGTGTGTGTGTGTGTGTGTGTGTGTGTGTGTGTGTGTGTGTGTGTAATTATAATTATATATAGCATACATATTTTAGATAAAATCTATGTAAAATGCATTGAGAAATATCATACTCGAAGCACCTATTCTACTTATGTTAGAAATTCAATATGATATATGCACCTTGAGAATGATATATCTCGACATATTTTACATGATATACCTAAAATGCATATGTTAGTTAATTTAATTGTGGGTCACAAGACACATAGTCATGAATATTACAACACACATAATAGCATCACATGTTCAGATTTCAGCTTTATTTGAGATGGATGAATAGAACACCATAAAACTCAAATGCAACACACTATACACTATGTCTTTATCAACATATAAACTTTTATCTAAGTGAAAGCATACATGTACACTCATTATGAAATGTAGAGGACTTAACACCAATTATGTAGACACAATAAAATAATTAAATAAGCTCTAGAAGATTTCTCATATTTATCTTTACATTTAGGTGACCCATGGATGCAATAAGAAAATGATTTATAAGTTAATACATCATGTATTGTACACAAAAGAGTTCACAAGGCAAAATCTATTAAGTGTGTGGATGTCATAATATTATGAATTATAGCTTTAAAACTCATGAATCCATAAAAAGGCCAAAACACAGTCTGATGTCGATGTGCGAGAAAAAATTTATGCATGAAGATGTGTGACAGGTGGTGGAGTGTCAATAAATATGATAGTAATACAATGAAAATGCAAATCATTATCTTCATCCTCTCTCAACATCAATTATGGAAGTCATTATCATCATTCTCTCTCAATGTCAATTATGGAAGTGGAGCCTATGTGTTGAGCATCAGACAATGATATAGATGCAATTGTCATCAAGGCTACAGGTCAGAGTTGTCGTGTTATAGTTCAAATATTTGATATTATTATATTAAATATAATATGAAGATATAATCTATTAATGTTATATATTCAAATATGTACTATTAATTTATTTAATAATATTAATATTATTATATATTAATACAATAGCATTATTATAAAAATATATGTATATATAGTAAACCAAATGTAATAATAATCATTAATACTATATAATAATATATGATGTATCTTTTATATTCTTTGAGTCCATCTCCTAAAATATCTTTTCATTTCTACCCACTATCATCATTCAATGCACCTTAAAAACTTTCATCACTTTCATGATCTATATGGCTTTGCCTTTCCCCACCACTTTGCCACCATGAAATGGAATGTTTCTCCCTCCATAGTGCATTGCCATGCAATATGAAGGAATGTACCATGGAATTTATTATATTGTATTATAATATATACAATATAATAATAGTTAATATTATATAATTAAATACATTACTATATATGGTATATTTTACATTCTTTGATCCCAACACCTAAAATATCTTGTCATTTCCCCTCACCATCACCGCCCAGTGCCCCTTTAAATCTTTCACCAATTTTGTCATCTATGTGGCCTTACCTTTTCCCACCACTTCATCCTTGCTCAAGCTCACTATAAAATGGAATGTTAAACTTTGTGTAGCTTATTTTCAAGAAATATGAAGGAAAGCACCATCTCATGAAGTTTATATGCAAGGGCATTGATACATATATGGCTTCGAACCAATGGATAATTGATGGGTGGTTGTGAGCTTTGTTGTATAAAATTATGGGAATCTCGAAGTGTTGAGAATACATAAAAGATGTGAAATATGAAAGTCAATCTTGTGATAATTGTATTAGGAATAAAGTCCTGATACTACATGTTAGATCAATGAACTATATCCTATAGTGTAAGTAAATAATGTGGAAAACAAGCTACACAAAAAATGAGACAAGCAAGAGGAGAGGACACATTACATAGAGATTATGTGAAAACCTTGCAATGTACAAAGAAAAATCATGGGTAAATTAGCAGCTCCAAACTTCATTAAAAAACTTAGCAAACCTTTCTTCTACAACATCTCCTCCATGGCAACTCCTTTAGTGCTTCTATACAAAGCATTCAATGCTTCCACCTAAAGCATTCAAGTTGTGAACCAGTCTAAACTAGATTATAGAATCCAACCTCCAAGCATACAATCCCAAGGCTTTCATGGATCCTCTAACAGGATTAATTACAATGAATAGTTTCATGCTAATAAATAATATTTACAAAATAGAGAGAAAATAAAAAGAGAGGAGAAAATTGTGCCATACTCCATGCACAAGAACTATTCAGGAATAGGGAATCTTGTCCCCTCATGTTTCAAGTTAAGCCTTTGAATTGCATCTCATCATGCCCATTTGACCACTCCATGTGTACACCCATGTGTTATCACATGTGTTACGTCCCACTCTACATGTGACCTCAATATAGCATAGTGATCCTTGTCTCCCACTTTCCCATGTGCACACATGTGTGTCAAAATATTCCCACTTTTGACCTCACCTAACAAGAGCCCATAGGCAACTGTAACCCATAAGCACATGTCAAGTATAAACATGTGATCCACTATCATTATGTCCCCAAATGCTTTCCACAAGCCAACCCATGTGACCTAGTGGATATTTACACCCCATTTCTCTTTCTTCCTCTTTTGACCTTCAAAGATGCTCTAAGGGCCATACCACCCACCATGGGTCATGCCAAGTCATCACCTATCCACATCACTAACCATCCACATCACCACTAAGCCACATCACCATGAATAGTGCATATGAATAGTGATTGTGAGTAGTAACTTCACATCCTAACATTCTTCCACTTGAAGTCAATATACACAAGAATTTACCACACCTGAGTATTTTACAACTAGTTGCTCATCCATGCCCTCTACTGCCCTGACACAAACCCATTAGAAGTTTTCTTGCACTACTAAAACTTATCTATCCTAATTGGCTTTGTCAACACTACTCTACCACTATTTATTGTAGCACTGAAGTGACTAATCACTTTTTCATACCACAAACCAATCCTCCAATAAGCATTCTACCATAAACCACTCACAAATCCTACTACTTGGGAATATTCAGTCTAGTTCTCAACATGGCATTACATGGCTTCCTACTCTTGATGAATTTAATACACATGATAACAATATGTCTTCTCCTCTTCTAGGACTCTCTTAGGAAGACAAGTCAAAAAATGCGAGAAGTGTGGCAATTCATTGATTTCACATCCTTGTGCATCTCCATCCTTGGTTTGCTCCTCTTATCACCTTTGTCTCATGAGTCCTAACTGAGCCATCAAAATAGTGATGATATTAGATCCTACATCCAACATGTCACAACACATAGCAACAACCTATGCTAAACACTTAGCTCTCTATGAAGGTACTTAATATCATGTAGTCCCTTAGCACACCTATTAAAAACCTATATAGTGACTTCTTTAATATGAAAACTAGTAAATTTTTGCCTCAAATCTTTTTTTTATCTCCCTAAGAGGGATCACCATGTAGGAATCATGCTACTCCAATTTTTTGAACAACTTGTGCACATAGCTCTCTTTATAATAGTGAAGAGAGAAGATCACATAGAAGTTAAAACCAGACTTCACGTAGCCTCTAACTATCATCATGATATAAGTGGACCACTCACAACTCTAGGGAAGTCATCACACTAATTGGTGCATCACTGCACCTATTAAGTTTTTGAGCCTCAAGAATGCATCCAAAATGCATTATACTCTACCAAATATTGACAAAACACCAACTCATGTACCTCTAGTATCAGTCCATACATCAGTTTACGTAGATAATGCCACGACTATATACACAACACTCTAAGTTAAATAGTTAACATTGGACTTATCCTTCTGAGAACACCAGGTCTTAGTTGTTATTTTGCATCTTCATCTTCTTCAACTACTTCAAAATAGGAATAGCTTCAGGTTTCTCTGTACCTCCTTTTTTTGCATAGATTTTTTTTATCAACATCCCAACTAACATGTGGTCAGTAGGATACCACATCAACACAGCCCTTTTGTTTATTTCCAAGAACTACAATATTTTCATGCCTTATTATCCACCTTCTCCACAGGAGTCCAGCTTGCTCTTCAAGTTTTAGAGTTGCTTCTCCATCAATAAGAACACTGTATAGGCTGTTGAGTTATTTGGCAAAGCCTTTTAAGCTTTCTATTCCACTCATCTATGGGATTATCCTTAGCAACATGAAGAGATAAAGATCTTCACAAAGAGATCCTCCACCTTGATCCATATAGAAATACCTACCCAAAAATAAAACCTCTTTTTTTTCTTTTTTAATCTCCACTTGGTCTCTCCTATCATAGTAGCTTCACCTTACACACAACCAACCAATAATAAAAATCACTCACACACATGGAGTTTTTCACCATGGCTCTAATACCAGATGTTAGAGCCATGCATTTTTAGCTTCAAAACCAAACATCTAACACCAGATGTTAGTAATAAAGTCCTAATACTACATGTTAGATCAATGAACTATATCCTACAGTGCAAGTAAATAATGTAGGAAATAAGCTACACAAAAAATGAGACAAGTAAGAGGAAACATTACACAGATATTATGTGGAAACCTTACAATGTGCAAGGAAAAACCATGGTCATAATGGTAGATCTAGACTTCGTTAAAAAACTTAGCATCACTCTCTTCTAAAATAGCTCCTCCAGAGAACCTCCTTTAGTACTTCCATGCAAAGAACTCAATGCTTCCACCTGAAGAATTTAGGTCATGAACCAAGCTAAACTAGCCTATAGGATCCAACTTGTAAGCATGCAATCCCATGGATAATATGGATCCTCTAATAGGATTAATTACAATGAAGAATTTCATGTTAATAAATAGCATTTACAACATAGAAAGAAAATAGAGAGGAGAAAATTGTCCAATACTCCATATGGGAGCACTATTCATGAATGGGGAATCTTGTCCCCTTATATGCCAAGTTAATCCTTTGAATGGAATCTCATCATGCCCATTTTACCACTCCATATACACACCCATATGCTCTTTCATGTGTTATGCCCCACTCCACATGTGACCTCAATCTAGCATAGTGATCGTTGTCTCCGACTTTCCAATGTACACACATGTGTGAGTCAAAATATTCCCACTTTTGACCTCACCTAATAAGAGCCCATAGATAATTGTGCCCCACAAGCATATGCCTAATAAAAAACATGGGATCCACTATCATTATGTCCTCACATGCTTTCCATAAGCCAACCCATGTGACTTAGTGGAGAAATTCACCCCATTTATCTCTCCTCCTCTTTTGACCTTCAAAGATGCTCTATGGGCCATGCCACCCATCATGGGTCATGCAAAGTCATCACCTAACCACATCACTAACCATCCACATCACCACTAGGACACATCACTATGAATAGTGACCATGAATAGTGATTGTGAATAGTGATTTCACATCCTAACAAATTCCAAGTAGCATAATATACCAGATCAAAGATTAAAGTCGGGGGCAATTATAAAAACCAAACTATATTGCTAAACTATATATTTTGGGAAAAAACTCAAATGTCAGGAAATAAATGAATAGTGTGGATAAAATTATAATCAAAGTATAAAATACATAGTAATTTACCATTGTAATGAACTTGGATATAAAAACATTTTAATGCATTTAGATAATTCAATATATGTTTGAAATATATGATATCTATTGCAGTGTACAAGTATATATAGGAATTAAATCTAATCTTAAGTAAAAGAGTAAGATTGTGATGTATAAGCAAAACTAGGAATTAAATATAATATCAAGTAAAAGATTGTGTTTAGCATGCACTATAGATTTTAATTTACACACAGAGCTATGAATTAAATCCAATCTCAAATAAAATATTATGTTTAGTATGGCAATTAAATGTAGTTTTTAATAAATAAAGGGAAAACTATTAAATTGGGAAATTATAGTTATTGTGGCTAATCATCGTTCAATCATTTTTGTTACTTGTAGGTTGTAGAAGTTGTTCATTTTGTGTGACAGTTAATTGCATTAGGTTTGAGCTGAATAACCAATAGGTCCCAGGTGAATAAATTATTCTTTATAAAAGTTTATA